>JACEII010000008.1:8048592-8070645 GCA_014332785.1 Antheraea mylitta
GTGAAGGAGCGAAACACGTTTTGACGTAGTATAGAAGCTCCGTGAAGTAGCGAAATACGTTTAGACGTAGTATAGATGACCCGTGTAGGAGCAAAACACGTTTAGACGTAGTATAGATGTTCCGTTAAGGAGCGAAACACGTTTAGACGTAGTGGTGGTCAATCTATTCCAGGCGGAAGTGCAAAGTAGCGTCCACTATAATATTTATATATTTCACAGCAAATCTTTTAATATTATATCTACCATTAGAAATAGGAAATTTACTATAACCACTACTTCTATTCGTAAATCCACTGTTTATCACTTTAAAGTGACAATAAATTGACTGTAACTTATAGCAAAAAATGTGGATGTAATCGTATGATGAGTCTGAATTAAATGATATATTATTATTATATTTTCTCTTGAAATAATAAACCATCTTTAATTAACTATCAATTAAAAACCTATTACTGATTCTTTTTTTTTAGCAAAAGTCGACTTCTTTTCAATAAATATATGCAATATATTAATTTACACAAATAGCCTAATATGATAAAAGAGATTATATATAGGTTTTAGCAATTGACTGAAATCTTAATTAATGTTATGTGACGATTTGATCCAAGATGGCAAAGCTCAAAGAGAACTTCCAAGTGCAGTTGTTAAAGCACACATATGTATACTTGAAGATAGTTTTTAACTTGAAGGTTCTATCTAGCCCTGTGAGTTAAAAAAGGAAAAGCAAACACACTAGGAAAAGCCTGATATCATCTTGCTATGGTTTCACTATGCGGTCTTCCTTTGCCGAAAGGTTAGCCTCTTTTACAAATAATCGAAGCTACGTCGATAGACACAGTGACCGAACATGCTATCACTAAGGCATTATTGCAAATTATCTTCGAACACATTCAGAAATAACTTAAATGTCAATTAATTATAAAGTAGGCATTACTTATACTCAATACTAGCTGTGCCTGTAAAAAATAGTGACAAATAAAATTATCTGAATGTATTAACTTCATTAACTTATCCACTTTTCTCTCGTATTTAAATCGCGTTGTCATTGAAATGACTATAACTTTTAATAGAGTGAACCGATTATAATGAAACCGATACTAAATGTTATTCGAGGATATGCTTTATGGTTTTCTTGATTAGGTTTTATCGTGAACGCAGTAATTTAGGAGTGATGCATGTTAAAACAAGCAGACAGACATACATTTCTTAAATGATTGAAATGTATTTTATTACTTATTCCATGTGAGCTGCAATTTTTTTTGTAAAAATGTAAAAAATACAGACATTACATTTACATTCCTATTATATGTATCGAAATATAGATTTTTAAATAAAATTAAAATGTCTACTAGATAATGATATTATTAGTATAATTTGTATAAACTTTTGAACATTTTTCTTACTTGCATAAATTACCAATCGACATCCTGAATATACAAAAAAGATTAGAAATGACGTTTAGTTGTTTAATCTTTAAATATACAAATACATTTATAGAACTAGACAATCGTATAGTAATTAATAGTAATAAGATATTTAAATATAATGATGTTTATCGTCGAAGTTGAATTGTCCTATTTATTTCCGTAGTAAAATTTTGTCTTGAGACCAGATAAATACACAGTAATTACAACTTAAATCTACATTATTGCAGTCGCTAAGTGAATTGATACCCGAGAGAAGGTTTCGTAGGATTCGACAGTGAAATGGTGTATTATAGTAGGCGCGGCGTGGCCTGGCGCACCGCACTCCGATAAACCGTGCGCCAAGTTAGCGCTAAGTGAGGTCCAGATAGTCCGCGCCGCGCCGCAACGCACTGACGAGTCAATCGCGCCCACGTACGCTGTCGCGGTGTGCTCTTTAATAACTTTCCTGCTCCATAACAATATCATTTACAGCCATTGTTCCTGCGATTTGTTATTACATAAGATAGTTTTCGAAGTTTCGTTTTGGTATTCGTCTTCTCACCACAGCCAATTATTATCAATGATTCGCAGATTGATGAATGAGAAATGTTTACGTATATCTATATTATACCTATAACAAAACTGTAACTAGGCTAAATCTGTACATTAAATATTTTTTGAAAATTATAATTGGGGTAGACTTTGTTATCGATATAGAAGCCAAAAAGAATCCTTTTGCAATTTTTGTCTGTCTGCCTGTCCCTGTGAACACGTATCACTGCGTAAGAGTTGAACCAATTTTAATGAAACTTGAGACAGTGAATAATATAAAGTTCTAACAAAACGCAAGGAATTCTCCAGCATAACAGATGAAAGTCAAACATTTGTAGTTAATGAAATTATTGATAAACTTTGGTAAATTTTCTTTACGCTGTATAATGCAGACAGATTAGCTAAAAAATGTAAGCTATATTTCATCCCCTTATGCTTTTTTTTATATGATCGTCAGTACATATAGATTATTTTTTATCTTAATCGAACCCGTAGGCGATGCTGCAAACGGGTTTTAGGCTTATTTTTAAAGATTTCCTACATATCAACTGGATATATATTTGAGTAAGTCCCTTGATAGTTTGGATTCATAATTAGAAACGGTATGCGTGATAGCAATCGGGTTTTAGTTTTATTAAAATTTTTCACGATAAAATTTTTTTACCATTTTCAACCAAGAAAACACTTATCAACTCGCTGTTACTTCCCATAATTGATTACGGCGATATAACTTATCCAGACCTTACAGAGGAGTTACTGAGTTACTGCATTTTCTTTATGGTATTTTATTCGACCCTCGTTCTCCACGATATCTCCAAGAACGGTTCATATTCTTAAAGGCTCATGGTCGTGATCTCCGTTCGGCATACACCAAAACTCTTGAGATCCCTCAGCACAGATCTACATTATATTCAAACTCCTTCACAGTAACTGCCATACGATTATGGAACGCGTTACCGCATCGACTTCAAGATATTGAAACGATCAATAACTTTAAAATCCAACTACACCACTATTTATTTGAGAAACAGGCGGCAGAGTGTTCGTGATTTTACAATTTGTATTTATAATCCATTTTTGCTGTGTATATATATATGTTATTTATTATATCTTTGTTATGGTTATATATTTGTATGTATGTTTATTTATGTATGTATATGGATATATTTATATTATTATTTATTTATTTTTATTTGTATATATATTTCACCTCTATACATATGCACCTACAAAACTATTTGCTTGATAATACCGCTGGTTAGCTGGAAGAGAATGCTTTATAGCATTAAGCTCGCCAGTGTACAAAAAAAAGTGTGCAATAAAGTATTCATTCATATGTATGCATATTTTTTTATCAATTTTCTTTTGCTTTTTATTGGCACTACCTACAAAAGTTTTTGACATCAATACCGCTGGTTAGCTGGAAGAAAATGCCTCATGGCATTAAGCTCGCCAGTGTACAACCAAATGTGTGCAATAAAGAATACATTCATTCATTCATAAAAAATACAATTAGTGAATTTTATTTTTATGAATTGGAAGCTGGTGATAACCGATTTGGCGCTGATGAAGTTGCACGGGTCATTGGTAAATAAATTAATATATATGATACAAAGATTGATACAAAGTACTAACATATAATTAAGAAACAAGTAACCGGGAAATTTCTGCACCTCTTTTCTGATTATTAAACAAGCCAAGACTTATATAGTAATCAATATATATTTTCCATTTTAATATTACTTAAGTTTACATTTATTTTAATGTAGTGATTTAAGTTATTCCTACTTTACAATTACACACTACGCTTATACATTAAAATAATTAAGTATCTCTTAAATCTATTCTTTTACTCCTGTTTTGTGCACACAAAAGAGAAATGCTAAAACGATTACATGTTGAACGCGCTTATGGCAGCAAAGGAACCGCCTGGCGGGTTTAGGAGCCCTAATGCAGTGTTTGTGTACTTGGATAGCTGGAGGCTATCTCCGTTGCCGCGTCGCACCGGACGCGGCCGACCCGCTACTACTCACACAGAATTACAATCGATAATTATTTAGTCTAAATGCTTCACTAATCAACGAGTACATTGAGGAAAGTGTTTTTTTAGTTACAGATGCACGGACTCCGTGCCCGTTGATTTGAGTCTTAAGAGTGAGATAGATTTTCGATGGAAAACGATCCGCATTAATCTGTAGCGTGACGGTGCTGTTCATTTAGAAAATCCGAATCCAAGCGATTTTAAGTATTTGTGTATCTGCACTTGATACTCGATCCAATTTTTAAACTTAAAGTTATATTATACGGTTTTCATTAAACACTTGTGTATATCAATAAGGAACTTAAAATATTTAGTAATTAATAAAAAATAATAATAATCGGTGTTTAAATTTCATAATGTTTTATCTTGTATAATTTATTATTATCATGTTTGAGGATTAACTGTTGGTAAGTAAGTAGGGCTGAGTGTCCTAAGCGCTCGCCTAAGTAGTTCGGTAAAACTTTTTTTTTTTCGAAATGACTACGCTATTGACCCAGCAAGGTCTTAACAGCTTCACCGGACTACTAAGGCGAGCGCTTAAGGCACTCGGCCGATTTTATTTTGGCAACCATCTCAAGGGTGCACGGCACAACTCGGCTTGGCTGTTGCCTGTCGCATGCAAAATCGCGATCTATCTTAGCTAACGCCCAGATAGAAGGAATCTCTAGGTCTCTATGGAGATCGACTCTCCATAGAGACCGGTGAAAGTGTTAATACCTTGCTAGGCCAATAGCGTAGTCAGTTCGAGAACAAAAAGAGCATTTCTATTTGTGGTGAAAATCATACATAAGATCCCCAACTCAACTCCGGATAGCTGAGATGGAGAATGTTAGATTTTTAATGACTTAATCTCACACTGTGCTCCGCACAGTCTTTTGGGAGAGGTCCATTAATTTTGGCCGACACAGCCGTATCTACTCAATAACGCTCGAATGTCATGAAATAAACGAAATGAAGTCAGCAGACATATTGCGACAGTTAACGTTCAGAGTTAGTTCAACATAAGTACATACTAACCTCTTACATTAAAACAATTGAAAGATGTGTAAGAATCCTCAACAAGAGGTCGTTGCACAACGCACTGATAGGCAAACCATTGTATCAAAGTGCATACCTACGAACCTATTCATTAATTGAAAACCGAGTGAAATATGACGTGTAGCAATAACGCCAGCGAGCCACAATTATCTCGTCACAGTTCTGAGATCAGTCAAACCATATCACGTTATGTGGGTCATTAATTACTGTAAACAGTAATTACTTTAATTATTCTTGACAGTCTTTGTGTAAAGTCGTGAAATCATTGCACGCAATCAAAGGTCTCGGTGTATATTACAAAGAGGAATCAAGAAAGGTGATCATTCAGCTCGTGTCCAAAACTAACTTTATGAATGGAATTGCATCAACAGACTCGTACATAGAATCGAATGATGTTCGTATAGTATACGCACAATGTTGCAAATAAGATGTACACACGTTAAACTCTTTTAAAATAATGGTAACTTAAAACACGAAGAATCACATTATAAATATATATTAGTGATCGTCCAGTGGAAGAAATTCGACCATGATTTATTATTGTTTTATGTTTCAGTATAATTGAGCTTTTTTGACAAATATTGTAGATTAGTATAGTCCGGTGAAGCTGTTAAGACCTTGCTGAGTCAATAGCGTGGTCATTTCGAAAAAAAAAATTGTAGATTAGTAGACATAAAAATTATGATGCAAGTAGGATTGGGATTTGTAAATAATGCTCGTACATAATAAGAAAAAGACTGTTTTAATTTTTTTATTAATAATAACTAAAGCTTGTCAATAGCACCTAAATATCAATTGATTATTAAACGGATTAGAAAAGGTTCTTAACCGTTTTGTGTCTGCTTAATTTATGTATAGATCTTCAATTACCATAGATTATATAGTGAACCGTAGATGCAAGTACGCTTTCCAATAGAACTATGTTTTATAATTTAATACTTTTAAATGAGCAATTCTTATATATTTGTAGTCCGGTGAAGCTGTTAAGACCTTGCTGGGTCAATAGCGTAGACATTTCGAAAAAAAAAAAATCTTGTATATTGTTATATATTCAGAATCTCGGAAACGGCGTCAGCGATTTCCCTCAAATTTAGTAAGTAGGTAGTTTCGGGGACGATAAATCGATCTAACTAGATATCATACATAGAAAACTTTTTTATCTGAGTTTTCAGGCAATGAAAAAGTATAGCTAGAATATAAAGGTAAATTTCGCCACCGCTGTTAAAACACAAATAGCTCAGAAACAAATCGGCTGCTTCGAAAATCCGTCTAACCCCAGTTCGAATCCGAGTGACAGCAAAAGAGATATCTTTTTTTTTATAAAAATTCTAATTTTGTGAGGCTAACCTAATAATTTAAAATATTTAATATCAAAATAATAATTTTAAAAAAATGTAAAATATTTAATAATTAAAATAGCTTATTTTAATTAAAAATGTTTTTTAAAGAACCGAGCTAGGCTCGGTCGTCCAGGTAGGTACTAATAATTCCTTAACTTACTATCGTTTACTTACATATTGTGAATCTTTACCGAATATAAGACTTGAATTTCTTCAATACATTGATGTGTAATAAATAATGATCCCAGTTGTATTTATTTATTACTTCCCTCGCACATCAACGACGCTCTCACAAAATATTACTTAAATCTAATAACCCACAAGTTCAGAACAGTGTGAAGCATCTTTACAGATGTGCACATATTGCGGCATTGTCTTATTTCTGCACTATATTAATAAAATAATTTGATTGCAAATTTTAATTTAACAGGAAATCAAGATGCATATAATTTGAACAAATCTGAGCGATATTTACTGAATGAGCGTATTGACCGTAACATTTTTATACGAGTGTTAATAGTTATCATATTATTAAAAATCGGTCAAGGAGCTCGGTACGCAATCTCTTCTGGGAAGGCCGATCTTTTCTCCCAATTCTGTCTAGGAAAGTTCTTTTTAATCAATACCAATAAGGAAATTAAAACCGATGGTTGCGTACAAACAAAGCAAATATTTGATCTTAGTATGTGCTCATGTAATGGTCAGAAAACTGATTTTAATTTAATATCAGAAGTAAATTCACGAAAGTTAAACGTAATAAATATGAACGCAAATTTTATTATAACGATGATCGGCGTTATTATCAGGTATAAATTATAGCTGTTGGTTGAAATTTATTGTTATGATTACACGTTACACAGTAGATCTATAGAAATAACACCTTTTTATAAAGAGCAGACAGTTTTGAGTTATTTTTTCAACGTTCATCGCGTATACTTTATCGCTTTAACGATAAACTGTTACAATTTTTTAACAAAAAAGGTAGCATTATAGTTATAAGTAGCTGTTTAATATAGAAACACTATATTTTGATTGTAATAATATTATTTTTAAAACGACAACATTATCGTTTATCTTTTTATTGTCATACTTGGTAAATGCATATTGACACTTTTCATAGCCAACTTTAACTCGTTATTGGATATTACGTTTACGTAATAGTTCTGTTCATAGTAACTCTAATAATATGGTAGTCCGCTGAAGCTTTTTTTCTCTCGAACTGACTACGCTGTTGACCCAGCAAGGTTTTAACAGCTTCACCGGACTACGAATCCTTACTAGCGTAGTCAGATCGAGAACCCTATAATATGCAATTGTATCATGAGTACGGTAGGTGTATCACAGTCAAAAAAATAATGTATCACAGTTTGCAGGCCCATTCTATTTTGGTATATGTGAACATTTTGTATATTGTAGATCGATTTACCAATACCAGAGCAGTTACTTTCGCGAATCCTGTGAATTAACCGGTAGCCTCTAATTGCTTAATCAAACACTCTGCCCGCTAGAATATGGAGACTTTAGAAGAATAATTTCAAACGACTTTCAATTTGTTTCGTTAAATAACTTTAGTTTATTGTAAAGCCAGAAGAGTAGGGAAATATTATAGTGATAACCTATATTATATGACATGTTAGAACACTGTGTTGCCTCGCCGTACGAGTTGTATTTATTATGCGCTGTCAAAAGCACCCCGTCAGGTGATCTTTGGGTCTATGGTCCGTGGTCCGTGACTCAACAGTTACACTAACGAACCGGTGCAGTGCGCCGTGGTTCGGCGCGTGCTTCATTGTGCCGTATTATCTATCATTATCTCGCTTAGCCTACATACAGACGTATTCAATAACGCATGTAGCAATATGAAATGTAAAACAATAAACTTTTAATAAAGAGAATGCTTACCGCAACTTCTTGTATTGAACCGGATTAATAAGTTGTGCAACATTAAACGCTGTGTCATGAAAGGTTGCTACAACTCCCCGGGTCAATGGTAAACTGATCACCAATTTTATTGTTATTCTAGTAAGTACGATTAGAGGTATAATTACGAAAACACTTACGTTTGATTAGAAGGCTTAACTACTTATAGGCGGTTCCATCCAGCATTATAGTATCAGGCGAAACTTACGAATTTAGTTATAGACCTAATACCTATATACAGTTTCTTTTTTATTGTAACACGGTAAAATTACTGCACTATGCCTGATGGTAAGCACAGAACTATCCAAAAACAATGGCGGCCACCCAGAGACATGCTAGCCATCGCCGGTAACCGCTGTCATGCCGGCCTGCGTAAGTGTCTTTTCACGTTGTGCTTAAAATACCCTATAATTGTAGTCCGATGAAGCTGTTAAGACCTTGCTAGGTGAATAGCGTAGTCAGTTCGAGAAAATAAAATGATCCCATGTCATAGTAAGAAGGAAACACATTGGCCGGGAGATTGTTCCACAGCGTCACGGTATGGAAAAGACAACTTTTTAGTTCGTGCTCGGATAGCATTTACCGTAAAACTGTGGCTCCGAAGACCAGCGCGCGTGGTGCGGTTATAAGAGTAAGGGATCATATTGAATAACCCTTCAGAACACTCACCATAATACAGAAGGTAGAACACGCTCAGTGACGCAATGTCGAATGTGAAATGTTTGCCAATATTATTATTTAAATTAGCTACGGATATAATTAAGTACAAAAAGTTTATCTCATAGCTGAGCAATATCCTAGCAGGTGGAAATAAATCATTTACGTATTAAAGTTACCGTGTTGAGCGAGCTAAACGCTTACGGCCCATGATTAATTCCATTATGTTCACTTTATGATACTTATCAACAGTTATTATGTTTCATTAGCGATGTAAACTATCTATGACGTAAAAACGATCCATCAAGGTGTTAAATAGTCTCGTCGGTGTTTTCGGACCGTAAAGTACCCATAGTTTATTTATTAAATGCATTCATTTTAGCACCTGCCACAGATATCCAATCGTAACCTATGAGGTGCTAGCATCACCTACAATGAATCGATATATCATCATCGATGTTACAGGGTGTTTATTTATTGCTCATTCAAACTTATCAATATTATGTTTGAATTAATAATGAATATTAAAAAAAAAAGGTTGAATTCTTTTCTTTCGTTTTTCACATTATGAATAGTGTTCTGAAACGACGATAATGTATATTATAGCCTAAAGTAATATAGGAATTATAAAATGTTTAATGTTTTATTTTTGTGATATTACAAATTCAGTTGATAAATTTGTTACGACGGTCTTGTTACTAACATATATTAGGCATTGCAAGTGATCTTCCCAAATTATTATGACGTTTCTATTTTTAAGTTAATAACTCATAATATATCAGGTGACTGTTTAAAGTTTGACACCCTTCAATCCTTTGGTAGTGCATGGTCACATTTAACATACAACATAATAATATCAAAACAATTACAAATAAACAATAAAGAGAAACTTAGTTAAAGTTTGTTTTAAAACTTTTAAAAGTATGGGAAAGATTCTTTTAAATTTAAAAAAATCACATCTAGGCTATTGAACCTAGATTATTGAAACAACTCTAAAGGGGTGCTTTTCAAGGTTAATCTTTACGTAACTGCTTATCCTAGGAACACCGCATGTTCTAAGAATAGGAAGCGACGCGTGGGTTAAGTGCGGGACGCGGACGAGATTGCGTGGCACGGTGTAATTCATTGCTTTCCTCATTATTACACCAGTCCGTTTTTTCGTAAATCACCTGATGTTGAGTGTTTATCAGTTTTGTTTTTCTGTTAATAATTAGGTCAAATATTAAACATCTATTTTTAAATTGATTTAGAACGAGGATCGACTAATAATTTCTCTGCAAAGATATTGCTGGCGACTAATCAGTCGTGCTGTATATTCTGTTATGATCTTTAAGTTGATTACGTTAATAAATATAATTGATATTCGATTCTTTGAGATAAATTTAATTGCTGCTGGGAATTGTAGTATTAAGTACATACGAGTACAATTATATCAATAATTTTATTGTTTTGGGTTAGAATTATTGGCAACACTTATAGATCATCAGCTAGCGATATGTGTGGTTATAACATATATGTCTATGTTATATCCAAAGTGAACAAAGTGATTTTGTACGAATTGTTGTATATTTTCTTGCTAAATAACAAAAAAATGAATAATTAACTCAGTACTTAAATTAATTAATAGTTAGATAAACTTAAATTAATAGTTAGATATTTATATCAAAATTATTGTAATCTACATTTGGTACTTTTTATTCTACGTACAAGTTTTTAAACCGAGAGTAAATTAACCGCCAATTAAAGCTGTCATTGAGTCAAGTAATAAATAATGTTTGCAAATAAAACCTATAAATATTACAGTCAGATCCGCGTTACCGAAGTTTACCTCAATTTTTGTACGACTATAATAATCACAAAAACACAATGACAGAACATAAAAAACAAGATGGAATATCGAATGAACCACCCTGTAAAAGTTCTTAAATATCGTAGTTGCCAGGCGATGACGTGCTGAGATGCCGATTTAGATCACAATATCATTAAGATGATATTAGTTAGATAAACAGAATATATATGTAAATCATAAATGCAAAAATAAGTTTGAACGTTTGTCAATCAATCACGCTCAAATGGGAGGACGGATTTCAATGAAATTTGGTATAGAAGTCTACTACATCGTGAAATAGGACATGGAATCGTTTTTATAAAGGTATAAAAGATACGCTTAGTCAAACGATTGGATTTCACTGACTCGTGCTTAATAATCATAAGTTTATAGATGTGAAAATTTGAAGAATTAAGAATTTAAAAGTTAACAATAAATTTTAAGAATAAACTTAAAACAGAAGTGTTAACTACATTTTACTTAAATAAATTAAGGATTTTACTATTTGTCTCCAATCTCAGAACCAGTGCACATACTTCTTAATTTAATTTTGAAAACATACTTTGAACTTATACTTCGTTTAGTGCGTTAGGGAAAAATGATGAGAGTAAATTTTACGGTGCGTGCGCACACAGTCACGGAAAACCGACACTATGAATTTATTACGATGCGCGCACATACCGTCACGAAAAACCGACATCCTGAAGTTAGCTATAGTCAATATTTTGTTTCTTTGTTTTTGTTGTTTGTATTTCTTTGTATTAAAACTTTCAATGTATTAAATACCTTTTTTCTATTGTTAGTGTTACTTTTTCTACAAACGTAGAATAAGACGTAACATTTTTTTTTTTATCAAAAAATAGTAAAATAGATAGAAAAAAATAGATAAATATATTTAAATTTAAAGGTTTTTATCTTGTTCTGCCAAAGAAGTATAACTTCTAACGCGTGTAATAAGTACACGCACACTTTTTTTTGTGGTGAATATTAATTATGTACAATATATGTTGAATATAATAATTCATTGATAACAAATACCTAACATAATACAATAAGAAAGAAACTACGTACTTAATTTATTTAAAAGTAGTTACCTCCTTAATAGAACCATTAAATGAGTGTTCTCATTAAAGAGATCGAACGTTCATATGGAAAAATCAAATAGCCGGTTGATCGTGACTGGAAACAGCGAAGGAGGGCGGGCGGATCAACGTACCAAGATGCGGCCGCTGCGACATTTGAATTGAAAGTATCTCGGCGCAAATTATTGGTCCAGTATTAATCTGGCTTTCAACCTCCACTCAAGTAAACGATGAACCGAAAACGTTAGTCACGATTGGAAGATTAATAATTTGTTTTTATGCGATGTCGCAGCCGTTATCGAGACGAACGTTGGAACTTTTTCACAACACGGCTCTGCAACACCACGGTACCGGTATCGGTACGAAGAAGGAGGCTAAGTTCAGCATCACGATGTCGCTACTCAACTTTCGAGTGCGCCTCTCGATTAAGAGTCACTTGCGACAACATTTGCTTGATCGAGATCAATGTAGCCCTTGGCATTTGTGCGATATGACTACTTAACGATAATTATGTGACGTCGACTTGACGTAGAAAATGAATGTACGAAACAGGCTGCGAGCTTGTACAGTACTTTTATGTGATTAGTACCGAATCTTTATTATAATAAGTTTAGATAATTATTAAGTGAAAGTTTCTTAATATATCAAACTATTGTTAGTGGAGTATTTGCATGTATCCTAATGAAGATACTTTGATATTTCTTATTTTAGCGAGTTACGCTTCGGTCAGCGAGGTTTAGAATAACTGTTACCATTGTTGTATTCTTTGGGTTCATCAATAGAGTCTAAGTAGGTCTCGTCGAACTCTGGAAAAGAAAAGGAAAAGACTTACAATAAAAACTCTACGTTCAACACAGCTGCCCAAACGGAAAAAAAATTTGCGTTCGTCACACCATAACATATATATATATAATATACATAAGTCACAGTTATATGTGCGAAAATATATATATACACATACATACTCTGGTATAACGTTCACAATTCATATACTCTTTATCGAGTACTGATAAAATAGGAATCGTCTTAATATCACACTACTTAATAGCATTGCAGATGCCACGCTGTATCGACGTCTATGGCAACATATATTCGATTTAAATAAGTATGATACTTGGAAGTAATTTATATGTTTGTAAATAACAACTTCTTAACAACTGAGTAATCTTAGATGCTTGGGATACTCGACGGATTCCGCTATGCTTTTGACCAGATTCCTTATAAATCTGCAACGTGAAGGTATTTTTTGTTGTATAAACAACCGTAAAACGAGTAGCCTCTTCTTAATAATGAGAACGGGTTAAGGCGACCGCACGTGGATAACCGCTGCGGTCGGCGACTCGGCAGATCAAAGCAAACACTCGTTTAAACCAATTGTGCGTGCCGTGCGCGCGCGCACCGACAACATGTAATTATACGGTTATAGGGCGCACCCCCGCATCACGGGCCACGCGGCCACGGGTCGACTCAGCGCCCTTAACCGATAAAAAACTACCATCTGTTGTACCACAACCAGGATAACGCCTGCTGGGTCAGTAATTGACCGCCGACATAGTGGTTTCTAAATTAAACTTTTTGTATATGATTCCACGATAACTTAATTTGAGTTCAATAGGCCATTTATTTTAAATTATATTTTCGGTAGCCTCCACCTATGATTTGTCATTCAACTGTACCGTTAATCCTAAATAAGACATTTCAATATTAGAATATTTGAATAAACTTTCTTATTAGAGCTTTATAATATATGTTTTTTTTTCTCGAACTGACTACGCTATTGATCTAGCAAGCCCTTAACAGCTTCACTAAACTATAAATAGTATATATGTACTTTAACTTATTTGATACTCACCCCTTATTCGATAGATCCTTTGTAATTCTTTGTAGGTTGTTATTATACAAATACAGTTATTAGTGCAGTAAACTATAAAAAAACTACTAACAATCTCTACCCATAACTATAATTAATAAATACCCAATAAATTATTGAAAACAAATTTTAAACAAACATCCCTGTATAATTAATTTTATAATAACAACATTTGAAACAAAAGAAGAATATCCTCTACCGTAATAATGTTAATAATTTAATTTTTAATAGTAGTCCAATTTAAATCAATTTCCGCCGCACGGTTATAACCCTTTTAGTCAGGGTGTTTCAAGCATTATATTTCATAATAGTGTTTAATCGTTTCAGATGGATCCGCGGCTCTACCGCACCAGCTGTGATACGGAGATGATTTCTATTTTTGTCCATCGTAATAGAGGTTATGAACCGTATAAATTATGGAGACGGCTGCTTTGACGCGGCTATCATTCTAACCAAGCCGCATAATAGTGATTTACTGCATACCTACACAATACAGGTGGTTTTAGAGTTCGTTGAAATCATAGCGATGATTCATACTTTTAAATCAAACTAAAGTATACCATTTTATGATGACCTATTTCGTTTTAGAAGAAGTCACAGAGTTATTACTGTAATATAATTTTATGAAAGAGGCGTATTTATAACATTTTATTTAACAAGTCTATGACAATTACAACTGACTTGTTATCAGCTTTAACAATGTGTTTCAATTGAAACTAGCCACGAATATTTTAACAAGGTAAAAGTCTACGAATAGCTTTAATCACCTCACGCTGCATTGTTCCGTTAGGTAAGCTTAAGTTATCCATATAAATAACTTATATGAATATTACAAGTTAGGTTAATGCGAATAAGTATGTATTATAATTGTAATATAATTTTGTAAATATTGCATAATCAATCAATTCTTAGAACCGTATTGCTTTCAAATTGTTTTTTTTTTATATCTATCCATTTATTTACAATCGATTCAACTTATATTTATTATGTTATTACTTATATATATATATATATATTATATTATATATATAAAATAAATATTATATATATTTTTGTTTGAATAATCTTACGAAATTCAAATTTAATAACCAAAATAAAATTGAAATAATACTTTCGGTATAATAATTGATGTTTGTGAAATAAATAAAACAATGTCATAAACAATTATCCTTGTTTATTTTTTTCATTTAAGTAAACTAATCCTTTTTTTTTAAACAATAATCTGGTTTTGGTGGCTTGTATTACCGTGAGAAATTGGTGCTATTCTGTCTTTCTTTAAAAGTTCCTTTTAAAGGAAGTTGTAAAGTAATTAAAATCAGGTGGTAACGTAGTAGCAACATTGTTTTTACAATATTTGCACCAAGTGGTTACAAACTACAATAATAATA
Source organism: Antheraea mylitta (assembly GCA_014332785.1). Taxonomy (NCBI): domain Eukaryota; kingdom Metazoa; phylum Arthropoda; class Insecta; order Lepidoptera; family Saturniidae; genus Antheraea; species Antheraea mylitta. Next base: position 8,063,715 of record JACEII010000008.1, read on the forward strand.
TGGATTTATTGTTCAAGCAATAAACACGTATAGAGGGAGGTAACGCCGACCGTGGTTGCACCGTCCGTCTGACACGGCTGCAGTGCAGGTGGCGCACAGATCCTTATTTGAATTGAAAGTCGATTGTTTCTGATTTACAGCTATTCTCGAGGCTAAAACTATTATTATGTATTTGTTCCAAGAAAAATGTATTTTTGAAGTTATACTTCTTTTGGCGCGTTAGGGAAAAATGATGAGAGTTACTTTTTACGATGCACGCACACATCGTGACGAAAAACAGACGCCCTGAAGTTATTACGATGCGCGCACACTGTCACGAAAAACCGACACCCTGAAGTTAGTTATAGTCAACATTTTGTTTCTTTGTATTTTTTTGTATTAAAACTTTCAATGTATCAAATACCGTTTTTCTATTGTTAGTATCGTTTTTTCTACAAACGTAGAATAAATAAAAGATAAAATATTTGAAAAAAAAAATTTTCTTTGTAACGTGTTTGAAGATCTTGTTAAGCCAAAGAAGTATAACTTCTAACGCGTGTACATAAGTACACACACACACTTCTTTATCATTATTTATTACGGTATCTCTGTCCAAATTGTTATAAGCAAAAGTAAACAATATGATTAATTAGATAATATTTAAAGTCCATAATATATCGATAAAATATTATTTTTAGGTTATGAGACAATAATATTATGAATACCAACTGTGGTCCCAGCTATTACCATCTATTACTTAGATAAACTATTAAGAATTCGTGGTCCATCGATCACTGTGCGGTCAAAGCTGAACGCGGAAACAGAATGTTCACTATTAGCATTTTTTATGAATTGTTTTTGTGTACGACATGATTACGTGTGGAAGTATATTAGACCACGTTGGTGGGCGCCGCAGTGACATGCACCAACGGATTATTTCGTCGGACTATTTATAATGCGGAGCTCGTGGACGCGGATTGCGGACGATGGAATCTGCTCCTTTGTCATTAGACCAACCTGTTTTCTGGGTTCGGGCCACGGCGAGCACAATGTAATATAACGGCTCACCTGATTAACCGCCATTCCGGCCGGCTATGCAGATATCGGCTGCCACGCCACGCCGCCTCGATCTACGCCACACCGATTACTGATCATATTAATTTCAAATGATAGATAGCTTTTATAAAGTAATGCCTTATTATGATACAGATAACGAACGGTTCTGGTTTGGTATACTCTCAATACATTATCGTGGAAGAAATGAAAACAGACTGTATATACTTTAACTCGATGTTAAGTACATTGATTAAGTAGTGTGGGAACGAAACTCACAAGTGCATGTAACGTCACGACTTTTTTACTCGGTACGGACCGAGCGACACTACGTCAATTGAAACTCGTATTTCCGTTTGTGTATTTTTGTCCTGTTTTTAGGTGTAGTCAGTAAGTAGCAGGTGCAAGGAACAAAAATTTCACACCGATTTTTAAACTACTGTTTAAGAATCCATGTTACAAGATATTTCGGTCTCGATTATTCATTATACGTTTTTTAAGCTTACTGTTTTACAGTTTTTTAAAAGGACACAATGAATTTTAAAATTTTAATTTGTAACGAATGAATATACCTTAAATATTTGTCCTCACGGCATTTTGTCTTCTAAACTTTTGCTTTCTAAAACTCATATGAGGATTAATATTAAGTACGAGTTTGGAAATTGTAGCACTGATCATATTGGTCAGATAATTTAACTACAGCCTTCAAGAAAGTAATATTTCAATGTGATTTTATTAGGGATTTCATAATTCCTAGCGGGTATTTAATTAATTGTACTTATGTAAAACATGTAAATGAATATAAAAAATGCAATTAATTGGTTTAATTTAATTACAATATTCAGAACAAATGGAAGTGGCGTGTGTGTGTCAAAAGTTTGTTTATTGTCATTTTATTAATTTAAGAAGCCTGCTCAGTTTAATACAGTCTTTAGAAAAAAGTCAAAAGATGGCGCTTCATTATTTGATTTTAAGATGTTTCGTGTTGCGGGCATTGATATCTTCTTCTCTCAGCTCCACTCGGCTCTCTCTCGTGTTACTGAAGCAAACAAGCTCTTTATTCTTTTCCTCAATCATATTACTCCGGGTAGAAGCTATATAAGTAAAAATAACTGATCAAAGTCCATGATACATGGTGCACAGACAATTTGTTATATATACTGACATAATATCTTCCTCAAAATTCACAAATTCTGAATATATGTATGAATTAATTTATGTCCATAATTATAAAACATTAATATCATAAAATTAATGTAACAATCCTATTTCTTATTATTCATATAGTTATTTCCCTTTTTTGTAGTTTGCAAAAAATATTGTATTGTCAATTTAATTTGATTCCAGTCTGCGCGCATAATGTTTAATGTATAAGTTGAACCGTAAGAAGTGTAACAAAAAGTTTTGATAAAAATACATGATTTAAAATTTAAATCGTTTATGCTAAGAAGGTATTCTTAATGTGCAAGACGTTATGTTATGCAAAATATTTAAGCATATTAAGCATAAATTATTCAGGAAGTAATTTGACAGGTTGCGACAGTGCAGTGAAAAACTGGTTCAATGTAACAAGTTGTAACAAAATGAACGGAAGAGGGTGCAGGCATGGGAGCCGAGAGCATCTAATACAATATGGCTGTCGTGTACTGGCCGTTTTTCAATTTTGTAAAGTAATTACGTGATTATTAGTATTAATACATTTCAATAATTACTATAAAACAACGATTAGTAATAACCTAATCTATGCAATTTAAGTTCTATAAACACGCCAATTCATCTTATTAGTGTGTTTTTAGAACCGGTGGAAACATTGTATAACATTGCAATTTAGGACCAAACTTTTTAGAGTTGAATTCAACTCTCCAAATAAAATTACCAACGGCCAGTTCTTTGGTTTGGGACAATAGTGATTCATCGGCCGGCGACGCACTTCCAAAAGCTCCAACCCTCCATCCGCGTTTTGTGAACTATTGTTTGCAGAGAGAAATGAATTGAGAAAAAATCTCGTTCCCAAACGTATCGTGAGAAATGATGAAATGTGCCTCGTATTCATTAACCGTTCAGGAATCAATAATATCCTATTACACCGGGCCAGTGGTCGACGATTCTATAACAATTAGTTCTATTTGATACCATTATATTATTATTATTCCGTTATGAATACATATATATTTTTGATAATGTGAATAGTTTGTCATATTGCCTTTAGTGGTATAATTTTTTTTCTTATTTGTCGTCCATTTTGATATGTATATTTTAGTCATAGGATATATTCTTAGCTAATATGTTTAGTCTAAAATGAAAATTTTGTTACATTTATGAAAATATTGTAGAAATGGGAAAGTAAACTTTTTTACATTCAAGCCTAGTGTAAAGACATTTTCTCAAAAACCGATGTTTTGAATATTAATGTTTAGGTACTGAATTAATCCTTACTAATATTATAAATGCGAAAGTAACTCTGTCGCGTTTTCATTCCAAAATTACTGAACCGATTTAAATGGAATTTGATACACAAATAGTCTAGAACCCGAAAAAGGACATAGGCTACATTTTGATGCGAAAAAAGGATTGTAAGGAGTTGAAATCTTTATTTTAGAGCTAAAAGCTTGGAACTTATTTTTTAGGCTGTGGATTCGATATAAATAAACATAACATTCAAAGTTGGTAAAAATTTTACCCTCAAGTCTATCTATATATTAATACGTAAAGCAAAAAAAATTTACCCCTTTTTAACCTATTTGCCGTGAACGGGTGAACTTGAAATTCGCCATAATTAAAGTTTATATGACGGAGAAGTGCAGAAAGCTGTTTATTTTATATAAAATGCATTAGAAGTAAGTATGTAAGACATATGTGGCAAAGGACTCTACTTTAAATATGTTTTTATGTTTGAAAAAAAAAATGTAAATTTCCTTGAGTTTAAAATTACCCATTCATTACGGGTAGTCCAGTGAAGCAGTAAAGCCCTTGCCAGATTAATAGCGTAATCAATTCGAAAAAGAAAAACAAATCATTACGGGCTGGTATGTTCATTAATTGCGTTTCTTCCCTCAGGAAGAAGCTTTAATGGGGCAGTGGAACTCTTTTTAATCCAGGTTAGTAGTAATATTTCATTATTATAGGTTCACAAATGTGAACTGTTAACCCTTAAATGCATGATTTTGTATTTAATTATGAAATAAATATTTCAGTATGGGTTTTGAGTCACAGATAAAGGGAAAATAATATAAAAAATGTTGGTTTCAATAAAAACTATATTTTTGTAAAAAAATGTATTGTAGCCATTTGGCTACACTATGCATCGAGGTAGGTGATGAAAAATCTTATTCATACATACCTTTGGATCATAGGGTTATTTATGTATGAAATGCTGCTGCAAAACAGTTTCGTTCTTTGGTGTGGCATAGGGCCACCTGACACTTGGTGCATTCTGTTCGTGAAAACCCTTGCACCCGGCAACTTGCACCTATTTTTGGTATTATACCGTTTCTCATTATGGTCCACTCCATCAGTTCTAACCCCGTCTTTGGGTGGAACAGGCTTCATAGGGCCTCGGTGCTTATTTGCAACAAATTATCTCTCTAAAGTACTACTGGATGGTCTCCCTAAATCTTAATTCAAAAGTCACAAATTATCATAGAACCAACTTTTTCCACCTTCACAATGCTTATGTCAAATTATCCGCCAATTTTATATTTTCTGAAGACCCTCTTACACGTTTTTTTTTCGTTATGATATTAGCTATGATATAAAAATAAGTTCTGAAACACTTGTCACAGCTGTCACTTTTTAAAATGATAAAAATTGGTTTGTAGACTTTTGGCAACAATATGCATTTAAGGGTTAATTTCAAACGACATTTAATAAAGTATTGGTCTTTCTGTGGGAAGGATATAAAATAACATCGAAATGTTGTTTGTGACTAAATTAGACATAATGGCGATTAGAGATACAGTACCATAGTACATAGTATTATAGAACAGGTAAGTTATTGACATGTGTTTCGTAATTTACCGGTGCAATGCGGGGCATACTAAGCAAATCGCGCGCACGTCAACCCGCCACTGCGCCAGGGCATTCGCTTAGTCATACCTGCGAACTCCTACCTCGTAACCACAGTATAAATATGAAAGACAGTAAGGAAACTACCTACAAAAAGAGCACTTAGATACGTGACGATTGAAACTATCGAGAAAGACCATAAGTGGGAGGATTTGGATACTTCTATATCCAGATTGACAACAGTCATGTTCCGGTGGGCGGACGCGACGAGTTTCCCCCTAGTTAGGGGTATAGCTCCGCTCCACGCGCGACCGCCAGATCGTGGGACTAAACCGTCACCACGCAAATTGGCCACCCCAAATGAGGATGGCTAAACAAAGTAAGAAACTTAACAACAAACAGATAACTAACCGCCGAAAAGCGGATAAACCTAATGACCGGCTCGTATTAACGAGTCGCGCAGAAAACCACTGCAGAGTGCTCAGCACCGAGCATTGGTCCATACGTGCAAGGGGGTGGACTGAGATGAACACCATGTAAACTACTTACAAACTCTCGAAAACGGCACACTCACATAAACACGCGCATCGACAAGAGGTTTAAAAGGTATTCTACGGACAGCACCGCGAAAGCCGCTTAGGTTTCTCTTCAATGCGCATGTTTGAGTGAGTTTGCCGGTACCAGCGTTTATAGGTAGTTTCCGTACTGTCTCTTCTATGTATACTGAGTCGTAACTACAATAGTATTGTCAATGTAGTTTTAGGTCCAAGCCAGCTGCCAACGCATTATGACTGAAAATGTACAAACGATTAATACCATTGTTAATCTACCAGTATTGCTATTTATTGATTACCTAGAAGCTATTCGGAATTTAATCGGCAACTTATTATCAGTTTTAGCCACATATTATAGAGGTGATCACATTATTAAAGTTTTGATTAACTTTTAGTGATTATTTCAATTTAAAAATTTTAGCAGCTGGCTGCCGATTGTAATGGATAGATATGTCGTGGAATTATCATTAATTTTGTAAGAGATGATTCAATCTATGATTATAGCAGAAATATTATTTACTTCGGAATGCTGCTACAGTTTTACGTGCCAGCGCAGAAATGTTAGATTATACACAACGAAACCAAAACGGGGCCTTAATAATATGAATGTCTCTTGAAACAATAGTTTTTCGTGACGGTGTGCTCGCGCATCGTAATAACTTCAGGGTGTCGGTTTTTCGTGACGGTGTGTGTACGCATTGTAAAATTTACTCTCATCATTTTTCTCTAACGCGCCAGCAGAAATATAACTTCAAAAAACATCTAATTTTATTCAAAAATGTTAATACTTAACTTCATGGCGTACATAGTGGGAAGAATGCATCTGTTTTCTATTTTTTGAGATTAAAGTCACAGTATAAATTCTGTTATGTAAACTGTGTTGTGGTTTAGCATCCACTTCAATCTTAGCCACTTTTCATCTGAATTAGTTAATTACGTGCATAGTTCGGTGAAGCTGTGACCTTTCCAGATCAACAGCGTTTTCATTTCGAAAAAAAAAGAAAGTTAATTACGTGCAGTTCATTTCGATATTTAAATATAGTTTTAATATTAGTGATAGTCGAATATGCCGCCGTAAATAGGTGTGAGGTACTGGAACAGAAAGAGGGCTTTTATAGTTTCATCAAACAGAGAAGGATAATTGTCAGTAACTGGCAGTGAACATTTCGTTAATTTTTTTTTTTTCGAAATGACTACGCTATTGACCTAGCAAGGTCTTAACAGCTTCACCGGACTACTAAGGCGAGCGCTTAAGGCACTCAGCCGATTTTATTTTGGCAACCAGCTCAAGGGTGCACGGCACACCTCGGCTTGGCTGTTGCCTGTTGCATGCAAAATCG
>JACEII010000008.1:8075645-8089006 GCA_014332785.1 Antheraea mylitta
CCGGATCTCAGAAATACGAGACGTGACTGTTTTTCGTAACGAACGTAAACGATCGCGATTCTCTACAGACGGGTAAGCGTCGTAAGCTCGAGTCGCGGCGTTCTTTTCCGTGATCAATGCTCTCACGTTGTCAGGGAGTATAAAACGGCGATCGTTCGCCGCTTGTACCTCTTTCGAGGTCACTCTGACGGCGGTCTGGAGATAATCAACCAGGGAATCGATGGCCGAATCCGCGTCGGCTTTCCTGGATGAGGAAAACGTCAATCTGTCTATCGCGCAAAAAGTCAGCTACTAGATCGCGCTGTGTCCGAAGGGATCTCGCATTGAAAAACGAGAGACCTAGACCGCGTGGTTTTACTTTATTTAGACCCGTGAATTTTAAAACTTATTTAAAAGAGGGTGACCGGGCGAGGCGCTGAATGGTGGCTCCGATAGCCGGGAAGAGCGCTAGAGCGGTGAGAAGACCTAGCTCCTCTTCTACCTCGACGATGGCGTGGAAGGCGAGGACCTCCTTCATATTGTGCTCATGGAGTAAGTTCTTCATCCAGTCGTACTTACTGGAGAGAGAGGATAATGGTGAAGCATAAGCCGCCTGTGGCGGCGGCGCCTGAGGCTTAGAAGAAGCCTGAGGCTGAAGTCGGGGGGCCCAGGGGGCCATAGGGGCTTGCCCGGGTTGAGACGCGCGCGTCATAGAGGGTGGCGAGCGCGGTGAGGTCGTGGGCGCGGGCGCTACCGGGGCGCGGGAGGCGCCCGGCAGGCATGGCAAGGCCTCCACGGACATGAGAGGTGGAGGCGGAGGGCGGGCGGCGGCTACAGGCACCCTAGGCACCGGCCTGGCCTGACCGGGATGCTGTCTGGGCGGCGTGCGGGGACAGCCGCGATAATTCGCGGGGTGACCCGCGTTACCGCAGAGCACACAGCTGGGAGGATTGGGAGGGCCAGAAGTGCGCGCGCACTAATTCCTGGCGTGTTCTCCCAGGCACTTGACGTACCTGGGGCGAAGATGACAGTTCTTTGCCGAGTGCCCATAACACTGGCAGTTATGGCACTGCGACGGAATATGGGTCTTACGTGGGGGCTCAATGGTGACGCCGTTGAGGTCGCACACAGATGTGAGCGAAAAGATGGCCTTGCCCTCCTGCGACCGGTCGAGGAGAACAAGCACCATATTGTAGGGAGCGCGGGTGCGTGGGTGGTACATGCGGTGTACCTCACGCACGGGAAATTTCTTCTCCTGAAGGGAGAGGGTGATGTCCTCGACTGAGATTTCGGCCGGGACACGGCGAAGCACGACACACAGGAGGCGCTCCTCCTCGAGAGCGAACGTGAAATATGCTAATTTCGATTCCATAAGGAATCGAATAAAAGCGCGATGGTCTTCGGACGTGGGACATTTTACGCGAATGCCCGCCGGTGTACTCAGGGCGGACTTGTAATTTACCTTAAGGGTCTTTAATCTGTTTGAAATCATAGTCCATTAGGACTTGTCCTGAATCGTGACTGGAGGCGGGGGGCGCGGCTTCCTAACTGCGGAACCCGCAGGTTGAGAAGGAGTGAGCGGGACGGAGCTAGGTCCATTCGTCCCTAACCTACTCTCTCCCCCGGGAGGGTAGCGTATCCGTTAGAGATTTCCCCACGTTAATAAAAAAAAAAAAAAAGGTCCTTTCGTCCGCGGTTTGCTACACGGTATAGCCGGGGCTGGCACACGAGCGCCACCTATATGATAAATTGTTATTGATTTAGTCTAGTGTTCTCTGTTTGTTTTCACACTTTACTGCACTTCGCACTTTACTAATTATGGCAGTATTAAATTAAAAGAATAGTTCAAATTATAATAGGTCTTTTTTTACCTATGAAATTGCTGTTCTGAAGTACTGGCCATTTCAAATCAAAATAATTTTTGTTTGGCTAAGAATTCTAATTTCAAATTGATTTTATTTTAAAAACATGGAATTCTTTTCCAAAAGTAGTCATTTGTTTATTGATTAGCGTTACATTTTCAACGCATTTCAATCTTTTTTGTCATCATGGATACGTTAAAAATTCGAGTAATTATGGAATATGAGTACCGTCATAGCAGCAACGCGGCACAAGCGGCACGCTACATCAACGACGTTTACGGAGCTAATACTACAAACCAACGCACCACCCGTTATTGGTTTGCTCGCTTCCATTCTGGGAATTTCGACCTGAAAAATGAACCTCGCGGTCGACCGAAGACTTTGGTCGATAATGACGAATTTATGGCGATTGTGGAAGCTGATGATACACAATCTACGGCTAAATTAGCAGCAGCTTTCAGCTTTCGGCGTTAGCGTCAAAACAATTTTGGTCCATTTGCGTCAAATTGGCAAGGTAAAAAATCTCGACAAATGGGTGCCCTACGGACTAAATGATCGTCAGCGCGAAGTACGCGTCGAGACGTGTCTTGCACTGCTCAACAGATACACAAATGAAGGAATTTTGAACCTGCGATGAAAAATGGATTCTGTTTGATAACCGTAAATGCTCAGCAAGTTAGTTGGATCCCGGTTCAGCACCTAAACAATGCCCTACACGAAAACTTACCCCTAGAAAAGTGATAGTCACTGTTTGGTGGTCTAGCACCGGTATGATTCATCACAGCTTCTTACCAAACCAGGTGAGCATTACTGCAGATGTGTACTGTGAAGAACTGAACACAATGATGGAGAAGCTGGTACATCTCCAACCAGCATTGGTCAATCGCTCGTCTCCGCTGCTCCTGCACGACAACGCGCGACCTCATACTGCACAGCAGACGGTCTCAAGTTGCAAGAATTGGGGTTGGAAGTTCTCCGTCATCTGCCCTACTCACCAGAACTTGCGCCTACAGACTACTACTTTTTCCAGAATTTGGATAATTCCTTGGCGGGAAAAAAATTTAATACCCGAGAGGCATTACAAAATGCCTTTGAAGAATTTGCCTCCCGTCAGGCTGATTTCTTTAAGAAGGGCATCAATAAATGCCACTGTGTTGGCAAACATGCATTGAATGCATGTGTGATTACTTTGATTAATACAAATAAATAATACCAAAAAAAATTCGTTTAAATTTTTTCATACAAAACGGCAATTTCATAGGTAAAGACCTAATATTCTTTTTACTTACGTATTAGTTTGCATGATGGTAGTACAAACTCTGTGGTTATGATGGTTAACTATTGTGATTACTTTTACCTAATGTTTGTCCATTTCAATATCTTTCACGTTGTTATTGTTCTTTTGTCGTGTCTTATCAAATATAAGTAAATTTATTATAATATACATTCTCGCGTATTTATATATGTACGTCATACGAGTTTGTTTGCAGGTCGAAATCATTAACAATCAACCCACACATAAATTTGAAAGTGTCGATTGCTACTGTCCAAATAAATGATATTTCACAGTTCGTACATCACGTTTATCGGGAAGCATTTGTCAATATTAAAATTTACACGGTCGTATTTGTACCTTGTTATGTTGCGACTTAACCATACACAATAAAAACAAAGTTATGTATAGTATGTAAATTATAACAGAGCTCAGTTTGTCACAGATACATAAACAAGCTACAGTACCTTAATTAAGATAATGATTAATATTTGACATTTTAGTGTTCAGTCGTTTTCAATTGTATAAATATGTAGGTACTAAGCTACTCCTATAGTGCACGCAATATTTAAAATCCCTCCAAAATGTAAAAACAAAATACAAATAAATGACACAGTATTATTACCAGAGAGTTCCACACTCAAATGTCGTAATTAGTTTTTAAATATTCATAATGTAAATGGCCAGTTGCAGAAACCCTATGTATTAAAATCTGAATACTAAACCATATTTACAAATAAATTAATGAATTATGATTAACAAACAGCATATAAAATCCATATTTGATATTAACCAGAAGAGATTCTTCATTTTATTTAGTATAATGATAAGAAAGTGTCAGGCTTGAATTGATGTTAGCGAGTGGCCCAGCCCACCCACTTCGCAGTACCTACATTCTGATGGAACAACTTTCTATACTTTTTTTGTTCAATTCAAAGGATAATCCGACATGCACGAATGATCCGCGATAATTGTCAATCATGCACCTACTTATAAATAAATCTGAGATGCGAATAATTACCTAAATACTTATGCAAATTCTATAACACATGTCGCAGTTAGAAAGTCGGAGGGAAATAGTGGGTTGTACCAATTGATGGACAGACGATAGGTTAGAGCGGAGGTACAAAGGCGGGCGGATAGAGGCTGCGCGGTTGTGTGACTGCGGCTGACGGTAGCAGCGATGTCGCGCTTTCGTGTCAACCGTCGCCAACAAATACTCCTGTTTGCCAGATACGATCTGCGTCCGCGTGCCTCTAACTGTCAACGCTCCGCTCTATTGTGACAGTCATGAACTGTGTCAAAAAAGAAAAGTAATTACAGTTAACCGGTTACTATTAATTTTTAGTTCAGCGACTGCATTATTCATAGTTATCGATAACATTTTTAGGATAGACATCACCTGTGACATTGTACACAATAACTGGAAGCATGTCTATAAGGATTATAAAGAATTTTTTATTGTTAATTGAAAAAATAATTTGTAATAAAATTAACTTATATATTATTTTCATTATTTACTTGTCCCAATCGAATCTCCTAATAATTTGAATTATACTAAAATTGTAATAGTAATCTATCCCTTAGTAAATAATTGCTTTCTTTCACATTTTCAGTTGTCACTGTAATCAAAGCCGAACTTCTTTAGTGAGCTATGGTTATTGTTTGTCTATACCCTTCTTCTTCTTCTTCTTACCCTTATCCCACCTGAGTAGGGTCGGTACAACATATTTGTCATGTTGTGATGTATGATTTGGCTTAATTTTTACGATCGGCCGCCTGCCTGTCATCAACCCTCCTTGTTTGTCTATACCCATTAATGGGATAACAATGCTTTTCTCATACGTAAATTCATTGAATCCAGTAATTTTAATTTATCTACTTCATGTTATAATTTCTTAACCATTTAATATCGAGGCAAGATATATCAAAAGGAAAGTTCTCTAAAGTGGTTGAATGTCTAAATCATACTTTAAAGTTTTGGAACGAAGTTCCTTATCGCGCGTTGTGAACGGGGGCTAGACGGAAAAAATTCTTACGAAAAGTTGTAACGACACATTTTGCTATAGTAAGCTATTGTAAGCTGTGCGGCGTCGCATGTTTCTCTGTCTGTCTCTCTCTCTCTCTCTCTATTATAGCAAGCAAGCCAGATATTTTCATTTCTATTTCGCATTGAACAGTGTGGTGTCGCGACGATTATTTTTGTTGAGTGTATACAGGTTTTTTGTAAATAATAAATAATAATTTAAATAAAATAGAATCCCAAACATATGTTTCCTACTTCAGTTACCACAAGCCAATTATTACGAAAATTGAGCCTACAAGTTTATATAACATTATATTTGTCAATAATAAAAAAAATATTATTATAACTTAAAAAAATAAAATTTTATTACAATTCCTTCACTAATTAATCGAAAGGAACTTCGTTCCATCCGGGTGTCCCTTGACACCCCTCAAGTTTTTTTTAGTTATTATAAAAAAAGTCAAAATATAGATTAAAATTACTAGTGCTCGTTTAGTAGCCGCAATTTGACTATAATTAATTATTTATTAACATTTCCGTATCAAAGAAAAAAAAAACAGCTTTTTGGAGTATTTTTTTGTTAATGCTAAAGTTCATCAATACCTACTAAAAATAAAGAACTTCAGTTAAGAAACAGGGGAGGAAGATGTACGTGTCTGTTTTGTTTCTACCTTTTTATACAAAGAAGATTCTAGTATAATTACAGTTTAAAAGTATCTGACTTGGTAACAGGAAAATTATGCAAAACTAATAATTATAATAACGATATAGTTAATACAATATGGTATACATTACGGACAAATACTTAATTGTATTGTACTGTAAAGTACTTATGTAATGGAATTAATATCTATTTACACTTATACCTTATACAGTTGCATGAGGCAAAATTTTGAAACTTTGTTTCATACTGTTCTAGGTTTTCATGTTGACTCTATTTATCATATTTGTTAGGAAAATCTGAATAAAAGTACAATCGCTATAGTTAATATATCTAACTTTCGACATAAATATATTTATCGTCAATATAAAGATAATAACATATCAGATGTTTGATTGATGAAGGCATTAAATCAATCGTGAATAATTCATTTATTTATACTTTACTAATGAAAGAGCAAAGTAACATTAAACAAAGTATATGCATCCCAGGTCACGAAATAATTTAGCGGATCCCGTTACTGTGTTATTTATGAAATTGATCGCTACTGTCCGCGAGTGACGAAAGAGACCACTTCGTGATCAACGGTGCTCCCAAATCAACGCTAAACACAGTTGTCCCGAGCATATCTTACCGTCTCGATTGTGTCCATAACAATCTGCTTGTGCACTCATTTTAATTCGACATTCATTTGTTAGTCGCTTATAGTATTTTTAAGCGTACCTATTAAAATTAACAACAGAATTTAAATGAAAATAAACCATTATTGTTGTTGCTATACTAGAAATATATTTATTTAATACAGAATACAGGAAAACAGAAATATAATGAGCTAAGAAATAGATTACAGAAAACTGTGTTGTTTCGGAGAACAAGTTACTATTGAGTTATCTATAATCGATCGATATTTTTTTCGAACTGACTACGCTATTGACCTAGCAAGGTCTTACCAGCTTCTCCGGACTACGAAGGCGAGCGCTTGCGGCACTCAGCCGATTTTATTTGGGCAACTAGCTGAAGGGTGCATGGCACATCTCGGCTTGGGCTGTTGCCTGAAACATGCAATTCGCGACATAAGTGAGTTAACCTAAGCTAAGCTACATATTCATACTTATATGAGTTATTGAAACATATATGTGTACCAAACATACATACCTCGACAACTCTTATATGTATTTTGTGTTTGATAATATTCTAAACTATTTCAGTTCGATAAGGGAAAAATAAAACCCTTCCACTTTCATGTATAAGCATGTGTGCGTGCACGTGTGTCGAGGTGATATGTGTAATATTGTTGCAGTGATGTAAGATTTAGTGTTACTGTATCGCGCGAGCAGCGTACTCAAGGGCTCCACGAGAGAACGGACCTAGGCTTGAGCCGTTGCCGATGGGGGCTTAGTCTGGTGTGCGGGAGTAAAATTTACCCCCAGACCACGGCGGCGTGATCTTTGGTTACGCTCTGTTTGGAGAGACAGGCTGGTACTGATCGTTCACTGCCGTTTTTTCATCAGGAGGGTCGGTAAAATATGTTGCGGATGTCTTTTGTAATGCGCAGCGTTCGGTACGGGTTCGTATTGTCCGGCGGATACCACTAACAGACTGGGATAATTCACGGCTTTTTTTAAATAACTAATCGTAAGTGATTTTACGTATGCCCAGATAGAAGACATCTCTAGGTCTCTATGGAGATCTACTCTACGGATGTACCACGGGGCACCGGTCACTTTATGTAAAACGCGGTTTTGAAGAACCTGCAACTTATAAAAATTATCTTTCGACATATGTGCAAAAACGGGACAGCTATATATCATGACGGGACGTATACATGTTTTATATAAATTAAGCTTGTGTCTGAGAGTCATCTTACTCTTATGACAAAGCAAAGGATGAAGTGGACCCAATACCATAGTGGCTTTGTTTCGTACTCTTTCTATATGTGAATTAAATTTTAACCGTCTGTCTAATGTAACACCGAGATATTTAATTTCTTCGGTCCAAGATATGTCGGTTCCAAATAACCTGATAGGGTCAAGATTATTAATGCGTTTTTGGGATCGAAAAGTATCGCGGCGCTCTTATTAGGATTAACTTCTATGCGCCATCGACGAAACCATTCACCGAGTGTGCGAACGGCCTTGTCGATGCGCTTCCTAAGGAAGTCCTACCGCCAACCGGAAGCGTAGATAACTGTATCGTCAGCATAACAACCTACTTCGACCCCTTTAGGCCGAGGTAGGTCACTGCCAAACAGATTGAAGAGTGTGGGTGCAAGAATGGATCCCTGAGGCACACCTGAGCGTATCGGGTGGGGTGAGGAAAGTTCACCTTCCACTCTATAGTGGAAATTTCTACCTGACAGGTATTCGCGAATAATATGCATTAACCTATCGAAGATACGAAAACGAATTAACTTATGGATGAGCCCTTCGTGCCAGACCTTATCGAAGGTCTTGGGTACATTGAAAAAGACTGCTATTGTGCGTTTCGGTTTTGGGTTGCGATCGGGATCATCGTTAAATCTAGCGAGAATGTACACCGTGAGGCGGTTTACTTGGTTCGTGCAAGAGTGTTCGGCACGAAAACCGAACTGTTCAGGTGGCAACAGATTTAATTCTGACATAGAGGTCTGGAGACGGTTTAGAAGGAGCCGCTCGTATAATTTACCTAATGTATCTAACAGGCTAATCGAGCGATAACAATCGATCGACAATTGTTGCAGTTATACCGGCTTTGAGTCTCCTTTGAGTCAGCCCTTGAGTGCGCTGCTCGCACGATACAGTGACATAAAATCTTACATCACTGCAATAACATTACACATATCACCTTCACACACGTGCACGCACTCAGGTAGGTCGCGAATTACACGTATCAGGCAACAGCCCAAACCGATGTGTGCCGTACAGGGTGTGTAAGCTAGTTATCAAATAAAATCGACTAAGTGCCCTAAGCGCTCGCCTTAGTAGTCTGGTGAAGCTGTTAAGACCTTGATAGGTCAATAGCGTAGTCAGTTCGAAGAAAAAACCACCGTACGTTAGAAAATATAGAATTATGGATTTCTCGGATTTTGAAGTGGTCTAGGCTAGTGTGGTGCTTGTATCCATATCTTCCTTCGAAAAGACACCTATGACCCTGCACAAGATCTCTTACAGGCTGATATGATGATTAGTTTACGTATGTTTCTAGTATTCTAGTTTCTGTTGCTACTGAAGTAGTGATGATATATAATCTGTAATGGAATCTTCAATACATAATATAGTTCACAGCGTTTGTAGGTTACGTTATAGCTGATCATGGTGATATCCCGACAACCTTTATCTTTATTGCTTTTCTATGTGTGTTCACGTTTACTTTTTATCTGTGTATCAATTTGAACACGAAACATGCTTGGATAGCGTTGAATGTATAGATACTGTTTATATAATAATTCTATTATTATTTAGTGCCACGCTACCGCCCATATTATCTATACTTCCGTTGTGCTGTTATTTACGTTATTAAATTTTAAATGGCATCATTGTTAAATTGTGTCGATATAATTGGAGACCTACATTTAATGTTTTGTACATACTTTTACAAGGACATATTAAGTGTGTCTTTAGAGACACCTAAATCTCTGTTTATAATACTACTTGTTGTTCGCGAATTCATCTGTGACGCTTATTATCTTAATAGTATGTTTTATTTACATAAGAAAATATATAAACACTACATCGCTTGTCCCACTTCTCCACGACAGGAAAACACCTATTCTAAAGCACTTGGTGGTTATAAAATTTGTTAAGCTTTAAAAACCTTCTATGAAATAAAGATATAGTAACAATATAGTTTTTCGATAAGGGCCAAGTATTTAAAAATTAAAACTAAAATTAAACTGAATGAAATCTATCGTGTACTTTTTTAGTGATGCGAGTACAACGGCAGACCTCTATCATTTTATTTAAATATAATATCTACTTATCTAATCTAATACCTTTAAACGAGCAATTCTTGTATATTTTTATATATCCAGGATCTCGGAAACGACGACAGCGATTTTCGTGAAGCTTACTATGTAGATAGTTTCGGGAACGATAAATTGATTTAGTTAGATTTCATTCATAGAAAAAATTTTTATCTGAGTTTTTAGGCAATGAAAAAATATAGCTAGAATATAAAGGTAAACTTCACCACCGATGTTAAAGCAAAAATAACTCAGATGGGAATCAGCTCCTTCGAAAATCCGTGTAACCCCAGTTAGAATCCGAGTCAGCAAAAGAGATATCTTTTTTTAAATATATTTTTTTTAATGTAAAGATGCTAATTTTGTGAGGAAAATCTAACAGTTTATTATAATATAAAATGTTTTTTAAAGAACCGAGCTAGGCTCGGTCGTCCAAGTACTAATAATAATAAGGTTAATGTAGACACACCATACCATTTTTTTACGACATACCTAAGTACTTTTAGATGGCTTGAAAACAAACAGTTTATTATTGTACCAACAGTATCAATTACTTATTCGATCAAAAGGTTAATGAATTCATCGATAAATATTTTTTTCATACATACTTAATGAAATATCTGTACTGCATCTTACGATGTTGCAATTTGCATAGTACAATTTCAGAATTTCGGCCGGCAATTATCTATTTACTCAGGACTACCATTCCGAAAGGTATTAAGATAGCCGGTTAAAGTGCTGCATAGATACTAGATGGTCCTGAAGTAGGACATGCCGGGGAAGGGGAATGGAGAGGGAGGGAGGTGGTCTCCCGGCGCTCTAACTGACCAAACGAAACGCAACAATGCCAGCACTGTTACTACATGTTGGTTTTCTGTGAGATGGTGGTACTACCCCGAGCGAGCCGACCCATTCATGCTGAAATCAATTATAGCATCAGCGTGGCTCTACCATCTACATAAGTACATTTCTACTTTACACGCGATTTTATCATATTCCATTGGTTTGGAAGGTGAAACTGTCTAATTACATTTTACAAGTTAGACTCCAATTGGTATGTTACAAGAAACAGTTGATAGTGAATTTTTTAGCTAGAAACGGAAGATGCGCTATACATAAATGGAAGCTTATTCTACTGCATTAAAAGGAGTATTCGAAACGTATTCCTGACTTCATTAGTTACGCATGTATCTATCAGCATATTTCGAATGTTTCTCTATGGGTAGGTAATGTAAAAAAATCAAAAGACCACAGTATAAGGGGATGTTCGCGCACGGTCGCCGATTTACATTCCTCACGATTGAACTCAGGTCGGGCGAGAGGCGCGGCGCGGTAGCACGGCGTGTCGCGATTGGGTCAGGTCGAGTCAACATGTCAACTTAATAAAAACGTGACGTAAAGAATCAAGAATTTACAGAATCCTCAGGTTTTGTGTTTCATGCGTATTACAGAAAAAAAAATAAAAATAATACAGTTTTCTTTGATAACTGGAGAGTACTACCTACTTATTGCCTTAGTTACTTTATTTTGTGTAATAGATAAGATTACTTCTAAACGAAATGAATAACTAAGCTTAAAGAGCTCGTCTGCTTATACATTTATACTGCGTTGGCCTGAAAATGTTAGTATGTTCGCCAAAATTAATTTTGGATATTAATCTCAGTGTATTACAGCTTCCTTCCCGTCAGCAAGTTGAAGATATTGAAGATCCGCTGGCTCAAAATATTATTTCATCGATTAATATAAGAACATATTTATGTTTTTACATAGTAACTTTATATCCATAAAAGGTACTCTTCTATCTATATCATAATAATATTGTAGAAGTGTTGTGTCTATGCAATGAAAATATTTTCTAAACACTGATTGCAATGATGTAGGGAGCATAACAAAATACAATAAGCACATTTAAAAAAATCTCTGCATTTTTATGGTTAGACACGGTAATTTCTTAAAGTACTAAACGAATTTTCAGTTGGTTTTCAAAGATACCTCGACATTAGTTTGTAGCTAAATATAGAGTCTATTTCGACAAATTATTTCACGGGAAAATCTACTTTTTCTATTTTATATTCGTCCGAAGAGGTAAAGTACCTACTTACGTGTTACCCTCAATAAAAAATCATACATTTCCGATTCTTCAAACAGAGCGTGTTCGCATACACTTTCGCGAATCAGTCGCTCCCACCGCCATGGATAGTTAACTTCGTACCCGAACACTCATTTCGGCCTCCCCTCGGTAGCGTCTCAAGTCAATGGTCGAGATCGCAGAGTCGATCCCTTTACCGCTTTGGCACTCTTGCACTAGTTGTTCTTTCGATTTAGTTCTTGTAGTGCTCGTCTAAAAATCACAGTGAAGTTGTGAAGGCCGGTCAGGCTACAGTGACAATCATTTTGAGAAAAAATATTGAGTACATGAATTGTCTTGACTGACTTTTAATTTAATCATATAAAAATAATTTCAAACAACACAATCTTATTTTCAACCAGTTTTGGTGAATTTGTGGATGCAGGGTGTCCACGTCATCTTGAAATTGATAGTGATTTTAATAATATCTATTGTTTATAAATTTTATCGCCTATCAATGCGTATTGACACATATTTTCATTTGGTTAAAGTCAGTGGAAACGTTTTTGTTTTAAATTCAGATAGATAGAAACACAAACAGACATTATAAAAATGTTGAATACTTGGTCACTTGCATATAGAGTAGTAATCTATTATGTTTGAAATAAAGTTATGTGTAAAATACAGCAGTATGGATTTTTTAATAATAGATGGGTATATAATGACGGCCTGTCTGCCCATATTTGGCAATCGTCTTGATATTCTAATGTGACTTTGACATGTTACCACATTCATTTGTTTTGGCAATCATACTTAATTATAGAACATAAATTAAATCGTTTTAGCATTATTTTTTATACTACAATTATATATGTTAGGTATTCGATTATAAGTTAAACTTAAAAAGTATCAACATATATGATTTAATTTTTTCACAATTGTACAATTCTAAAAAATTAATTGTATAACTCTAGATAACTACTTTAGTTTTTAAAAAAATATAATAATGTATATAGTATATCTGCTTAATAAGAATTACATGCAGATATTAACATTATTTTTGAGTACGGGTTTTTAATATATCAGTTAGAAATATTATACTATTGGTTTTTTTAAACTCTTAATTTATATAATATTTATATTAATCTATACAATTGATGTACGTATTTAATATCAATGTTATTGAATTATCAGACGAATTGTGTAATAAAAAAATCTGCTCCAGGTGAGGCTCGAACTCACAACCCCGGCATTGCTCACGAACACTGTCTTATAAGTACCGTGCGCTAACCAATTGCGCCACTGGAGCGTCGAGCTGGTTTTCGAAATTACTAGTTTGGTCTGACGTCACCCGTTCCTCGTACAATCATTATTACTCATCATTGTAATTGATGATTTTTACAATGAATATTTAAATATACATTTGTGTGAGTCTTTTTCCATATTTACTAGGCTTTTTTTTTATAATAAGTTTGTAGGTTTTCCGTCAAAATGTTTCGATATATAATTATTGAATAGCAAATTTTTGTTACAAGAATTTTTATTTTGTTAT
>JACEII010000008.1:8089016-8250206 GCA_014332785.1 Antheraea mylitta
ATTAGTATATTCTTTAGGGTCATTTAACGTTGCATGTACTAGCTCGAGATTAGATAATTGTCAAATTTTCTTCGGATGACCTTTTTTTTCCACGCTGGCCAACTCCTGTGCCAGAAACACCCGATAATGTTAGTTTTTTACAGACAGTTTTAATTGCTAGCAAAAACATCGTTGTTTTGAGGTATCGATGTTTTGCTGTCGATATCTATTGTACATTGATACTCTTAAACCGATGTTAACATCGATGTTTTTCTAATATCGATCATCCCTAATTTTAATATACTCTTCATTATCATTGGTGAGTCCACGAACCCGGATCTACACATTAGTCTGACTTTATACCTTCAGTCTAAATTAGTTTCAGTTTAAAGTTAAGATCTTTTGATTGTTGTTTTTTAATTAAGAGTGATAAATTATTATATACTTAAATACATTATATCGTATGTTAAGTACCTTCAGTTGTATGTATAGAATAATTGATGTATTAATCAAATTAGTTTAAGATTTTATTTTATTTGACGCCTTTGGCCTTTCTATTTAAGATCATATTCCAGGTTCAAAATCACTGTCAAAAGTAATAAACATGTCATCCGAGTAATTAATCAGAGCACTATTTATAATGCCCGGGTAATATAAATAATGACAATTCAAAATGGTATTTTTACAAATAATACCATTGCTTAAGCGTCATTATTTATTCAATTTAGTATCATTATATTAATCTGTGATATAGACTAACATTAAGATGTGCGGATTTATTGCATTAGATTGGCAGTTCGATTCATAATGCCAGAAACACATTAACAGTAGAAAATTCACATTTGATAGTTTCTAGTAAGCACTGATAAATACAATTTTAAAATTGAAAAACATATATATTACCAAAATTAATTTTAAAAGTGTAATAATTACGTAAGCCGAATGGAATTGTTATTATTCATATTACCCGGGCAGTATAAATAGTACCGTGATTAATCGCCTGTTTAGATATTCGTATTCAGTTCAATGTTAGTCAGTATAATATAGTTATAGATTGGCGGCAAATTGTACAAGCCGATTGAGCATGACAATTGTTCCTAATGAAAGTAATTAAAATGACGCGATGGTTATCGATAACGGCTTGCGAGTTGCCACGCTGCGGTGTGGCGCGGGGCGGCAGCGTGCTCGCTCGACTCCCAATGATGTTGACACCACAATATGTACCTAAATCAAACGACGTACACGATTTTAATTAGAGAATAAATATGACTTGATATAGGTAACAGAAAACAAATGGTATCATTTAGGGTAATAAAATAAATATTAATTCAATAGTGCAGGTATGGAGCATTGTTTTGTTAATGAATAAACGTCAAACTCGATTAGGCCTCCCACGGCAGCGGCTCAAGCCTAGGTTCGATCCCCTCGGTAGGGAGCCCTTCAGTGCGTTGCTTGTGCGATACGGTGGCACACGAATATATATCACTGCTACAACACTACACGATCACCCCCACACATGTGCATGCTACACGCTTACACATGAAAGTGGAAGGGTTTACTTTTTATCCCTTATTGAATTGAAAAACTCTCAATTTTCCGATAATAAATATATGGAGGAGTTGTTGAGGCGTGTATGCTTGGTACACATATACGTTTCAACAACTCATACATATATGAATAGTTAGCTGGATTAGCTAAGATAGCTCGCGATTTTGCATGCAACAGGCATCAGCCTAGCCGAGGTGTGCCGTACACCCTTAAACTGGTTGCCAAAATAAAATCGGCTGAGTTCCTTAAGCGCTCGCCTTAGTAATCTGGTGAAGCTGTTAAAACCTTGCTGGGTCAATAGCGTAGTCATTTCGAAAAAAAAAATTAATGCTATTTTATTAAAATGAGAATTATTATAATTATATAAAATATATACAATTATATTATTAATATAAATAAATATTAAAATTATATAAAAAACGTCATACACATAAATATTACATAATAAATATTAAAGTTAATAAAAATGTTTCTATGAAACGGAATACTATAAATTCGAATAATTATATACCCAAAAAATAATATAACGAGAAAAAATAATTATTTTATTTTAAAAAATTAGTATATACACTTCTACTTCATATTTATTATGTTATATCTTGATAATCCCTTTGTAGTACACCCAATTATCTTCTTAAGTTTTAAAATCGATATCCTAATCCTAACTAATGTTATAAATGTCATTATATGTGTGTTTGTTTCAACTTTCACGGCTTAACTTTGCAACTGATCATCATAAATTTTGCATACACGTTATCAGTGATACAGAAACATAGGTTATCAATCATCTATACTATCTATACTAATATTATAAAGAGGTAAATTTTTGAGTTTGTGACGTTGTAGGGGGTAATCTCAGGAACTACTGGTCCAATTTGAAAAATTATTTCAGTGTTATAAAATTCATTTAACGATCATATATCATCACTCTAAGACCAATAGGAGCGAAGCACCAACGAAGAATGTTTCAAAATTGGGTTTTTTCCTTTTTTTTTTCTCGAAATGACTACGCTATTGACCCATCAAGGTCTTAACAGCTTCACCGGACTTTTTCCTCTTGAGAGCTTCCGCTACGTTAGCGTTAACCCAAAGTAACTATATACTACGTGAACGAAGTCGCGGGCAGTTTGGATTACCAGAATAAAACTACAAAGTACAAGGTCAAGTCAGATCAAGGTCAGGTCAAGTGTACACTAACGCGAGCGAAATCGTGGACATAAGCTAGTCTTTTATAAATCTTTTTTTTTTGTCTGGATTTTAATCACAAAAGTCTTAAATTTATAAACGAGCAGACGGAATTGCCCATATAATTTGAGAAAATCATTGGAGGTAAAATGAAACTAACTTTGTATAGAGGGTGTTTATAAAAATAATAAAATTTTAATTTGTAAATGCCAATTATATTTGTACTAATTAAGTACTAATAATATCATAGAGATAACAATATTAGTATTAAAAGATAATTATTGTATTTTCCTCATTATACAGTAATATGGAATAAGCGCGTGCAGAGGCGCGAATAAAGTTAGTTTCGATAGTTGTAGTAATACGTCAGAAGCGTGACTTATCAAACATATTTTTTAAATTAACCGTAAATAAGTATTTTTCAGGACTTTAACAGAACGAAATTTGTTTAACATCAATTACATATTTAGTCCAAATAAAAATTAGGTAACAAAAATGTTGTAGATTCCAATATTTGCAAAAAAAAACTTATTGGAATTCACAATACTTGAATAACGAAATCAATGTATTTATAAAAAAATATACAAAATGATATACTCATATACATAGTATTAATAGAAACAAATTTGAATAATTTGATTGGTCTGTTAAATCCTGCCGTCTCATAACTTTCACGCGAGGATCACTCGAACAATTCATTCCCATCAGGTAGTAAACGAACTGAGCTTTGTATTTTTCTATGAGTCTATAAGAAATCGTATTCAAAAGTCAGCTGACGTAGGTAAACAAGTGTTCGTTACATTCATCTAAGAAGGCTTTAAACGCATCCGTCGCTTCGACCGTGTGAGAATCAACGCATGAAATCGATGGGAAATAAATTTCTAAAATCAATGCATACTCCATTCGTAATATCGTTAAGTTGAATAAGTACATGGTTCGTGGAATAGTTGATGGATATGCCTGTTGCACCTTTATTTACCTACATTTTCCGATATCAAGATGTGTGTAGATCAAGGTTACGGCTGCATTTTATCTTTTATAGGCACTATAAATCAAGAACAAATTTATCGATAAACTGGCATAAAGCTAACAGTACGACTTGTTGGTGTGTTTATTTATGATATTCTACAGATATCTATGTATATGTACGTATCTAGAATAAATATTAGTCGTCTATCTCGTCCGAAATATTCAAGGTTGGTTTGATGTCGGTAACAGTTATTTAGAGTTTGGTGACATAAATTATACATCGGTGAGTGCATCTTTATGTCACTATTTCGTAAAATATTATATTTAATGTTCATTCAAATTGTCCTTACCTAATAATGTAGGTGGTAGTGGCTATAATTGGTTTCAGTACGAATGGGTTGGCTCGCCCGGGGTAGCACCGCCCTCAAAGAAAACCGACGTGAAGTAACAACAGTGTTTGCATTTTAGCATTTCGTTCGTTCTGTAAGAGCGCCAGGCGCCCACCTCCTCCTTCAGCACAGGCTGGCAACACACGGCTCCTCTGGTGTTGCTGGTGTCTATGGACAGTGCAGATATGACATACATGTTCGTTTAGCTCTTATGATATATAAAAAAAATAATCTAACCTCATTTGACTAATTCATGTAATTTAATAAATAGTTTGTTGCATATTACTAGGGTGTATGTCGGATAAAAAAATAAAAGATTAAGCTTCTGATGTCAACTTCATACATTAAATTTTGTTTTATATTTGGATTATATTTTGTTTTATGTTACTTGATTATTATGTATATTAAAGTTTGAACCTTACAAGGGCTCTTTTGTCAAAGGGTTATACTTCTATAATCAAAGGTTTTGATCAAGGCTACTCAGTTATTTGCCATTTGCCATGATCTTTAATTACATAAACATAAAAAAAAATCTACGTGTAAATGAAAATAAAATTAATTATAAATTGGAAACAAAAACCACGTGGTAAAGCTCAAATTTTAACCAAATATAACTTTACGAAAATAAAGAAATTTATCGCAACCCATGACACAATTTTCAATTAATTTTACACGACACCATGGGGTGGTATTTCTGGGTGATATTGAATTAAATGTAGTCTGTTAATTATGAGAAATAGTGATATGCCCAGTATCATCGTTTGTAAAAGCAATAGATGCACAATACAATCAAATGGTGAATCCAAGACAAAGACGTTTTTAATACTAGCAATAGCTTTTGAAAATAAATTATTTTTTGTTGATACATGAGGTTAAATTGCAACTTTGTAACTGCGGAGGTCTAAGTCATGGATTACTTTTATGAACAAAATTCTTAATTTGATTATACAAATTATGATTTGGCTCATTTTTTTAATAATTCATCACTTGAAGTGAGTTCACCATAAAAATAATAAACATTACAATAATAGTTATATTTTATAATATCATTGTTGAATGTAGGATGAAAAATGGTAATTAGAACGTAACAGTTAAAAAATACATATAGTGGAGCATAACAACTTCCTTCACAACCTTTTTTGAAGTTCGTAATTATTGACGGCTGTCAAAATGACTTTTTTATTTACATGTGTGTATATGTTGTGTAAAATTCAAGCAATAATGTAGTAGTCCATATTCTATTTTATTTAATGTACTTCTAATGCATTTTATATAAAATAAATAGCTTTCTGCACTTCTCCGCCATATAAACTTTAACTATGCCAAATTTCAAGTTCACCCGCTGACGGGAAATAGGTTAAAAAGGGGTACAATTTTTTTGCTTCACGTATTAATATATAGATTATATTCTTAAAAAGCTTTAGATACGACTCTAACAATTTAATAACGCATATATTGCCTTATTTATTTGAAAGAGAAACAGATTGTCATAATGGGCCCGGGTGTTAAATTTCATTAAATTAATTGTAGTGATCGTGTAATGTTCGACGTTCTTCTATTTCAAATTTTAATATTAAATTAAAGCAAATTTATTTATTTTTTTAAATATAAAAGCTAAATAAATGTGTAAACAATAACATACTTGAAAATTTGTATCAACTTGTATCCATTGTATGGAGAAAAAATAGTTTGACACCGACTAATATAATGTCGCCAGGTGTTTGTGATGTTCGCGGAAGTTTATTACAAGTATATCAAACTAAATTGAACTAAAAACTAAAATACTTGCGTCATCTATGTCTGTCATGCATAATAACACTTACCTGCTGTTTAGCTTCTATTATAATGAATATAAAGGTAATGAAAATATTATTAATATGTTGGCACAACTGACATGGCAAGTGAAAAATTTGCATAAACTTTTGTACTTTACGTGTTTCGACAAAAGACATTTCTACACCACCAATACACATTGTTATGTCTTTTGTATAGTTTAGAAGTACAAACATAATGAATATGGAATTTCGGAATAATATTATTTTTGAAGTGTTTGTACACAAAATAAAGAAACTAATAATTTTATGTTAAGGAACATGAAGAGTATAGTTACGAAGGGCTATTTAATGCATATATAGTTCAATGCAAAGGTGAAGCAAGACAATAAAAATAAGATCGAGTTCGGCCGCAAGCATAAAGGAATTCCACGTTGAACGATGAATGAATCGGAGCATCATTTCAAACGAGCATGTCGTTTTGTTTGCCCGAAGGTTCGTTATGAAAAAGAGCGTCTGGTCTCAGG
This sequence comes from Antheraea mylitta, assembly GCA_014332785.1. Classification (NCBI taxonomy): domain Eukaryota; kingdom Metazoa; phylum Arthropoda; class Insecta; order Lepidoptera; family Saturniidae; genus Antheraea; species Antheraea mylitta. The sequence continues at coordinate 8,095,386 of JACEII010000008.1, forward strand.
TGCACACCTGTTAAGGCGCCGATGCCGTGGGATACGGATAACACGTCAGGTAAGAAGATACGCAAAAACCAACACATTATATGTACCAAATTGCATTGATAATAATGGTCGAAATATATGAGCTTGTTATAACAAAATTACTACTGACAAAAATAGAAAGATACTTATTTATACGTACATAAAATCATAAACTGATCGTAGATTATTTATCGTACTGATATATATTATAACAATATCTGTTTCACTTTGAGACTGCCAATTAATATGAGAATTTTGTCGACAGGATAAATTTTGTTATCAATTCAATATCGTTGTTAAAATCTACATACAAGCAATGAGGTAAATAAGGAAAATTTTGATAATCGCTGGATTGAATGAGGAATTCAGATCGTCGACAAGATTTTATATTCTTTACTAAACAGAGGCGGAACATAAAGAAAGCACGAAGCGCTTTATGTGTAGGCTGAGACCCACTCAGATATGTACATTCCGTGTTTCAATTTTTGCCCATATCAGGCAGCGGTGGTGTGCCGCAGTGTCGTGGCGGCCACGTGTATACAGATTCAGATATGCTAAGAACGTGGAGATCGGAGAACGCAGTACAGGCGAGCGCACTTTGTGCTTACGTACGTCGCGCGTAGGCGTAACGTCCAGCTTTGCTTCGTCACTACACGCTTCGCGTTTTGCACTTTAGATTTATGTAACTACCGTCTAACGCGTTACCAGTCTAGCGTTAGCTTCCTTAGTACTACTTCACACTGCCAATTGTAGCGAGTCCATCAGATATCAGGACAATGTACCCAATACAAGCTAGGTAGGTGCATAATACATTTAAAAATTTCGAATTGTAAATATTCTTTCACACAACTATTGTATGTTCGGGTATGTGTGATTTAGTGTGTTGTTGATTTTATCCACATTCCGCGCCATTGTACAAAGCGTTGAGTGGCGCAATGCGAAATTCTTTTTGAATGTGAATAAAGGGAGATTTTCGTAAAAAATCACGCACCGCGCCGATTTCAAACAAGTATTGTCAAAGATTAAGAATGAGCGATAGTATAAGTTATGGTTCCAGTTAACGCACCAAGCACGTGTTGTTTAGTTTACGATTTTAATAGAATTTTTCAGTGCATAGATTCTCGTATTAGATATTATGTTAAGAACATTTTTCTATAATATTTTATTAGAATAAAATAATATTTAGTTTGTAAAATATTCTATTTTTAAGTTAAGTTTATTGGAGCTAAATAATCTATAATGCTATTGTTTTCGCAAAACTATTAATATCTCGGAGACCCCGAACTCGATTTCTGATAAAATCACCTTTGTAGTTGGCTCGATTTGATAGGACTACGCAAATTGATCTACTATACCTACTTGACAAAAAGTAGAGCTTTAATTAATAGACAATTATCAGATATGCTGAATTATATGATTTTATCAGAACGAGAGGACAGCCTTTTCATAAAATTGAGACACAAAGCGTATTAAGCAAAAGCCATTAGTATATACGTAATGATAATAATAACGTAATCTATACTTATATATATCTATATATACTCATATCTATATCTTCTATCTTCTATCTATCTATACTATAATAAAACTGTAACAAGTCGAAATCTGTACATTAAATATTTTTTGAAAATTTTAATCAGGGTAGACTATGTTATCGATATAGAAGCCAAAAATAATCTTTTTACAATTTTTGTCTGTCTGTCTGTCCCTATAATCACGCATCACTCTGAAACTACTGAACCAATCTTGACGAAACTTGACATAGTGATAACTAATACTACGAGATTACATCAAATATACTTTTTGTCCCATAAAACGCAAAGGGTTCTCCAGGATAAAGGATTAAAGTCTAGAATCTAAGCCCGTATTACTCTGAAAGTACTGAACCAATTTTAACGAAACTTAACACAGTAATAAGTGATATTACTAGGCTACATCCAGGATACTTTTTGTCCCATAAAACGCAAGAGGTTCTCCAGGACAACGAAAAACAAAAAATTGTGGTTAACGTAACTAGACTTTTTTGCGACACCTTAGTACAAGAGCCGGCAACGTTGAAAGAACAAAAATTTTAGAATACCTGGTTCTTTAATATATCAATATATAATTTTTTGTATCATAGGAGGCAAACGAACAGGTGGGTTACGTGATGTTAAGTGACCACCACCCTCTATAGACACTAGCGATACCGGGGTGTCGTAAATGCGTTGCCAACCTGTATATTGGAGGAGGATAAGGGAAGGCTAAGGAGAAAAGGAGAAGAGAGGTGAGCCTCCGGCGCTCTTACTGACCAAACGAAACACTACGATGCAAGCACTGTTATTTCACGTCGGTTTTCTGTGAGAGGTTGGTATTAGCCCGAAAGGACACTTGGTAGCCGGTTAACGTTGGATTTTTAATGCGCATTTTGATTTAATTAATTTTGATTTATGAATAGGTTTAGGAATTTTTTTTTCAGTAACTTTTAAACACAATTAAAGGCATGAATTTATCACAGTCAGACACATTTTTCTATAAACAATCATATATATACCCGCTGATATATTTAATAAATGAAAATGATAAATTTCAAACCAATTATTTTTTTTAGCAAAGAACAAATTTCAACATTATTGATATTAAGATTTCACCATATACAACGATAAACGTAAATGTATGACTTGGGATTGACGCCATCTTAAATATATGCGTCGATTATCAGGCTATACGAAACCGAAATACCTTGGGCCGGCGAGGTGAAATATCTCGGCGTCACTTTAGATAAACACTTAAATTTCGATTCACACACATATAGAGTGCGAAACAAAGCCGTTATGGTCTTGGGTCGTCTCTATCGTTTGCTTTGTCATAAGAGTAAAATGTCCCCAAGACATAAACTCTCTTTATATAAAACTTGCATCCATCCGATTATGACGTACAGTTGTTCGATCTTTGCACATGCGCAAAATCGAATTCAAAAGTTGCAGGTTCTCCAGAACCGAGCCTTACGTAAAATCACCGGTGCCCCATGATACGTCCGGAATAAGGATCTCCACGGGGACCTGGAGATGCCTTCTGTCTGGGTGTATATAAAATCATTCACACGTAGTTATTTCGAATAAGCCGCGAATCATCCCAGCCCTTTAGTGGTATCCACCGCGAACTATGAACCCGTACCCAACGCTGCGCAGTATAGAAGACGACCGCGACACATTTTACCGACCCTCCTCATTCAGTCACGTCAGCGAAAGATCAGTACCAGCCTATCTCTTCAAACAAAGCGTGTGCACGCCCACGCCCGCATAACCACAGATCACGCCGCCGTGGTCTGGGGATAAATTTCGCTCCCGCACACCAGATTAGGCCCCGCTCGGCAACGGCTCAAGCCTAAGTCCGTTCCCTCGGCGGGGAGCTCTTGAGTACTCTGCTCACGCGATACAGTGACACAAAACAAAATATTACTTTTATTTTTATTTCCAAAAAATAGCATCAAGCACATTATTGTCTATACCATAAATGTCTTTCAATAATAATTCCATTTTAATAACGTTTTAAAGTTAGTTAAAAAAATACATCCTAAATAGTTTCAAGCAAGTAAGTGACAGTTGACGACGCTTCGGCGCGATGTTTGACGCTTCGATACGGTGTTCATATATTTTTCTTTAATACAATGGAGTATAAAAAGGTTTTAATACAAGTTGAGAATAGTTATTATAAAGTAAGTGGTAGAGATGTTTATTTAGTTTTATGTAGGTTAGTTTTTATCTTAAGTGATCCTGGTAGATGTTTTTTTTTTCTTCGAAATGACTACGCTATTGACCGAGCAAGGTCTTAACAGTTTCACCGGACTACAAACAACGGAGCGTTTGATGGTGCTACGAACGGGTACTAGGCTTATTTAAAAAAAAAAATCATGTAATCTGGGTATATGTTTCAGTGAATCCGTGGATAGTTTGGATTCACAATTGGAAACGGTAGTTGTGGCTGCAATCGGGTATCAGTTTTATTCAATTTTTTTGCGTTTAAAAATACAATGGAAACCAGTGATAACCAATTTGGTGCAGACGAAGTTGCACGGGTCAGCTAGTTTCTAATAATATAACAAAGAGACAAGAGTTGTAAATCAACTACATATTTCTGATAAAAATATTCTGACGGAACTTCAGAATCGATGACAGAAAACTATGTGGTTTGAAATTTTTGCATCTTGTTTTATCTCTGTTTGTTCCTTTGTACGTGTATCAGTGAGAAAGTACAGGAATGATTTCGATAAAATTTGATAGTTTAATAAGTTTAAATAGTTATTATATAGTATGTATTTTTACACATATGTGTAAAAAACAAATATTCCATATTACACATTATAAATATACAGTGAGGTGACTTTAATCCAATTTATTTTTACTTACAAGTAATTTAAAAGAATATAAAACAAATATGTGTACATTCATATCTATTTCATAGATGGCGCTACAAGTATGCATATAGTAGTATTGTCTTTGAGACGTTAGAGTAAATCACATAGACAATAATAAAAATACAATAAAAAAAAAACTGTAGGAGTTTTTGGCGGGATCTTAGGCTGTCATGTAGTGGATTTTATATTTTATTCATATTGTTGTGTTATTTAACTCTATATTTTGTAAATTTGGTGGTGTTTTACGTAACATAGTTAGTTTATTGTGCATAAGTGAATCGAATGGAAAATAATACCACGGAGCATGAAATTCTGAGATGCCACAAAAACTCCCTGGAGAGTTATAAAAAGGGATGATCCACCATCTTATTAGAATATTGATTCACACGACACTTAATATTGAAATGATCGCACGACGCTTGTAATATTCACTACGCGACAATGGCAGTAATAATCTTTAAGATTAATTGCCAAAAACAAAGTTAAAAAAATAACACTGAACATAGTAAACAGTTCTTATATCTTTAGGTTTATTCAGTTATAAAACGAATTTCTCTTGGTTTTTATTAATTCCACTATATTTTACGTAGTTTATGGCAGTCGCATTATTAATTATATTGTTATTATAGTTTCGCAATTGTTAAAAATGTATATTTTATATATTTATCAAAAAACGGATCGTTTTATTTGATTATAAAATTTTACAACAGATGTCGTTGCTTAGAGCAGATGATTTGTAGGTTTTGAATTGACTATATCATGGGAACATTAAAAAATATGAAACTAATTATATTTCAATTAGTTATTCTTATTTGAAATATTTGTTAGTTTTGAGTTTTGAAGTTTGGCTATAATCTCAACTTAATATTAAGTGAAGGTATTGCCTAGGATGGCAAGACTATACTGGAGGGGAACTGGCTCTTAAGTGTAGCTGACGGAACACACCTATAGATGCTCGACACCAAATTTGCAACTTGGTGATTGTTATTATCTTGGTGAGCATTAGAAAAAGTTCTACTATCATGTTCAGGTTTCATCGTGTTATTTTATTTTACCGAAAGATCCAGCTCATTATAGTTGTTCGAACCTAAATCATTCGTCGAGATGGCCGGACACGCTACCACTAAGCCATTATAGGCACGACTTTTTGATTCTACTGTGTTACGAATTAAATTAAATTGAATTTGAATTTTGTTATTGAACTTCTTATTACATTTAATTGTAATTTAGTTTGGGATAAGATGCTTCTTTGAAAATTGTTTAGTATTCCATTGTTCGAAAAAGGTTAGAACTGTTAGTTTGAAGAAAACTAAGTAAGGTCATCAGATAATTTTGGACACCCTTAAAATCATATAGTAAATGACGTATTGGGTTAAATTTACAGGTGTCTAAAGTTATAGACATCAGTGAGTTTGAGACAAGGTCGACTACTGACTAATACTGACTATTAGTCAGTACTATACTACTGCGTCTTGTGAATTAGGATCATACTCAAAGTGAGATACTTAAATCGCCGTAGTTGAATTTTGGTACACCTACGTACTTTTTTATTTACATTTACACATAAAATTCCATGCAGACAGCGTCGCGGGCAAAGCTAATTGTTGCCTATATGTATTTTACTCGGTAAAATATTTAAGTACAAACTAATTTACTATGTGACGTCATAACCTAGATTAATTCAAAGAATAGATGTGATTAAGCCTTCCATATTTGTACTATATTATGTACACAGAAAAAATTGTAAAACACACTTTATTTGGCTACTTGCGCATTACTAACTTGCTACTTAATAAGTGGTCGTAATAAAAAAACGTTGTTATATTATTGGAACATAATGATATCTGGTGACCGCAAGAATGAGTAAATGAAGGTAATTAAAAAAAATGAAATATGTTAAAAATTATCCTCATTGCTCTTTTATTGTTGACGTAAATATTAGAATAAAGAAGCATATATTCGAAACAATTAACTTATAGATAAAAATAACGACTTCTTTTAACCGTTGATAATAAAAAAAAAACATAATCTCAAAAGTTGTTTCTAATTAACTTATACTTAAGTAATATAAATAATTAATTAAGTTACAATGGAATTTTCTTACCAAATTTAATATTTATAAATACATGTATCTAATCTACGTATAAAATAAAATAAAAGTTGAAATATTTTCGATGGATCCTGGGATGACATGTTTCTATGTATGTTTGACATATAACTCGATGGACATCATCAAAAAAACGTTGTATCGTGATCATATTTATATAGGAATTGTTGACAGAACTTAGATAGGTAAAGCGATAACAGCGGACAGGTTGTGGGCTTATCTCTCGTTGAGGACATCCTTACGGTGCGCAAACGTGCGCTATCCAACTAACATAGATTTATTATCGAATGCATCCCGATACGTGAACACGATCGCACCGTATATCGCTAACAAAGCCTAATGCTTGTTTACGCAATTCAACGTTTTCTAACGACTCAAGAACATGTAACAGATAAAATTAATAAATACCTCAGAAACATATTGAAAATAAAATTGTTAATTATTTATGATAACTTTATCAATTTGCACCTAGACGATCGAGCCTAGTTCGTTTCTTTAAAAAATATTTTTAAACTAAAATAAACTGTTAGGTTTGCCTCTCAAAATTAGCAAATTTTATAAACAAAAATATACTAAAAAAAGATATCTCTATTATAATTATGATATATTATTTAATTAAAATAAACTGTTAGGTTTGTCTCACAAAATTAGCATTTAGTTATCGAAAAAAGATATTTTAAAAAGACATCTCTTTTGTTGTCACTCAGATTCGAACTGAGGTTTCACGGATTTTCGAAGCAGCCGATTTCTATCTAAGCTATATCTGTTTTGACAGCGGCAGCGAAATTTACCTTTATATACTAGCTATATTTTTTCATTGCCTGAAAACTCAGATAAAAAAGTTTTCTATGAATGTATAAATCAATAAATAATAAATCAACCACCTACATGGTAAGTTTCACGAAAATCGCTGACGCCGTTTCCTAGATCCTGAATATATAACAATATAAAAATATAGAAGAATTGCTCATTTAAAGGCATAAGATAAAGATAATTTTGAAACTCTTCTATAATAATTTAATATTTCCTTAAATAAGTGTTTAAAAATATTGATTTAATGGAAGTTATAATAAATAATTAAAATTATTTTATATTCGCATTAAAGAATACTCTTCGGGAGCTTACATTGTGAACATGTCCCTAAAACTAAACTATCGGCTCAAATTATCTTTCCACATAACGAAACGAAAACTTTTTTTAGTACATTATTTGGTATTTTTTATATAGATTTCGACATATAATTTTACTATAAACTGTTTAATGAAAAGGATTTTATTAGGAGAGAATAACCTATTTAGAAACATTGAAAAGTGTTCAAAGAAAGTCTATTCACTATGTATATATATTTTTATTGTCTATGATTTTTTATTATTAGAGTAGGTAGAGATATAATATAGAACAGGAAATAATTTATGAGCGCTCGTCCGTTGTCTCTCGTAACGTGAGTTACTCGTAGTGAGATTGTGAGTATAATTTTATATCGTCGTGCTCTACTTGCCCGGTGAAAGTTTAATACTTCGATATCCATTGGATGGGATGACGTACATAAAATGGAATAATTGCGAAGGTCACATAAATATGCCGTCGGTGAAGTGCTTCCGGCCGCGTGGTAGGCACGTGCAGCCGCGTTGCGCCAGGATATGCCGAGAGATGGATCACCCCGTATATATACTTACGTTAATGTGCATGTTTCTAACAGAAAATAAATACTATGTACTAAATAAACCCCCTAATTTATTTCTTTGTGAGATTAGAAGGAACACCGACTTCGTGGTCGATGAATGTTAAGTTTCTTCCAGTCCTCTAGTACTACTGTAGGTTTTGCAATATGTGATTATGAGTTTAGAAGTTGTTCGGCGGTGAACAAAAACTACAGTAAGGAAATTAACACTTAATTTAATAAAATTAGTCGTCGAGAATGATTACAAGTTGCGCTACCTATTATGTCGCGATTGATTTGTCGAAAAGCGATAGCTTTTTTTCGAGCTATGTTTTATTTTTCTCGAACTGACTACGCTATTGACCTAGTAAAGTCTTAACAGTTTCACCGGACCAATAAAGCCTGTATGTACAGTATAAGGTAGTAAGCAGTCACTTTGGTGTTCACATAAGCGCCACGATCACGAATTCCATATATCTATTCTTTTTTTATACTTTATAAGTATTAGAGTTGGGCCACAATCTAATCTAGTGTTAAACGATGAGGTAATCTATGATGGTAAACGCGCCAAACCTATCTATAACCTATCTATGACTGGCTTTTAAGTGCAGCTATCGAGATACACCAATAGGTGCTTGGTAACAAATTTTTAACATTGGTAGCTAGCCAGGTGGACTTAGAGAAAATCCTATCACCATGATATGATTTCTTCAAGATGTTTTCCTTCATTGGAAGTTCCGAGTCAGTTGCGAAGATTCGAACCTACATCGATCTACGCTGTGTCCGAACACGGTATCAACTTAACCATCATCGATTAGATATTCTATTTATTTGTAACTAGCTGTGCCCGCGACTCCGTCTACATTGAACCTAATGTAAAAAAACAGTGATTAATAGAATAATCTGAACGTATTAAGTCCAATTACTTATCTACTTTTCTGTCGTACTTAAGTCGCTTCGTCATTAAAATTACAATAACTTTTGATAGAGTGAACCGATTTTAATGAATTCGGGGATCTGCTTTATGATTTTATCGTAAATGCTATATAAGTACTTTAGCAGTGATGCGTGTTCAAACAAACAAACATACAGACAGACAGACAAAGATATTTCTAAAAATTTAAATATACTTTATTACTTACTCCAAGATACCCGCGACAATTTTTCTTCAAAAAAATCTAGAGAGTACAAACACGTTCGATTTACATTCTTATTATATGTACCTATACATTTATATTCCTGATATATCTCTATTAATACCTTCAGAAAAATATTGCGGTAACATATATATCTTATTTTATTTAAGAGAATTGTATTTATCATTGGTAGTAAAGCTGTTCTCGGTTGTGTTTCGATAAATATGTAGTGTATAGCGAGTCACAGAGGTAGTCGTAAAACATCACAATTTACAATTGAAAAGCGGTTGCGAAAGCGCAACACAAGGAGGAATAATTCTTCCCCGTTGTGATAAACGGCGACATTCATATACGCGAAGAAAAAAATTAATTCGTGAATTCCTTAAGTTATTGGCACAAAAAGGGAAAATTTAAGATGTGCCAACTCAGACAATGCGGAGCGGTGTTAATCTCACCGCGATCAATAAACTCTCTGATTACACATTCATGGCATACTTTGTGGCTCGATCTCCCGTTTTATAAAAAAAACTTTGCTACTTTATATAAAATGGGAATTCGTTCGCTTACTTTTAACCAGAAAGGCTAAGTACGAGATCACGGAATGAATACATTTATTTATCTTGTATAGCATAATATTTCTTAAATAGCTTTATTGTATTTGAATTTTTAAAATGTGAACTTAATATTAAACTATTGTGTGTCTGGGCTTGTCTCCAAAACGACTAAACTAATTTGGACGAGATTTTTACTAGCGTATAGAATAATTCTCTGAGTATTACCAAGGCTACTTATATTGTTACCTTTCGATAGGGCAGTGATGGCCAAATTTTGTAAAGTTAACTTAAATGTGTTCAATAGTGTTGTGAAGTTTAGATTGACAAAATTACAATTAAAATAAATCCAGAGTAATTATTTATTACGTTTATAATTAACAAGTAATATTTAATAGAGATAACTTAAAACCTATAGTAGTATAATGGGATTATATACTTCACGAAATTACTATAAAAACGTGTATAGGACAGCCTACAATACATATCAGAATATAATTAATAAAAAATAGCTCAAATATTAAACCATAAAACTAGTAAAGTATTTTCGGTGACAGAAAAAGCTGGTGTGTCATTTCATTATGGAGAAATACGTTACGATCGTGAAACATATGGGTCAGCAGACGCATAAAGGCGGCCAACTGATCCAGATAACTTAAAAAATACGCCAGCTGACCGTTTCCTACGCATAGACGCATTTAATTGTTCGCGGGAAGGCCGGCCGAGGTGACACGAACTAATTTGGCACATCTGTTGGAACCAACAGCAGTTTAACTAGTAGTTACGGGCATCATCTGCCAGTTATAGAAACGATATCGTTACAATTGATGGAATTACATAACAAGTTGAGTAAACTGTAAACGAATAAATCAATGTCTTTGACTTGCTAAAATAACTGATTACGTTCATAGAGCAATAATTTTAATGAGTAACTTTTTTTAAACATTCCTAGTTGCTTGCTCCGGTGTCGCACGAGTGTAGTAATGACAAGAACGAGACCAAATCTTTCGTTCATTTTTTTTATTTGGTTTTTCGAACTGACTACGCTATTGGCCTAACAAGACCTTTACATCTTCACCGGACTACATCTTTCCTTCACCGTACGGTTGTATAATGAAATATAATATTTCTGAGAATCTTTTCATTGGTCTAGTATTTACTTCAGTCGACAGCTTTTACGACTGTCTCGACTTTTATTCTTTTATACAAATCGTGCCGTAACACTTGCATATACAATAAAAGTATTTTTTCTCGAACTGACTATGCTATTGGCCTAGCAAGGTCTTAACAGCTTCACCGGACTACCACCGATATGAAGTGATACGCTGTGATGTATGTACATTCATCTGTATAGATTAATCTATACATGTGGAATATCTTCTAATCAAACTAATTACGGTGTTAGGTACTGCGAGTATAGCAGCAATTAGCATTATAGCGTTTGATATTATCTGTGCTATTAAGTTAGTATGTAGATTGTTTACTAGCTTTTGTCCATAGTCTTACATTAACAAACCAAGCAACATGAACAAGCCAAACAGTAGTGGTAGAACAACGCTAAAACTTTTTTTTCCTCGATCTGTATACGCTATTGACCTAGCACCTAACTACCGCTGAGACTATTATTCGTTTCAGTATGAATGAGTCGGCTCGCCCGCTGTCGTTCCACCCTCTCACAGAAAACCGACGTGAAGTAACAGTGGTTGTATTGTTGCGTTTCGTTCGGTTAGTGAGAGCGCCGGAGGCCCATATCCGCTCTCTCCCCTCCCTTCTCCTTTCACCAAAACACAGGCTGGCAATGCACTTGCGACTACTTTGGTGTTGCTAGTATCTATAGACGACTGTTATAACTTAATATCAAGTGATCCGCCTGTTCGTTTGCCTCCTCCTATGATATAAGAAAAAAGTTGTCTGTTTTACTATCGAACTTTAGTAACTCCAGGCCGCCCATGGTACCTTTCGGCACCGGTCATTGCACCTAGGTTTATTACGATAGTGTTTATACTTTTGAAAGTCTTAGAACAAACTTTAACTTAGGTTTTCTTGGTTGTTTATTAGTATTTGTTTTATTATAATCATTTTATATGTTAAGTGGGACCATGAATTCCCACATCCTAGAATACTGCGAGTGGTAAACCTTTCACGTGGTATAAGAGGTTTGAGTATTTGTATGGTGGTAGATTAAATTTTATCACTCGTTATATAGTTTAGCCTAATTAGATTCGAGGTGTTGTATATACGCAACAGCCCAAATCGAGCTGTTCCGTACACCTTGAGCTAGTTGTGTAATAAAATTGGCTAAGTACCTTAAGCGCTCGCCTCAGTAGTCCGATGAAGCTTTAAAAGCCTTCCAGGCCAATAGCGTAGTCAGGTAAAAAAAAAATGTATGGTGGCTTTTTCTAAGTACGCCTGGTTGTTGGAAATCTGTCCCTAAGTTACTGTTAGTGTATTCCGGCAGCTACTTTTGTGAGCCAGTCCCCTCTAAGTATAGCGTGCTTACTATAACATGAGATGATTCTGGTCAAATACTAAAACATATGCCGTGTTATCACAATAAAGTTAAATACGTATTGAATACTTGCTTTATAAAAGTTTGGGTACTCTCGTATTAAAAGTATCGCGCTCGTTGAACGTCCGACATTTTTTTTTTCGAACTGACTATGCTATTGACCTAGCAAGGCATTAACAGCTTCACCGGACTACTAAGGCGAGCACACTCGACCGACACTCAGCCGATGTCCGACATCTTGCTCTTTTATCTCTGTTTGGTTAGGTTAGACGTGTGAAAAGGGAAAACGCAGGATTGCCACGGTAGCGGTCGGCGAGCGCGGTGCATTTAATAGGAAAGTACCCAAACTTTTTAAAGCAAGTGTTCAATACGTATTTAACTTTTTTGTTATAACACCGATGAAGTGTTGTACATTTAGTATAAAAAAGCGTGTAATTAAAATATTTTGATAACATTATTTATTCCATTTAAGATACATGAAGAGTTGTCATATAATTATTAAATGTATTTACTCACCTAATTAACTTCAACCTTTGATTTTCGCACACAATCACCGCGATAAAGAATATTTTATAAAAATACCTTCAAGAGAAACAAAGTAAGATGAGACTTCAAACAATAATTTGTGTATCATACAAATATCATAATTGTAACGTTATATATTAAAAATATAATTTTAAAACTATTATTAATAAAATAAAGATTTTAATCGCTCTAGTACCTACCGTGTCGTTCGTATATATAATTTAAGATAAAAGGGAAGATAAAATTACGTTCTACAGGTTATTCATGCATGTAAAGGGATTTGTTTGTTATTTGAGTCCAATAATAGGAATAAAGCCTTTACTTGTATGAATGAAGTTAATAAGCCTTTATCCGAATGCGTGTCCACGAAATGCGAGGACGATCACACGGCGACACAAAAGTCCTTGTATCCGACAGCACATCACTCGCTGCAGTAAAATCGATGACACATCTCACTTCTTTATCGCTTATTTGAAACGGGTGACAATATAAATATCTTAGAAGGAATTTTGTGATTTTATTATTTAACAATTGCCCACTAAATTACTTTACCTTCGATTTGACTAAAAACTTTCATTCCTAAACAGATGTTTAATATACCGTTGTTTATGTAGTCCGGTGAAGCTGTTAAGACTTTGCTGGGTCAATAGCGTAGACATCTCGAAAAAAAAAAAACCGTTGTTTATTTACACGAATGATTCTTTCCACTTGATCTTCCGTCACTGTTGTTAGCTATTCTTTTTATCATGTTTAGTTTCATTTTGTGGAATAAAATCATATTATCAGATTTGATAATAAGTATAAAGTTATAACAGGTATGTATAAACGTAATTAATTGACGAGTTGATACCTTAATTACCATTGTAAGAGGAAACGAATAAATAGATTTTGTTATCGTAAAGAAACGCTATAAGTAGTAATAAATGCTAATTCAAAAATATTTCAATGCATTCAAACAAATTATTTCCCAAAGATCAGCGACCGCAGATTTTGAAAGACACACCTGCTCTTCATTCAGAACACAAAGCAACGAATATAATAAACCCATTGACATGCTAAACAAAAATGGCATTCGATAACACGATTAAAGTAAATTAAAACAAAGATAGAACAATTCCAGTATGGATACATCTACCTACTTTCTTTTCGAGAAAGACGATAAACTTCCTCATTGCTGACAGGCGAACCGCAAGACGCGACATAGAGACGATCAAAGGCGGTGGTTACCTGTAAGACGTGCAAAGGTCAACTCGACTCGAGATCACCTCATATAGTTGGTTGTAGCCGCCCGCACCACCGCACATGTACCGCTCCACAATGCTTCGTGAGCCGAAGCACCTCAAAATACAATTCTGTTACTCGACAACGACGAGCATTATCGCGCGATCTAGGCGCGGAGATGTTCCTCATAATACGTTCAGATAAACCCGCTTTGTGTTTTGTGCTCTCAATAACAAGAAATGTGTTCCATGAAAGGAAAACGAAACGTAACAGGTACATGCTCCCGCGATTGTTTAATAGTTTAAAAGATGTGTGGGTGTCCCATTTCAATATATATAACTTTCAAGTATTATTGTTCGCCTTGTCTTTATGATAAAGATAATTAACAAAGACAATTTATTGACGTCCGCATATTTATGAAATCAATTAAATATAAATAAACATAAATGTAAATGAATAATTTCTAGTAATGTAAGTGAGATCTAACGCTAGCTCAGCATATGAATCAAACTAGTTGTTGTGACCGAGCGCATGCGCCACGCCACGAGCCGACACGCTAGAAGCACTGAATTAAACAATCACAGCTGACTCATAATACCGGTTAGCTATAAAGACAGCTGAAATTATCTTTGTCTAGTATATTTCTCAGACCGAGACAAAACGCCATGTTACTTCGATAGCATAATTCACAAATGCTTTATCTTTACTGAGTTAATCCTTAAACAACATTATCATTGCTTTGTAAGTTAGTAGGTTATGAATCAAAACCGTCTACAGTAGTAATTTTGTCACGAAACAGTTTACGCTTATACTATTTACTTTACCCAAAATTTCATTTAATTTTTACACAAAACAAGTCACTTTGCGAGACGTCATCATACAATCATGATATATAAGATTGCTGGGCGTAAGAGTTTTCTATGCGTTTTGTAAATAAATTTAAATACGCGCTGCAAATTGCTCAGAACAGATAGAATGTGTTTAAGTCTAAATTAATGTGTATGTGTAGTACAGCGCCGTACAGTCGCAGTACCTGTGCATACAGCGCGGTAAGCGATGTTTGGTATGAAACGCACGATGGAGCGGCCCACCCAGTGCGGCTTTTTCAGTCCTTCAACAAAGCCAGTGCAACCGTGAAGTGAACGCATTCACGCAATCTGCAATTCAACCCTAATAAGTTACGTACCTACAGGCGGGATACGGCGCGACGGCCATACCGTCTCATTCCATCCAGTATATTACCTATAAGCTATTTAACTCTCTTTTCTTACAAGCACTAACCATTATGATATCTGTTTAAGCAGTTTATAATTCTCTTGGCAGACGCCGAGGTTACAAAATGGATAATCTATACACGCAAAGCAGTATCTCTTTCATGTTTGTAATGTATCTGAAGGCCCAGTATGTGGGAACCATAAAGGTGGAATGAATACTGTAATGCTATTACAATTAGTGTAGGTTCTTTATGGAAATTGTTTATGTAAGATACAATATTAACTATTTAGGTTAATCAAATGTAATAATTTTTTTGTTAGAATGTACTTGTGAGAGAAAATATTGTTTTATCATTTGATATGCATTTATTGCATTTGCATTATATATTACTAGCTACTGCCCGCGACTTCCTTCGCGTGGAATAGTTACCTTGGGCTAACGCTAACACGCAGCGGAAGCTCTGAAGAGGAAACAAAACCCCGATTTTTAAACCTTGTTCTTTGGCGCTCCGCTTCTATAGGTCTTAGAGTGATGATAAATAGCCTATAACCATCCTCGATAAATTAGCTATATAACATTGAAAGAAATTTGCAAATTGGACAAGTAGTTTCTGAGATTACCCCTACAATGTCACAACAACGTCACAAACTCACAAACTTTACCTCTTTATAATATTAGTATAGATTTGTATTTTGCACTGGACAAGATAGAGTAAATATCCGTACTATAAACAATTACAATAAATTTAATTATATATTAAACTAGAAGAGTGCTATAATTTATCTTCCAGTCTTCCAACTTTAATTTATTAAGTATGTACCTACTCGTATAATATTAAGAAGACAATGCTGTAGAAAATCCTGTGCGTAGCCATACTTGATGTTAGTACGTATGTTTGAGAAATACCGTTGTTTGTACCATAATTGACTATCCGTAACAGAAAATTAATCACCTTAAGATATTGATCTAATTACTGCTAATGGCATTATGCGAACCGGCGGCTGTGGCCATACTGAGGTGATTGGATGTGACGGGCAAATGATGTTTAGGTTTGTACACACTTGTAGTCAAGAGGTGAAACATTTTGCACTGAACCTACCGTTCAGTTACTGGTTGATGAGAAGTTAAAAAAGACATCTCTATTTACAATAGAATCACCTCGAAGCGATTTCAACGTTGTAATTGTCTTTCTGATGTTTTTCTTTAAATTGAGAATGAATTTATATATTTTACTAGCTTTTGATTGTGGTTTCTCTCAAGTTAATGTTGATTTGGTCTATCCCGTGCGAATCAAAATTCTATCACAAATGACAATTTATTTCGTAATAATATGTAAAAGACGAAAACAATATTGTGTAAAAAATTATATTTAACTTCCCATTAAAAGTGTCCGAAAAGTATTTAACCTGCCTGTCATAGTTAAGGCGATACCGTTAACTCAGCAATTATGTCAATGAATGTAAACCAAGTGATGCTGTAACTTGACAAGATCGACTATTGATTTCTCTGTTTCATCGGCGGAGCATCGATTATTGTGTTATGCAATAAGAGCTCAGTTGTCGAGCCACGCGGCGCCGTCCTCGCCCCTCGCCTGTGCTCGCCTGTGCTCGATGCGGCCACTGTGCAAATCGGTCCAATTATGCAAGTGACTCGATTAGAAAATGAGATGGCCTGTGCGATATTTGAACTCGATTGATTTGCTTACGTAATGGATGCCGAAACAATGTCAGAGTACTGCACTCGAACAATAGTTTATAATCGTTTATGTTTCATCATCGATGACAGAGATTTTTCTAGTCGTCTTAGGAATGCTCTAACTTCGTAGGTACATAAGATACTTTATAATTAAAACCTCGTTAAGATTTTATCGAAATTTTTTTCTCGATAATTCGAAAATTCGAACTTTTGAGTTTTTTTATGTCCATAACATATAATAAAAATACACAGATTAACTCCATAATAGAAAAATCTAACAAACAAAATTATTCTTCAAAGCATTCTCTAATAAGATTTAAGACTTAACATAGGACATAAGATATCGAATAAAGATTTAATAGACGGTCTTAACAACAATGCTACAAAATGCTAAAAAATTACTTTTTTTTATGTACGTTCGTGAGTGTATTTGTACTTAGAGACGGCTTAAAAATGTATGTAATTG
Organism: Antheraea mylitta; assembly: GCA_014332785.1. NCBI lineage: Eukaryota > Metazoa > Arthropoda > Insecta > Lepidoptera > Saturniidae > Antheraea > Antheraea mylitta. Next base: position 8,112,885 of record JACEII010000008.1, read on the forward strand.
ACTACTTAGATTAAGAATATTTACAAATTAATTATTATATTTGAAAATGGACCTCTTTGGTTTGAAAATGAATTTGGTTTCATAAATTTGTCACTCGTCTTTATATATTTGCCACCGTTTTAAATATTACGTATGTTACCAACTCTTGTAAAAAATTCGGAATATGATTTATCAGCAGAGCAGCACTCGCCTTCAAACTGCTTTTGTCAATAAAGCATCATGCAAATCGACTGTCTATACCTGATTTGCAGAATTTAAACGCGGTCGTCTTAATCTCAATGACTAATTACGTGATAGGGCTCTGTTTACGGCTGTGAACAACGAACACATCCATGTAGTAAGGCGTCTAATCAAAACAGACTGACATATGACCTACTATGACATGCAGGCATCCTTAGGTATAGACATGAGTTAAATACAGTGAATCCTACAAAACTATTTGGGTATTAAACAACTCTATTCCAAATGAATCGGGGGTGAATATTGGGTAAGCTTTGAAAAATAGGTTGGTATTAAGACTCCGGCGAAACACCTTACACACCTTACAACTAAAATATTAAAAGCGGGCGAAGAACTTATTAATCAGATGATCCGTGACTGAAAATGGACTCCAATTGCAAGCAGTTAACGAAATGGTTCTTCAGGAAAACCAAGAGATCAGTCCTGAATTTTGAAGTTTTTGTCATATGAGTCGGGGCTAACCAACTTTGGGAGCCACTGGTATAGATTTTATTAGCTCTCTTGTAAAGTGTAAACAGTAATATTTTGGATTTATCAGAGTATATCATCAAATATACTATATCAAATACATTATACATGAAAACTGTCTCTAGACCATACATACAAAAAACCATACAAAAAATGTCGTTAAAACACCAAACAATTAGAAGATATTAACATATTTTCTACCAAGTGATTTCATAAATATATTTCTACCTTAAATAATAAATTATTTTTGATGACAATATTAGTAGCTTGAACTAAGATAGGGTTAAAAAAATTACACTATTATAAATATAAATTGTATTACAACTCGCCTGAATTCACTTATATCGTTAAATATTCGCAAAACCACAAATGAAACAATATAAATTATAACTGCCATTACATAAAAGAATGTAACAGAGATGTTAAGAATAATACCTAACTGTTCAATGTGTAGGTTACTAATTGAACGGATAGGTACCTGTAGTTGACTATGAATTGAAACGATATCATTATATAATAGACGTATTGGTAATAATTACAGTTTATTGAGTAACATAATCTAATGAACAACAAGATAACTGTCATACTTGTCAACGGGTTCGTGTGGGCTTATAAATATTACACTTCATTCTTCTCAAATTTATATTGTTAAAGACATTATATAAATGTATGTATAAATAAGTTGAAATTATTGGATAGCTATGTACATTTATTATTAACCAAAAAATTATTATCTATCAGACTTAGTGTGATTTATTAACATCTGTGGTACCTATGTATTTTAGACTTGATGTATATGACGACAATAATAATTGTAGTAAAAAATATTTTGTAGTGAATAATATGTATCCTCTCTAATTATCTTGTAATGTCATTTGAAGAGTAAAATTACGAAACACATCATTCGTTCAATTACATAAATGCTAGTATGTTTCTATTTTAATTGATAGCAATTTATGGGTTAAAATGAATGAGTTAGAACTTCGTTCTTTTTCGTTTGCTTTCTAAGCTAAATAAGATAATTAATATTCTGTAATTGTAATTATGTATACTGTTTCTATTAATTAAGGGCATCGTGTAAATATAATCCTGGAATCTGATCGTTACAGGAAGAAAATATGAATCTCTGTAAGCTTAGAAAAAGTATGAGGAAGGTCAAGAACATGTGGTTCCGATATTTTTGAATTTCGTGAGGGGAAGCAAGCTGCGTCGAGGTCATCGCACTCTGTAATGTAGAGGGTTGTCACTGGTGTGACATAGATTGTGACTAAAGAATGTACGGAAAAAGAAGGGAGATATCTTGCGCTCCGTGAATTGTCGACACAGGTGAGAATATGTCAAGACAGTTTGAAAGGAGGAAGGTTTCGAGAGGGTAATGTATATGTGTCTATTCTAAATGCGTTTTAAGATATCGACGTATTGGAAACTCCATTATATATAAGTATGAAGTAAGTTAAAACATATTTAATAGTCCGATAAAGCTGTTACGACCTTGCTAGGTCAATAGCGTAGACAGTTCAAGAAAAAAAACTTCTTTTTTTTTTCGAAATGACTACGCTATTGACCCAGCAAGGTCTTTACAGCTTCACCGAACTACTAAGGCGAGCGCTTAAGGCACTCAGACGATTTTATTTTGGCAACCAGCTCACGGGTGTACGGCACACCTCGGCTTAATCGCAAAATCGCGACCTATCTTAGCTGACCTAGCTAACTATTCATATATGTATGAGTTGTTGAAACGTATATGTGTATCAAGCATTCACGCCTCAAAAACTCCTCCATATATTTACTATCGGAAAATTGAGAGTTTTTCAGTTCGATAAGGGAAAAAAAAGTAAAACCTTCCACTTTCATGTGTAAGCGTGTAGGTGTGCACGTGTGTGAATGTGATCGTGTAGTGTTGTAGCAGTGATGTATATTTGTGTGTCACCGTATCGCGCAAGCAACGTACTCAAGGGCTCCCTACCGAGTGATCGAACCTAGGCTTGAGCCGCTGCCGTGGGAGGCCTAATCGGGTGAGAAAAAAAAACATTTTTTCTCTTAAGTAAAATATATTGATTAAATTTTATATTCAATATTTAGACGACGTAATATACGTACTCTTTATTAATTCTTAATCATAGTATTTCTCACTGCTTATTTATTGTTTATGTTACATGTAAATAATATACTGACATCGTGAGTAATAATACGCATATTACACAATATTGTAGTTATTGACAGGAATATACCAGTGATTTATAATATCTTCATATTTTACGATATGTATTGATGACTTGTTTCATTCAACAGGCAATGCCAATAAAATAAACAATAAACGAACAGCAAGATGTATTAGATTGAACAAGGTTGTACAGATAAACCTTCTATGTGTTATGATTTGATGTTATGATTGTTGTATCTACAATCACTGGATTTTGCGGGTGTCACAACAAAGTAATTAATAATTATCTATACCCTATGTTCCATTTTACTCATCAAACAAATAATTAAATTGTTTTTGTGATTATAATTTTAAATTAAATGGAAGTATAAACGCATATTCCAATTTACAGAGCCAGTTAAATGAAATAACATAGTTTAAATTTCAATTTCCATTTTTAAGAGTTTCATTTATTGAAACATTTTACCTGAGTATACTACAAAGATTTAATTAGAGTTTGAAATGATCAAGCGTATCATGAGCAAATATTATTCATTTATAATTGGTTAAACGTAATAAAACTGATAAGAAGATTTAATACAAACGATAAAAAGATGGTTCGATAAATATCTGCGTAGAAAGCTGTAGCAATATTTCAGAACCGCCGTGGATTCCTATCGCTAGCTTTCTGAGATATATGATAGTAGTGATACGGATGGAGGTGGTCGACAATACAAGTGGCTTCGAACCATTAGCCTCCGCGGTCGGCCGGCGGCCGCGCCTTCTCTTGTCTCATGCGTACACCATAATCTCTGCTTCAGTGCACTTTATAATCGCTCAGTATTGTTTCCAACTCCATTATAATGTCAGAATATGCTCCTTCGATACATTTAGTTGTCGTTAAGCAATATCTTGTTTGATTGAGCGGAACAGAACACCTACCCAATTTCCTGATGTCTCGATAGTTACCTTATCCGTAAGAGTCAGCTACGTCGCTGATTTGTTATGATAACTTTGTTAAATATTACTCACGATATTGTATTGATTATGAACTTTCATTTCATAATTCATGCCATAATTATTGATTTAAATTATTTCTTGTTAGTAATGTATTTCTTGTAAATATTGTACGAAAATATATGAAATCAAAGTAACGTTGTTACATATGAGTCGTATAGAATCATATGCGACAATCTACTTATCTACACTTCAACTCATTTTTGGTAAAGTGGAAAAATTGTTCCTTTAAAGTGTAGCGGTGATGATACACTGTTTTTTAATTTATAGACTAAAGTAAATAAAAGATTATACGTAGATCTATAGATCGTTTTTTATTCACTATATAAAAAAAACTTATTTTTCATAAAAAATGTAGTTAGCAGCCTATAATCCTATTCGACTCATATGGTACGGTGATTTAAATGTAACATTTTAACAATAATACTTACGTAGTTCTTTTGAAAGATAATCCGTAGTCCGGTGAAGCTGTTAAGACTTTGCTAGGTCAATAGCGTAGTCGGTTCGAGAAAAAAAGATAATACATTGAATAGATGTATGTAAATGCTATCAGTAAATGCTGTAGTATGGCATCTCGTTTACGATGTCAACGACAAAGGTGATTTTGCGGTATGAGCGAGATCTAGAATGATGGACTCGGTGAGTTTATCAGCGGTGGACAGACATTGCTAGCGGAGTCGCAGAGATATGTAGGTGAGGGTGACAGTAATTGACAGGTCGGCGGGCGCAGGACACTTGACGCACGTGCGAGAGCGGACTCGGGCCCCGCACTAAGCAGGATGTCTTTAAATAGACTAAATGCCTTTGTGAAGGCATGCCCTCCGAAGGGTGGCGGCATCCGGCTCCGATCGCGCACACGATTCGCTTCTAAAGAGGAAACTTATAAATAACTTCTTCAATTATTCTGAACCATTCAACTATAAACACAAAATACTCGTTGCGTGTGACTCATTGCTGTGCGCAATTGCACATTATGAGAATTCGATCGCTACCGGACCCTTATCAAACAAAACAGTTTGTCGACGCACTATATCAAGGAGTGTCCAATGTTTAATTAACTGTCTCGGCACTTTCATCATTTATAAATTATTAGAGCGTGTCTAGGTTTCGCGTTTTATAAAAATACAACACTGATTTGGTGATAATATCGAAAATCGAAATGTAACCTATTTTTTTAGACTTGTATCGGTGTTATTACAAAAAAGTTAAATGCGTATTAAATACTTGCTTTAAAAGGTTACGTTTTATATGCACCGCGGTCGCTGAATGTTCGCCATCTTACTATATTATCTCGCTTTGGTTAGGTTAGGTTAGACTTGCGAAAAAAGGATAACGCGAACTTGCCTCGGGGGAGCGCGGTGCATTAGGTACGAAACCTTTTTAAAGTAAGTTTTTAATACGTATTTAACTTTTTTGTAACAACACCGAGTATGTTCAGTAATCATTTTAGATAAACAGAAGCATTATATGTTGAAAGCCATTCTGATTACATATGGGTTTTAAATTTGTTTAAAGCAAATAAATATTTTACAAAAGCATGTTCCAATTATATCTTTATTATAGACTACTAACAACAGTCGGATCAATATAAATTGCTTAATCTTTCAAATTGTTATACAACTGGCAAATACGATGATACAAGACTAAGGTTTGAGTCTAGAGTTGGGTCAAACGTGATGAAATTGATGATTTAGTTGAACGTACAAGAGTTATAAGAAAACGCAGCATGTTGTTTCCTGTTTGATATGCTACTTACATTTTTTTGTAAAACAAGCACTATTTTTATAACAGGTACATTTTATGGACAGTCAGCGGAAAATTATACTTCGTAATAATTTCACTACAAATAACTTCTTCTGAACTTTATTAACATATTTAATAGAGCGGAACAAAACCATGTAATTACTTTTATTATAGAACTAAGATTTGTGTGAGATTTATACACTCCGAAATGAACAGCGCAATAAAATCCGGATCTCGTCGAAGGGATTAGGGTATTACTGTAAGTACAAGGCCCTTGCACGTGTTCCATTAAAGGGTCCAAAGGTACTCCATTCAACCTCTTGCGTTAGTGTACATGTGTGTACAAATGAAAACGGGGATACCTGTGAGTATGCATACAAACAAGTGTTTCCGGTCAGGGAATATCTATATCCGGTGCGTTGCGGCAATAGCTTTGATTATTTGTAAAGAGAGACATTAACATATTCTGAGAATGGAGGTATATATTTTGTGACTACTACATCTGTAATAGGTACTATAAGGACATAAAGTATTTCTTTTTTATAATAGCGTAATCATAACTTACCGAAGAACAGTGGGTATCTCATACTGTGTTTTTTTTTCGAACTGACTACGCTATTGATCTAGCAAGGTCTTAACAGCTTCACCGAATTACTATAGTGAGCGCTTAGGGCACTCAGTCGATATTATTTGAAAACTAGCTCGAGGGTGCACGGCACACCTCGGCTTGGGCTGTAGCCTGATACATCCAATTCGCGATCTATCTGAGCTAACTATTCATACATATATAAGTTGTTAACATATATGTGTACCATGCAGACATACCTCAACAACTCTAATATATATTTCGTATCGTATAATTTTCTAAACTATTTCAGTTCGATAAGGGAAAGAAACAAAACCCTTCCACTCTCATGTGTAAGCGTGTATGCGTGCAAGTATGTGGGGGTGATATTGTAATATTGTTGCAGTGATGTAAGATTTTGTGTGAGTGTATCGTGCGAGCAGCGCACTCAAGGGTTCCACGCCAAGGGAACGGACCTAGACTTAAACCGTTGCCGAAGGGGGCCTAATCTGGTGTGCGGGAGCAAAATTTACCCCCAGAGTTATCACAAGGCAATGTAGAGTCCTGTATGTATTGTTATATCCTATTGTTTTAAATATTTTTGCGTTTGAAAACGATGTCACCTAATTTTATGTAACGATGTGAACAAATCTAGAGTAATTGACTTTCAAATACGACTGCTGACGTTTTTTTTTATCATTGGAGGTAATTGAACAAGTGGATTACCTGATGTTAAGTGGTCACCACCATTCATAGACACCGGCAACATCAGAGGAGTTGCAAATGCGTTGCCAGCCTGTGTTGATCGGGAAGAGGGGCGGGGAAGGGGAAGAAAGAGAAGGGAGAAGGAGGAGGTGGACCTTCGTTACTCTCACTGACCGAACGAAAAGCAACAATACAAGCACTGTTATTTCAAGTCGGTTTTCTGTAGGTTGGGCGGGACTATCCCGAGCGAACCGACTCATTCATGCTGAAACCAGTTATAGCTTCAGCGTGGCTCTACCACCTATATTGGTACTTCCATATTTAGTTTGGTAGTTAGCAGACGTATATTAAAGTACGCCTTACTGTCGTACAATAGTTCCATTACGATGTTTTGTTTCATCAAAAACTCGAGGACTCAACACTATCACAACCGTAGCCACATTATCGTAATGCAGTCAATTCATTTAGTTTATAATAAGCACTGACAGCGAATTCTATGTTTTTAATTTTAGAAACACATCATCAGCGTTTACAGTATTACAAATGATATTACAAATTTTACCATTTGTATTAATTAATTTCTAAGTATTTACTCAAACAAAGTGCGTAGGTAAGTAAACTATTTTGTTATTGATGACATACTGGCTGGTTGTAACAGCGCTACAATAATACAGGAGAACCCGCTGAACAGCATCCAGGCCGTAAAAGGAGTACAACCACATACAACTGACTGCAAGACGCCAGCCAATGTTAACCGCTCGAGAGATAAGTTTGAGGCTACAACTTTCAAGTGGTGTTGATGTAAGTCCTCAAACTGTGTGTAATCGACTGCATGAGTACGGCCTACGAGCTCGACGCCCAATCAGGTGCCCACCGATACGTCACGGGAATCGCGCTCGTCGATATGAATGGTGTAGAGAACGCATAACATGGACCCAGGAACAATGGGATAAAATTATGTTTTCCGATGAGTCGCGATTCGGGTTTAAGCCTGATACAAGAAGGGTGCGAGTGTATCGTCGTCCCGGAAATACTGAAAGGCTCAGGTGCGTTCAGGAAGTTCATCCATACAGCGGCTCAACAGTTATGTTATGGGCGGGTATTATGAAGAACAGGCTAACTGAGCTCGTTTTTGTAAATGGAAACATGAATGCTGAAAACTACATTGAGGATATTCTCAGACCTTATGTCTACCCATTTGCACAAACTTGTGGCTCCGATTTTAGGTTAATGCATGACAATGCGTGATCACATACAGGGAACCAGTGAATACTTTGCAACGGAGAACATCCGGGTATTGCCTTGGCCTGCACAATCTCCAGATCTCAACGCCAACGAGCACACATGGGACATGCTCCAGAGACGTGTTTTGAAGGCCTTGGACGGAGCGACAATAACCCAACAGCTGAAGGATTTGCTACAATTCCATTGGGAGCGAATACCGCAAGATGACATAAACAGTCTTATTAATTCAATGAATAATCATTGCCGACAAGTTCTGAATAGCAGAGGAGACCATACTTTGTATTAAATTGTTCTATTCTCTCACAATAAATACATTTTCTTTAGAAATTTCATTTTGTAAAAAAAGAGTTTAATTTCTTATGTATCTTAGTTTCTACAGTATATTCTAATATTGTTTATTTCTGTTATTAAAAGAACTTATAAAGACAACAGCTGTTATTTTTACATCATAGAACCCTAAAGATATTATTTTAAAAATAAAATACAATGTTATAGTGTGAAAAACCATCCTAAAATTTAGGAAAATATAAAATTTTGCTTAGACTTTTTTGATGAGTGTAGATTACACAATATATATTTTAGTGATTAGTTCATGTGTTGATTCCTATCCTGTATTATTTCCTGTCACTCAGTAAGGCATTTTTTATATAACTATTGGGATAATGCATTCCTTCATTCATTTTTGACGAAACTTATACAAGTAAATAGAATTGAAGTCTCTGTTTGTAATATCAAAATAACGGCTTTTAACTAAACGAATGCGAAGTGATATGCGGCAACCGTAACAAAAAACAATTTTTTAAATATCTTTCTGTGTGTTTGTTTGTTCCCACTTATCTCCGAAACGGTAGCATTCCTTTTGACAGGCCTTTCGTGGCTGATAGTTGATACTGTAAGGAGTAACATAGGTTACTTTTACATTAGAAAAAATGAAAGAATTCGTGCAGATATCTGCACTGCATCTGATATATGATGAAAAAGCAGTTTCTGTCCACGCGCCCCTATTGAATATAATACTTTTGCTAAAAGCCAGAGGGATGAGGTCGCGAGTAAAACCTAGTAATTAATATAATCAATCGATATTATTGACCATCGGCTGAGTGCCTTAAGCGCTCGCCTTAGTAGTCCGGTGAAGCTGTTAAGACCTTGCTGGGTCAATAGCGTAGTCATTTCGAAAAAAAAATCGATATTATTGTGGATAGTTAAATAGTTCGCTTATCAATTTCGTATATATTACTTCGCGTTCTATTTTACATTCAAGGCTTCACAATTATATGCGCTCCTGCTATTACAGGAAATAATAGTATCTGAAAATAATGTTTGAATTAACCAATTAAGATAACTAAGATAATGACAATATTCAATCTAAACGTAAAGCTAAAATGATTGTTATGGTTACTTTTAAAATAAATTATCGTTCATTTAATATGAAATTAAAAGAACACTATAATAGTTTCTTATTCCAACACATGACTTATATGAGACCACAAGTTTATTAACCAACTAGCCTCTGCCCGCGACTTCGTTCGCGTGGAATAGTTACTTTGGGCTAACACTAAACACGCAGCGGAAGCTCTCAAGAGCAAAAAAACCCTGATTTTTAAACATTCTTCATCGGTGCTCCGCTCCTATTGGTTTTGCGTGATGATATATAACCATCACGATAAATGAGCTATATAGCACTGAAATAATTTTTCAAATCGGACAAGTAGTTCCTGAGATTACTCCTTACAACGTCACAAACTCACAAACTTTACCTCTTTATAATACTATAAAGTATAGAAAAGTCAAACTGACATCTATTACTACGGCGCACCGCACTGCCTCAAGCAACATTTTATTCCCAGGTCGCTACCGATATTGAAAACAAGTAGATATATTGACTATTTATAGTTATATGTTAGTATTATCTTCCTGAATAACCATTGACAACCGTTGCAGTTCTATCTAATATCCAAAAATGAAATAGTAAGGTAGGTACACCCAGGGGCCCCGCGGCGCCTTTCATGTCTGAACATAAATGACCACAATAACAAGTTCTGCAGGTGACGACTCGCTCTCAATGGCACTGATTACACTTCCATTCAGCACAACAGTCTGCTTTACCTGGCTAACCTGTTCCTATTTGTGACGGGACCATTATTAAAGATTCAATATTAATTTAAACTTTAATCTAACCCCAGCTATATATTTAGGCATCAAAATAATACCAAAATCGGCTTAAAAGCTTACCCGGAATTTATAGTAATGAAGACATAAAAATTGTCTTGACTATATGTTAGGATAAATAGGTATTCAAATCTTCTCACTTTGTTGTATTCTGTGACACCCGAATAATAACAATAGCGTGTTAAATTAGTCCCGATTGCAAAATGAAACATAATATTGTGTTATACATTTCTAATGACATTGTGTAGTCCGGTGAAGCTGTAAAGGCCTTGCAAGGCCAATAGCGTAGTCAGTTCGAAAAAAAAAATACTTTGCAATCTATAAATACAATGCATACGTGTCGATTTTATAATTCATTTAGTATTAGATTTATTGTGATATACATTTTAGAGTTTCAAAGAGGATATTTCGAGAGGCTCAAATAAAATGATGAAAGAATTGGAAATTAAATCTACTTTGATGAAGCTGGAAATAATTGTAGAAAATCATTATATGCAACAGTTATCTATGAACAATAGTATATCTCTTTCTCTATTAGCCATTTCCTTATGAGAAAAAAAAAAATTCCAGATGTCACACATGCTTTTGTATTTGCTTCAAATTTCAAAGGTGGCGCTGTCCATTTTAAGAAACAACGAGGCTTATTAGTACTTAAATTTACGGTAGTCGTTTTATTGTACCCGAGATGTTTGACAAAATAGTCAGAAGTTTTTGGCTGTGCTTCCTATCATGACATCTATGATTTTTTTTCGACCTAAATTCAGTCACTTGTTGAGCATATTGACGTCCAGTTGAGTGCCCTTAGCGATCTCCCTAATTTTTTTTTTTTTTTTTTCGATCTGACTACGCTATTGACCTGGCAAGGTCTTAACAGCTTCACTGAACTACTAAGGCGAGCGCTAAAGGGACTCAGCCGATTTTATTTGGGCAACTAGCTCAAGGGTGCACGGCATACCTCGGCTTGGCTGTTGCCTGTTGCATGCAAACTCACGACCTAACTTAGCTAACCTAGCTAACTATTCATATATGTTTGAGTTGTTGAGACGCATATGTGTACCAAGCATACACGCCTCAACAACCCCTCCATGTATTTTTTATCGGAAAATTAGAGTTTTTCAGTTCGATAAGGGAAAAAAGTAAACCCTTCCACTTCCATGTGTAACCGTGTAGACGTGCACGTGTGTGGGGGTGATCGTGTAGTGTTGTAGCAGTGATATAAATTTTTATGTCACTGTATCGCGCGAGCAGCGCACTCAAGGGCTCCACACCGAGGGAACCGACCTAGGCTTGAGTCGCTGCGGAGGGGGGCCTAATCTGGTGTGCGGGAGCGAAATTTACCCCCAGACCACGGCGGCGTGATCTGTGGTTACGCGGGCGTGGGCATGAACACGCTCTGTTTGGAGAGACAGGCTGGTACTGATCGTTCGCTGCCGTTATTTCATCGGGAGGATCGGTAAAAATATGTCGCGGGCGTCTTTTGTAGCGAGCAGCGTTAGGTACGGTTTCGTATTTTGCAGCGGCTACCACTAACGGACTACGATGATTCGCGGCTTTTTCGAAGTAACTACTAGTAAGGGATTTAATGTACGCCCAGATAGAAGGCATCTCCAGATCCTTGTGAAGATCCTTATTCCGAACGTACCATGGGGCACCGGTAACTTTACGTAGAACGCGGTTCTGGAGAATCAGTAACTTTTGAAAATTATCTTTCGACATATGTGCAAAAACGGGACTGCTATATGTCATCACGGGACGGATACATGTCTTATACAAGGTGAGCTTGTGTCTGAGGGACATCTTACTCTTATAACAAAGCAAAGGATGGAGGCGACCCAAGACCATAACGGCTTTGTTTCGCACTCTATCTATATGTGACTCGAACTTTAAATGTTTATCTAATGTAACACCGAGATATTTGACCTCGCCGGTCCACGGTATATCGGCTTCATATAGCCTGATGGGCTCAAGGTTATTACTACGTCGCAAAGGGTCGAAAAGTATCGCGGCACTCTTGTCAGGATTAACTTCAATCCACCATCGACGAAACCATTCATCGAGTGTGCAAACGGCCATTTCGATGCGCTTCCTAAGAAAGTCCGACCGCCAGCTGGAAGTGTAAATAACTGTATCGTCAGCGTAACAATCTACCTCGACCCCCGGAGACCGAGGTAGATCGCTGATGTAAAGGTGAATAGTGAGAGCGCGAGTATGGAGCCCTGTGGCACACCTGAGCGTATAGGGTGGGGCGGGGATAGTTCCCCATCCACTTTAAAACGGAAAGTCCTATCAGTGAAATAATCGCGGATAATATGAATTAACTTATCGGGCACGTGAGATTTACATAATTTATGGATGAGCCCTCCATGCCAAACCTTATCGAAGGCTTTGGAGACATCGAAGAAGACTGCAATTGTGCGTTTCGGTTTACGTTTCGGATCAGCATTAAATTTAGAGAAAATGTACTCCGTGAGGCGGTGTACTTGATTCGTGCAAGAGTGTTCGGCACGAAATCCGAACTGCTCAGGTGGTATTAATTTTAAATCTGTAATCGAAATCTGGAGACGGTTCAGAAGGAGCCGCTCGTATAATTTACCTAATGTATCTAACAAGCTAATCGGGCGATAGCTATCGGGAAGCTTAGCTTTTTTGCCGGGCTTGTGTTTGCCTATCACTACGGCCTTCTTCCAAGCGGTTGGAAAGTGGCCCTGGGACATGGCCGCATTGAAGATGCAGACCAATAAAGCTATGATGCGATCAGGAAGGAGTCTCAGTACTTTGTTCCTGATCCCATCGGGACCTGGGGACTTCCTAAGCCTTAGACGCTTGATGGCATTCGATAATTCATCAAAAGTGATAGGAGTTAGAGTATCAGCCGGCGAGGACGCGAGCGCGCGCTCTACCGTGGTCTCGATCGATCCAATATGTATAGGGTCAGTGTTTGCTGTGTTCGGTGAATATTGTTTCTCTAAACTCGCGGCGAGACACTTTGCCTTGTCTATACTATCGAACGCGGGAGGCAACCCGGGGCCTCTATCGAGAGGGGGCATCGGAATAGTCTCGTCTGACTTAAATGTTCGCGCGAGTTTCCAGTAAGCCAGGTGGGATGGCTGGATGTCCTCCAGGAGCCTATCTCATCTGTCGGCCCGGATCTCAGAAATCCGAGTGCTAACCTTCTTTCGTAATAATCGTAACCGATCGCGATTCTCTACAGACGGATAAGTGTCGTGAGCTCGAGTCGCGGCGTTCTTTTCCGTGATCAACTTTTTTACGTCGTCCGGGAGTATAAAGCGGCGATCGTTCACCGCTTGTACCTCTTTCGAGGTCTCCCTGAAAGCGGTCTGAAGATAGTCGACCAGGGAATCGATAGGCAGATCTGCGTCGGTTTTCGACACCAACACGTCTGGGATCCTGTCTAAACTTAGAGACGTCGGATTATCTTTGAAATAACGCGCGAGTTTCGCGTAATCGGCCACCCTGACCGACGGAGGGGTGGCATCCGAGCTCGATCCTAATAGTAATATTACTGGACGGTGATCTGAGTCAAGTTCGTGTACGACTTGTATGAGTCGGAACCGAAGCGTGACATGTTTAAAAAGAGCTACGTCTAACACTGTCGGACGACAGTTATCTTGATAGTGAGTGGGTTCCGGAGGGGCTATGACGTCAAAAGCAAGATCATTGCCTAGTCTGTCCAGTATCTTCCCGTTACGAGAAGTAGTTGGACTGTTCCAGATGACGTTCCCGCTGTTGAGGTCCCCCGCTATAATGACGGAGTCTCCTAATTCGAACAATGCTTCTAAGTCGGATTTTAATAACTCTTTATTCGGCGAGAGATACGCGGATACTATTATGACGGACGAATGTCCGGTCATCCCTAGTCTGCACACTGACACTTCCATATTGGATAGAGCGGGTGGATCTACTGGCAAACAATATAGAGAGCGCTTAAAATAGATTAGGGTGCCACCCCCGCGGGTGGTACGGTCATTTCGAATTATATTATAATTCGCGATTCGCGGGCTGCGCATTTTCGGTTTTAATAACGTTTCCTGTACGAGAAAAATATCTATTTGTTTAACGCGCAAGAAGGCAGCTACTAGATGGTGCTGTGTTGAGAGATTCCTAGCATTAAAAAATGAAAGAGATAGACCGCACGGTTTAACCCTATTCATTGCCGCGAACATTGTTAAACTGGTTTGTTATAATGAGCACGGGCGAGTTCGTTCATTGTCCTAGCAAGAGCCGGGAAACGCGCGAACGCTCTGAGCATATCCTGACTTCTCTTCGTCACGAGAAGCTCGGCAAAAGGTAAGACGTCTACTACATCGTGCACGACCATTAACTGTCTAATCCAGTCAACGCCGTCGAAAGAAAAGGTGCTGAGGCGGTCGTATTGAATAGGCTTCGCCTGCGGAGGCTGAGCCTGAGGTTTCGGAGCCTGGGGCTGAGGTTTGGGAGCCCAGGGGGCCAGAGGGGCCTGCACGGGTTGCAACGCGTGCGGCACAGAGGGTGGCACGCGCGGGGTGGGCGCGGACGCTGCCGGGGTGCAGGAGGCACCCGGCAGGCCGGGGAAGGCCTCCACGGACATGAGTGGCGGAGGCGGAGGGCAGGTGGCGTCGACAGGCACTCTGGCCGCCTATCTCGCTTGCCGAGGGCGTTGCGTTCGCGGGGCGCGGGGACAGCCGCGATAATTCGCGGGATGACCCGCGTTCCCGCACAGAACACAGCTCGGAGGGTCTGCTGAGGTCGGGTTACGCGAGCACTCCCTAGTGGAGTGATCCCCCAGACATTTTACACACCTGGGACGTAGGTGGCAGTTTCTAGCTCAGTGACCGTAACCCTGGCAGTTGTGACACTGTGAGGGCACGTAAGACTTACGCGGGGCTTCTACGGATACGCCCGTGAGACCGCAGACGGACGTGACGTTAAAAATGTCCTTGTCTTCCTTGGTGCGGTCAAGTATGACCAACACCAAGTTGAATTTGACCTTCGTATACGGGTGGTACATGCGGTGTACCTCCCGGACGGGGAAATTTTTGTCCTTAAGGGACTCTAAAACCTCCTCGGTCGAGATCTCGACCGGGATGCGTCTGAGTGCTACTCGGAGGAGACGCTCCTCCTCTAATGCATACGTAAAATATCCTATCTTCTGCCTACGGAGGAAATCGGTTAGTTTACGGTGATGGTCGGTGCTAGTTACCTTAACTTGGATGCCAGCTTGGATGTTGAGGGTGGGTGTGTAGTGTATGCCTAGTTTTTTGAGCTCGGTGGATATGAACATCCACCGCGATTTGTCTTGGATCGTTCTGGGGGTGGCGGACGGGGCTTTTTAGCCGACGCTGTGGAAACCACAGCGTTGGGCTGGGTGAGCGGAGTAGGCGTGGACGTGGATGGTGCGGGGATAGGGCTGGTTCTACCTGAGCGTGGCCTCACGCTTTGTGATGTAACCGCGTTAGGCGTCCGGGCGTCGTCTACCCTACTCTCTAAACAAGGTAATTTTTCCGCCGGGCTTCCGGAGCCCGAGTCGGAATCGGAAGAGCGTGATCCGCGGAGGAAACGTTTATTATACGTAACGGTTTTGTAACCGTCATCGTCATCTTCAATCGTGGAAGGCGTGGGAATCGCGGGTGACTTGGAGGTCGCGGGCGGCACGGCGGACGCCGCTACGTCAAGCTCCATATCGGAGCCGGTCTCCATATCGGGCCCATATCGGTGTTATTTGATAAAAACTGTATCGTAAGTGTCGCGAAAGAGTTCGCGGTAGCTACGCGTGGCACATATTCAGCGTTCTTCATGGACGGAAAACAATGTCGCGCAAGAATGGCGTCGACGGCGTTTACGTCAACGCCAATGGCTACTAAATCATCATGGAGTCTCGTGAAAGTATTATTATGGACCATTTCGTGGCCTGAGGGGAATGCGAACAAACCTTTTTGCCTTAAAGGCAGGGGGGCACGTCAAACGAAAGACTACGAGACTGTCCCGAGTCCGGATCAAAAAAGCTATTTAAAACTGAACAAAATAGGTGAAAATATAAATATATACGTAAGGCAGACAGGGGGAAAATAACATAAAACTATATAAGTAAACAAAAAGTGAATAAATTTATAAAGAGACAAATGAAAAGTTAGAGAAATATGTAATTAAATGGATAAATAAATGAGTAAACAAATAAATATATCAAGAAACAATTAAAGCAATAAATAAATAGAAAGGAAGGATCTCACTCAGTTCTAGGAAACAGAACGCAGATGTGGCACAGCAATGAGCACTCGCGAAGTAATAACTGACGTCACTAAATATATATAAATATCGAACAGAGCTGCAAAGCAGACAACCGCTCGGGTTTACTGCCCGATCGGAACTCCGATCTCCCTAAATGTCCGTGAAGTTGCTAAGGCCAACAGCGGTTAGTTACTTCGGAAAAAATGCAGGAAGATTCGTAAGCTAGCTGCTAGTGTATCTCTATAAGACCATACAAACGGAGTTTTCTTTATATTCAAGCTTTTGATACTCTTTAATACCCTTTGCTAAAAGTAGTAACGCGATAGCGTTTCCGCATCCTACAGTTTCAGTGTTAAAACTTACACTTTCTCCACAAATTTTTTTAATAGTGTCGTGTCAACCCAAGCCAGATAATTCTGTAATTCGCTGTTTTTGGCAGGAAAAATTTAGAGAGTTTTATATTTGTTTTCAGGTTTGGTTTATTTTTTCGATTTATGAAGGGAAAATATGTACCAAAGTGATATGTAGGGATTTAGCTATTATATCGACATACATAGGGTTGACATTTCGTTTATTATAAATTAATTCAAGATTTGGAAACTATCGGCTTATCGAGGTTCAACTAAAAGAAGTCCTATTGTATATTATTTCATTTTTAATAAAGATGATAGTTCTCACGTTATACTACTTTTATGAGATAAACAAACTTAAATTATTGCTTCTTTAGCTTGCATATAACATATTATTTTTTTATTTATTTAAAGAACGAGTGTGAATTCATCTACCCACGCGAACAAAGTTACGGGAACTATTAGTTATAAATAATTCTAGTAAAGGGAATTATCATACCGTCTCCGCAGCGGTTGTGTCGTTTCGTGTCGTGAAGCAGGCGCCTCAACGTGTCGCGCCGCGTGCCGCCCCTACATTATACTTAAAAATCATTATTTCCGCTGCATTGTTGATGATATATATTAAGGTGTCAAGTATGAATTTGTCACATTAACATTATATTTTGTTAATAATTTTAATAATGTATTAAACGCGAATGGAGGTACCCATCATATCCTACTTTTCCAGATACTTTTACAGTCAGATATCAATCAGGTAGGTATAACATTTATTAATACGGGTGTTCTAATTAAATGTTTCTTTTCCAAAATCAGAAAGTTTTCACTATTATATATCGAATTAGTTTCTGAGGATCTTTTCCCGGAATTAAGTGAAAACATTATACAAACCCTACTTGGTAGGAAAATTCAGAATTAAAGACTATCGGTATTATTACAAAAAAGCTTAATATGTATTAAATACTTATTTTAAGAACGTTTCATACTAAGTGCACCGCGCTCGCCCGAAGCAAATTCGCGTTATCCATTTTTCGCAAGTCTAACCTAACCTAACCAAAGCGAGACAAAAGAGCAAGATGACAAAAATTCAGAGAGCGCGGTGCATTTAAAACGTAACCTTTTTAAAACAAGTATTCAATACGTATTTAATTTTTATGTAATAATATTTATATGTAATAAATTTCCAGTTAAAATACAGGTTTTTAAAATTTGTAGCTTTTATGGAAACCGTAAGCGTTTTAATACTTCGTATAAAACTCCAATCTTTTTTATTAATCAAGTTGACTCAAGTGGCATCACGTCAATGTGGATACGATCAAATCAAAGACGCTCCCGAGGGAACGCTATTGTCTTCATAATATCAGGACCATTATATTTGATTGTTCAAGCATGCTTTTATTGTTTATAATTTTTAACATATCTTCATTATGATTTTCAATTATGATCGTTTTATGATTTTCAAACAATACTCGTAATCACAATGTTAATAAGCTCACCTCTTCAATCGGTTTAAACAGAATTGAAAGTGATCTCGTGTGGTATATGTACGTAGGAAGTAAAAAGAAAGTGGGTTAGTACTTAGGCATATTGTTCTTGACATTTCTACTAATCATTTATAATTTATAACTATGTAGCTACTACATAGTGTAATATAATAATATCCGATACGAAATATATATAAGAGTTGTTGAGGTATGTATGCTTGGTATACATATGTATATGTTTCAAAAACTCATATATATATATATATATGAAGAGCTAACTTAGCTTAGGTTAGCTCAGATAGGACGCGAATTGCATGTACCAGACAACAACCAAGCCGAGGTGTGTCGTGCACCCTTGAGCTAGTTGTCACATAAAATCGTGTTTACATTAAGCGCTCGCCTTAGTCGTCCGGCGAAGCTGTTAAGTCTTTGCTAGGTGAATAGCGTAGTCAATACGAAAAAAAGTAATATAATAAAACATGAATTAAAAAAGTTCCTCTTTTATAATTCTATAAATTTATATTGGAAATAAATAATTATTAATGCGTTTTTAATAATGCTTAGAACATTCTTCTCATTTTATCAATAACTCAACAAAAAAGAATTGATCACTAGGATACAATTTACTTAAGTAGAAATTTGACACAAAAAAGAGGAATACAATGCCTGGATCAGGTATAAATAGTATTATGTGATAAAAATGGAATTACGTAATAACATAGATTATAGAATGTGTTATAAATAAATATTTCAACGGTAATACGAAACCATTGCTTTGTGAGACTGACCATTCTATATTATGCTGACCGAATCTTATACACATGTTTTTACATATTATTGCAGGTATTGTTACGGTTACAAAGTCACATTCCTTTTTGCATTCATTACTTTTAAAGTATACAATCATTTTAATTTTTCATATCGGTAGCATCCAGAAAACATTTTTAATAATTATTAGCAAAAAAATGTTAGTTAATTACTTTCAATATTTGGTTACAGCCATCGAAATGTTATTTTTGTTTAGAAATATTATGGTTGAATATTATATAGCTGTTCATCTTCTGGTCAAGAGTTTGCTTGTGTCTGGATAATCAAGTTGAAATGTCAAACGCGGTTATTTAAAATGTTATTATTGTAAATTAATGATATTATGATAATAAGATATTTTGAGTTATTAAAGATCGTTAAAACATATTTCTTTTTCTTTACACTTGCAAATAAAACTTGCAAAAAATTAGTAATAATTAAATACTATAAATCTCCAACATTATTATTATTATTTCATTTGCGATTCCACTTCTGGCTTATGTCAATATTATTCTGAAAAGTCTAATCCTCAATTTATTATTAGACATAATTTGTCTATGTTATAAATGTTAAAAAAACGTAAAACGTAAAACATATATAACAATGTTCGAGAAACCAAAAACTTATGGTTTCTCGAACATTGTTATATGTGTTTTACGTTTTTTTAACATTTATTCTATTTAAAAGATAATGGGCTCGTGGTGCAACAAGTTTTTTAACGATTAACTTTTAGTAACGTTTTATTTCATATGCATTTCCCTTTTTCGTCGAACCAATGATTCAATACTCTCCAAACGATGACTTTAAATTCAAGATTCAAGGCACGTCAATGTGATTTACCTTTCTGTGGTACTAAAAATTCGAAGGCTATTAAACCGAACGAGATTTCGACGGAGACGATGGCCAGTAAGTTTCGCAAGAGACGGTCGTAACCCATTTTGGTTATAACTCGCCGTGACGCGTTCAGTTTATACACGGCGAGCGGAGAAAATAGGGAGACGGGCATCGCCGAAAACAACAATGAGGTACTGTTACCATAATGACACTTTATGAGCGCAAACATCGGGCCGCGGTCGAACACGACACAGCACGGCCGCGGCCGCAAAGTAATGCACGAATGTGGCCCGCGTATTGTTTCCGCATTATACCGCGAGCAACGGAGACACAGTATAAATATGAGAGACAGTACGGAAACTACGTACAAACGCTCGAAAACGGTACACTCACACAAACATGCGCATTATCTAGAAGTTTTGAAAGGTATGCTATGGACAGCACCGCGAAAACCACTTAGGGGTCTCATCAATGCGCATGTTTGTGTGAGTGTGCCGGTGCGAGCGTTTATAGATAGTTTCCGTACTGTCTGTGAAATGTTTACTGTGACAAAGACGACATTGATGCCTCGTGGACAAAGGCACCCATTGCACCGCCGCGCCAAGCCTCTTCGCGACCGATTCCACCGACCTCCGCCGACATTAAAACCAATTTCTCTGAAATGGATTTGATTACTGAACTCGTAATTTCCATAATATGTTCAACGAACGTATTTAGTCGATTCGATTGTCAACTTTTCTCTTACATTTAGGTCGCGTCGTCATTAAAATTACTTTTGATAGAGTCAACCGATTTTAATGAAACAAAGACTAAGTTACTTTAGAGGATATGCTTTATGATATATTGAGGTTTTACTGTGAACACAGTACTTTAACAGTGATGCATGTTCATACAAACAGACCGGTTTCCAAAAAATGATTGAATGGTATTCTACTTGTTCCTGTTACTGTTACTTATTTCTAGACACCTGCATTTTTTTTGACGAAAATCTAAAAAGTACAAACACATTATATTTACATTCTTATTATATGTATAGATCGTTTTAAAAGTTTATCTAACAACTTACTTTACCGAAACTCAACACTTCTCTGAAATGTTTTACGTAGCTAACACAGTTGTAAATAAAAACCCACGTAAACAAAAAATTTAGAAACATTCTGATAGTCGTGTCAGTTATTATGATTTAATTTCAAGACGCAACCTTTTGACTAGTTAATTTATATTTGAGGTATTGAAAGAATTTAGCGATATCTTTACTAACAGCAAAATTCTCAAAGATAAATAATTGTTAACTAAATTATTGTAATGATAATAGACCACATAGGTAGTGCTCGCTGGGCGGTCGATATTATGACACGTATCAACATTATTTTAAACAAGGACCACAGGATCGCCGCGGCTGGCTCACCGTCTCCGTCCTGTGCACGCAATCCGTTCTGAGCAAACTAACATACGCTGACCGCTTGTTAGTAACAGTGTGGTCTCAACCGTTCCACTGTGTTTTAGCAGCTTCAGGATTTATATGAAGTTAGTGAAGATATATTTTTCAACTGGTAGATCTTAAGATTGAGTAGGTGCCTCTGAAATTTATTCTATATTCATTGCGAATTTTAGGTAACAAAAAGATGAGGCATTATTTAAGGAAATTATGGGTTTGTCGAATTCTATCGTAGAAGTAACTAAGAAACTATCAAGTTTACCTGATATGATTTTTTTTGTAGTTTGCATGCATTGCATGCGACTTCACTTGCATTATTGTAGATTTGTTCTATACATGAACTGTGTCCTTTTCTATACTACTTTTAACGTGTTTATAACATTTTATAATGAACGGTTTATTTTTTAATCGTAAAAGCGCAAAAAAGAAAGAAAATCACGCTTATATTTATAATATTCGTGAAAGTGGAAATAGTAAAGTACAGAGAAATATATACTACCAAATAGAATGAATGACGAATTATATAAATAGATTACCTATCAAATAAGTCATTCCAATAAGTTCTGTGCAAAATATGAAGATGCAAAACCACGCAGTAGGAGTCGTATGTACGTATAATTAATTAGCATAATTTAGAAGATTTACAAAATGTAGATAAGTTAGTACAAAGCTACCCATTTATCAAGGCAATAGAACAATTATTTTTCTCGGAGCTATAAAACGACGTTCCCGTGGATGAAGCCACAGGCGTTAGCTAATTAACCTTGGTTTTATTAAAATCGGTTCGTTCTACCAAAAGTTATTGTAATTTTAATAACGACTTGACTTAAGTACGAGAGAAAAAAAAGATAAGTAAATAACTTATAATAAAAATGAATTTAATACGTGCAAATGATTTTATTAGTTACTGTTTTTACATTAGGTTAGTCGCGGACACACCTAGTAAAATATAAGTGTAAAATAATAGGATTATATAATGTAACAACATAATATGTATACAAGCACTAGGAATAATGAATAGACACATACGTGTTACCAACGGATGATTAGTAATTATAAACAAAATTATGTACATTAATTAAAAGACGACAATAGAGCACAAAAGTGACGTACCATAGCACGTTTCTGTACGCGGGGATTGCGCGTGGGTCCAGGTGAGAGGCAATCTCGACAGTTGCTGCGCACGCGCACCCTCACTACTCTCTCAATAAATTACTATACATACTTGGGCCGATGACTTCATTCATTGTTCACTTAATTATTCCATAACCTTGTACAATAGTGTTTATAAAAGTTATACTTCTTTCGGCGTGTTAGGAAAAATGATGAGGATGAGAGTAAAGTTACAATGCGCGTGCACACCGTCACGAAAAACCGACACCTTGAAGTTAACTATAGTCAACATTTTGTTTCTTTGTATTTTTTTATATTGAAACTTTCAATGTATCAATACCTTTTTTCTATTGTTAGTGTCGTTTTTCGCAACAAACGTAGAATAAGGCGAATGATAAAATTTTTGAAAAGATTTTATCTGGTTACCCCAAAGAAGTATAGCTTCTAACGCGTGTACATAAGTACACACACATTTTTTTCTTTCTAAATGTCATTATTTTTAATGTATATTATTTATCAATGAACCCGTTTTACTGAACACCAGTCCAACTTGTATGCAATAGTCTTATGTAGCTCTCTATTTTATAATGTACAGTAATATGAAATTTAGCAAATGATTCTGGCAAATAAATAGACAAAAAAGTGTAATAAAGTTATAATAATATGGCAATACTAAATAAATGGTTCGGTTGCACCTATGCAATTGATCGTTCTGTGACTGATCGGTCGCCCTTCCCGAACAAAACGCCGTTTGTTATGGGTAAACAAGTTTTGATTATATATAAAGGTGTCCCGTAGCGGGAGTGCCCGCCGTTTGGTTTAAGTAATTACAATTTGTTTCATATCTAGACAAATTTAAATAATAATAACAACGCTTATCAATTTCATTCGGATGTTACATTTTTATTTACATGTAATGCAGAGAGGTTCAAATTACATGTGAAAAAAGCAATGAAAGATTGGACAAAGCTAACTATCCAGTTTTTGTAAGGTTTGGAAATTACTGAAGCATTCTCGGCCAATTTGATATTAGAATCGAGAGTATGTGCACTTATATCGAAGTAATTTATATACAGGCTTTATCTATTTTGTTTCACTCTCTACATAATCTCTATATAATACTAACGGGCCTGATAATAAAAAAAACCTTAACAAAATATATACGTAACCTTCCTCATGAAAAACTTTATCTACTGTATGAAAATCCGTTCATTACTTTTGAGTTTATCACAAAGAAACAGACAGACGTGTCAGAGAACTTTGTTTTATAATAGTGATATAATTAAAATTCAGTTCCTTTGAGATTCAATCACATCAAAAGTAATGAATTTATCGGCTTTGGTCTATGACCATTTTATACAGAATTGCTCGTAGGTTGTTCTAAACTACTTATTTTTTGGATTCGATTGTCTCTCTGCCATTTTAATGCCTTACGAAGTATGTGGCATTAAGTTAGTATTATTTTATTTATAAAAATCCATTAGCAAATCCTAATGATCATTTTTTATACCATTGGTAGCAAACGAACATGCGGGTCACATGGTGGTAAGTGATCACCCCTGTCCATGGACACCTGTGACATGAGAGGAATCACAGATTCGTTGTAAATGATAATATTAGTTTTGCACAAGGTATAAACAATGTTGTGAATCTAAATTTGATAACTCATTTCAATTTTATTATAGTTTTCGTGTGCTTAGTTTTAGTGTTTAACCCTAATGAATTAATTTAACATTTTAAATGCATTCATCAATAAATAACAAAGAAATATAGGTATATTTATTTCAGAGATAACGCAAAACCGTTACTCGTCATTCACGGCTGTGTTAATCCTATACTAAGCGATCTACTTGTTTGGGTCTACGTTGGAGCATTTGATGCAGCTGCTTTCGACCCCAGGACTCAATCCCCCTTCATGCCAGAACACTATAAATACCATTCCATAACTGAGAAAAGAAAAAAAAATCCAAACACCGGTGAGATATATTATAAATCTGAATGTGGGAATCGAACGGTAGTTGTTTCCCTCATCGATGTTATTTTAACTGTCTATTCATGACCCTTACGTTCTAGTTTATAGGCACCTGCTAATATTATCTAGTATTAAATCGTTTAACATCGTGTGAATATTCAATCCCATGAAAGATATTCTTTGTATTTTTTAACTTACCTACTAACAATAAGAAATAAAAAAGTTGTTTGTATTTGTTTCAATTACTTATAAGGTTATGTTGTCCTGGTGGAGATTTCGAAGGTCACTGATATCAGTTTTATATTCGACGAAACGTCTATAACAATGGTTAAGTTTATAAAACCAGCGGTTATGTAAAATCGGCTGAGTGCTTTAAGCGCTCGCCTTAGTAGTCCGGTGAAGCTGTGAAGGCTCTAAATAAGGCCAATAGCGTAGTCAATTCGAGAAAAAAAAACCAGCGGTTATCTCTAAATATTAAGATTTGTCGATGTTCAACATACTAACCTATGCAACTATAGAATTATCTAGGTGAAAGTCTAGACGATTGTCTAGGTCTATCTAGGCTGAACTCAGACCACTATGGTATGTTATTCGTAAAATCGTCCGGCTAAAATGATTATAGTTAGTCCAATCAACAATCACTGAGGTAGTTTATTAAGTCAATTTCTATCTGCTTAGTATGAGATATTTATGCATTTTATGTTCTATGTATGTGTATAGTTGTGCACGCAACTCCGTCCGCGTGGAAGCTAATTAAAAAAAATATTAATAAAATCATAATTTACTAACATAGGTACATCTTTCTCGTACTTAAGTTTTTTCACCAGATTAGGCCTCCCTCGGCAGCGACTCAAGCCTAGGTCCGTTCCCTGGGTGTGGAGCCCTTGAGTGCGCTGCTCGCGCGATACAGTGACACAAAAATTGACATCACTGCTACAACACTACACGTTCACCCCCACACACGTGCACGCCTATACGCTTACACATGGAAGTGGAAGGGTTTTATTTTTTTTTTCCTTATCGAACTGAAAAAACTCTAATTTTCCGATAAAAAATATATGGAGGGGTTGATGAGGCGTGTATGCCTGGTACACATATGCGTCTCAACAACTCAAACATACATGAATAGTTAGCTAGGTTAGCTAAGTTAGGTCGCGAGTTTGCACGTAACAGGCAACAGCCAAGCCGAGGTGTGACTTGCACCCTTGAGCTAGTTGCCCAAATAAAATCGGCTGAGTGCCTTAAGCGCTCGCCTTAGTAGTTCGGTGAAGCTGTTAAGACCTTGCTAGGTCAATAGCGTAGTCAGTTCGAAAAAAAAAATCGTACTTAAGTCGCGTCGTCATTAAAATTACAATAACTTTTGATAGAGTGAAACAATTTTAATAAAACCAATACTAAATGTTACTCGAGAATTTTATGATTTACTTGGTGCGATTATACCGTTAAAGCAATACTTTAGGAGTAATGCGAACTGTTCAAAAAACCAACAAACAAACAGATATTTCTAAGAATGATCGAAATGTATTTGATTACTTATTTCAAGATACCTACAAACATTTTTTTTCTACAAAAATCTAAAAAGTACAGATACATTTACATTCTTATTATATCTATAGAAGATTGTCGACATTGAATATTTCGGTTGAAACCGTTACTGACCAAATTTCGGTCATCATCCGATTGTCGTTTATTAAAATATTAAAATGAATTGCGGTATAGGAGTTATGTAGTTTATGTTTATGAAAATATAATGTATATATAGACAGTTGGTTCATGTAAGAAGGTCGCAAGGGAATGTGCGAGGGGTGAAAGGTGGACGGTCGCGGTGGCGCGGTGGGACGGTGACGCACCGGTCGCGCTCGTAGCGTGTGCCGAAATCTCAGCTGTTGCCGCTTGACGTTATACAGGCCGATAATAATTCAAAGGTATTTAACATATTTTATTATTGTTGTTAATATTGCTTCTATAATGATTTTTTTTATAACTACTACATACAAAATATATAAAATATACAATATCTAATTCATATTTGCATAGCGACCATGAAAAGTGTTTTTATTTGGTTTGGATTTTTTTCTCGGACTGTCTACGCTATTGGCTTAGCAAGGTTTTAGAAGCTTCACCGGACTACTAAGGCGAGCGCTTAGGGCACTCAGCTGATTATATTTGACAACTAGTTCAAGGGTGCACGGCACACCTCGGCTTGGGCTGTTGCCTGATACGTGCAATTCGCGACTTATCTGAGCTGGTCTAAGCTAACTATTCATACATATATGAGTTGTTAGAACATATATGTGTATCATGCATACATACCTCAACAACTCTTATATATATTTCGTATCCGATAATTTTCTAAACTATTCCAGTTCGATAAGGGAAAGAAACAAAACTCTTCCGCTTTCATGTGTAAGCGTGTATGCGTGCACGTGTATGGGGGTGATAAGTGTAATGTTGTTGCAGTGATGTAAGATTTTGTGTCACTGTATCGCGCGAGCAGCGCACTCAAGGGCTTCACGCCGAGGGAACGGACCTAGGTTTGAGCCGCTGCCTAGGGGGGCCTAATCTGGTACAATTCGGATTGGAATTTAACGACATGTAGTAATGTTCCAATAGTAATAGTCTTTAGTAAATGATTGTACGTAATCGATCTTTGATATTATTTGTTTATATTTATATGCATATATTCACATAATTATACTCTCAATATTAAAACAACCATAATTTATTTTATAACTAGTTGTACCAGCAGTACCACACGGGTTTTTTAAAATTGTATTAAACAATTATAAAATTGTAACACTATGTACAATTATAGAAATGCTCTTTAAAAACAATTATCAGTACGTACGCCACCTATGTGTAGAAGGTAACTTGTAACATATTGTAACGTGTACGTTAGATATATAAATATTAATAGCGTGCCAAATGAAGTTTACCATCAGCAACTGCAACATATTTGGAATTTTAACCCACCATATAACTATTTAACTTAGTGCTCACTAACATTGTATAAGGAACTAATGAAACAATTACTTAGAATATTATTATAAAGATTTACATTTAATATACATTTCGGATCCACGGCTAACAGCTAGTATAAACTAAAACTGAATCACTTTTTATAAGGTGAGCAACTGTGAAAGTTCCGTGAAAATCGGACCAACTGTTTTGGAGATAGCATTGCAGACGAGGCCGCGGTTAACAGCTAGTCTAATTTAGGGTAGCTTTTTTATAACGTATATTTATTTCACTATCTACACAATATAAAAATAATTATACCTCTTAACATGGAATTAACATTTTTTGTATTATTTTTACAATAAATAAATATATATACACATTAAAATGTATAATGCCTTATAATTGCGCTACGATATATTACTTTAATTAGTTAATATAATTTAAAATCCTCCATCATTACAGATATCAATATTTAAAATAACATATTTTTTATGGACATGCTGTATAAAGTTTAATCCATCTGTATTAAAAGTGTTTATAAAAGCGTTGAATGGTCCTGTGTGCTTTATATAGAAAAATTCTAAAGCTATGCTATTATTTAATATTAAACTACTCACCTACCTGCAGGTTTACTGCCTCGAAACCAAAAAGACTTATAACCGAATAATTTCCGTTTCAAAATAGAACCCTATTTATTTAAACTTGTACGGACAAAAATAAATCCCATCCATAATGTAAGAGCTATAGAGTTCAATATTTTATTTTCTATAGACATCAAAGTGCAACCGAACGTATACTTCGGTTTTATATCCAAAACAGCAGAGAGTTAAGAACATCGGTATGGAGTTACGACGTTTTCACTTACATAAACGAAACAATGAATGGGGAGACCCTAATCAGGTCGTTCAAATCCAAAAGGGAATATGTTTTTAAAATATGTTATGGTTGGTGATACAGTTAGTATGGCGTTTAAGTTGTTTGCGATTACGATGGTTGTTCAGTGCAGATGTGCGATTCGGGTACAGACATGTGATTCTGCACGCGCAGGCAGGCAGCCAGCTGCAGGCATTGCTATGCACTGATTCAATGCGAGGCAGGGTCGGACTGCGCTTGTGGGTGCCTCACCTTTGTGTAACGTTCATGTGTAGGTAAAGTTCCACAAACAATGATACAATCCACACGACAATAACAATACGAGACATTGCTCAGGTGTGCCGCCGAGCCGGCTTTTAGGTAATTTTTAATAATATTTCTAAGATAATCGAATTCTATGTTCAGATATTTTCTATTAGCTGTTCGCGAGTCCGTTCCGCGTAGAACCTAGTATAAAAAGCAATGACTTATCTACGTTTCTCTCGTACTTAACACTCGTCGTCATTAAAATTAAAATAACTTTTAATAGAGTAAACACATTGTAATAAAACCAAAAGTAAATGTTACTCGAAGATATTCTTTATGATTTCCTTGGTTAGTTTATGTCGTAAAGGCAGTACATTAGCAGTGATGCGTGTTCAAACAAATAGACAGACGGATAGGCATATCTAAAACTATTGAAATGTATTTTATTACTTATTACAAGACATCTGTAACATTTTTTTTCACAGACACACTTGTCTTTACTAATATTATAAAGAGGTAAAGTTTGTGAGTTTGTAACGTTGTGAGTTTGTGACGTTGTAGGGGGTAATCTCAGGAACTACTGTTTCGATTTGAAAAATTCTTTCAGTGTTATATAACTCATTTATCGAGAAAGGATATAGTTATATATTATCATCACGCTAAAACCAATAGGAGCAGAGCACCAATGAAAAATGTTTCAAAATCGAATTTTTTTTTTCGTCTTGATAGTTTCCGCTATGTGTTAGTGTTAGCCCAAAGTATCTTTTACTACGCGAACGAAGTCGTGGGCAGGGGCTAGTTATAAATATTTACAGATATCTTATCCAATGGGAAAGTGAGTTTGTATGTTTATTTGTTACGTCTTAACTACTCAACCGATAATCGTAATATTTCTCATACACATTGTCAAGGGTATGGAATAAGAAGTATATTACATTCAGTACTGTCGCTTTGGGATAGGGCAAATCTACATTAAAGCGAATACTATTAATACTATATATATATTAATACTATTGCAAGATATCTGACAATGAGTATAGCATATAATAACAATGGCGATCACTTAAAAGAAAGCTACGGACGCATATCGCGTCGAAAGTTATCGGATTACTGGATAAAAGTACAGAGATACATTGATTTAGTCACTTTTAATATATGATGCATAAATTATGGAAACACGATAAGTATGTAAGAATCAGTAACTGTATGTTGAGAATTGAGAATTTCTATATTTTTCGAATTTCTTTCTAAGGTTTATATACAAGACAAATCAAATAACTGAATATATTTGCATATATGAATAATATATATAAAACCCATCACATACCCACTACGTACTTGTATGCATATGGCTATAAACAGGTAATGATAAATTTAAAAAAGAAACAATATTAATGTATAATTTTCGAAGACAACGATTGTGTTGTTTATTTACTATATACCTATTATAACTTTAATACGATCAAGCGTAGTAACCTTAATAACGTCGGATTAGGTCGCTTCACTTCCTTGTTTAATTTAAAGCGTATATAAATAAAATGATCTATGCTAATGTTTATTTATTTGCAAAACGCAAATAATAACTATAATATTATGATACTATACATGTGTTAAATTAATATGATAAATGTTGATCTTTGTATAAATAAGCTATGTTCTCTCTCTTGACTCGTATATAACTTATATAATTTTCATTCTAGGTATTTAATAGAACATAATAGAAACTAACGGGCAATTGTATGACGCGATATTGAGATGGTGCTGGCATATCGCGCACCACCTGCCCGTGCAGGCGCCCCTGTCCATCGCTATTTCCGCCATAGAGCACAGCCCCCCGCTACCGCTCGTGCCGCGAGTCGCGACCGTTACGCCGCACGCGCCCCTGCTCGCCTGTCGAGTCGCGTCACCCCGCCGCACCCCGCCGCCTCGCACCTGGCCGACACGGCGCAGCCGCGTACTGCACACTCCTGATGCGACACATAACACTTGTGTGATAAAATCAATTACGATCACATTCACAGTTTATCGTTATGATAAAAAAAAACTAGCTTACGTTAACGCCTCTTTATGTATGAAAAGAACAGAATAGAAAAAAAAAGAACAGAACAGAACTATGATCTCTCCAAAAAGGTTTTGTTGATTTGTATTCGCGTGGTATGCGAGAGAATATAAACAACAATTCTAATCTTTATGCATAGGTATAATATATTGAACCAAAGTTTCGTAATTTGCCTGTTTTTTTTCGCGAACTGACTACGCTTTTGACCTAGCAAGGTCTTAAAGCTTCACCGGACTACTAAGATTGATTGAATATTCACGAAATGTCCACGTTCTAAATACATGAACTAAAAGACTCGCAGGGTGATAGAGCATTAGGGTTTTTATTACGACAATTACACATATCTATTAAATGTCTTACTCTTACGATATTCTTAGGTCTTTGATCTTTCGATATACAGCTCAGTTCTTCAACTATATTCTAGCCTTCGTTCGAAGAGTTTCGTTATTCCCAAATTGGATTAGGTTTGAGTTTCTTCGTTTTCCACGATACAAACTTTACTACTACAAATAACTGATAATAGGTGTTACGATTACAAAAATCACTCTATGAAACATTACAAAGGTATAGGTCGCTCTAATTTTAAAGTCACAAGCATGAAAATTACGTGGAATCTTGGTTATACGTTTTAATGTATTAAATCGACATCGGAAGAATTAAATCTTATATAAAACTTTTTGAAGTAATATCATATTTTTGTACGTGCAATTTTTATTACTCTTTTAAACTATACATGTTTCATACAAATTGTTTGTAAATTTGGGATATATTTCTATTACAAATTTGTATAATTATATTGATAGTATGACTAATAGCAAATATTATTATTGTTAGATATCCATTTAATTATCATTCACGTCGCTATAACGATGTATCTAAAATTGTTTACATTTCAAAACGTCGATTGACAAGTTTACAATTCCCAGGCGTTAATTGAGATAAGGTTCATTCACAAGCTCGGAAGTCAATTAGGTAACGATTGTACTTTGTTTGTCATAAATAAGTGGTCAGCTACTTAGAGTGTTGAATGCTAAAGTTAAGATGAGGCAAGAATTATGACATGCTTAAATACATATTTATAATTGCAAATCAACATGATTACTCATAGTAGTAAGTAGTATATACGTTGGAACTACGCATTTTATAGTATATAGTTCGCTCCTTTGTCATATACTTGGTCTGACTCATTAGTTGTTGAGGTGAATTTCACTGGACGTGATCCTCGTAATAATGAGTAATTAATTGAACCTTTGAACTTGAAATGCTATCTCAGTAATTTATTAATGTGTCTTAATTTCTTATATACTCGATCAGAGTAACGACTGATTAGTAAACAAATGATGCAAAAATGATTGATCTATATAATTTTTAATGATCAACAAAGACTTACGAATGCCATCTTATTACATTATATTACCGATCCTCCCGATAAAATAACGGCAGCGAACGATCAGTACCAGCCTGTCTCTCTAAACAAGCGTGTTCACGCCCACGCCCGGGTAACGACATATCACGCCGCCGTGGTCTGGAGGTAAATTTCGCTCCCACATACCAGATCAGGCCCCCCTCGAGTGCGGCTCAAGCCTAGGTCCGTTCCCTCGTGGTGGAGCCCTTGAGTGCGCTACTCGCGCGATACAGCGACACATAATCTTTTATCACTGCAACAATATTACACATATCACCTCCACACACGTGCACGCATACTCGCTTACACACGAAAGTGGAAGTGTTTTGTTTCTTTCCCTTATCGAACTGAAATAGTTTAGAAAATTGTTCGATACAAAATATAACAAAAGAAAAGTCATCTAATTAAAAACTCTCACGTTTTCGAATAAAGTATAAGCCATAATGTAAATACTATTCATAACTTTTCCGGGTGAAGTTTGAGGAAAGTCGGCTCGTCCAGTATAAACTAAAACAATAATATAGTTGTAAGTAGGTACTTATGGTTTACGGTTCTTTTAACTATAATGTGAATTTACAACAAACACCTTGCTCGTAGGATTATGTGCGATAACTTGTTCCGTGAGAAAACCCAATGGGCCAGCGAATAGCCTGACCTGTGGGAATTAACACTGGTCCCATAAAATACATAACAAAGACATTATGAACGTTATATTTCCGCATTGGAAAGGGGTTGTAAATATATCTCATCAGCGTCTATGCGACAAGGAAGTTTTTGTTAGCATTTTGCAGTTGTTAAAACGGGTTTTGTGTATTTCTGGTTAGAAATATAATTATTATGATAAACTGAGTCCAAAGAACGATACCGTGATCTTCATACGATCACCGTGGAATATTTTGCACTAGTAATTAATTGCTAAAAAACATTTATACTACAATTAATGCATACAAAATAAGGCATTTTTTACATAACATCTTTAATACAAGACTTATGCTGTACTAATTCACGTCAAAAAAACTGATGAACAATTTTTAATCGATAGTGTTTCTGATCGATCAGTGTAGGTATTACACTAAGTATTATTTCTTTATGACCATGTATTTATGAAGTAACAACAATATTTTAAAATTAAATAAACAAAAAATCAATGCGTGTGAAATTTAAAAAAATCTTTTGTTCGTACGCACTTACCTAATGATTTCAGAAAAAGATTAGTCATTTTGTTTATATAATTATTGTTTACATAGCATTAGAATCTTCTCAACTTATTCAATAACAAATTAATAAGCCTTATCGGTACTTACACAAGAAAATATGTTTTGTTGTTGTGATAATGTTGTGAAAAAAATGTGTTGTTGAAACATTATTACTATAAATTATTAGTAAATACATTTTATTGTTATCAAATAGGCAAATGTATTTTAAGTAGACTTATATTTCGTCAGATTTACGAATATATCTCTTCTCGTATATACGTATAAGTTATAATATTACATATATATTGTTTCAAACGAGTATTGACAAGATACACGTGTGACGCGATACTTTGGACACAATAACACACTAACGTGTTGTGATAAAGGTTTTGTTGCTCACAAACGATAACCGAGAGTCTGATGAAGATAACAAAGAACGGAACAATGGTATCTTGTAAAATAACACGTAATACAAACGTGTCGATTAATAGCATTCGTAAGCGCTGATCCAGCTTATACAGACTCGGACAGTGTAATGGTTGCGAATTTACAATCAACTCCACTTGTTGTATTTAATTAATTACACATTTTTATGCATAATTGTTTTTCCTAAAAAAATGTTATTTTGTTTATTCCAGTTCGGAAAAATTACAAAATTTCATCGGCAATCGTCACCACGACAACATGTCAGTATACCTCGTTATGCTTTCAAAGGCCTCAATCCTGTAAGAGAATGGAACCGTCCTGGCTGGAAGGCGAATTAATATCCTAGCCGTGAAATAAAATGTAATAATTTGTAAATTCATTTTTTCATATCAAGAAATGCTATTGCGTATAAGTAGCTGTGGATTCATATACATACCAGCTCACGTGATTCTTTAGTGAAAGAGAGACGATGTGATATTATTTTCTACGAAATTTGATATTCATTAATATGTGAAACGCCCTTAATATTTATTAAGTATAAGTTCTACCAATGAAACACAAAAAGTTTCAGTAATGATTTATAAATAGTCATTACTTAAACAAATAAAACCTAATATCGATATTGTCTGAGAAATAGGATAAATTTTATAAATGCTATATATCTTCCTACTTACACCAGATCAAGTACCATCGGAGAATAAGTTATGTATTTTTAATAGATACTTCGATACCCATGTGTAGTCAGTAATATCTTGTTTATATTTTTTTTCGAACTGACTACGCTATTGACCTAGCAAGGTCTTAACAGCTTCACCGAACTACTCGATATCTTGTTTATAATACTAATAAGCTTATATAACAGTAGGTTATGTATCATCGATACGCAAAAGGAAGACGAAACGATACAGGAAGGAGGACAAGGTCAACAGAGACGATAAGTTTGCCCTGTGTTAAAGAAATAATAATACAACTATGTGTCATCACGGTTTCAAATAACGCGCCTTTTGTACTATGTAGGTTGGCAAGATGATCTACTTGATACATGTTCATATTCCATATATATACATTTACATGATAAATTCTGAAGTGTTTGTAATCAGTATAATTTATAATTTCAGCTGATTTTGTCTCTTTCTCCTGAATTTCATTCTTTAAACTTATACACCAACGAGAATTTTTATCTTTATGCGTTTATACGTATTGTCAATAAAATAAAATCATAAAAAAATAGTATAGTTTTTTGCTATTACTTAATGCCGTGGATACACTGGAATGTTCATTGTCGAAATTATTTTAAAATCCTTTTAACTTTTTTTTGTTTTGAATTAATGCATTTTATTAAATTTCCACATAATCTATGTACATACGTATGTAAAATAAGTTAATACGAGGGTCAATTTATAAGAAATCGCGTAGTGCAAAGGTGCTTAACCCCGATATTTGCGCAAAAAATTTCTATTCAATTATAACGAGCAGACGGTTGTGCGACGATAAAGCTGGGCAATCTGGGCATATCGCACTCAGTTCTGAGACACTGAGAGGCAGCGGTTCCGGCGGGTGCGGAGGCGCAGGTGCCGCCGCCGCCCCGCACTGCCGCCGCGCAGCCATTGGCCGGAGCCCCGCGCCCTCCACCGATTGGGTACCGCGCACGTGCGAGACCTACCCGTCGGCACCTGGTCGCGCCGTTTACGGGGAGCGCTTTATAAGCAACAACCTTCCCTCACCGCACCACTCGAGCTCCGGATGCCGACGAGTGCGCGTGTACGTACGAATACGTCAGTCGCGTCCCGAACACGACACTGCCCGCTGTAACGACTCCAGCGCAACATTGTGATGCATGGACTGCTCTAAGTGACTTTGTGAAACTGTATAACGAACTTGTTTATAAATATTATTTTATAAGTGTGAATACTGTGCAAGATGCTTGTGGAGGACTCCAACACTCATGCTATGATGACGAAGAAGTACGCACACTGTCCGCTGAAGAAGCGACCGGTGCTGGTGCGGGAGGAGCGGCCGGCGACACCGCCCACTACGCCGCCTCACCCCGCCCACCTTGCTACCACGCTTTACTATGATTACAACCGTAAGTGTTATCGTAAATTTATTAGTGATATAATTAATATTCACTCTTATAAAATTATAAGTTTTCCAAGATTAATCGTAAAATGCAAAAGAATTTATGGCAATAATCTCGTAGTGTTTTTAATAAATGTTATGTTAAAGTTATATTATTGAAAATTATTGTACTATCATCGTTTTGAAAGTAAGCTATATTAAGTTTTTAATTGTATTTTTTTATTTCGCCCACAGAAATTACCGAAAATGATGAACCCGAAAATTTAAGCACTAAACCTGAGGATCTTTCCAAAACAGGCAACTATCCGAGTAAAGCAACATCACCGCTGTCAACAGTCGAAGTAAAAATAGAACCACGCGAGTGGCAGCATCAGCCACTCGAATACCTGGCTGCTTGTCGAACTCGCCTCGAACCAGCGCCCGTAGAACTTGCACGCCCAACTCCACAATATGCGTATTTACCTACACTTTACGCACCTTACCCTCTTGAAGAAATTTACCCGGCAGCCCCTGTTTTATCTCCTCCCCCTCATCCACAATTTTATGCTTGTTATTCGCCTGCTTCACCACCATCTTCATGCTCGCCACCACCTTGCCCCGAAGACCTACGTTCACCAGGATCAGTGTCATCAGATTCTGGAGTTTCCGTGTCAGCACCGCGCCGACCACGTTACCAATGCCCTGACTGTGCCAAATCATATTCTACATATTCTGGGCTTTCAAAACATCAACAGTATCATTGTGCGGCCGCTGAAGGAAGTCTGGCTAGGAAATCCTTTAGCTGCAAGTACTGCGCAAAAGTCTATACATCACTAGGCGCTCTTAAAATGCACATTCGCACTCACACGCTACCGTGTAAATGTCATCTATGCGGTAAAGCATTTTCGAGACCCTGGTTACTGCAAGGACACATTCGCACACATACTGGAGAGAAGCCGTTCTCTTGCCACCATTGTCGGCGAGCGTTCGCGGACAGATCGAATCTGCGCGCTCACCTTCAAACTCACTCCGACGTCAAAAAATATTCATGTTCCGGCTGTGGCAAGACTTTCTCTCGCATGTCTCTACTAAGCAAGCATTTGGAAGGTGGATGTGGGGCTCCCGGTAGCACTCCGTATGAATACCGCCCTGAGACACAACCGGTACCGCATACGCATCAGGCGCTCCATCCTCCCGCTACAGTGCACGCCTATTAAAAAGACTGAGTTCTCCTAGGATCGATCTCGTATTTACTAGTATATTGACTAATACTTGCTGTATCATTAGTAACATTAAGTGTGTATAGTTAAATTATTTTGTTTTAAATGTATCTAAGCTAGTTTGTGTGTATTCTCTCATGAAAGTTATGCCGTGTGTTATTTTTAAGATTTAAATGTAAATGTAAGTGTAAAAAATGCTATTTAATGTAAAATAAGTTATTCTGGTCACGCCAGTCGTGACTACGCTAGTCATATGGCATTTGCCAAGTGTCATACACTTATCAAAAACTATATTTGTATCCTAAGCCATGTACAAAGTGCCTTAAAATATAAATGATTAATATATTTTTAAAGATATTATAGCAATGTCTTATGACAATATTATTTTTTATAAAATATAGTTTTGATGAGGCTTTTGGCCGATTGCTGAATCGCGTTCCTTTCTGTTACCTCCAAACACAGAAAATAAAACATTACTGAATCTATACCTTTGTTTATTTAATTATAATCCCATATTTATTAAATATTCCTTTAGCTGGGTGTTTTACATATATGAAATGAACTAAATAAAGTTACATAATATAAGCAAGTATATATATTCCCATACACACATTCACACGTATTTTATAATGATAAATAAGAAACCGCCCTTCGAAAATATACACAGTATCTACTATGGGATATTGTTGCAACGAATTTCGACAAATATATATGTATATGTCGTAGCAGCAAAATTAAAAATATTAAACAGTTTTGAGAACTTTAAATAGTAACGCCCTTGTCGGTGATACTATGAGGGACTGATAAATATGTATGTCGTCATTAATAAATGTATAAATTAATACCTTTCAAATAAAGATGTATACAATTAAGAATATAAGATTTCTAACTCACAAGAAATAAACAGATAGACAACCACGAAGTAGGTCGATATTACTGTTAGTAAAATGGATGTGATACGTAGCAAGTAACGGCGCCTATGTAAGTAGGTATTTAGTTCTTTTATTTGTGAGTAAGTATGAAGTAATTTATCCACGGCGACTTTATCGGAGACAATAGCGCAGAACACCGGTCGGATGTGGGTCGAGCAATTAGGTGGTGGGCGCCACGCCGCGCCGCCGCCATAGACGACGGTCACTTGGTTACGAGGTAACCATCCGCTTGCTATCTCAAGCCGTCATGTTTCTTAGACAACTTTGAAGTTTCTTAAATATTGGGGTTAGTACTTCATTACACCCGAATATGGACAGAAAATATTACATAGATACCTATATGCATAAAGAAGTAATTATTTGCAGCAATTTTAACATATTACGGTTACATTCGCAATGGTCAAAGTCAAAAATACTTTATTCAATTTTGGCCTTAAACAAGCGCTTACGAACTTAAGAACTACCACCGGTTCGGAAAACAATCTAATCATCGAGACGAACTGGCAAGAGAAACACATGCATTACAGCTACAATTAGTGGATACACAAAGGGGAGTGTTAATTCCACCACCTCACAAGTATTTATATCTAATAAGATGTATATATAATCTGCTCTAATAAGAATCACCCAGTCTTATATATCTGGTAAAAAGGAAACCTTACACTAATATAATAATTTGGAACGGAACTTCAATAATAGATGGCGCTATTCTTAATATTCAATGAAACGCCATGTTCAATTGTAAAATACTATCTGTATACTCGTATATACTACTAAGAATAAGAAAAAACCTAAACTTATTCTAAATCGAGTGTTTTTATTTTCTCGAACTGATTACTCTAGTGACCTAGCAAGATTTTAACTGCTTCACCGGACTACTAAGGCGAGCGCTTAAGCCACTCTGCCGATTTTATTTGACAACTAGCTCAAGGGTGCACAGCACACCTCGGCTTGCGCTATTGCCTGGCTCATGCAATTCACGAATTATGTGAGCTAACCTCAGCTAAGCTATATATTCATGCTTATATGAGTTATTGAAACATATATGTGTACCAAGCATACATACCTCAACAACTCTTAGAAACTCGAGTGATGATTATGAAGCGACGATCATTAAGTGTTAGCAGGAATGTAAGCCACGACTAAGCATATAACTTCTATTTGAAGTAAATTCAGTTAACCTAAGCTTTCGGTGCGAGAAAATATCGTTGACTACAGTCTAGTAGGATGTTATTTGTAGTCTTTGGCTAGTATTATGTTGATATTATATCACCATGCACCTTCGAGTGTCTCTATGTGCTTCTAGGAAACGTTACTCTCCTTTTAAGCCTAGAAATGTTAGTATTTGTGGCATTTAACACAATGGTTGCAATTTCATTACAAACTTATGTAAATGTGAAAATCATATGAAAATGTCATTTAAGACTTATGCAAAATTTTCTAATAATTCCAATATAAATTCTTTGATAACAATGAGGGTCAAAGACCATATATCCCATCAATATTCTACATATGAAGTGCTTTTAGTTGTTATTGCTTTCATTATTATCAATAATTAGTTAATTCAGTTTATCTGATTAAAATTTAAATAAAAGTCATTCGATTTTTCTTTAGTTTTTCTTATCTTTATTACGACAACTATTCTACTTAATTAAATATATTTACAGTAATTATTAAATTGATAATCGTTTCGTATTCAACTTTCCAATAAGATTTTGAAAACATTTCAAAATTCATTGTAATCTATCTTAGGCATAATAAATAAAATGATACGATAATGATATTATACCATAAAGCGCCAAATGTGATACGTTAATAAACAAATAACATAATAGAATCTCGTTAAAAATTACCGTTTAATATAAATACATACAAGAAATTTCTGAGCGATAATAAATACTAATTTAGACGGCCTTTGCAAGCGTTATATTCTTTTTCAAATAATGTTAGAATACTTTAAAGTTAAACTAGAGAAAGGTTCAAGAAGATTTCTTGGTCATAATGTACAATATTCTGTTATTTCAAAACTTAACAAAATACTAAAATAACTAAAGGGAATACTGTTCCGTTAGTAGTCTTCTCGATTTGGCTATATTATAGGCATAGGACAAGACGGTTCAACACTTCGTACTTTGTCGACACCTACGCTGAATTTCGAATTTGAATAAAATAGTCAATTACTTATTTTAATGGTACTATAAATTTCAAAATATTTGCTTCTATCGACTTTAGAAAATACATTGAAAACGGTGTGAAATCGAAAGTACAATCTGGAAATTGACAAGAATGCTTTTACATTTTATTCATATACCATAGGGTTGGTGCATTTTACATTGCTGCATATATTTCTATTAATCAGATTTTGAAAAAATGACATCTATGGTAGTATGTTTATGGTATGGTATGGTATGTTTAAAATGCGTGGATTTTAAGCTGTTTTTTATTTTATTTCATTTTTTAACCTAATACTGTTTTGTTAATTGAACCTCACTAGTTAACTATCATCATTCGTCTACTTTATAACATTCCGATAAGAAATATATGTTGTTGAGGTGTGTATGCTTGGTACACATATACGTTTCAACAACTCATATATACATGAATAGTTAGCCTAAGTTAGCTAAGATAGGTCGTGGTTTTGCATGTAACAGACAACAGCCAAGCCGAGGTGTGCCATGCACCCTTGGGCTAGTTGCCCAAATAAAATTGACTGAGTGCCTTAAGCGCTCGCTTTAGTAGTCCGGTGAAGCTGTAAAGATCTTGCTAGGACAATAGCGTAGTCAGTTCGAGAAAAAAAACTACTACTATTATTTTAATTATGGCACGAATATTATTTGTATACTTACTCTGTAGGTGTCGCAACGAATTGTTCTCTAAGAACTATTTTTTTATTTTTCTGTAATTATGTACTCATATTATGTCACAGTAAAATTGTTTGCTGCCCTTCATACAAACAATATGTCAATAACGTGTTCACGAGAGGCTTAATTTGAGTTATTAATTATTTCTAATTCGTAACAAATAATTATTTATATGGGTGTTTTAAAAGTTGTTCCATATTTTACAGAATCAAATATTCCAATTACAGTTTTTTTTTTACATTTTTTTATAAGCCAATTAGTCTTTTAATAAATTTTATCATTTGACTATAATCTCACATGATTTTAAATGACGACATAATCCAAGATGATAAAGATGTTAAGCCTAGAGTAACAAGCTATAAAGTACATCTACTGGAACACACATATAGGTCCCTAGTAACAGATCTTCAACCTGAGGGTGATAGCTAGCGAAGTCACCATGATTTCATTACTTAATTTATTGTTCACCGAAAGCTGCGCCTCATTGGCAAGGTTTCGATTCTATATCAAACGATGCGGTGATCGGACACGGTAATCACTTTAATCGGCATTGCGTTTATTATAGATACCCATAATTGAATATGAATGTATTTCAATTATCAAATATCCTTTCTTTTTATACTATACTAGTCGTCCCGGTGGACGTTGTACCGCCCTAATAATAAAAAAATCCTAGAATTAGATCACAGCTCACCTATCGGGTCGCATTGTGAATCTAAACCGTTCTCGAATCAACTGGAATACATACAAACACGGCTTGTCCAATTCTGACATTTCCAACAATTATCGTAGTATCTCAGCCAATTTAAACAAAACCTGGACAAATTACATACTACAACCTACCTCACGAATTACTCTATCCACTGGTGAAAACCACATGAAAATCCGTTCAGTAGTTTTTGAGTTTATCGCGAACAGACAGACAGATGTGGCAGAGAAATTTGTTTATAATATGTTGTGATAATTACTTCTTCTTTTGTAACATAATAGTATCTACGCATAAAGATGACTCT
Organism: Antheraea mylitta; assembly: GCA_014332785.1. Classification (NCBI taxonomy): domain Eukaryota; kingdom Metazoa; phylum Arthropoda; class Insecta; order Lepidoptera; family Saturniidae; genus Antheraea; species Antheraea mylitta. Next base: position 8,154,650 of record JACEII010000008.1, read on the forward strand.
TTAGTGAGGATACGAAGTAAGAAAACAGTTTTTTTTTTTAATTTAAGTTTAATACTGTTTCACCCTAATTTTGTCTTTGTTGTAACTATATATGACCAGCAACTTAGGAACACACACCTAGAGGAAATTGGTTCCTAAATATTGGCACCGGTATAGTAAATATACAAATTTGATGATGTTTTTCCAACTTTAAAAAAATTAGTGGCTTATTAGAAAATGACCAATCACAATGTTAAATGGGCTTGTGTTTGAAAACTTCAGCTATATTGGTTTTAAAATAATTATCTATAAATAAGAACAATATTACTGTTACTGCAATATGTTTTGTACATAATAAATACTAATTAATATAAACGTGAATGTGAATTTGTTTGTTCGCTATACTTTCACGACTAAACTATTCTATCTGCTATCATAAAACTTTATAGACATGTTGTCAGAGGTCTACAGAAACGGGTATAGGATACTTTTCATTCAAGTAAAAAGTACAAACCTTGTATGTCATATTTCTAAAATTAGAACTATAATACCTTACGTATCTATGATACTGATTTTTATAATATTTCTAATATAGATTTAAAAAAATTAAAAATTTATGTTAGGATATTTCTTGACGTTAAAAAAATTATGAAAATCACGTATTAACTGTCTCAATAATTTAATAATTATATTTACAATATTTGTGGAAATAAATCTATTAGCCTTATAAACAAATCTTGTGTCCGTATTGTACGTGTCTACATGCCGCGAACGCATTTCACAAAGCGATTGATCGATTAATAGATTCATCTTAATTCAATAGATAAACTATAAATATAGTATAACCGTATCTTAGTTCATCAGAAACTGTGCTCTATCGTATCATTTAGAAGTATGTAAGTTGACCAATACGATAACGATCTGCTCTGTTAACCTTTCACCCTGTCAGGCAAGTGCACGTTTCTCAAATGTTAAGATACCAAACTATTGGCACTTTTTATTAGAATTATTTAAAATTAAGATGTTATCATAAACGTATTGCTTAATATTAAATGATATTAGCATATTTAAGCGACATTTCTTGACAGGTAGACATATTTGTTACAAAAAAGTATAAAATAATCATTTCAAATATTAGAGATACAGATTTAAAAAAATTGAAAAGTAGATAAAAAAGTAGATTAATATACTGTAATTTTATTTTCTCAACAGTCTCGTAAACTCTCAACAATCATATCAAGTATTCCCGGCAGATTAAGAAAGTCGTTTCATAAAGACACTGGATATTTGTGGTTTGTACGTCATTGGATGCACAGTTTGTCAATAATTAAACTGACTGGCTATAGAAATGGTGGTCTGGTGAAGCTGTCAAGACCTTGCTAGGTCAATAGCGTAGTCTGTTCGAGAAAAAAAACAATGAAAAGCCATAAAAATGAGAACGTTTCGATGGCTTTCACGTGAATTTCAACGACTACTCTATAATATTACGGACCATCATTTCCACATCAGACTGTCTACTAAATCAAGTCGGTGATTCAATAGAATACATTTACTAGTACTACTACTAAAATAAATAATGATGATTGATGTCCTCCTTGACGTGTCCGTCAACAGCGAACCTTGTTAATTTCGGAAATGAGACCGAATGTGGTTCGCGAGACCAGATTTTGTTTTAATTGTACGGTTACAAGGTGCATAATGTAACTGACCAAAGCAATTTAGGGCGTAGAAGTAGGAAGGCTTGGGACGGTTCTTTGCGAAGAGAGATTTCTGTCTCTAGACGGTTATCGCAACGAATATAACTGCCTAGATATCGGAATGATGGTACTTCATCGAGAATCTTACCTTCCAGGATTATCGGTGATGAGTCTATTCTATCGCCACATGGTGGTTGTTTTAATATCTGGGTTTTATAGGCGCTTATGACTAAACCAAACTTAGTACAGGAATGATATAAGCGATCCAAAAAATACTGCATAATAACAGGGTCTTCCGCCATTAAACAAACTTCATCTGCGTATAGGATGTCAAAGACGGATACGTCTTGCACCATGCGTTTGGATTTGAAACGACTTAAATCAAAGACGCTCTTATGTGTCCTAACTTGAAGTTTAATGTGTTCAGCACAACCTATGGATACATCCCTCGTTACAGCGGCAAAATAGACAGCAAAGAGGGTAGGGGCCATGACGCATCCCTGCTTAACGCCGCTAGTCACAGAAAAGGAGCCCGTATAATCGTTATCATATTGCACCCTAACCGTCATGCCCTCATGGAATTGGCTAAACGGAAAAAAGTATTTGTAACACAGAGGCCGAACTCTATACACAAAGACAGAAGTAATTCGCCATTAGAATTGCATTTACCAATCCCATGTCACTCCAGAGCTTGTTTCCAGATGTTATTTTCAGAACCAACGCAACCGTTGAAGTCACCCATAAGAATGATTTTATCGCTGGATGGTATATTCTGTAAGACTTTTCGTAAATCATCATAAAACTTTAACTTATCCTTCTCGCCATAAGATATACTGGGAGCATATACACTTATTAAGTGGAGATATCTTTTGTTATGTATGTGAAGTATAAGAGTTATTATCCTATCATGTATACCCTTAGGTGTCTCGGCAAGTGATCTGGCCATATTAGTTTTGATGGCAAAGCCGACACCACTACTTGCTTTATCACCTGCGGATTTTCCAACCCAGTAGTACGTGTAGCCCCCACGGTCCTCGCAGAGCTCCACGCTGTCGGCTAGGTGGGTCTCGCTTAAAGCTGCTATATCAATTTTGTATTTAAACAATTTCCTGGTAATAAGAGCAGTTTTATGATCGGGACATAAGTTGGTAGGGTTATCCAAGAGGGTACGAACATTCCATGTCGCAAAGTCTAAGCATGATTTAGAATAAGTTTTTTCCTTATTTATCTTTCGACCGCAAAAGATTGGTGCCAGATAGCCGCGATTAGCCATCTGGGTATAAAGTGAGACGGACTATGTATATACCACCTTTTCTAGGCCCCTCCTCTGTGCAGGGGTAAGCAGAGTGATCCTAAATAGGGCTGCTTAGACATCAGATGTGCTGCCGAACTCGAAATCCCGTCTCAATCAATTCCAAGAGCGACCACTCTCATCTGACAGCCTATGTGCAGAGCAACAGCTAGGAGTCAGGCACAACGTGACCGGAAATCCCACCACCACTACTCCATCGCCATAGGGCTTATGCTCGGAATCCAAAGTCACGCAAGGTTCATCTGCGCGTGAATTGATTTAAGTGGTTAAGCATTTGGGCTCATGCAAACCCACTCTCTCGTCCAGTTCTATCAAGACCGGTACGACCGGTGATAGTCAGGATGCAGTGAGTTGGCTGCCTTCTATTTTGGTGCCCGATAGGCGCTAATTAAAGGTATCTCACATTGCCCAGCAGTAATTACCCCCATGGCATCAGAAACAAAGGTCTCTTCTACCATAGTAAGCTTAGCTTGAGTTACAGGGGAGTTATTAAATTGATGGATTATACCGCCATCAGCTATTACCCTTAGTCGCCTTTTACGACAGCTACGGGAAGAAAGGGGGTGGTGCTATTCTAAACCGGCACACACACGGTTAATAATAAATAAATAATAACGTAGTCGTTGTAAAGATTTTTTTTTATTAAAATTCTTCTATTCTACAGGCTCTTGGTCCGCACCTTTTTTTGTGTAATGTCTTGTACACGTAAAAAATCGTATCCGTGAGCATATTTGTTTTTTCTTTTTCATTTATTTAATTATTAACTATTTTAGGATTATTTATTTATTTATTAAGGTTACCAACAGAGTCAATATCAATACATCATTACTAAAATAAAGTGTACAGTTCAAGGTTATAGCTAGATATGACCCTACTTACAGGCAACAACAGCATGCATATGAAATATTATTAGTCTATAATGTTATTTAAACAATCAAGAAGTTAACAAAACAGTATAAGGTAAAATACTTGTAAATGAACCTATAAAGAATTGAGAAAATTATATAATATTAAATCGTTAAAAATTATTTATCAATGACGTTATTGTTTTTTATAGCGGTTGCATTAAAGATAAGTTCGATGATATGTTTTGAAACACGTTAACTATAAACAGACAGATAATATTCACATTAGCGTACATGGGTGCCAATTAGCGGTTGCTAAAGAAGATGTGTAGCGGCCTCGAATGCGTGCGAGAGCGGGTTACGTCGATTGGTCCCCGGTGCGGTGCGGTGAGGAACGGTAAGGGCGCACCGCGGCGCGTGCGCTGCGTCCGCACACTACGGCCAATCGAATGCATTCTCATTAATTAATTCTGTTCCTATTTGCATCGTGATTATCTTATCCGATATCGACCACCGATATGCGGTACCAATTAGAGTTCACACCTAATAGTCCAATAGAACTTTGAACTTTTCTATTACTTATAAATGATCGCCTTACAGATAATGCAAACTGGTTTCGACACTAATTTGACCTCGTTCGAGAAGAGCCTTGCTATTGTTACATTTAATTATTTATATCTTTTAAACTAGAAACATTATTAATGCAGTCCGGAGATTTTCGCTAGATAATAACAGTAATGTACCCGGTATACGAGGTAAGCCAATTTGTTGAGTTATATAATGTAACCTGAGTATTTCAAGCTTGCTATTGTTTTATGTTCTGTGAAGCGATGAAGAGGTTACGTTGTAGGTAAATATCTAGATCCGTCTAGATTTAGAACTGGCGGCAATGGACCAAGTCGAGCCTCGAAGATAAGCATGATTTGTAACGTGGCGCGTCGGCGCGTGCCCACAAATAAACGTGATTTCAATGCGCACCATTCAATAAATTACCTAGCCCACTCTTCATATGACGTTGTGACGATTTATAATCGCTTCACATATTCGGAACATTTTGATACTGAATTTATCTGTTGCCTCAAAGGTTGTATCTAGAACGTTTATTCATTTTTCTTTTTGAATTATAGCACACATTGGAAGCAATATTATAGGTGAAAGGTATGCGAATCTATATTTCTTTATTAGAGTAAAATGAATAGATTTGTATGTGTCACCTATAATTATGCCTTAGCTTAGCGTTATTAAAATTATTCGTAATAAAGTTCTTGCTAGGTAACTATATAACGTATATTACGTACCGCAGCTAGACTCGGTTGTAGGTGGTGAACATGGTCAATAAAGTCAGTGAATGTCACATGCACTAATCACATTTAAACAATCTAAGCTACAAACACATTGACAAAATAAGGTTTTTTACAAAATAACTTTAGATTATAAATAGCAAAATTTAACTTTGTTTCTCATTACTCTTCTTATTTTATAAATTAATTTTAGAACAAGATCACACTAATCATGAATGAAATTATTAATCAACTATTTTTAAAGTGTAGAAATATGTATAGGTACCTACTAATAGATTACTATATAGGAAAATCATTTTTTAGAAATACTACCAGAACTCTTTAACCACAAAAGGTTTGGGCACAATGTGATTGCCTGCGAACAGTTATGATTGTTATTAACAGAATCATAAAATATAAAATGACAAGGGTAAAACGTTTTATTACATTTTTAAGCTGTTATATGAGCCAGTTTAATACCACAAGACATTTCTTTCAGCTAACTAGCGGTATTAAACAAAAAAATGTTGGTAGTTCAAACATAATTTAAATATTTAAAATAGAAATGAGCATTGAAGCATAACTAAAATACAAATACATAAATAGAATACCAAATAAATAGATATATACACAAACGACATATACATGCAGAAACATGTGTAAATTACAAACTACAAATACACATAACAAAAGTTGATTAAAAATGTTAATTATAAAGTATAATACAATTGTAAAATGTTTGTCATGTCTTTATTCACTTTTACCGCCTCTTGATTTTTACTTATTACTAGGTTTTGCTCGTGGCTTCGTTCGTATTATTGTCGACTTGATCAATTCCTCGGGAATAAGAAGACCACCCGATTAGGCCTCCCACGGCAGTGGCTCAAGCCTAGGTTCGATCCCTCGGTAGGGAGCCCTTGAGTGCGTTGCTTGCGCGATACGGTGACACACAAATATACATCACTGCTACAACATTACACGATCACTCCCACACACGTGCACGCCTACACGCTTACACATGAAAGTGGAAGGGTTTACTTTTTTCCCTCATCGAACTGAAAAACACTTAATTTTCCGATCTATACTAATATATAAAGCTGAAGAGTTTGTTTGTTTGTTTGTTTGTTTGTTTGTTTGTTTGTTTGTTTGGTTGAACGCTATGATCTTAAGAACTACAGATTCAATTTAAAAGTTTCTTTTAGTGTTAGATAGCTCATTTATCGAGGATGGCTATAGGCTACATATCATCACGTTAAAACCAACAGGAGTTGAGCACTAATTAAGAATGTCAAAAAAACAGGCTATTTTTTAAGCTTCCGCTGCGTGTTAATGTCAGTATTATATTATGCGTTGCCATGGTAACGCGATAACATTCTATCGGAAATATTTTCATGGTTTATTTTGTGTTCCTACTCAAAAGGTTTGTTCTACGTTAGTTTTGTTTTCAATTTTTAATTATACGTGGTACGTTTGTGTCGGAAACATTTGTAAATTTTATTTTGTGCTGATATTCTAAAAGGTTAGTAGTAATAATATTCGTCCATCACAATACAGGCGAAGGAATTAATCCATACTGCCAATTCTGAAATTGTCAGTATAGGTAGTTCTTATGTATTCTCTATACATAAGCGCCAAATCTTCTATATAATATTTCGTAAATTTTTATCTTCTTAATTTCAAGCTTACAGAATACATGCTCCATGGCATTATTTTTCATTTATTTCAGTCATGCATAATAAACAAACCATATTACATAAAACGCCGCCAATTTAACACAATATAGAGTAAAATAATACAAAATTATGAATAAAATATAAAATCCCTACATAACACTGACTGAAATCCCGTCAAAAACTCCTCAAAAAGTTTATTCTACGTTAGTTTTGTTTCCAATTTTTGGTTTGTGATATATTGCGTATTACGTATTATAAGAATAAAGCGTGTGTATATAATATTCAAATAAATACTTTTTGATGAATACATATATCTGTGGTGCTACAAATATCAACATTTTTTTTGATTCTGTCGATATATCTGTTTGTTTATTTGTTCCGGGTAATCTCCGAAACAGCTGGACCTATATGAACGGTTTTGTTTTCTTAGAAATGATTACGCTATTGACCTAGCAAGGTCTTAACAGCTTCAACGGACTACAAGTAATATTTGAACAGAAATTTTACGGGCAAATAACCAACTAATTAGCTGTTTTAGTTTCAGCAGACGATACCCGATATTATATCTATACAATAAAAGATTGAACACATATTGTTCGATAATGTATAGCTTAATATTTTCATTACTTTCTTATATATTGTAAGTGAGCAATGAGGCTGATACATAGATAGTAGTTTAAAGTTCCAGCTATGTGGCTTATGAGAAATCCCATCCCATTCGATACACTATTAGTATTCACATATATAATGTACATGTTACCTGTTACTGTAGATGATGTGCGTGTCATACTTACAAATATTTTTGAAAGAGTATTATTGTTATTTACACATCTAATAACAATTTTACATTTATTTAATACATTCAAAAAACGCGTGCGGAGCCGCGGGTAACAGCTAGTAATAAATATATGGAGGAGTTGTTGAGGCGTGTATGCTTGGTACACATATACGTTTCAACAACTCATACATATATGAATAGTTAGCTAGGTTAGCTAAGATAGGTCGCGATTTTGCATGCAACAGGCAACAGCCAAGCCGAGGTGTGCCGTGCACTCTTGAGCTGGTTGCCAAAATAAAATCGGCTGAGTGCCTTAAGCGATCGCCTTAGTAGTCCGGTGAAGCTGTTAAGACCTTGCTGGGTCAACAGCGTAGACATTACGAAAAAAAAAAAAAAATCGGGAACAAGACATATTTCTAAATGAAATGGACCTTATGGCCTATTCTGTACCTTTGCGATAATGTGTGCAAAATTTCATGGTGTTCGGTTGGGTAGTAGTAATATAGGCGTGAATTTGTAATTAAAAAAACTAATTTTCGCAATACCAAAAACCTTATTTGTTTCAAATCACATAGACAATCAAAACTGACAATTGTATGATACGTTGCTACTATTTATTGGATTTAAACAATATTTTGTACTTTATATACATATAGTTTATGTTACATTTGGTTGTCATAGTGGGTAAGATATACTTTGGATCACAAAATACTTCTGATTTATTACAGTATTCGACTTTTCGTCATAATTACTGTTTCTTTCTTTGATATTATGTACGTTATAGCAATTTATCTGTATTTTATCTATAATTTATGTATGTGGTAGTGCTTTTGATTTTGGGCCACCGTGCCTTATGTGTTAGTGGTGAAAACTATATATGTGAATGAAGACTAGTCAGTTATATTTACGAAAAAATATTTTAAAAAATGGTTACCCGATTAATTTGTGATATAGTTTAAAACAGGTTTCAGAGGTTCGATTGAATTCCATATTACTATTAGATGGTCAATTTTCATTACAAAATAAGCTTAGTAGTTCGCATTGTGTAATTCAAAAATTGTATACTATTGATTGAGATCTCATATTGTAGATGCCAGTGATGCCATGTGACGAAAAAAAAAACAACTGCAATAAAAAAATATATTTAGAATTATGAAAATCCTTCCCATTACTACCTGATTATACTTAATTGAGAGTAACTCGAACGGAATGTAATGAAGATTTTGTGAGAAAAATATTTGATGTGGAAAATGTATAATGAAGGTATTATTTGAAAACTATTTTTTTTATTAGATTAACTTAAGTTAAGATTAACAGTCCATTTGCTGATTTTATGTTCAATAAATGGTAACTTTTGATGTGCCTTCTTTGAAGTTTTGCATTATATAATCATCATAACCTTTAATAAATTTCATGCTTGATAAATTAATTTTTCATTTGTTTTCAGATGAAAAAATACATAAGTACTCGATTATTGGCTTATACATTTATTCTTTTAATACTTTGCTGCATTATATTTAGTTCTACATTTACCGTAACTCTGCTTCAGTACTCAGTCAGATAGACATAATTATTGACTCGCTACAATAGTTATGTCGTATCAAAATTATACGATATATTATTGCTAATATGAAACAATGTTCGATTAGAGAATATGTTTAGAGTAATTTATGACTTTGCAATTAACTCGATGACAGTTTTATTAGTAATTCAGAACAAGAGTTTATTTATAATACGACTTACTATTTTCATACTTTATTCTGATTATTTAATTTGCGGAGTACTTTAAATAAATTCCGATTATTTGTTGTTACTTAGTAAATATAAAAACTTCTCTTTTTATATGCTTTATAAGATTTAAAGTTTCACCACGATCTTATCTAGACGATGTGATGGCGTTATCTATTTTGGTAACTTTATAAGATTTAAAGTTTCATCACGATCTTACCTAGACGATGTGATGGCATTATCTATTATGGTAATTATGGATGTGGCGTTAGATGGTAACACGTTTAGTGTATAGAGAGGCTGGTCTGCGAATATAGCTGCTGGACCACACTTATAGGTGCTTAACTATAGATTTTTATGTACATTATACTATATATATAAAATAGACGTGAAGTAACGGTGCTTGCATTGTTGCGTTTCGTGCAGTTAGTGAGAGCGTCGGGGGCCTTGTTCCCCTCCCCTTCCCCTTTTCCCCAAAGCACAAGCTGGCAGCGCACTTGCAACTCCCCTGGTGTTTCAAGTGTCTATGGACGGAGTGATCACTTAACATCAGGTAACACGCCTGTTCGTTTGCCTCGTAATATATATATATAAAAAAGTGTTTACCATCTTAGAACACGTCGCTATTTAATATTAGATTATATTCTCCTAGAGTTATATATATAATAAAACCTAATTATGCCACTATATCTGATGTTATACCTGGTATATCATGGTTGCGGTCTAGCCTGATACAATTAAAATAAATACTTTTTGAAATCTTTTAAACCTGTGAACATTTTTCGAAAATATCAACTTATACATAAAATAAATCAGTTTTTTATGTATTACGTTTAGCCCTATCTGGGTTTATATTGGACATAAACTCTCTCCACTCCTTGAAATTTATTTAACCTATTTAAATGTTTTTTTTTTTTTTTTATGAATAAAACTTTACTGTTACTCTCGAAATAAACTGAAGAATAATAGTGTGTCTGCCAGTCATAAATTGTGAAAATCCGGAGCAATAACCACGCGAGTACAAGCTCAGCCATAAGGTGCAGCAGAGTGGAGTCGGCGCGGCGCTCGGTACGCGGTATCACGTGGGTGGCGGGACGACGCATTTCAACGGCTCTGAAAAGATTACTCACTGGTAGCGATAGGTCGTCTGTTTCACTTAAATTAATACTAAGTACTTGGACGACCGAGTCTAGCTCGGTTCTTTAAAAACAATTTTAAATCAAAATAAACTGTTAAGTTTGCCTTATAAAACTAAAAATTTTTACCAATAATTTTTTTTTCTAAATATATCTTCTGCTGTCACTCATTCGAACTGTGGTTACACGCATTTTCGAAGCAACGGATTTCTATCTGAGCTATTTTTGTTTTGACAGCGCCGGCGAAATTTACCTTTATATTCTAGCTTTTTTTTTAGATTGCCTGGAAACTTAGTTAAAAAAAGTTTTCTATGCATAAAATCTAGCTAGATCGATTTATCGTCTCCGAAACTACATATATACCAAGTTTTACGGAAATAGATGACGCCGTTTCCAAGATCCTGAATAAATACAAATATAAAAATATACAAGAATTGCCCGTTTAAAGGTATAAGATAAATTACATTTTATAAATTAAATAAAAAAATATTTATGTTACAGGGAACGTAAATTAAATTTCTCGTATATATTTTTCATAGAACTTCTCGAGTAAATTACAAAATTTAATTATAGACAAGATTTTTTCCTTTTTTAAGAGACCATTTAGTTATCACAAATAATTGTTATTTAGGCTATTTGAATACATTCATATAGTAAATTATTTACATTTACTCTAATAACTGTTATTTTTCACAAATAACTGTTATTAAGGCTAATAAAAATGTTATTTTAACAGTAATGATAATTAATAATGTTATTTTCACGAATAACTGTTATCTAAGCTATTTGAATATATTTATATAGTAAATTATTTATATTTACTCAAAACAGAATTGACTCTTAATATGATAAACACATATAATTTCACTCTAGATGAAACACAAAAATGTTCATCAAAGTGAAATCACATTTACATTAATAATAAAATAAATGAAATCATTACATTATTTATAAATAACGTAAAACTTATATTACGAAAATCGAAATTTCGCGTTGTTTCACTATGCTCCATTCCATTTTTTTTTGTATTACAATTATTAACGCTTTGCAAAGTAGATGTGTAATTTGTCATGACGTTTTTCATCATAGCCCAGTTAAGGTTGCACTTCTATTTATTGAAGCTTAGAATCGAACTCACGCTCTCGAGACCGCTAAGGAAGTCCTTATCAAATGCTCTATCACGACATACGAGATGCCCAAAACAGAAATGTACGAAATTATAATTAAATTAAAAGGTACCAATGCACTATTTTCAATCTAATCTTAATAAATTTATTGTACAAAAAAGCTGTATAACTTACTATAATTATACAAGTATATACTATATTCACAGCAATTAACCTTTAGAACTCACAAGTTAATGAAAATTTTAATTAAAATGCATTTACAGTTTATTCAATAAAAGTAAATAAATACATATACCTACCCCCATAAAACCAGATTGCTCATAGAAAAGACATCAACGAGATTCCTTGTGCGCAGTACATTATTAAATATAGTTATTAGTCATTAAAATTCATATTCTCTACCAGTCTGTTAGTGGTATCCGCCGCAAACTATGAACCCGTACCTAACACTGCGCGTTATAAAAGACGTCCGCGATACATTTTTACTGACACTCCTGATTCAATCACTTCAGCGAACGATCAGTACCAGCCTGTCCTTCGAAACAGCGTGTTCACGCCTACGCCCGCGTAGCCACAGATCACGCCGCCGTGGTCTGGGGGTTAATTTCGCTCCCGCACACCCGATTAGGCCTCCCACGGCAGCGGCTCAAGCCTATGTTCGATCCCTCGGTAGGGAGCCCTTGAGTTCGTTGCTTGCGCGATACGGTGACACACAAATATACATCACTGCTACAACACTACACGACCAACCCCACACACGTGCACGTCTACACGCTTACACATAAAAGTGGAAGGGTTTACTTTTTTCCCTTATCGAACTGAAAAACTCTCAATTTTCCGATAATAAATATATGGGGGAGTTGTTGAGGCGCGTATGCTTGGTACACATATACGTTTCAACAACTCATACATATATGAATAGTTAGCTAGGTTAGCTAAGATAGGTCACGATTTTGCATGCAACAGGCAACAGCAAAGCTGAGGTGTGCCGTACACCCTTGAGCTGGTTGCCAAAATAAAATCGTCTGAGTGCCTTAAGCATTCGCCTTAGTAGTCCGGTGAAGCTGTTAAGACCTTGCTGGGTCAATAGGGTAGTCATTTCGAAAAAAAAAATCATATTCTCTTTTATAAATCAAATTCAATCAATCAACCAATACGCTTTTATTCCTCCTGAGTCAATACCAATTTATATATGTTGAAAAAATCGGCAGTTGCAAATATATTTCTCATAAAATTATAGAGTTTTACTAAGATACCAGAAATAACACATCTTATGTAATATATATGAATTCAATAAAATCGAATAAGAAGTAGCATTAATGTCGTTTTATGTACTTTCATTTGAGCGGATATCAGAATATTAAGGATTTGTGTAGGCAGATCGATGACTCAGGTCTTTAACATTTCAACTGGTATAATAAAAATACATTTAACTGCAATACTTGCCGTTGTATTCGTCGTGAACATTAGCATCAAATGTTAATTACGCGCTGTCATCGCCGCTGCCTAACATTTTGAATTCACATAACATACGCTTTGAATTTTAATTCTTACTCGATAAGTTAAATTGCATTATTATTTAACGTTATTTCTGTAATAATTATTAAAATTACAATTTTAAATTATCCTTTGGAAATTTTAGACTAAATTTGCAATCACAAACTATAATTTATTTCCAGTAACTTATTTAGGACTAGGGTAGCTGTTGGTACGCTCATATTGTTGGTCCTGGGATACCTCTTCATATACAGAAGTTTGAAGAATTTGAAATACTTCTATGGCGAGATTAAATGAATTCAAACAAGACGAAACTGTATTCAGTAAAAAAGAAAACTATATTAGTAAAACCAAAACTTGGTCCGGAGTCCTACACATTTTACTACTTATCTATATATACTTTATTACTACGACTAGGTGCTATATTTTTGTGCTAAAATTCTTATGTTCCGCAATATTCACTATTGACTACACTTTCAATTAGTTTCACCCGTCTTAGTACAAACTTAGTTCGCTATTGTCTATGCATAAATAATATTATTTAAAATATTAGTAAAATGAATAATAATAAGAAACACTTATTGATGCGATAGCATCAGAGATAACGCATCGAGACAATACGTTGATCGACGTGAGCATTCGATAAAGAAAAACTTCATGAAGAAAGCAGAATGTATTGGGTACACTCTAACCAGGTGTTATTTGTAGGTGGTAGAGCCACGTTGATGCTATAACTCGTTTCAGCATAAATAGGTCGGCTTGACGGGGTAGTGCCACCCTCTCACAGAAAATCGACATGAAGTAACAGTGCTTGCATTGTTGCGTTTCGTTCGGTCAGTAAGAGTATCGGAGGCCTACCTCCCTCCCTCTTCCTTCCATCTCCTTCCCCCTCTCCTCTTGCCCACCAACACAGGCTGGCAACGCACTTGTGACTCCTCTGGTGTTGCTGATGTCTATGTGGTGATCACTTAACGTAAGGTGACCCACTTGTTCGTTCGCCTCCTATGACGTAAAAAAACAACCTAGCTTGCTGTAAGCGTTCAGTTAAATCTTATACCTAGCTTCTATTATTAAGTTTGGCAGTTGCGGTTAAGCAAGTCTCAAATCCAAGTTCACTGTATTATAATTCTGGACTAACTTATACAACCTATCTTCAGGTGAAACTATGCGAAATAGGAACTATATTTCAGTTGCATTAATTAACTTCTTCTCTCGACCTCGCCCCAACAATATCGTTTAAAATAATTGGAATCACATTAAAAGATATTAACATATTTTCTCTCGTATCAAAATGAAGACAGTTATTTAAATCGTATCGAATCGTCTTTGTTGTCGGGGTCGTTTCCTCGAACACAGCTAGAGGGCGCGGGCGTTAATACAATAATGCGGTGTGTGCATAAAAATTAACCGGTGTATAACGGTACCGCGCGTAGGAGGGCACGCGCTGCGACGGCCCTCACCTCCGACCCGTCTCGCTCGTCTTGCCCGTCACATCTATATCTCTATCTATACCAACATAAATCACGTTTATTGATCTGGGATGTAATTAACCATGTATTTTTGGAGTAGATTCGTGTTCGTCGATAGGGAAATGTTTTTATGTCGGTATGCAATAGTTTGACTCGTGTTGTAATTACAATATTTATTATCTACTAATTCTTAATACGCTGTAATTATATTGTATATATGTAATATGTCTACTTTACACCGGTTGATATCAACCTGCTCTAGAATTTATTACTATATATGTATATGAAATTTTACAATATACAATACTACTTTCGCTTTATAAGTTGTACCGGTAGTGTAGTTGATCAGATTGAACTCTTCTCAAATTTGTTTGTTCTAAGAAAAACATATTTTCATTTTAGTTGTATTACTATATTGAATGTCTAAAACAAAAAATGCTTATTTTTTATTTCTTGAAATTTTCTTGTTTTTTTTTAAACGTTAATCTCTTATTATACCTATACTACCTCTTACTATAATACCTAATACCTTTGGCATTTATCAATTGTAATATTATATATTTAGATATATATTGTTTTTAGGTTTTGTGTTTAGTTGGGAGTTGTTAATCGTGTGGTCATAAAAAATCAAAATAAAACATTTTAATATAAAGAAAATTCATCTTATGAAAGTTAAACATTAATGGCAAGTTCTCGTTAACTTTCTTTTCACATTGTTTTTGGTTTCGTGAACATTAAAAATTCAATCATATTAATTAAATTTGCATCGCATATTACAACACCGGCTCTTTATGTTTACATATATTCGTAAAGAGATAGGGAGAAATCCGCATGAAGATATATTGTCGTCATTACGAGCCATTCGTTAAAACCTGCAGACAGTAAAATCTGTAACAAGCATCGTAATAAATGCAATAACAATGAATAAAATGGCAATAATAGCAGGTGAAATCGCGACAGGTCCGGGTCTCGGGTCGTCGTCCGTAATTATAAATAAAATACGGCAACCGCGCGCTCGCACAACCGCGCCGCGCCGCCCCCGCGTAACCGGCGACCGGCGAGCTTTCGTCGTCGCTCGGTCGCCGCCCGCCCGCAGCCTCGTCGCCATCAAGCACATTTTATATCACTTTACCTGCTACTTTTAGAGCACAATAGTCCATTATTTCACATTTAGGGTCTTTTTTTAAGACGCAATATAATATAAAAAGCACATTTGAAATTCGTATGTTTCGCTTTAAACTCTTACAATGTCGCAAGATTGACGGCAAAGTATGGATAAGCTAAGTGTATTTTAATACTATTTTATGTTTACAACCACATACTATTGTATTAAAATTGATGACATCAGAAATGTTTTATAAGCTGTAAGCGTATTAATTTTATTTACCTATGTAATAATAAAAAGTAAAGATTAAATCTAAATGACACATTTATTTAATACTTTGTTTTGATTGTGAAGCGCTGTAGGCAATAGTTTATGAAAATATTTTTATGTTATATATAGGAATTGACAAAAAAATTTGAAGTGAAAACTACGATAGTCGTGTTGAGCAATTAAAAAAATATATATTTCTGACAAACTTATGGGTTCGCGTCAAATATGACCTCGGCATGGTCGTGGCGTAATACGCTTGCTCCAGACTAGCGACGTATAGAACAGCGGCTTGTGTATATGTGATATTGATAAATTGTATTGTGCGACTCCTGTTTGATAAACAAATAGACTCTATAAAGATGTATGTAATTATTGCTCGGAGTACTAACAGATGCGAACACTAGAATAGTGTTAATAATTTTAATTTACACATTATGAAATTTAAATAATTCAGACTATCATTGATTTAAAACTGAAAAAGAGAACTTATTCCATTGTTTTGAGTATTTACCTGTATCGGAAGTCGTTATAACTACTCGAGTTTTTTATATAAATTATATTAGATTAGCAGTATTTTCCAAATTTGTATAATAAGCTATTTCCTTCATTAGTGTTTGTGTTATCCTAATTATTTATTTTTCATAACACAACACGTTATATTACGTTATGAAACGTTATTTGTCTAACAACATATGTCAAATTATATATGGAACTAAAATAGCCATTATAATTCAGGTCGGACAACATATTAACTTGCTTTATTTTATATTTATAATATTAAATTTAAATATAGTGTATGAAAATTTGGCCAATACCATCATCATCATAATCACATTTCAATTTTTAGATTGAATTTAGATTTGTTTATATATTTTAGTCAATTTTGTTCTAGTAACAGGTTCGTTTTCGTTTTGACAAGTGTTGTAGCGATGTGTATCTGTTACTTGAATTAAAATATCTTTAACCTGATATATTTCTTGATGTAATTTATGAATGTAGAAGGATAACCTTAATAACTTTGATAATTTTAGTTTCTTTGTAAGACACTCTTACGAATTGCCTCCGATGCATTATATTTATAATACGCAATGCACGTTTTTGACACGTCAACACTATTTACTTCGAATCTGTTCTCCGCATTGTTAATACGTAGTTTAGAGTGGAATGGAAATACGCATGACAAACTAAAGACAATATTTTTCTGTCGACAAATTTAATAAAGTATAATTTGCACTTGCTAGTTTTTTGCATACTTTCACAATATGTTTTGATGACTTAGTAATATAACGTATACCCTAGAAAAGTTACATAATTGTTTGTTTTGTTGTAAGCTGGTGCGGTTTACGTTTTATAGTTTAAAATAACGTTTTGTTATCGTTGAGTAGCATACCGTTAAGTTCAAACTACGTTCACATTTTTTGTTGCAGTTTCTTAAAACATTTTTTTTTATTTATTTGTTTTTATAATAGCACGGCAAAGTGACTGCACTGTGCCTGATGGTAAGCACAGTGCAATCCAAAAACAACGGCGACTGCCGAGAGATACGTCATCCTTCGTCGGTCGTCGCTGTCATGCCGGCCTGCGTAAATGCCTCTTCAAGTTACGCTTGAAGGACCCCATATTATAGAAAGAAGGGAACACACTAGCCGGGAGATTGTTCCACAGCTTCACGATACGGCAAAGATAGGATGTTGCGAACTTTTTAGTTCGTGCCCATATAGGGTTTACCGTAAAACTGTGGCTCCGTAGAACAGCGCGCGTGGTTCGGTTGTGAAAAGGAGAAGAAGGGATTAAATTGAACAACTCTGCAGAACACTCGCCATGATACAAACAGTAGAACACGCTCAGTGAGGCAATATCCCTGCGCAGTTGAAGCGGCTCTATAAACTCTGTAATGTCTGCATCATTAACAATGCGGAAAGCCCGTCTCTGCAACCTGTCCAAGGCATCCAGTAGGTACTTGGCGGAACCGTCCCAAAGGTGCGAACAGTATTCCACGCAAGGCCGAACTTGTGCCTTGTAAAGAAGATATAACTGATCAGGCGTGAAAAACCGTCGCACCTTGTTTAGAATTCCGAGTCTCCGAGATGCAGTGGAGATTACGCTCCCGATGTAGTCCCTGGGATTGAGGTCGCTGCGAATATCTACACCCAAGATATTGAGACTGTCTCGCATTGCGAGCGAGATGTTCTGAAGAGTAGGAAGGGGGGTAAAGGGAGATGTCTTGCATGTAAACGCGCACACCTGTGTTTTGTTAGCATTAAACTCGACCAAATTACCTGCTCCCCATATTGATATGCGATGCAAGGATCGGTCAAGTTCAATGATAAGTTCCTGCCGTCTCTTTTCTGTTTCTCCCCGGCCGCAAGAAGGCTTGCTGTAATATAACTCATGGATGGTACTATCGTCCGCATAGCAATGAATACGGCCCAGAGGCAACATATCATTGATATGCAGAAGAAACAGAGTAGGTGAAGGTACAGAGCCTTGAGGAACTCCAGCGTTTACTGACATGAGCTGCGAATCACATCCTTCAACAAGAACACGAATTCTGCGCTCATGCAGAAAGCTAGAGATCCACTTGCATAAATTGTCGGGGAGTCCGTACGCTGGAAGCTTGGAGAGAATATCACGGTGCCAGACCCTATCAAAGGCTTTGGCAATGTCGAGACTGATTGCCAAGGCCTCGCCGTGTTTGTCAATTGCCTCCCCCCAGCGATGCAGCATGTATGCCAGAAGATCACCCGTTGATCGGTTTTGGCGAAAGCCATATTGTCGATCATTAATCAATGAGTGATCCTCCAGGTAGCGGACAAGCTGGGTGTTGATGATCCGCTCCATGATCTTGCACAACACTGAGGTTACGGCAATTGGACGATAGTTATTAGGATCTGACTGGTGCCCCTTCTTCGGTATCGGTTGTACATTGGCCTCCCTCCAAGCCCGAGGCACGACACCAGAGATGTAAGACAGGCGGTACAAGCGCGTTAGTATTGGAGCTAACTCGACTGCACATGTTTTTAAAACAACCCCTGGGATACCATCCGGACCATTAGACTTCCGGACATCGAGCGATCGCAGTTGCTTAAGAACGTCACGCTGCCTGAACATTCCGACATAGTGACACCGCAGCAAGGAATGGTAGGCGGTGGCGCGTTTCGATCGTCGAGTCAGGAATTAGCCGCAAAATGATTAGCTAATAATGTAGCCTTCTTTTGCGGTTCGTAGGCCAGTGTTCCATCAGAGTACCTCAGCGGTGGCAACATTGGATGACAAAAGTTGGCTTGCACAGCTCTGGCCAGACTCCAGTAGACTCGACTATTAGTCGGATAACTTACGAGTTCATGACCAACGCGCTGAGCATCCGCTCTAATATAGGCCCCCTTACAGACTTTGGTGGCAGAGTTATAGGCTGATTTAAGGAAGTGAATATTAGGATCCTTATTAGCGCGGCCCTTGATCCATTCGCGATACGCGGCTCGCTTTTTACTAAAAGCATCAGCGCATTCACGATTGTACCAAGGTCGTCCTTTGCGATTACCGACGATCTAAGATGAAGGAATATAATATTCCATTGCGAGTCTAATCTCGTCGGCAATCGCATCGGCAATCGCTGAAGGATCTTTTCCATTAAAACACCGTTGCCGCCAAGGAATGGACGCGAAATAATCCCGCATTCCATCCCAATCTGCTGACGAGTAGTGCCATACCTTGCGCTTGATACTTACACTCGGTGGAGGTGGAGCGCGTGGTACAGAGGAAACAACTAGGCAGTGATCCGATGCGCCCAAGGGAGCATTGACTGACACATCATACCCAGTTGGATGACTCGTCAACAGAAGGTCCAGTAAAGAGGGCGCATGACCTGTGATATCAGGAATACGGGTGTGCTGACTCACTAGTTGACTCAGGTCATGTGTTAAGGCAAATGCATGGGCAGTTCGTCCTGCATGGTCCGTCTTGGAGGAACCCAACCACATTTCGTGGTGTGCATTAAAGTCTCCCAAGACCACCAATTCCGCAGTGGGAAACTGCTCCTGTGCGTCATCTACTGCCCTACTCAAGTAATCAAAGAGCCGAGTAGTCTCATCATCCCCCTTATAAGATCTGTAGAGGCACACGTAGATACGACTCTGAGTACCAAAATCCACGTGTAGCCAAAGGACAAAGAAGGAAGGTTCCCCCAAAGTTTTCTTCAAGGGAGTACCCGGGGTAGTGTAAATAAGATGTGTCGGCCGGACGGCGAATCTGTGTTTCCGTCAAGAAGAGCATTTCAGGCTGAACCGTCTCGAGGTGTTGATGAACGGCATTTAAGTTAGAATGAAGTCCGCGGATGTTAATGAACTCCATTGTAAAAGCGGTGTAGGGGTTGTGCACCGCTGTTGAATTCATACTCGATGTCTGCGCTGTCATTTTTTTAATTTAAAGTAACTACGAGAGCGGACGGCCTTCATTGGAGATCAGAAGTGACCAATGCTAATCGCCGGCTCACTATAGTTCCTGCAAGAACTGCACTGACCCGGCGAACGGAAGGGCCCCCATACCCCCCCGGAAAAGGTCGCCGGGACCCCAATCCGGTCACCAACAGGCACGACGAACCTACCCGAGATTATGCGCGGCATGGTGGGACAGCCTCCCATGGTGGTTATCCATGATTGGGCCCCTGTACTGTACCGCGGGCGGCCAGCGGAACAACCGTTTCTACAGGTCTCCCTGGCCGCCGGATCAATGCAGCTCTCTTAGGAGGTGAACTATCGGAGAATCCCATCGGTACCCGAGCCACGCCGAAAGTCGTCCGGTAAATTGGATATACACCAGCTGATCCCGAAACGCGACGCGCAAAATTATGCACACTCTTACGGGTTTTTCCACTATGTGTATGGTGGTCGCGACCCAGTCGGGCTTTAGAGCCCTACCACCCCGCTATCGCCATTGCCTTCTTCGTTGCTCAGCAGGGTGCACCACGTGCAGGTGAGGTTGGCTTGGGTGTCTCAGGTCTTTAGATGTTATACGACACCCCTTACACCCCCTGTAATACAATATATTTGTATTACACGAAGATCTCTTTTTAGATAACGACTAAGTATCTATGAAATAAAATTACAAAAATATTGATAGGAATCTATCCAGTAGTTTCTTTGCTATGCGCGTAGAATGGCAGACTTGTCTCAATTTATTTATATAAATTAACTTTCTATTATAATTTGTGTGTATGAGGATGAGGGCAGTTACCAGTCTATATTACTATTGTAAAGATACATTTTTATATTATTTTATACTTAGATCGTCAAAATCTTCAATAAATGGAAAGTTACATTATTAGCATTATGTAGCATACCTAATTCGTATTAGTATATCCTAAAAATTACACGTGCCTAGAAATATAAATAACATCTAATGATGAGCCATCGCATTTCCGCCAAATTTAATTACATGACTGTTAATAATAGAGGTAATTGTGTTATCTGTATCTAAGTCCATCTGTCGCGCACATGACGGTTAGGTGTGTTGGTCCGTGTGATCTAAAATGGTAATATCATGACGATAGGGGTAGAGGGCGTCGAGCCGTGGAGCCGTGGAGCATGTAGAGCACGTGCCTGCACACGAGCGACACACGCGCTTCGCTATACAACAACACATTACATTGACGTTAAAATATATTCCTCCTAACAATAATAGTTAAACTAACAATGTTTTAGTAATAAAAAATGTTAAAATTCAAATCTTAACTAAGTGTACGTTATACCGTGTATCTAAACTAATACCTTTAAACGAGCAATTCTTGTATATTATTACGTTGTTATATATTCAGGTTCTCGAAAACGGCGTATGCTATTTCCGTGAAACTTAGTGTGTAGATGGTTTCGGGGACGATTAATCGATCTAGCTAGATTTATTTCAGCTTCAGATTTCTTTTAGGCTAGGTTTGCCTCACAAAATTAGCATTTTTTACATAAAAAAATATTTATCTTATAATTATAATAATATAATTATTTTTTTAATCAAAATAAACTGTTAGATCTGCCTTACAAAATAAGCATAAAAAAGAGAGATATTGGCTTCAAACTGGGGATAAACGGATTTCCGAAGCAGCCGATTTCCATCTGAGTTACTTTTGTTTTGACAGCGGCGGCGAAATTTACCTTTGTATTCTAGCTATATTTTTTCATTGCCTGAAAACTTGGTTAAAAAGTTTTCTATGAAAGAAATCTAGCTAGATCGATTAATCGTCCACGAAACCATCTACATACTAAGTTTATTTAATTTAAATCCGAGCTAGGCTCAGTTGTCCAGATACTTTTAATTAAACAATTCAACGATAAAAACCATAAAAAAACTATTTATTATAGAGTGAACGATGATGACGTCTAGAATTGACACCTCTCTCTGTGCATCCACTAAATCGTGGTCGCAATGTATTCGCTCTATTTTCATAGACCGGGGAAACCATATCAGGATTGCTCTTCTTGTGCTGGCTTCATTCGCTAAATCGATTGTAATTTTACATTATAAATATATGTACGTTAACAACATACCCGATCGAGCTTCTTGCCGGTTCTTCTTGACGACTGAGTTGTTTCTGAAACGTCAAAGTTACCACAGCTTTGACATTCACAAGCGCCTTCGTAAGACCTAAATTGGATAAAATATTTTGGTTTTTATAGATATTACTTTCTTACTTATTTTAATACTCTTGTAGTATATAAATTTATTGATCAATTATCTCGATAGTAACTAGTTTCTTGTGAGTCCACGGCATCATTGAACATATTAACGGATACGTCGAGTGTATTGTTTTAATTTTATGACGGTTTGTACGGGAATGAACATAGTGATCAATCTTTAATTAATGTTAAGGAAAATATGACTAACTCAATAGTGATAAAGAAAATATATTAGTCTCAATTAAGATATGCCTCATCTAGTTGTCGCTAGTAATACTAGAATGAGAAATAATGATAGAGATATATATACAGGAAAATGTTTAAACCAAAACTAATTACTGTAATGATTTCTCACCGTGTAGACCCAAGCACGTACGACTACTTAATGACCTCATTTGTTATTTTATGTATCCCACATTGTGTTCCACATATAGTAAAACTAATCCATGCATCTGAAATTTTATTCGACATCCGTAGTGAATGGTTAATCAAACAGAACACATTTTATGTTGTTTAGTTCATATTACAATGACATTAGATGATTTTCATAAAAAGTCTTTCAATAAAAGTAAATAATAATAATGAAACTTCAACAGAATAAGCTTTCTGCTCTATATCAAACACGTAAAATGATCGCTAAATAAAATATTAATTTCGTAACGTCTTTTGCATGGTCTGTGATAACCTTTGGCTGGACAGCGACAGTGTGGCGTAGGCGATCTAGTTGTTTGTCCGAGTCGGCCACCCAGTGTCTCAATGTTATCCGTAATATTTTCGATACCCCGCTGAATTCTCATGATCATGAATTTTAGTGTTATCAATACCAACCGGTGTGACATGATAATAAGAGAAAATTCTATAAATATTTTCTTATGGTTGTGATTTAATCATTTTATGATGTTCTTGAATAATATTATTTTGAGAAGCAATTTCTAACAATATAACATTATTATAACTTTGTATTTAAGATAACAAAAGTATTTCTTAAAGAAAGCAGTGGATGTTAATTATAAAAAAAAACACCAGTATTTATCCCTTGCAGTTTTTTTTTTTCGAAATGACTACGCTATTGACCAAGCAAGGACTTAACAGCTTCACCGGACTACTAAGGCGAGCGCTTAAAGCACTCAGCCGATTTTATTTTGGCAACCAGCTCAAGGGTGCACGGTACACCTCGGCTTGGCTGTTGCATGTAAAATCGCGACCTATCTTAGCTAACCTAGCTAACTATTCATATATGTATGAGTTGTTGAAATGTATATGTGTACCAAGCATACAGGCCTCAACAGCTCCTCCATATATTTATTATCGGAAAATTAAGTTTTTCAGTTCGATAAGGGAAAAAAAGTAAACCCTTCCACTTTCATGTGTAAGCGTGTAGGCGTGCACGAGTGTGGGGTGATCGTGTACTGTTGTAGCAGTGATGTATATTTGTGTGTCACCGTATCGCACAAGCAACGCACTCAAGGGCTCCCTACTGAGGGATCGAACCTAGGCTTGAGCCGCTGCCGTGTGAGGCCTAATCGGGTGTGCGGGAGCGAAATTAACCCCCAGACGACGGCGGCGTTATCTGTGGTTACGCGGGCGTGGACGTGAACACGCTCTGTTTCGAGGGACAGGCTGGTACTGATCGTTCGCTGACGTGATTGAATCAGGAGGGTCGGTAAAAATGTGTCGCGGACGTCTTTTATAACGCGCAGCGTTAGGTACGGGTTCATAGTTTGCGGCGGATACCACTAACGGACTGGGATGATTCGCGGCTTTTTCAAAATAAGTAGTCGTAAGTGATTTTACGTACGTCCAGATAGATGGGATCTCTAGGTCTCCATGGAGATCGACTCTCCGGATGTACCACGGGGCACCGGTCACTTTACGTCAAACACGATTTTGGAGAACCTGCAGCTTATGAAAGTTATCTTTGGACATATGCGCAAAATAGGGCAGCTATATGTAATCACGGGACGGATACATGTCTTATACAAAATGAGCTTGTGTCTGAGGGACATCTTACTCTTATGACAAAGCAACGGATGCAGGCGACCCAAGACCATAGCGGCTTTGTTTCGCACTTTGTCTATATGTGAATTGAACCTTAAATATCTATCTAATGTAACACCGAGATATTTGACCTCTTCGACCCAAGGGATATCGATTTCGTGTAGCCTGATGGGCTCAAAGTTATTAGCGCGTTTCGTGGGATCAAAGAGTTTTGCGGCACTCTTATAGGGATTAACTTCTATGCGCCATCGATGAAACCATTCACCGAGAGTATGAACGGCTTTTTCGATGCGCTTTCTAAGAAAGTCCGACCGCCAGCCGGAAGTGTAAATA
This sequence comes from Antheraea mylitta, assembly GCA_014332785.1. Classification (NCBI taxonomy): domain Eukaryota; kingdom Metazoa; phylum Arthropoda; class Insecta; order Lepidoptera; family Saturniidae; genus Antheraea; species Antheraea mylitta. Next base: position 8,179,542 of record JACEII010000008.1, read on the forward strand.
ACGGTATCGTAAGCGTAACAACTTACCTCGACCCCCCCGAGACCGAGGTAGGTCACTGATGAACAGATTGAAGAGCGTGGGCGCGAGTATGGAGCCCTGTGGCACACCTGAGCGTGTCGGGTGGGGCAGCGATAGTTCACCATCCACTCTGAAGCGGAATGCCCATCGGTGAGATAATCGCGGATAATATGAATTAACCTATCGTGTACACGAGATTTACATAATTTATGGATGAGCCCTCCATGCCAGACCTTATCGAAGGCCTTGGCGATATCAAAAAAGACTGCAATTGTACGTTTCAGTTTACGTTTCGGATCGGCGTTAAATTTAGAGAAAATGTACTCCGTGAGGCGGTGTACTTGATTCGTGCAAGAGTGTTCGGCGCGAAATCCGAATTGCTCAGATGTTATTAATTTTAAATCTGTAATCGAGAACCGAAGACGGTTCAGAAGGAGCCGCTCGTAAAGTTTTCCTAAGGTATCTAACAGACTAATGGGGCGATAGCTAACGGGAAGCGTAGTTTTCTTGCCGGGCTTGTGAATACCTATCACTACGGCCTTTTTCCAGACGGCCGGAAAGTGACCCTGGGACATGGCCGCATTGAAGACGCAGACCAATAGAGCTATGATGCGATCAGGAAGGAGTTTCAGAACCTCGTTCCTGATTCCATCGGGAACTGGGGACTTCCTAAGCTTGATACGCTTGATTGCGCCTGCAACTTCATCGAAAGTGATCGCGGTTAGAGTATCCGCCGGAGGAGACACGAGTACAGGCTCCGCAGCTGATTCGATTAATCCGTTATGGAAAGGGTCAGTGTTATCAGTGTTTGGCGAACACTGTTTCTCTAAGCTTGCGGCAAGGCATTCTGCTTTATCTATGCTATCGAACGCGGGAGGCAACCTGGGGCCTCTGTCGAGAGGAGGCATTGGAGTGACCATATCTGATTTGAGAGTTCGCGCTAGAGTCCAGTACGACAGGTGAGATGGCTGGGGACCTTCCAGTATCTGCAGTATCTGTTTCCTTGTAGTTCCTTTATGTTTATCAAAAATATCAGGAATCGTGGATAATGATTATAACGCCGTTTGCTAAAAAAGCGATATCTAATTACTTTTACACAATATTTTTTATGAAAATAATTATATTTGTAACCTCTTCATCATAAATGTCTTGCTATATTTGTATCTGAAATATTTTGTAGGTGGCTATCACTTACTGGCTTCAGGATGAATGTGTTGGTTCGTCCGGTGTAATACCACCCTCGCACAGAAAACTGACGTGAAATAACAGTGCTTGCATTGTTGTGTTTCGTTCGGTCAGTGAGAGCGCTGGAGGCCCAGGTTTCCTCATCTTCCCCCTCTCCTCATCCGTTCCTCCCCCTTCACCCCTAAACACAGGCTGGCAACGCACTTGCGACTCCTCTGGTGTTGCAAGTGTCTATGGACGGTGGTTATCATTTAACATTAGGTGACCCACCTGTTCGTTTGCCTCTATGATATAAAAAAAAATTGTATCTGTGAAATTTTAACCTTGTCGAGAAAGCTCGACATTATGTAAAAATAATCAGTAGGTAATTGCACAGAAAAATTACGTGCAAGTTTAATATTGAAGTTATACATATTGCCATATAAAGTCGTTTTGTTTTGTTTAGTGCCTACTGATATCACATGGTATGTTTTATCCATAATGTTCTTAGTACACGTAATAGACTACACCCAACAGTTGAATGAGTTGAATGAGTTGAAGTAGCCAGAGTAGTCAGTAGTAGTCAGAAAATTAAAAATAATGCATTGTTTCTATTGCAAGTTTCGTTACCATGACAACAGTACGATATGTGGCATCACGGAAGCGTCAGGTGTGTGGTGTCTTCACGGACGGTGGTCACCAGCGACTAGCAGCAAGTGCACGCGTCGCGTCGGGCACGGTTGAGCGTACGCGGCTTGAGCGGACGGCGCGCGGCGGTTAGCAGTTGTTGAAGCACGCGTCGCGCACACGACAGGTGAACGTCACGCGCCGTTACATCACACCCATGTTTTCTACTTATTATATAAATACTTGCAAAATGCGTTTATTCTAAGTTAATATGTTCTAACTGCCATATATTAATAAATAATAACATTTGAATTTCATTTCTGTTTTGCACGCCAAAATGACTGCACTATGCCTCATGGTAAGCATAGTACAGTCCAAAAACAATAGCGATCACCGAGAGACACACTATCCATCACCGGTTGCCGCTCTCATGTCGGCCAGCCTTAGTATAGTAAGGAGGGAATACACTGGCCGGGAGAATGTTCTACCGCTTCACGGCATGACAAAGATAAGACGTTACAATTTTTTAATTCGTGTCCAGATAGAATTTACCGTAAAAATGTGGCTCCGAAGACCAGCGCTCGTATAAATATTATAAATCTACCAATTTTCCATTTACTTATTTGATAAGACTTCTTATTATAAAATCTAGAAGAGGATAATTTAAATTTTAATCTTATAAATTACAATTTGACAATCTAACAACATATTCTATAGTTAGGTGAATCAAGATTACGTGTCAATGATATAAATAAAGTGTTCGCATTTTAAAACAGTATACTGAAATTAGTATCCAGTCAATAACAATAAAAACCTACACACGAGTGTAATTATAATCGATTTAAGTATACGGCAATAAATAAAAATTCAGAAATGAGATTTTAAAGAATAATTCAGAAACATACATTGATGATGAACAAGTTCACCGCATACTGTTCTTATCGTAACATCTCGAGACTTCAGATTAAGATCCTGCTCAGTTATAGAGATTTCGAATTCCACGGATCGAAAAGGCCGTTTAAAACTCATTATACCACCGTTACGAGCCGTTAAGGGCGTAAAATTTTGGTAATTGTTAATATTGAGGTAGAATTTTATCTTCAAGATTTTGCGTGTAATAAAAGATAAAGAAAATGAAGATTTATTACAGCATTATATGTCTAAAAACTCAGGTATTATATGAAAACAATTATTATTTGTAAATAAAGGCCAGTTTTTATATTCTAGTAATGACTGAACACAGTCACAATAGTTTTATATCTATTTAAGTTATTTTTAAATCGCCGCAGTACGTCGTGGCTGTCGTGGTGATTATGCCCATATTTTTCTTCGGATATAGTGGTTCTCTTATAGGCTGATGTGATAACGTATATTAGTATAAACTAATATAGTAAAATTAGCTGTGTTAAAATCAGTTACTAATTACAATGAAAGTTAGTAAACTTAGTTTTTTTCATGCAGAAAGGTTTTTATATTTTCCGCTAGATATCAATGCAACATATCAACTTCCGTGTCATTCAATCTAAAATTTGGATCTATTTTCTTATAACTTGACACTGGCCCACGAACTTGCTATGATGGTTCTGTGTTATCATCTGGACCGTAAAACATATTAAAATCGTACGCCGATAAAGTGATTTGCATATTTGGAAGAACTTATCAAAATCAAAAATACTTTATTCAATTTAGGCCCTGAGTAGGCGCGTATGAGTATCTAAACTGCCACCGGTCATCCAGGCAAACTGTCAAGTAAATCGATCTGGTATATCTTTTCATCGTACACATGTTTTACTAAAACACAGTTACAAACATACCTTAGTTACATACGTTTTTAGCGGATGTACAGAGGGAGAGCCCTTATTTACTTACTTACTTTCGGACATCACCGTAGTTCACGTATTTATCCAGCCTATAATAACCTTTAGAAATTAAAACCCGCTTGACATGATCCTTGAACTTATTATCCAGTAAATCAGTAACGTGGTTTGGAACTTTGTTATAAAAAGTTTGTTTTTTTCGAAATGACTACGTTATTGACCCAGCAAGGTCTTAACAGCTTCACCGGATTACTAAGGCGAGCGCTTAAGGCACTCAGCCGATTTTATTTTGGCAACCAGCTCAAGGGTGCACGGCACACCTCGGCTTGGCTGTTGCCTGTTGCATGCAAAATCGCGACTTATCTTAGCTAACCTAGCTAACTATTCATATGTGCATGAGTTGTTGAAAGGTATATGTGTACCAAGCATACACGCCTCAACATCTCCTCCATATATTTATTATCGGAAAATTGAGAGTTTTTCAGTTCGATAAGGGAAAAAAAAGTAAACCCTTCCACTTTCATGTGTAAGCGTGTAGCGTGCACGTGTGTGGGGGTGAACGTGTAGTGTTGTTGCGGTGATGTATATTTGTGTGTCACCGTATGGCGCAAGCAACGCACTCGAGGGCTTTCTACCGAGGGATCGAACCTAGGCTTGAGCCGTTGCCGTGCGAGGCCTAATCGGATGTACGGGAGCGAAATTAACCCCCAGACCACGGCGGCGTGATCTGTGGTTACGCGGGCGAACTGTGGTTACGCGGTCGGTATATATAAAAAGTAACACTATTACCTAAAGTACTGTTACTGGTCTTACTAAGTCTGAAACATTGAAAGACCAATTTGTCACTGTTTATAGCATTTTAATTATGTCACTCTTTTAATAAATTCTTTTTTTTCTTGTTCTTTTTTCAGTGCGAATTAAAACATATTTATTAAAAGTGATATGCTATCAGTTGAACATGACAGAGATAATCATTACATATCTTGTAACACTATTTGTTTTATTGCGGTTGAAATTAATGGTTTCCATAAAATGCCAGACCGATATCCATATAATTATAAAGAAAAAAAATTAAGCCCCATTGGTATTTTAAATATCTTATTGAATGATACGCTGTCAGGCATTGGTGTCCATTACGTTATAATCAATCATCGTGAGCGTTCAGGTTTCAATCTGCGTTTGCGCCGCTTTTAGCCAGCGAGACTTTCGACACGGGCGCAATCAATATAGCAGATAAGTGTGATAAGATCCCACGCAGCATAACCATCGGTGTCTCGCGCCCCGCACCGATATATAATTCCATGACATCTTAATTCTATAATAAAACAAAATCGTTTCATGACAGGATTATATCTTATATCTATCAAAATGATTTTTACCTCGCATTTATTAATTAAATTCATTTGCACCAAACAACTTTGAACAATAGTTATATGGTATCAGTTACATCTATATTCATATTATAAAGAGTTAAAGTTTGTGATTTTTTTTTGTAGGAGTTAATCTTTAGAACAGCTAATTTGATTTCAATCATTTGTTCAGTGATAAAAACTTCGTTCAGGCTGTTTAATTGTTGTATTGAAACAAACTTTAGCTCCCGGTTTCGCTCGTCTTTATATACATTTGACCTATTTGAAGAGCATTTTTGATGAAGTATTTTTGGATGAAAGGTACTTTATGTCTTCTTTGTACCTATTGCTGATGACGTGTATGCAAAACTTTATGCTCATCGATTGAACACTTAAGAGTTGAAAGCGTAACAAGCAAACAAACATAGTCACATTGGTATTTATGGTATTATTAAGGAAGTAAAGATTAATACGAATATAATCGGTTTATAGGAAACTAGTTACCGCATATGAATTCGTTCGCATTAATTCCAATAGGGATCAATTATAGCCTATGCCAGTCACGGATAATGTGGGAGGATTCCTATCAGTGAAATGTATTTTAAGAACTGGTTTGTTTCTTGGGAGATGATTTCCTATAGACAAATAATTGTTTTATTATCTTCTTCTTTGTGTATAAAATTCCGGTGTGCGTTTTACGTAATTCTTCTTCTTCTAACCGACTTGAGCAATTTTGGTGATTTTTTTGTACTTGGATGTTGTCTGGTAAGTGGTGCTGTTGTAGAAATATATTTCTGAAATTTTCAGATCGATGTTTTATGCATGCTTTAAATTTATCACCTAGAAAAAAATTCCTTATCTACGAAGACCCGATAGAAATATGTATGGCTAAAATTTTATTTCGATTTCTTTGAAATACATGAAGAATCGTTTGCTGTCGTTATTATAAGATAAACTTTTTGTTTACAAAATTAGAAAGATTTTTGATACGACTGTCATACCAATATACTTCACTTTAACGTAATTATCGTAATGTTAAATTAACTAACAATTTTAAACATTGGCAGACACTTATAAAAATTAAATTAACTTAAATTGGTTGGTGACAAGTACTGTATACATAACAATATTAATTACAAAACGACTCAAATTTTTTTGTATCATGTTAAATTCCGTTGCACTGTCTAAGCGTGTTTCGGAAGCGCCTGCGACATACTTAGGGGAACGTGGGGGAATTGGGAACACTTAACTTCAAACGCTAAAAAATATTAGAAAAAGGTTATAAACTAAATCAAATTTTATTGCTACATAAACTTTAGTTATCTATGTACTTAGTAGTCATAAAACGTTGTTTAAAATTTTTCGTTTTAATAAAAATATAAACGAAAACAAAAAACATTGCCGTTCCTGTTTGCCCGATACCCTATGGGGTAATTGAGATCATCCCGTGGGGGAAAAGGGAATGGTATGAGGTAATCAAGAAAGACGTTTGATCGATCTTTCTTACGTAATTACAAGGCATCTGAAATAATTTATAAAGTTTAAATATTTTTACACAATCAACCAGCAGTTCTATGGGTAATTAGGAGGGTAAGGGGTAATTGGGAACGTTCCAAATTATCTAACTAATACCGTTCCCAATTACCCGAATCAGTCAATATACATAAAAATGGCCGCCACTTTCAAAGGCATTTTTCATTAACTTCAATCTATGTTACATTTGAAAACAGATACTGCGTGTATGATATGAGCAAAAACATAATACCTTTGAACTCAAAAATATGATACTTACATGCGTTATAACTGATGACAAAAATTATATCGAAAATACAAAAATAATTGTTCGACTTACAGTGACAAAACTAGTGCGTCCTTTCAATCCTACTTTCGCATACGCTATGAATGGCTCTCCATTCAGCCGTAGAATAGGTTCGCGACAGTGTAGTACGGGGAGATGTACTATTTATCTAACTGTTCCCATTTACCCGTCGCTCTCAATTACCCCACTCTCCCCTACATGATTCTAAATTTATTTTTATTTTCACATTTTAAGGGATCTCAGAATTGCGGATTATGTTTTTAAATATCTAGCCATTTTAAAAAAATCCTAATTCTACATTTACACATTTAAAAGTGTTTTAATTTTATAATAAATGCGTTTTTTTTAAACGTATGCTGCCAACAGTCTGTTGTTAGTGAGTGCATCATAATGTCTACATTCGTTTGTGTGTGTTTGGATTGTCCAGGGGTTAAACGATTTATGTAATGATGAATCGAATGTTAGTTATTTCATCTATTGTTGAATTTATTTTAATTCTAGAAATGTCCTAATTAAAAAATAAATATTTTTCTTCCACATGTTCTTTAATATCATGATATTACATTCGTTTGTATACAGGATATAGAAAGTAAGAAATCTCTTTAATGTAACAAATAAAATTAATAATTATAATTACCATTTGCGTTGTAAATGCCTTTCTTGATAATTTTACCTATTGATGTTATTAATAGAATAATAAGAGAAGTGTACTTATTGACTAAAAGTTACAGAAACAAAGTTTTTAACAAATTAATTATTAGTGTTTTTGCCGAATTTCTTCCTTGTATTTCAACAATTGTAGTGACAAATATTGCTTATGACATTCTCATAATTATTCTATAAATATTTGCTTATAGGTAAACACTATATATAGTCCTCGTCAATACTTTTGGCCGCTCTGAATATAGCCTTAAGTTTAGGCTAGCGAATAATAAGAGCTTAATACAAAACGAAACTAAAATATTATCATAATTATTCATTTATTGTATTATATAGAATTGATATTTATTTATTATTATCTCGATGTTATGCATATAATATAATACGTATTTATACCTGAATGTATATTCTGTGCACTTATATGCGATCAAAAGACCTGTCAAAATCAGAACGGTCAAAAAGATTGGCGAGGGCTGTGCTTTGTTTTCTTGTCTATCTAATACGTACAAAAACCACAAAAACAACATCATCATTGTTAACACTGAAACTCAGTATAAAGTTACATTTTTTTTTGTTATTTTTTGGTCTATCATATAATAAGAATGTAAATCTGACATGTCTGTATGTTTGATTTTTGCGAAAAAAAATTGTTGCCGATGTCTAGTAGAAGTAATGAAACACATTTCGATCACTTTTAGATGTGTCTGTCTGCTTTTTTGTATGAACACGCATTACTGCTGAAGTATTGGGTTCACAATAAAACCACACATAAGACATATCTTCAAGAATATTTAGCCTTTGTTTAAATAAAATCGGTCCACTCTATCAAAAGTAATTGTAATTTCAATGACGACGCCGCATAAGTACGAGAGAAAAGTAGATAAGTAAATCTACTTCTTGTTTATCACTGTTGTTTACATAAGGTTCCACGCAGATGAAGTGTTTTTTATTCTCGAACTGACTACGCTATTAACCAAGCAAGATCTTAGCAACTTCACCGGACTACAAACAAACGAAGTCGCGGGCTCAACTAGTTATAAATAAAAGTAATAATTAATCGAATACGAATGCGACATACGACCATGACGACCATTGTATTTGATACATTTATCATTATGTGAGTATCGCGGTTCGAGATCATCATTTATGTGTGGGCATGCGGGTACAGGTGCGCACGTGCGCGACGACGCAGGTAGCCCTCGCAAAAGTATTGCCACCTGTGACTCTTAACATTGACCAATATCATCAAAAATCAACGGGCGACATTCATTAACATAAAAATATGAATACAATAACCAACGGCAATGGTTTATTCAACAACACAACAATAAATACACCAATAATTAATTACTATGGTTATAGGAAGACATTAGTATAAGGTATCTTCAATTTTTTCAAAAGAAAAAACATTTATTCATTGTACAATGCTGGCAAAATTACTCAGACGGAAGTAAAACTGGCGTAAAGTATTACATTTAATCATAACCAATAATTAACAGTAATAGCTAAAAATCAGCATTCTAACAATATACTGTAGCAAATGCTGAACTAGTGTCCTTTTTGGTGTTAAATGCGGTAGCCATTTCGAAAGTATTTTAATGAAAATGTGTGTAATACTTTATATCAATTATACTTATATGTTGTTTTTTATGTCACAGGAGGCAAACGAACAGGTGGGTCACCTGATGTTAAGTGATCATCACCGTCCGTAGACGCTTGCAACACCAGAGGAGTCGCAAGTGCGTTGCCAGCCTATGTAAGTGAGGAAGGGGAGAGGTAACGGGAAGAGGAAGAAGGAATAGGGAGGGTGTGGGCCTCTGACGTTTGCACTGACCGAATAAAACGCAACAATGCAAGCAACGTTATTTCACGTCGGTTTTCTGTGAGAGGGTGGTACTACTCCGGACGAACCGACCCATTCATGCTAATTTATGTATCAGTAATATTTGTGTGTGTAATTTTTCCTGTATATTACACTGAATAAATGTTCCTCTTTCTAGAAATGGAAAGTACCTACCTTAAATTATATTAAGTAACCTGGTTACCTTAGCTTTAATAAATTTCCTTTATCTCTACGAAAGGAAATGATATTACTGGAAAACAATATCTCAAAAGTTTATAATAAAAGATGAGTTGGTTATTTAAGTTGCTTTGATTATTATTTTTTTTTCGAAATGGAAACGCTGTGACCTGGAAATGTCTTTACAGCTTCACCGAACTATTGAGGCGAGCGTTGAAGGCACTCAGCCGATTTGGGATGTTTGGATGACTAACTCAAGGGTGCACGGCACACCTGGGCTTGGGCTGTCACCTGTTTTGTGAAAAAATCGCGACCTATCTGAGCTAACCTAAGCTAAGCTATCTAGGTATACGTCTATGAGTTATTGAAACATGCATGTGTACCAAGCATGCGTGCCTCAACAACTCCTATATTTATTTTGTGTCCGATAAATTCCTCTAAACTATATAGGATAGAATAGGATAAGGAAAAATAAGGGTAGAACTCCTTGTCGTTTATTTCTCTGAAAAAGAAAAACAGTGTGTAAGCGTGTAAGCGTTCACGTGTGTATAGGTGATGTGTGTGATGTTGTAGCAGTGATGTAAGGTTTTGTGTCACTGTATCGCGTGAGCAGCATGCTCAAGGGCTCCACGCCGAGAGAACGGACCTAGGCTTGAGCCGCTACCGAGGGGGGCCTAATCTGATGTGCGAGAGCGAAATTTACCACCAGACCACGGCGGCGTGATCTGTGGTTACGAGGGTGTGGGCGTGGACACGCTCTGTTTGAAGAGACAGGTTAGTACTGATCGTTCGTTGACGTGATTGAATCAGAAGGATCGGTAAAAATGTGTTGCGGTCATAGTTCGCGGCGGATACCACTAACGGGCTGGGATGATTTGCGGCTTTTTTGAAATAACTACGTGTGAGTGATTTTATATACGCCCAGACAGAAGGCATTTCCAGTTCCCTGTGGAGATCCTTATTCCGGACATACCATTGGGCACCGGTGATTTTACGTACGGCTCGGTTCTGGAGAACCTGCAACTTATGAATACAATTTTGCGCGTGTGCAAAGACCGGATAACAGTACGTCATAATCGTCATTTAATCTTTGTTTGTTTATGGTACAGTGTTAGAACATTTTTTTTAACATTATATCAAAGTAATTAAAGATAATTATTGTTTTTCCATTAATTATAGCGATATTGCTTGATTTAGAATATCGAGCTTAATAAAGTAATTAGTTGCAGCATCTTATATTACGGTGTGAAATGTTTTTTGGATTCGATTACTAATGGAACTAATTCATTAATGAGCGACATAAAGTGGGTGATATCTTCAGTAATAAGTTACAAAGCCTTTATCCGAGAAAATTAATTGCGGAGGCGGACCGATTTCCTAGCTAGTGCCGAAGCTATTAATATTTGCAACGTGATTAAAAACTCATCGTTTTCATCTTCGATATATATCGAATATATGTCAATTGTGATAACTTTCGCGAGTTAATTGTGATTAATTATTATCTATACAAATATTACAAAGAGGTAAAGTTTGTTTGTGACGTAGGGAGTAATCTCAAGAACTACTAGTCCGATTTGAAAAAAATCTTTCAATGTTATATAGCTCATTTATCGAGGATGGTTATAGGCTATATATCATCACGCTAAGAGCAACAGGAGCAAAGCACCAATGTATAATGTTTAAAAATCGGGTTTTTTTCCTCTTGAGAGCTTCCGCTGCGTGTTAGCGTTAACCCAAAGTATTTATTTCACGCGGACGACGTCGCGTGCAGAGGTTAGATAAATATGAAATCGGTCTTTGAAATTAGAATTCAGCATAAGTTTACATTCTTATACAGGCTATAACAAAGGCGGACTTGATATTCTAAACAAAGTGCAAGAAAGATCATCTTCTCTAGTTCTCCAATTACCTGTAACTTATGATAATAAAATCTCTCATATATATAACGAACACTTATAAGAAATCGATATTCAAAACTTGTAAAACGTCGGTATTACGATTTACTTAATATCAATAATAGCATTTCAATAGTCGATATGTGTCTGACATCTTTGCATACCTATATATATGGAACAAAATAAATTTAATTTCTGATAATAAATCACAGACTTATCGATTCAGCAGTTATTTGTAGTATCCTTTCTATATTTTTTATTATCGAATTATATTTGTAGTACTAAAATGAAATTATTGAATTGGTTATAAATAAAATTGAATAATCTTTAATTTACACATTTTGTATTTCATGCAAAACTAAAATGTCTTAGAGCATTATATAAAAAAGAATAAATAGTAAAAAAAGCTATAAATATATATAATGATTGTACATACACAAATAATATTAATTTCCTTTTGAATGTTTTCAATTATTTTAAGTTAGTACTAAGTGTGGATAAATTCCTTGTCTCTTAGGTTGTAGTTCAGTTTTTGTAATTAAAAATACCAAACGTTCAAGTTAAAATTCCAAGCGTAATTTTTTTATAGACGTATCTCTAGTCCGGTGAAGCTATTAAGGCCTAGCTAGGCCAATAACGTAGTCATTAAAAAAGTCTATAACAAAATATTATGCTTGAACTTTTTAGGTTTAATTGTAATTATATTTCACTAACCTAGCAGACTTAAAAGCTGTGATTATTGTCAATCTAGATAAGGTATCTGTCTGTTGCCAGAGGTTTTTCTTCTTACATAATATGCTAACAATGTTTCATTTAAAAAAAAACTATAATTTTATCTCTTATTTGCTGTCGTTGTTAGGTATGGGGGTTCATTTAAGGTATATTGCTTAAAAATCTAGAAATGGTTATAATTTTTTTTTTTTTTTTCGAACTGACTACGCTATTGACCTAGCAAGGTCTTAACAGCTTCACCGAACTACTAAGGCGAGCGCTTAAGGCACTCAGCCGATTTTATTTGAGCAACTAGCTCAAGGGTGCACGGCACACCTCGGCTTGGCTGTTGCCTGTTACATGCAAACTCGCGACCTAACTTAGCTAACCTAGCTAACTATTCATATATGTTTGAGTTGTTGAGACGCATATGTGTACCGAGCATACACGTCTCAACAACCCCTCCATATATTTTTTTTTTTATCGGAAACTTAGAGTTTTTTCAGTTCATTAAGGGAAAAAAATAAAACCCTTCCACTTCCATGTGTAAGCGTATAGGCGTGCACGTGTGTGGGGGTGATCGTGTAGTGTTGTAGCAGTGATGTAATTTTTTTTGTGTCACTGTATCGCGCGAGCAGCGCACTCAAGGGCTCCACACCGAGGGAACGGACCTAGGCTTGAGTCGCTGCCGAGGGGGGCCTAATCTGGTGTGCGGGAGCGAAATTTACCCCCAGACCACGGCGGCGTGATCTGTGGTTACGCGGGCGTGGGCGTGAACACGCTCTGTTTGGAGAGACAGGCTGGTACTGATCGTTCGCTGCCGTTATTTCATCGGGAGGATCGGTAAAAATATGTCGCGGGCGTCTTTTGTAGCGAGCAGCGTTAGGTATGGTTTCGTATTTTGCAGCGGATAGCACTAACGGACTGGGATGATTCGCGGCTTTTTCGAAGTAACTACTAGTAAGGGATTTAATGTACGCCCAGATAGAAGGCATCTCCAGATCCTTGTGAAGATCCTTATTTCGGACGTACCATGGGGCACCGGTAACTTTACGTAGAACGCGGTTCTGGAGAACCTGTAACTTTTGAAAATTATCTTTTGACATATGTGCAAAAACGGGACTGCTATATGTCATCACGGGACGGATACATGTCTTATACAAGGTGAGCTTGTGTCTGAGGGACATCTTACTCTTATAACAAAGCAAAGGATGGAGGCGACCCAAGACCATAGCGGCTTTGTTTCGCACTCTATCTATATGTGACTTGAACTTTAAATGCTTATCTAATGTAACACCGAGATATTTGACCTCGCCGGCCCACGGTATATCGGCTTCATATAGCCTGATGGGCTCAAGGTTATTACTACGTCGCGAAGGGTCGAAAAGTATCGCGGCACTCTTATCAGGATTAACTTCTATCCGCCATCGACGAAACCATTCACCGAGTTTGGAAACGGCTTTTTCGATGAAATGGTTATAATATCTCTAATGATCTTCCCATGTGTTACAATGCAATAACTGTTCTATCTAAAAACATATTATTGCATCGTTCATGGAGCACTAAATTATTTTTGCGTAATTTTGCTCAGATTATTCTAAAATTATAAATAAGTTATCTACCAATATTTCTTTAAAACTACTACCCTTCTTTAAAAAGATAGACCTAGCGAATTGGATAGAGTTGTTCCCTTCCTCGGATAATAAATTTGACTCAAATCTTCCTCCTTAATAGTACGCACGCCCTTGAGACATATAAAGTATTTAAAGGCTATCACCTGTGTTAGTCCACCAATTCCTCTCAAAAACAACTCTAAATCTGTATTCCGGTGAAGCTGTTAAAGACTTGTGGTCTCGTAGTCAGTTCGAAAAAGAACTCTAAATATTGCATAAGAACTCTTACTTGATAGTATAATGAATATATTTTATGTTATAATTAGACAGAAAAATATAGTAGAAATTTCTTCCATTTCTGAATTATTATATTCAGATTAAAATACTAAGTTATACAATATTTAATATATTAGTAGGATATCTATTGAAACACGTTTCCAAATTAACTTATCAATTAAAATACAATTAAAGTAACTATGCATTAATATTTGATTGAACTCATAATAAATATTTAACAGGAACTACGGTTATAAAAGGACTTGTTACATTATTGAAACTTAAAAGAGGTCGGCACGTCCGATTTTATTCACCGTTACTTGATTGTTTTGTTGGATAATATTCCAACGTGTTTTTGCAAACCACTAAAAAATAAACAACATATGGTCCCTCACCATCCTGAAAAGATTGTTTAATTAGCAACGTAACGAAAGCATATGGTTAATTAATTTTTGATAATATTGATAATTAATATATGAGGAACATTGATATTTTAAAATATATATGTCACATTATTCATCTTCTCAATTAAATAAGTGAATTACATAAATATTAAATAATGTTGGTTTTGAGATTTAGACGATTACTAAATCACTCAATGTTATACAACCTCCAATAAAATCTCAAGGCCAGAAATGTTTTCCGCAAATTCCACCGTCGGTCGTGATGCAATGTATTTGTTATTTCATTTTTTTCACATTCAAAAGCGCAAATGAGTATGCGTGGTAAGTCACAACCTGCTCAAAAGCGGGTTTGTCGTCGTGCCCGCGCGCCGCATCCCAGCGACCATCTGGTGGGCGAGAACTTTTTTATTTTCCAAACGTGTCGTCTTGAATTCTCGTTTTTTGCACTGGCTGGCGCTCGCTTCTTTTTTTTGTATTACCGAGTTGCAGTTAACAGGTGGCTGGTTGTGTGCAGGTGAGACCTGAGATTTCGAATCAGCTTCACCACAGTGTGAAAAATTACGCCCGTTACCTACTGTTTCTAAAGGATATCATGTTACACCACAATCAATTATGGAGTCACTTCCTAGAAAGCTTATGTACAACCATTGTAGTAATAAAAATCAGAAATCAACCTGAGTTTTTTCAGAATAATATTAGGACAGACGCACGTGATGTGATGTGATGACGCAGGAAATGTTAATGATTATAATCATTGAAATTCAATAAAAAATTTTGTGTAATTAAAAATAAATGTACTTAAATAATATAGTCCTACTTTTTATATATTTACTGGTGTATTGTCATGTTGACGACCCTAAAATAAATAAATAGATAAATATAAAAAAAAAATGTTTTTTACGAAAATAATTACTGTATTTAGACACACAAATTCTTTTTTTGTTAATTCTTAGTTCGTTATAACATTCATAATTATTTATCACACATCATATTTAATACCTTATGAATACTTATGAAACTACAAAGATGTAACGAAATGGATTAGTTATTTAACACCGATAACTTTGAATCTCTGTTTGTATTAATAAATTATAATCAATTCATGTTGATGCGTAGTCTTATAAGTAATGAGTATTAGTGTGAACTTATGTGAAAGCTTGAAAAATTATATCTATTACAGAGAGCACGTTCAATAAGCTGGCAGACCTGCACCGTTAGACTCCAGATCACGACACGCGGCGGATTATTTGAGAGTACAAAAAGATCAAGTGCCAAGCTACGGACGGACACAATTACTCATAGCGCTACGTTTGTCATAAAGACTAGTGCGACAACGACTTGAAGCGTCGATCACCGAACGACATGCTTTGTGTCAACTCGCTCCGATATGGTTACTTCTAAGAATACAACAGAGAACGTAGAGTACATTCGTTTTTTTATTGTATGTTACGCCTTTCGCCACAATCACACTTGATGTATAGTATAGACAGTCGATATTGATATCAGCTCTAACCTGGAAAGGAGGTTGATTATAAGTGGATTTCTAGGAATAAATTGATAAATGTCATTTTCAAATTTCGAACTCTAGCTGGGACTATAAGATGACGCTGGAGTTGTAGCATGACATTTTTTCATTAAGAAGGTTGTGAGTTTTTATAAATTATGAACTTCAAGACATTTAGTGCGCTAGCATTGAATAATTATCGCTTAACATTTTTGTTCTGATCAATTCTAAATCTTGAGAACAATAGAGTTTTAAAAGCACTTCAATGAAAATGATTATCCAATAGAGAAAACTATACTCATACTAAAGCTGCCCTTAGTATTCTAAATTATAATTGGTACTTTCATATGCTCATTATATATTTTAAAGATTATTTTAATTCGTTATTTATGATAAGAGAAATCATAATTGGTGTTACCGGTATATAATTTCAGAAAGTCTCTGTATGTAACATTCGTTTGGTGTTTTCGCGAGAAGGCTGTAAAAATCGTTCACCCATAAAATGAAATATAGGTTAAGACAGTCTCTCTCAAAAATCCATTCGGAGTACCGTAATTTCGTTATTTTATTTTGTAATTTCTTCTTACCACCAATTTTGAACAGTCGTTTAACATTTTAGGACTCTTTTTATGGTTCTGAGTCTGATGAGCATCCTCTTTTATATCTTTTTTGACTGTCCAAATATATGTTTGTTGTTATGCAACATACTCTCTCTCTAGTGTTGCTATGAAATCTTAATAAAACTTTATTAGTATTTATTTTTTACATAAATCGTTATTTCTATAGAAAATTATATAACCACTATAAATTCGTAGTTGTTAAGTAAAGAATAAAATTTACTATTTTAATTAAAATAGTTTATTTCATAATTATATAGTTTTATTTTCTGTCATTTTTAGCGCAAAAACTTATATGGAATTCTATTTTCCCTAGAATTGATCTTTTTGAAGTGAAACTTCTAATGCGACCTCCAACAAGGTTGCGTTAAACGTTCAACGCTCCTGGGGAGGGGGAATAGGAAGAGACAGAGCGAGAGTGAATGCGTGGCACTCGATCGCATGTGCGTAGTATACCTGTTTATAGATATATATATATATATATATATATATATTTATTTATATCAATTTCTACCCCTTCCTATTTTCATTTCCGCATTACGGAGTTTAAACGCGGAGAGACTCCACGCACTATTTTTTTTTATTTATTATTTTGGTAACATTAATAAAAGCGGATATAGTAGCGTAGATAACGTTTAATTTACAATACTTGTAGAGTATAGAATCTTATAAAACTATTTATAGTATTTAGGTAAAATAACAAATTCTAGCGTTCAATTCTCTGATGTGAAACAATAGGTTTGTTATCTTTGATGGGCATGGATGACAGCAGGATCTCGGTCGCCGGTGTCAGTGGCGGATGGCGGCGCGGCGTATTGTCAGCGTACAGGAGCTGCGCGCCCACGCAGAGCCCACTGCCTTGTCCGTGTCTACGGTACCACACTCAACCGCTTAAATATCTCACTTTCACAATTGTAATAAAGAAACGTCAAGAACTCATCATGTTGAACAACAATAAGGAACACGTCATTTGTGTTCGACCTCATGTTCATTGGCTTACTTCACCAGAGTAGTAACAGAACTGTTGATGGCATATTTTAAATTATGTACTGACTTGTAAAATCGAATCTGGTAATAATTTATAAACTAATTTGTAGCGACATCGTCACACACACGCTGCTCTATCCATTTATAGTATCTTTATATTTTTATTGTCGTTACTTAATAAGAACGTCTAAACTTTATCATTTGCTAGTAATAAGATACAATTTGTTTGTTAAGGAAGTGATTAACACTGTGATTATTAGCGTGTTTATTATTAGAAAGTTTTTGTCAAATTTTACGCCTATGCTGTAAAAAATGTTAGTTTTAATCGACTTAAAAATATGTTCCAATTCTCTCTAGTTGTATATGCACATATTCTTAAGTACATACAAACAAATACACAACCGATATTTATGATATTTTTAAAGTAGTAATTATAGTAATCTATACTAATATTACAAAGAGGTAAAGTTTGTGACGTTGTAGGGGGTAATCTCAGGAACTACTGGTCCGGTTTGAAAAATTCTTTCAATGTTGTATAGCTAATTTATCCAGTATGGTTATAGGCTATATCGTCACGCTAAGACCAATAGGAGCGGAGCACAAATGAAGAATGCTTCAAAATCAGGAATTTTCCTCTTGAGAGCTTCAGCTGCGTGTTAGCGTTAGCCCAAAGCACCTATTTCACGGGAATGAAGTCACGGGCAGATGCTAGTGTTTAATATAATATCTGATGCACACACTATAATACACACGTGTAATTTGCTTTTATAAAACTTCTTATTTAGATCGTTAAACCAAACTTAATTTACCTATTACATTAAGCTGAAAAGGTCGTTCAATTGTGCTTCAAATACAACAAAAAGAAAACATAATATAACGAGTATTGAAGGTTGTCTAATTTATAGTAATATTATTAATGAGGTAAATTTGTGAATACGTTTACTCATGTTTTTTTTTAATTTATTCAGGGCAACAAACAATTGTACTCAGAAATACATGTAAGCAACAATCAGCTCAGCCGCCCACGGATTAAGTAAGATGTTAACATTAAAAACTGCTGCAATATAATATAATAGTATATAATTAACAAGAACGAAGTCGCGAGCAGTCAATAATATTTATCTATATAAAATAGTTATTTATATAAAAAATTAAAGGTTTTGCATTCACCATACCTGATTAATACTAAAAGAAATAATGCTGTACCGATAAATATAAATAAACAATCCATTAAATGCACATATCGCTGCGAGTCGATGGTTGGTTTTGATAACCGTAGCATTTAAGATATGCAAATAAAAACTTTCATTTCGTCTTCAGAACAATGGTGATGAATTCGCGGAAGTTTGTTTCGTTAATAGTCGATAATAATAATTACAGGATGAATACTTTTATTGTGAAAGCTTATAGAGATTAATTTAAATTAATGTTTAATATTCTCCTTCCCATAAATTTCGTTTACTGTTTTAAATATTACAAGTAACTGAATTAAAATGAAGAAGCATTTAACTCGAACATGATGTCTTTTTTTACCGCTGTCTTAATTTTGTAGATTAATTCACCGTAAATTAAATTGTAATCATTTTTAGTTTAAAATATCCGGTAAAATAGATGTTCTAGTTCGTGAAGACTTTACTGGTTTTAAATGATACATTTCTTAAATAATCAATAAGAAGTATAAAATAAAGTACATGTCCGTGTATGTGCTTAGTTTTTTTTAACCCACTCATTATCATTTGGAGATTCTCTTCTGTAAAGTTGAAGCTTAAGGCACTTAGCTGTATGGCAATGAGCTCAAGGGTGCACGGGCACACCTCAGCTTGGGCTTGCATAAAATGTTGCTAATCGATCTAAACTATTCATAGAAGTTATGATAACCATATACATATGGGTTGATGATATTCCTATGCGTACCTTCGTATGTATATCAAAAGAGTATACAGGTACTTTGAGTACAACAATTGGGCTACAATATGTGTATGTCTGTTTGAGGTGTAGCATGTGATGAGCTAGTAAATGCATTGTCACTGTATCATGCTAGCAGCGTGCTCAAGGGCTCCACTCCCGCGATCAGAGCTAGATGTTAACGGGTCGCGGCGAGTGTGTGGGAGCGAAATTGATCGCTACACCACGGTGGTGTGATCTGTGATTACATGGTCGTGGGCGCGAACATCATTTGGATGGGCGCCAGATGCCCGCCTCCCCCAATCCCTTCTCACTCCTCTTCCCCTCCCCCTTCCCCACTAACACAGGCTGGCAACGCACTTTCGACTTCTCTGGTGTTGCTGGTGTCCATGGAAGGTGGTGATCACTTAACATCAAGTGACTCACCTGTTCGTTTCCCTCCTATGATATAAAAAAAAACATACGAAATTGGAGTGGGTCGTTGATTTATTATGGAATACAACATCTTCCCTTTCTGCAATATAATTACCACAAATACAAATATTTTAACATTTAAAAATTAATTAAATGTAAAAATATTTGTATTTCTAAACTACGTAAATGATAATTAGTTTCCTCATTCATCAATACTTTGGCAAATAAACTGAATTAAAAATAAATGTTTGTATAGATTACATACAATAATTTTCAAAATATGGTATACTAAATTATTAAAAAAGGTACAAAAGTATACTAAGCCAGAGAGTCGACATGTAGAAATTTTAAACAAGTGATCCCAACACGCCTCTTCCTTCAACGGGCAAGTGACTACGCTAATGAACTACTATCTTAATATTCATGAAACTCGTTCATCATAACAAGCGTTCGGCCTCATAACTAAAAGACAACATTAGACCTTTACCACATAAAGATAAGGGCAAGTACTCAGACAAAACTAATGATTATTCCTTGTTTGACATTTACAACTACCTGTTAACTGGAGCGATGACTCTAAGGATGAAATATCATTTCTGTTTTGTTATAATTTCAGGTAATAAATGAAACTAGCCACTACGATCTGCATCAATCTTATGGCATAATGTGTTACATAGATTTAATAATAATAAAAATATTATATATTTTTATGACATACCATACATATAACTAATCCAAATATACATAAACAGCTCTCATTATCTTTTCTGATCAAGTGGAAGATATACAATTATTTGATTATGTTGTTTATGATTAATTTTAATTCCTAAATATAAAATCAGTAACCCAACAAAAACGACAACCGTGGGTTAGCACATTTTAGACACAGGCGTCATAATTGTACCACCTTGATAAAATACCATTTCAAATCCCGTTTAAAGAGTCCAGTGTAATAAATAGCAAGAAGAGAGTTTTTGGCGGGATTTTAGTCTGTCATTCTTTTTTATTTATTTTTTATTCTGGAGAATGGGGCTATGCAGGCCTTTAATGGTTCTGTATCACTGCGACCAGTAGTGATCTATTGTGATCGCCCCATGTTACTAAAGCTCCCCGCCTAGTCCTATAGTATTTAAGAACAGCAGGACCTTTTTTGGCTGAGAGCATCTGTACCTCATCCGGAAGCAAAACATGCTTTCCATGAATCCGATTTCGTGTAGGCTTTAGTGGATCACATTCGCACAAGAGGTGTTTGGGGGTCTCATCTGCACTATCACAGAATCTGCATTCTCTTGTGCTCTGGACACCAATGTAGTGCAAGTGCTTTTTAAGATAACAGTGTCCAGTGAGTGCTCTCACTAAAACCCGTATTTGATTCCTACCGAGTGACAGGGCCTTATCAGCATATCGCTGATTAAATGCCCTGATGAGCTCCTTGGAATAGTTTTAACTAACTTAACTAACTAACTTTTTTTTAACTAACTTAGCTAACCTAGCTAACTATACATATATGTTTGAGTTGTTGAGACGCATGTGTGTACCAAGCATACACGCTTCAACAGCCCCTCCATGTATTTTTTATCGAAAAATTAGAGTTTTTTCAGTTCCATAAGGGAAAAAAATAAAACCCTTCCGCTTCCATGTATAAGCGTGTAGGCGTGCACGTGTGTGGGGGTGATCGTGTAGTGTTGTAGCAGTGATGTAAATTTTTGTGTCACTGTATCTCGCGAACAGCGCACTCAAGGGCTCCACACCGAGGGAACGGACCTAGGGTTGAGTCGCTGCCGAGGGGGGCCTAATCTGGTGTGCGGGAGCGAAATTTACCCCCAGATCACGGCGGCGTGATCTGTGGTTACGCGGGCGTGGTCGTGAACACGCTCTGTTTGGGGAGACAGCCTGGTACTGATCGTTCGCTGCCGTTATTTCATCGGGAGGATCGGTAAAAATATGTCGCGGACGTCTATAATAATGCGATTCAGTACGGATTCGTATTGTGCGGCGGATACCACTAACGGACTGGGATGATTCGCGGCTTTTTCAAAATAACTAATCGTAAGTTATTTTACGTACGCCCAGATAGAAGGGATCTCTAGGTCTCTAAGGAGATCGACTCTCCGGATGTACCACGGGGCACCGGTCACTACGTAGAACACGATTTTGGAGAACCTGCAGCTTATGAAAGTTATCTTTGGACATATGCGCAAAAACGAGGCAGCTATATGTCATCAAGGGACGGATACACGTCTTATACAAAGTGTGCTTGTGTCTGAGGGACATCTTACTCTTATGACAAAGCAACGGATGGAGGCGACCCAAGACCATAGCGGCTTTGTTTCGCACTCTGTCTATATGTGAATTGAACTTTAAATGTCTGTCTAATGTAACACCGAGATATTTGACCTCTTCGGCCCAAGGAATATCGACTCCGTATAGCCTGATGGGCTCAAAGTTATTAGCGCGTTTCGTTGGATGAAAGAGTATTGCGGCACTCTTATCGGGATTAACTTATATGCGCCATCGACGAAACCATTTACCGAGAGTGCAAACGGCTTTTTCGATGCGCTTCCTAAGAAAGTCCGACCGCCAGCTGGAAGTGTAAATAACTGTATAGTCGCATAACAACCTACCTCAACCCTCGGAGACAGAGGTAGATCGCTGATGTTCATTGAATAGTGAGGGTGTGAGTATGGAGCCCTGTAGCACACCTGAGCGTATAGGGTGGGGTGGGGGAATAGCAAGAAGTAAACATCAACAACACAATCAACCGATTTTCTATAATTATTAGCAATTCCTTTTTTTTTATTTATATGTTTCATTGTTTTTCCATATCGGTAACGAGTGGAGTCTTTATATGTATGTATGTTATTTTTACAATCTTTACGTCTACTAATCTATAGTATTTGCATACTCTTGGGAAATAACTAACAATATTGAACTAAACAATTAATGAATTACGATTAAACTTCGATAACTGTTCGATCATTAGTAATAAATGGTAAATAGACTGAGATGGAATAATATTTGAAATCGCAAATCACAGAGGAGGTCATACGGCCTCGCACCGCAGTCACTTGAATGACTCATAAACATCTTGATTTAGTGAACACACCGCAGATTTGTTATGCATTAATTCCAATGTCACTGACCGGAGCATTTTGCCTATACAATACTTAATGCTTGTTGCTATTAGTATACGGTCATAATATGCAAATAACACACCTGTTGTAATATCTTGTATACTATTTTTCAATGCGTCAAATAAGTAACCAGTTCTAAATTAAGTGTTTGCAAATGTATCGAGTGTTATAATCCTTTCTGTTGAAACGTATTGAGTTAATCAGAAGTAAATTTGTTTTAGTATAACATCTATTTAACGAAATTTAACCGCAAGGCTTTTTTATTTTCGAACTGACTACGTTATTAACAGCTTCACCGGACTACTAAGGCAAGCGCTTAGGGCACTCAGTCCATTTTATTTGACAACTAGCTCAAGGGTGCCCGACACACCTCGGCTTGGGCTGTTGCCTGATTCATGCAATTCGCGACTTATCTGAGCTAAACTAAGCTACATATTCATACATATATTTGTTGTTGAAACATATATGTGTACCAAGCATACATACTTCAACATCTTTTATATGTATTTTATGTCGGATAATTTTTCTAAATTATTTCAGTTCGATAAGGGAAAAGCAAAAACCCTTCCACTTTCATGTGTAAGCATGTGTGCGTGCACGTGTGTGGAGGTGATATGTGTAATGTTGTTGCAGTGTTGTAAACTTTTGTGTCATTGTATCGCGCGTGCAGGGTATCAAGGGCTCCACGCCTAGGGAACGGACCTAGGTTTGAGCCGCTGCCGAGGCGGACTAGATTATATATATATGTATAACACTGTATAATTTGATGAAACTTTTTTTTTTTTCGAAATGAAAATTGCTGTTGACCTGGAAAGGTCTTTACAGCTTCACCGAACTACTGAGGCGAGCGTTGAAGGCACTCACCCGATTTGGGATGTTTGGGCGACTAACTCAAGGGTGCACGGCACACCCTGGCTTGGGCTGTCGCCTCATTTGTGCAAAAATCGCGACCTATCTGAGCTAACCTAAGCTAAGCCATCTAGATATACGTATATGAGTTATTGAAACATGCATGTGTACCAAGTATGCAACAACTATATAACTAACAACTAAACTATATAGGATAGGATAGGGAAAAATAAAGCTAGAACTGTTTGTCGTTTATTTCTCTGAAAAAGAACAAACAGCGTGTAAGCATGTAGGCGTGCACGTGTGTATAGGTGATGTATGGTAGTGTTGTAGCAGTGCTATAAGGTTTTGTGTCACTGTATCGCGTGAGCAGCGTAATCAAGGGCTCCACGCCGAGGGGACGGACCTAGGCTTGAGCAGCTGCCGAGGAAGGCATAATCTGGTTGAAACTTGTTCTTTATTTATCTGAGTATTAATACAGTTTGTACCATATGTAAAATTAAATCATTTATTGATATACATGTATATGCATATATATATAAACATATGCATATATTATGTCATAGGAGGCAAACGAACTGGTGGGTCACCTGATGTTGAGTGATCACCACCGTTCATAAACACCAACAACACCAGAGGAGTCGCAAGTGCGTTGCCAGCCTGTATTGATAAAGAAGGGGTAGAGAGGGAAGGGAGAAGGGAGATGTAGACCTCCGGCCCTCTCACTGACCGAGCGAAACATAACAATGAAAGCACTGTTACTACACGTCGGTTTTCTGTGAGAGGGTGGTATTACCCCGCGTAAGCCGACCCATTTATCCTGAAACCAATAATAGGTTCATCTTGGCTGTACCACCTACAAATTATATTATATTTGTAATGAATTATTTTAAAGCATCACGATAATCATAAGAAATTCTAATTAGATACACAAAATGCTAGAAGTCAAAACACGCAATAAAACTAAACACCAGACGTTTGGGTTAAAATGCATAAGTCATCATAATAACATGGGTGGCACGAGCTCGAACTAATATAAAAAACCTTATCTTTATTATCTTATTGAAAAACCAATGTATGTACCTACGCAATACATCTATAAAACAATATTTATGATCTTGATTTATGAACAGAATATTTTTTCTTGTCATACCTTTATGGAATCCATCGTAAATGTATTTATATGTTTTTGTCATGAACACCTTATTTGATTTTGAAACAAGTGAACGAAGAAAATGTCTTTATCGTTATGAAGAAAAAATATCACCAAATATAATTCGTTGATGATGTTTCTTTTTTCTTTCATGATTAACTAGCTACGGCTCACTACTATCGAAATCTAGACTTACACGGACTGCGTAATAATACTCGGAGTATGTAAAATAGACTGTTTATTTATATGACCATATATGGTATTTATACAGACACGCGATATTTCATTTGTTTGTTCACTTGTTTGAACGACATTCTATTTACAATATTTCAAAAATTTCTGCTAGTTTGCCAAAGAGGATGACATACTCGGTAGCTACAAATATATGTTGATATAATTAGTAGCCCATCTTACGTTACGCGGATGATAGGTTGGACTTTCCATACGGGATACAAAATTTGTAGTTTGTCTAATCTAGTTTAGACTTAAATTATTTAGTAATTAAATCTTTAACATCTCTCAAAAATTAATAAACTCTCTAGTATCTATTTCATTCGTAAAATGTTCGAATTTGTTTACGCAACGCGTACATAAAGAATTAAATCTGTATCTAGCAATAGGAAAAGCAAAATATTGGTAATTGAAACAACGAAATGTAGATAAAACGCGTCCTTTCAATCTGATGATGCTCCGTGATAGAGAGAAAGAAACACGTATAATCGTTTGTTCTTATTAGACGTTTATCTGGAACATATTTGAACTTATCATAATTTTTATATTTTATAATTACATACCAATGGTAACTAATGGCAGGTTCAAACGTCTGCCAAAGTCACGCTCAACCGTGAACCAAGAACATGTTTAATTTACATTTTATTGTATTAGTTACTAATATCTTTTTCCATTACTAGTTTTTCATTTGACTTTTTCAGTATATTTTGAACAAGTAAAACGATTTTTTGTTACGGTGAGACATGGCAGAGGCTAATCGATTCTAGTAGTTCGGTGAAGCTTTAAAGTCGTTCCCAGGACAAAAGCGTTGTCATTTCGAAAAAAAAAAAAATCAATTTTAGGCAAAAGTGCAAAGTCCACTATAATATTTAATTTTGGATTTCCACAAAGTAACGCCTTCATCAAACAAATATTATAAAAATAGTTATAAAAGAGCTGTTTTACACAGGAAACATGGGACATAATGCATTTGTTATAGTAGATTCAGAACGAATATAAGATTGTTAAAAAAAATGTAACCAAATATATTAAAATTAAGGTCAACTAATTTCAAACGGAAAACCTAATATATAAACAAATATTTATATAATTAAAGATGAAACTTAATTTATACTGTTACAAAGTTGAAAGATATAGTCCAGATTAAATTAGTTAAAGTGCAAGCCGCAAATCAAGGATCGTAAACGCGGACATTGTAAAGAGAATTACTGCCGGAGGCTGTTACAAATATGAGACCTGTACGCTATATGTGTAAAGTGTATATATACATGATGATAATGAATAGTACATTTGAAAATACAGTTACTGTAAGTAATAAAATATAGGCTGATTCTACTATTTGACTGCTGACAATACTATTTTTTATTTAAATAAATAAAAAATAGTATTGTCATATATGAATAATATACCTATGTATCTACTTAAAATCCTAAATATTTGTAACATGTGTAAGAGAGTTTAATTTTAAGTTAAATCTAGAAATCGTTAAGATTGCATCCAAAACTAAGTATGTGCTGATTTTCATGATTCCACTCGGGTGTAATATTTACTTTTACTAAGGAAAATAAAATTAAAATAAAATTCTAAACTAAAATTCAACCACAGTGCCACCTGTCGGATCCAATTGTGAATCTAAAAAAAAAACACAAAATTTCATAAAAATCGGTCCAACCCTTTAGGAGGAGTTCAGTAACATGCACACGTACAGAAAAAAATATATATAAAGATATATATATAAATTGTAACAACTATTAAAACGCTCCTTTATCTAACACCTATATATTTTGTTAGCGTCGCAGGCTTAATTTGCAACATTTTTATACGATCACATAAATCTACATTAATATACGCAACCTACAAACTTTTCTCGCTCCATTCTCTAAGTTATTAATGATGTAGACGTCCTCCTAAATTTTATTTGGACTGATTTACTAGACCGTGCCGCTAATGGGTGTCATTGTTATTAAAGGAGTTTAATAAATACTTTGTAGATTTGACCGTTTACCGCCTAAGATCAATCAATTAAGATTTATTTTCTGCTGGCTTGTTACAGTATTTCTCTTTGATTGTGATTGCCATACATGTCTACTGCATTTAATCCATGTTTATTTATTGACATTAATAAAGTTAAAATTCTCTTTTAAAGCCGTTTTATTATTACAATGAAAAGTTTAAAAAACTATTTTTAATGTCATTGCAGGCAAACGAACACGTGGGTCACCTGATGTTAAGTGATCACCACCGTCCATAGACACCAGCAACACGAGAGGAGTCGTAAGTGCGTTGCCATCCTGTGTTGGTGGGGAAGAGGGAGGGGAAGGAGAAGAGAAAGAAGGGATAAGGAGGGAGGTGGATCTCCGGCGCTCTCACTCACCGAACGAAACGCAACAATACAACCACTGTTACTTCATGTCAGTTTCCTGCGACAGGTTGGTAGGACGAGTCGACCCATTCACACTGAAACCAGTTATAGCTTCAGCGTGGCTCTATCACCTACAAAATAGATCTAATAACAAAATCGAGAAACTATTTAACTTTATTGGTATCTAAGAAATTCTAAACATTTTAAATTTGAAGCTAAAAAAATTTAATAAGTTTTTTGGTTAAATCACTAAATATGCGAATACAAAGAACATTTTATTAACATTCGATTTAGTTGATTAACCAGAAAGAATTTTATAACTCTATGTAAGTAGGTTAACTCTAACACCGTAGGATCGGACACTATGAGAGTATTTATTGTTTTTCGTGGAGAAGATTTTTATGATGTCCGTTTTACTGTGATACGCTGGTGGCACTGTTCTATCTTTCATTTTTAATTATCACTTTTTCAAATTAATATTTATAACACAGACATACTTACAAGCAGTTTCTATTGCGAATATATGGTAATTTTAAAATGGTAGACAAATATTTAATTATTTTGATGAATTTTATTAATGCATTAAACTTCTTTGTATTTTATTACATAGAAAAGAATGATACTAATATCGAATTTATTTGGTTTATTATCGATTCATTGCTACATTGGTATAAATGTTTCTGATTACACACAGCGTTACAGCATTTACCCGTTAGAGATTAACGGCTTTTTTGAAAATGGGCCACGGGTACCCCTGAGTGGTTGTAGCTCCAACGAAAGGTACATATAATATAAAAAAAAAACAAATGTCGACTTGAACGTTTTACCATATAATTATGCATATTACGGATTTTAATGAAGCTGTTTTTACCATATACGAGACGTGAAGTGTATGTCGTTTTGTTTTACGTTTTAATTAAAATGTCTTTATTGCAATGCTCGTGACGTAATTTGCGATTACGTCAAAAAATCAACGGATGAGTAGTTTTCAACCGTTCCGTGAAGAAAAATATGCGCATAAATTAATATACATATTTTCCCTTTAATAACTGTATGATTAATTGTGATCGATGGACGCATTATATCACAAAGGCACACGGCTTAACAAAGTGACGTGAAATTAATATGGGGAAAACTTTATTCCATTAATGCGGTCAGGTATTGAAGATTTCGGCAAAACCTTACCAACAATGAAAGTAAACCTTTTGAGAAGGACGTGAAATGGTAAATATAGAATCTTCTTTCTATCAATTCTTATTAAACTCGGATCGGTTCGTATTATTGACGCTTTTCATTTGTTTAGTATTCTAGTTTGTATTGCTGACGGAGAATTTAATGCTAAAATGCGTTCTCGGAAAAGGTGCCTGTAATTTTTATTGAGTGAGTTTTGTCAATTGTTCTACTGCTCTGACAAGAAAACACATATATGCTTGATGGAGTTCCGGGACTTGGCTGATGGAATATTGATTGGAAGTGAGTGTTAGAGACCCTTTACAGTGGCGACAATAACTATCATAAGAACTAACTGACCCCGCCACGGGCTGCTGTGGCTCAGTTATTTATTATATTTTAAATTATAACTATGATAGTGTTTGGTATCATGGGGTAATAGGTCTGCCTAAAGACTTTCTTGATAAAGAACAGGAAATTAAAACAAGGTTCAATAAGAAAATCCAAATTATAACGTAGCGCCACCTATGAGATATTTATAACAATCGCTCCTACCATTTACTATCAACAAACTAATTTAAAACGCCATCTGTTCGAGACCAACGAATCTTACAATTAATAACAATAATTAATTAATTTGGAGTGCAAGTGGTGTCGAATAACATCATAAGACTTGAGACACCCAAGCCAACATCACCTGCACGTGGTGCACCCTGTTGAATAACAAACGAGGCAATGGTAAAAGCTGGCTAGTAGGGTTTTACAGCCCGACTGGGTCACAACCGCCATGTATATGGCGAAAAAGCCCGTAATAGTGATTCATTTCTGCGCGTCGCGTTTCGGGATTAGCCTGTGCATATCCAGCTTTTTGCAGGCCGGCATGATAATGGCGACCGGCGATGGATAGTGTGTCACTCGGTGGTCGCTATTGTTTTTGGATTGTACTGTGCTTACCGTCAGGCATAGTGCAGTTATTCTGCTGTGCTACAATAAAAAAAAAACTTATATTGAAGTCATTAATCGAAATAAAATTTATCCTAGCACTCACGTTGGACCAAATTATACATAAATGCCAGCTTTGATGAAGATCGGTTGTGTAGTTTCAGAGTTTACCGTAGGCAAACCAAATTGAACTGGGTTTTTACAGTGTATAAAGACAGCTTAAATTGGTGTAAAAAAATATTTATATGATTAAAAATTACAGAATAGAGATGTTAACAATTACAGAATAAAGATTTTAACGATGGTTATGTTAACAATTTAAGCTCACGTTGGCGTCGTGAAACTGTATCGCAAACGTCAGCGCAAACTATACTAATTGTATGTAAAGTTTAAGTACAAATTGTTAATTATTAATAACGACTATGTTTAATCATGTCTTCATACTGTCTGTGATTATAGAGTATGTATATGTATGTATGTATGGGTAATATATACGTATATATATGTGACTGAATGGCTGTAGGTTCTATGTGTGGAATATGTTAGGATTTTTCAATATTCTTAAAATTAAATAAACATAAACCTAATTGAGCCTTTTACTAACGATTCC
The DNA here is from genome assembly GCA_014332785.1 of Antheraea mylitta. Taxonomy (NCBI): domain Eukaryota; kingdom Metazoa; phylum Arthropoda; class Insecta; order Lepidoptera; family Saturniidae; genus Antheraea; species Antheraea mylitta. Next base: position 8,209,793 of record JACEII010000008.1, read on the forward strand.
GAAGTAAACATAAACACGCACATTAAAAGGCACACAATGTAATATTTATTCAAAGTAAAACATAAACAATGCATGTGATTCAAAACATAAACAGTGAAGGTCCCTATAAGTTAGACATTCGTTAGCCAGCCGATGCCATTGTTCGATATTAGAATATTTGTTAGTTATTCAAAAATATTCGCCCTCGTTATTGAGTGCGGCGGCGACGGCGGCGTGAGCCATTATTGCTTGTTGGTTAAGGAATTCTGTTATAGCGCTGTTGATCGGCATCTATTTGAGTTTCTAAGTTAAGGAAACAGTAAACACCCGTTATTATATGAACGTGTACGACATAGATGTTTGTAATCAAATTAGACTTCAACTCTGCCCGGTCTAGTCCTAATCGTTATAAAGATCATGGTTGTTTGCATATTAATCCTATATTAACATTTCTTTTTTGGTGACAAAATAATAATCACGGGTGGGAATAATTTCTTTAAGAAATGCGTTGTTTGATATTTTCCGTAATCACGATACTGTTCCATATATCTTTACTTATGAGTAACATGTGATAATAAAGCATTTGATCGTAATAATGCATTATAACAGATCAACTGAGTGCTTGAACTTAATAACAGAGATTATATTCAGCACTAAAACAATAATCGAATAATAAGCATTTTCACAATAGAAACATATTTAGGTTATATTCAATTATATATGTATTAATGAAAATAAAATAAATGTAAACTTATTTATAGCTTTATGTATGGAGACTTTTGGCTCCAACGATATCTTACGATACCTGTAATCTATTTTTATACCATCTATTGAAGTAAAAGTTCTTTAGGCGCGACTAGGAGGTAACTGGACGACAATGTAACGGAAGTCCGTTACTGCAATATGGCGTTACTTTTCTGCACGATCCGGTTTTTTAATATTTTTGATTTTGTTGATAAATAGTTTATAAACAAATCAATAAAAATTTTTGAAAAAAAAAATGATATTGAATAATAATATAAATCATACAATAGAATTAATTATGTATATACGAGCGCGCAACCGGCTGCCGTCCGGTTTCAATGTAAGTAACAAATTATATCAAAGCTTCATCATCTGTAGTGCCATCTATGAGCAAATTCGGAACTTAAATAACAAGTTTTACTTCAATCGCGTGTGGGAGTCCGATTCGCGATGCCATGCGAATCAGACGTGCGCACCGTTGCCTTCAAAAAGCAGTTATTTTTCTCGAAACTTTCGCGAGTGCGTTTCTTCGATCCGATCACGTGTCGTGCTTCGTGTTTCGTGGCGCGTACGCGTTTGTTTTTTGAACGCTCGTCGCGATTTTGTCCGGCTCATTGAAGAACGGGATATCAATCGTAGGCGCTCCATTTTGAGCGCAACAAACTGCACTTTTCAGTGCAAACCCGGGCTGCATAAAATCCAGTCGTCTGGACAACCTGCGGATACCTCACTGTGCAAATGAAGTGGGTTGGAGCGCCCTGTCCACTCGCCGTAGGCTCCGAGGCCCCGAGGCCTACTGCAAAGATAGACGGGCCTGGGTAGCTAAGCCTTGGCGAGGACGCTTAGTTTAGTCCAGCCGACCGTGATCGTGTCCGCGATTCCCGCGCCTTTTGCGCAAACAGACAAGGACGGATATACAACCGTCTCTTACAATAGGGGACGCCCGGCTAGTCCGACGAATCCGGGTTCCGCAGGGAAAGTCGCCAACATAGGTGGCACTCGTGTGCCGGCCCCGGCTATACCGTCGCGTAAGCCAAACGCGAATAAGACTAGGTCCGTCTCGCTCATTCCTTTCCAACCTACGGGTTCCGCAGGTAAGAAGCCGCGTCCCCCGCTTCTAGGCGATCACGCCACGAAGGAGTGCGCGCGCACTTCTGGCACTCCCGATCCTCCGAGCTGTGTACTCTGCGGTAACGCGGGTCACCCTGCGAATTATCGCGGCTGTCCTCGCGCGCCACGCACACAGCGTCCCCGTCAGACAAGACAGGTGCTCAGGGAACCTGTAGCTACCGCCCGCCCTCCGCCTCAACCTCTCATGTCCGTGGAGGTTTTCCCGGGCCTGTCGGGCGCCTTCCGTGCCCCCGTAGCGTCCGCGCCCACGACCACAACCCGGGCGGGCCCCTATGGCCCCCTGGGCCCCCCGACCTCAGTCTCAGGCTTCTTCTTAGTCTCAGGCGCCGCCACCACGGGCGGCTTATGCTTCGTCATCCTTTTCACCAGTAAGTTCGACTGGATGAAACAGCTACTCCGCGAGCACGACATGAAGGAGGTCCTCGCTTTCCACGCCATCGTAGAGGTCGAGGAGGAGCTAGGTCTTCTCACCGCACTAGCGCGCTTCCCGGCTAACGGAGTCACAATTCAGCGCCTCGCCCGGTCACCCACATTCAAATAAGTTTTTAAAATTTGCGGGTCCCAATAAAATAAAACTACGCAGTCTATCTCTCTCGTTTTTCAACGCGAGATCCCTCCGGATACAGCGCGATCTAGTAGTTGACTATTTGCGCGATAGACAGATTGACGTTTTCCTCATCCAGGAAACGATGTTAAAACCGAGTATGCGTAATCCGAGAATCGCGAATTACTGTATAGTCAGGAACGACCGTGTCACCCGTGGGGGTGGCACCTTAAACTATTTTAGGCGTACGTTGTACTGCATGCCGTTAGATTCGCCCGCGCTAACTCATATGGAAGCGTCAGTGTGTCGAGTAGGTATGACGGGCCACTCTGATATTATTTTTGTCTCCGTGTACTTATCACCGAGCAAAAAATTACTTAGATCCGATTTGCAGGCGCTGTTTAACTTAGGTGCCTCAGTCATTACAGTGGGGGATCTCAATAGCGGGAACGTTATCTGGAACAGTCCGTGTACCTCTCGTAATGACATGATACTGGACGAACTTGGTGAGGTTATCGCTTTTGATGTCATAGCCCCTCCGGAACCCACGCACTATCACGATAACTACCGACCGTCAGTTTAAACATAACTTTAATAAAAAATGTCGCGCTTCCTGTACGACTCATACAAGTCGTACACGAACTTGATTCAGATCATCGCCCGGTTGTTTTACAGTTAGGTCATAATTCAGACTTCACCCCGCCGTCAGTTAGGGTGACTGATTACGCGAAACTCGTTCAATACTTTAAAGAAAATCCGTCGTCTAGTAGTTTAGACGGGATTCCGGACGTGTTGGTGTCTAAAGCCGACGCGAATTCGACCATCGATTCCCTGGTTGATTATCTCCAGACCGCCATCAGGGTGACCTTGAAAGAGGTACAAACGGCGAACGATCGCCGTTTTATACTCCCTGAGGACGTGAGAGCATTGATCACGGAAAAGAACGCCGCGACTCGAGCTTACGACGCTTACCCGTCTGTAGAGAATCGTGATCGTTTACGTTCGTTACGAAAAACAGTCAAGTCTCGTATTTCTGAGATCCGAGGTAACAGGTGGGACAGACTCCTGGAGGGTCTCCAGCCGTCTCACCTGTTGTACTGGACTCTAGCGCGATCTCTCAAATCAGATATGGTCACTCCAATGCCTCCTCTCGACAGAGGCCCCGGGTTGCCTCCCGCGTTCGATAGCATAGATAAAGCAGAATGCCTTGCCGCAAGTTCAGAGAAACAGTGCTCGCCAAACACTGATAACACTGACCCTTTCCATAACGGATTAATTGAATCAGCTGCGAAGCATGTACTCACGTCTCCTGCGGATACCCTAACCGCCATTACTTTCGATGAAGTTGCAGGCGCAATTAAGCGTCTCAAACCTAGGAAGACCCCAGGTCCCGATGGGATCAGGAACGAGGTTCTGAAACTGCTTCCTGATCGCATCATAGATCTATTGGTCTGCGTCTTCAATGCGGCCATGTTCCAGGGTCACTTTCCGGCCATCTGGAAAAGGCCATAGCGATAGGAATTCACAAGCCCGGCAAGAAAGCTACGCTTCCCGATAGCTATCGCCCCATCAATTTATTAGTTACCTTACGTGAAAAATTTTAAAGATTTACAGATTCTGCAGAACCGGTTTCTGCGTAAAATCACCGGTGCCCCATGGTCCGTCCGGAATGCGGAACTCCACAGAGACCTGGAGATGCCGTCCATCTGGGTGTATATAAAATCACTTACGAGTAGTTATTTCGAGCGAGCCGCGAATCATCCCAGTCCATTAGTGGTATCCGCCGCAAACTACGAACCCGTACCCAACGCTGGGCGATATAAAAGACGTCCGCGACACATTTTTACCAACCCTCCTGATTTAATCACGTCAGCGAACGATCAGTACCAGCCTGTCCCTCGAAACAGAGATCCACAGATCCACAGATCGCGCCGCGGTGGTCTGCGGGTTAACTTCGCTCCCGCACACCCGATTAGGCCTCCCACGGTAGCGGCTCAAGCCTAGGTTCGATACCTCGGTAGGGAGCCCTTAAGTGCGTTGCTTGCGCGATACGGTTACACACCAATATACATCACTGCTACAACACTACACGATCACCCCCACACACGTGCACGCCTACACGCTACACATTTTGGTGGAAGGGTTTACTTTTTCCCTTATCGAACTGAAAAAACTCTCAATTTTCCGTTAAAAAATATATGGAGGAGTTGTTGAGGCGTGTATGCTTAGTACACATATACGTTTCAACAACTCATAGATATATGAATAATTAGCTAGGTTAGCTAAGATAGGTTGCGATTTTGCATGCAACAGGCAACAGCCAAGCCGAGGTATGCCGCGCACCCTTGAGCTGGTTGCCAAAATAAAATCGGCTGAGTACCTTAAGCGCTCGCCTTAGTAATCCGGTGAAGCTGTTAAGACCTTGCTAGGTCAATAACGTTGTCAGTTCCAGAAAAAAAAAATTCATACGCGTGTGACGCTTACACGTTCTTTTATCTTTAATCACACGCTATTATAACGATATCATTAATAACTAGTGTTATATTAAATGAAATGTAGCAAACTTAACTGCAAATCCAAAAGAACATATATTAGTTGCAGCACCAATATTAGTAATTGTCACTGTTCGAGATATATATTCAATATGTTTTAGTTTGTCATTAGGGGATGGCGCCACAGTACTATTAGCTCGCGCTTGCATATGGTAGCTGTCTTTTAATGGCATACGGCTGTCGATCGGACAAATTCAATTAGCCAGGTGCCCCCAAATATACAATTGTCCTCTTATCCAATCGTTGTCCAAGTCGTTGTCTTTGTCGTTTCGTTCATTGTGGTCGTTTTGTTCGAAAAAGTATTAGTCGACAAAATTTCCGTAAACATTGGTCCTTCGAGGTCGGATGGTCGCCATCTATCGGTCATTTTTTCTCGTACGTCAAATAAGACATTATAATTCTCTTTGTGGCATTAGTTACATTAATTGAAAATGGAAAACATTGCAATGTTCTTGAGTGTGCAAGAAGATCGATTTGAACAAATAAAAAAGGCTCAAATTAACTACAATAAAACATCTAAAGCGAGAATCAACTTAAGTTATGTAGACACTCGCTTAGAAAATTTAGACAAAAATTGGCAATTATTTCAATCTACCCACGATCAGCTCTTGTCACATGTTTCTAAGGAACACAAAACTACCTTAGATTATTTTGTTAAAGACACTTATAATACATGTGAAGAAATTTATATGTTATATAAGTCGGACTTAAAGTCAAAAATAAATGAACTTACACCTATAGAAATTGTGCGGCCTAATATACAAGAACAAAGTTCATATACAAAGGCGGAAATAAAATTGCCGACTATTAACATACCTATCTTTTCGGGAAATTATATGGATTGGCCCTCATTTCATGACTTATACAATTCTATTATACACAACAACCAAGGCTTAGATAACGTGCAGAAGTTACATTATTTAAAATCAAGTCTTACAGGCGAAGCAGAACACTTGTTAAGAAGTATTTCTATAACCAATGAAAATTACGAACAAGCGTGGGAAACTCTAAAACTTAGATATAATAATAAACGATTTATTGCAAACAATATTTTCAAAAAATTGTTTGCTATTAAAAATATAACCTCAGAGTCAGCACAACACCTTAGACAGTTACTGGATACAACGGTCGAATGTTTAAACTCATTAAAAAATTTGGGTCTACCCATTAATACCTGGGATGCCATAGTAGTATATCTCACAGCATCTAAGTTGGATCCACAGACCCATAAATTATGGGAATATCACATGTCGGGTGAAGAGAACGAATTTCATTCATTCGACTTATTAAAGCAGTTCTTAACATCAAGATTTCGATCACTTGAAATGATAGAACCAGTAATTAACACTGTAAAACCAAAAACATTCCATTCTTTAACAGTAAAGACAACAACATGTTGCTTCTGTAACGAAGATCACTACATGTATCTGTGTAAAGAATTTGCAAAGTTGCCATATCAAGAAAAAAATCGTTTCGTACAGGAAAACAACTTATGTTTTAATTGCCTTATACCTGGTCATTCTGCGGGCAATTGTATGAGGAATACATCATGCCGAATTTGTAAAAGAAAGCATCATTCACTATTGCACCCACAAAATACAGAACAATTCAAGGATAACAACACAGATGAAGACAATATTATAACAACGCACGTCACTCAGAGTCCTGGTCAAGTTTTATTACCCACAGCACTGGTAGAAGCTACATCGAAGCAAGGAACCAAATACATCTACCATGCTCTAATTGATCAAGGTTCACAATCTTCGTTTGTCACAGAGAATCTTGTTGAAACGTTAGGTTTAAAAAAGACAAAAGTTAACAGACATGTTTCAGGGCTAAGTGGAGGAAATAAACGTCAAATCAACTACATGGTTAACATACAATTGAAGTCCAGACACAATCCAACCTTCACAACCCCCATTCAAGCATATGTTTTAGAAACAATCACTAATTATGTACCTAAAAAGGTACACAAAAAAGGTGGCCGACTGGTTGGAAATGAAAAACATACAATTAGCAGATCCCGATTTAAACACACCAAAAACCATTGATCTTTTACTAGGTGCTAATGTGTACTCCGAGATTATCGAGACAGGTTTAATTAAGAGTTCATATGGTCTCAGTGCACAAAAAACTCATTTGGGTTGGATAATCTCAGGGGATACGTCTAAGAAACCTAAGGGAGAAAAGTGCAATACTCCGTAAATCTGTGCACAACGTACATAGAAAATCCGCAAAAAAAAAAAACATCCGCTACTTTAACCCGGACTTAGTGCATGGTGGGCGGATTCTTAAAGAATAAAATTCTTGGTAGGCGGAATGTTCGAGATATATATTCAATATGTTTTAGTTTGTCATTAAGAGATGGCGCCACAGTACTATTAGCTCGCGCTTGCATATGGTAGCTGTCTTTTAATGGCATACGGCTGTCGATCGGACAAATTCAATTAGCCAGGTGCCCCCAAATATACAATTGTCCTCTTATCTAATCGTTGTCCAAGTCGTTGTCTTTGTCGTTTCGTTCATTGTGGTCGTTTTGGTCGAAAAAGTATTAGTCGACAAAATTTCCGTAAACAGTCACCATTATTTCCCTTTTCGCAGATTGATTTCCCAAAAAAAAAAACACTTTTGGCTAAAGGGAAAATGGGATATAATAATATCAACGAGACCACTGCGAATTACAACAAGGGCATTTAAATACCAATAATGAACAACGACGAAGCTACGTGTAAATACAAGGTAGATATTGTGGCTATTACCAATGAATAAATGTCGATTTTTATGCGTTCATCGAACGTTCAATGTGACCGGAGTCATGTTTATTGAACCGTAGATTCTGATCAGTGGACATTTGTGCGACTCCGTGGCCGCTTCAACCATTACTATGATACGTTTTCGATTAAGTGCGTGGTATTTGTAAAGAAGATATGATTAATAAGGATAATTCAATACGATAAACCGACTTAGAAATTATTTTTTAGAAGAGTAAACTTAATTGAATGGGTTTTTTTTTATATCATAGGAGGTAAACGAACAGATGGGTCACCTGATGTTAAGTGATCACCACCGTCCATAGACACTTGCAACACCAGCGGAGTCGCACCAGGGGGGGCTGGAAGAGGAAAGAGGGTAGGTGAAAAGAGGTGGGCCTCCAACACTCTCACTGACCGAACGAAACCAAGATAATCTAGATCGAGTTTTTTGCCGGTTCTTCCCGATGATTGGATTTTATTCCGAACCGGTGGTAGTTTTGACGTTCATAAGTGCCTTTTCAGGGCCTAAATTGAATAAAGAGTATTTTGATTTTGATTTGATTTGAAACGCAACAAAGCACTGTTACTTCACGTCGGTTTTCTGTGAGAGTGTGGTAGTACCCCGGGCGAGCCAACCCATTCATGCTGAAACCAGTAATAACTTCAGCGTAGCTCTACAACCTAAATAACACGCAACACATTAATAGCACGGGCTTACCTTAACAATACATCAACAAATAATGCTTTTTAAATATACCACTACTAAATATTTGTTTTATCTATACTATAATAAAACTGTAACAAGCCTAAATCTGTACATTAATTTTAATCAGGGTAGACTATGTTATCGATATAGAAGCCAAAAATATTTTTTTTACAATTTTTGTCTGTCTGTCTGTCTGTCTTTCTGTCTGTCTGTCTGTCCCTATGAACACGCATCACTCTGAAACAACTGAACCAATCTTAACGAAACTTGACATAGTGATAACTAATACTACGAGATTACATCAAATATACTTTTTGTCCCATAAAACGCAAAGGGTTCTCCAGGATAAAGGATTAAAGCCTAGAACCTAAACCCGTATTACTCTGAAAGTACTAAACCAATTTTAACGAAACTTAACACAGTAATAACTGATATTACAAGGCTACATCCAGGATACTTTTCGTCTCATAAAACGCAAGGGGTTCTCCAGGATAACGAAAAACAAAAATTTGTAGTTAACGTAACTAGACTTTTTTGCGACACTTTAGTACAAAAGCCGGCAACGTTGAAAGAACAAGAATTTTAGAATACCTGGTTCTTTAATATATCAATATATATTTTTTTGTATCATAGGAGGCAAAAGAACAGGTAGGTCACGTCATGTTAAGTGACCACCACTTCTATAGACACTAGCGACACCAGGGGTGTCGCAAGTGCGTTGCCAACCTGTATATGGGGGAGGGTAAGGGAAGGCAAAGGAGGAAAGGAGAAGAGAAGTGGGCCTCCGACGCTCTCACTGACCAAACGAAACACTACAATGCAAGCGCTGTTATTTCACGTCGATTTTCTGTGAGAGGGTGGTATTAGCCCGAAAGGACACTTGGTAGCCGGTTAACGTTGTATTTTTAATGCGCGTTTTAATTCAATTAATTTTGATATATGAATAGGTACAGTAGAACATTTTTTTTTTCAGTAACTTTTAAATGCAATTAAAAGCATGAATGTATCATAGTCAGACACATTTCTTAATAAACAATCATATATATATACCTTTTTTTTTTTTTTTTTATCGTGGGGAAATCCCTTATGGATACCCACCCTCCCTGGGGAGAGAGTGGGTTATGTCCGACTCGCACGGACTAAAACCCCACGGTGTACGTCTTCCGCAATTGTGGGGCGGCACGAGATCTCTATAGACTTCATCGTGCCGCCCCAGCGGTGTGGCCCAGCGGCAGAAGTGCCGCCGCCGGGCCTCTTCTTGTAAGGAGACAGCCGGGTACACACCGGCCGTCTCTTTCTCGTCTGCCGGACCTGTGCAATGGGAAGGTGGGGCCCCAGCCCCACCCGTTCCTAGGTCCGGCTACGGGGGCGGGAGGAGGCGATCAAACTGCCGCCTCCTCCTGCCTGTCCTCCGTTGGCGGAGAGGGCCACTTTGCGGATCGTTCTCGCGGACCCTCTCCGCCGCCTCCTTCTGCGAGACGACTTCCTCGCAGAAGGAGGCAACTGCGTTCCATATATCCTCACTACCGAGCATGGCCGCTACCACGCTCGGCAGCGAGAGTTCCCCTCCTACCGCCGCAGCCAGAATGCGGCGCTGCTCCTCCCACGCAGCACACTCAGACAGTGTGTGCTGCGCGGTGTCCGGGTCAACGCCGCACTCATGGCATACGGCGGTCGGCTCCCTGCGCGCTATCCGATGCAGGTACCAACCGAAGCAGCCGTGCCCGGTCAGCACCTGCACCAGGCGGAACGTCAGGGAGCCCCATCGTCTGTTGCACCATTCCAGCAGGACCGGGCGGACGGCGTCGATAGTGTATCTGCCGTACTGCGCGTCCGCCAGGTCCTGCTTCCACCCCTCCATCTTTACCTCCCTCTCCAACTTTCTTCTCGCCTCTATTTCCCTGGGAGCTGGAGGCTCCCCTGACTGCTTTTTAGCCGCCGTAAATTCATAAACGGCGGCCAGCACTTGCGCCTCCAACTCCCAGGGAAGGGAGCCAGCCAGCACCATGGCCGCCGCTGCGGACACCGTTCGGTACCCTCTTATCGCCCTCAACGCCACGGTGCGCTGCGCATTTCGCAACGCGCGGATATTGGTGGCGCTGAGGGCGTCCACCCACAACGGTGCCCCGTAGGAGGCCATAGCTCGGATGACCCCCATGTAGAGGCGGCGGCAGGCGGCACCCGGCCCCCCGGTATTGGGGAGGAGTCGTCCGAGGGCCCCTGCCGCCCTGACTATCCGCGGTCTGAGCCCCTTAAAGTGGGGCTCGAACCGCCAGAGTCAGTCCAGGGTGAGGCCCAGGTATTTCATATGGGTCCCCACCCTGACACGGACGCCCTCCACACAGATGTGGGCCCCCGGAGGTGGCCCCCGCCGAGGCCCATGGAACATTAGGGCCTCAGTCTTCTCGAGGGCCACCTCGAGGCCCAGCCTTCTGATGCGCCCGACCACGAGAGTTACAGCCTCCGTGGCCAGGCGCAATAAACTATTTGTTTCCCCCCCTCGGGCTACGACTAGGGTGTCGTCCGCGTAGCAGATGAGGCGCGCTCCAGAAGGGAGCACACCGCGGAGCACCCAGTCGTAGCCCATGTTCCACAGGAGTGGCCCTAACGCCGACCCCTGTGGAACCCCTCGTTCCGTATTGCGCCGGACCATTTGACCTCTTGCGTCCACGAAGGCGACCTCCCTGCCATCGAGGTACGCCTCCAACAGCCGCCGCAGATACAGGGGCACTCCGAAGAAGCGGAGCGCCTCCCGTATGACGCTATGCGGCAGGCTGTTGAAGGCGTTGGCGATGTCCAAGGACACCGCCAATAACCTTTCGCCCTCAGAGGTCGCCTCCATGGAGACCCTCTTCAGGAGGGTCAGGGCGTCCAACGTGGATCGCCCCGACCGGAAGCCGAACTGCGCGTCCGACAGGTTCGGCCCCACTTCCTCTAGGTGCCGGACGACCCGGGAGGCAACGATCCTTTCGAGCGCCTTCCCGGTGTCGTCCAGCAATACGAGGGGCCGGTATGCAGACGCGCAGTCCGGAGGGCGGCCTTCCTTCGCCATTAGGCAAAGCCGTCCGGTCTTCCAGGACTTAGGGAACTGCCCGACCGCAAGACAGCGGTCAAACAGCTCCCGAAGCCACCCCCCGAGATGGTCCAGCGCAAGGACTAGCACCCGACCCGGGACTCCGTCAGGGCCGGGTGCTTTGCGTCCGGCGGTGCGGAGGCGCGTAATCGCCCTCCCCATCTCCTCTTCCGTAACAGGGGGAGGGTCAATCAGCACCTCCTCTACCACCTGAGGAGGAGGCATGGGAGGAGGGAGGAGCTCCGGAGGGTCGGGGAACAGTGCTCCCACAACCCTCTCAATTACTTCCGGCTGGAGAGTCTCCGTTACCGGGGGCGCCTGGCCACGGAACTTTCTCCGCGCCATCTTATACGGGCGCCCCCACGGATCCGTCTCCAGCTCACGGAGCATCTCCTCCCATGCCTGGTCTTTCGCTCGGCTGATGGCGACCTGCAGTGTTTTCCTACAGGTTCTGTAGTCGCCATACAGCCGGGCCTCCTCCTCGGGGTCCCTATTAGACCTTCTCCGGCGACTGCGCCCGTACAGCCGCCGGGCCGCGGAGCAGGCCGCACGAAGCTCGGCGATTTCTTGCGACCACCAGTACACTGCCTTCCTCTTTGGACGGTGTACGCTCCGCGGCATCGACGCATCGCATACCTCCGTGAGAGCGTCACGGAGGCGGGCTGCAGACGCGTCGATATCAATGTCCGGGGGGGACATGACCCAGGCCTGGACGATGGCCGCCTCTCTCGCTCGCTCCGAGTCGAGGCGGCTCATCGTCCAACGGGGGAACTTCGCACCCGTTCGGTGGCGGGTTGCCGGCACATCGTGGGAGGTGGAGACCTCGAACCTGATGTATCGGTGGTCCGATAAGGTCTCCACCTCCTTCATGACCCTCCACCCCCGGACACGGCGTGCGATCGAAGGGGAAGCGAACGTTAGGTCCACTATCGAACCTCCGTTATGTCGCACGCACGTGTATGTGTTCCCCCTGTTGAGGAGAGACAACCCATGTTGGGCTGCCCACTCTTCAAGCGCCTGGCCACGCGGGTCCGTGGCCACCGCTCCCCACGCCCTGGATTTCGCGTTGAAGTCGCCCAGTACGACGATGGGGAGCGGCTCAAGCCGCCTCACGACCGGCCCCAGTGAGTTCAAAAAGGATTCGAACTCGATGAGGGGCCGGTTCGGGGAGAAATAAATTCCAATGGTCGCAAGACCCTGTGAGGCGACCGCCACGAACCCGGAGCCCCTCTCTTTGACTAAGAGGGGTAGTCCCCTCCCGGACAACACACCCACGGAACCATCCGCGTCTCCGGCCCAGTGAAGCTGATCCGGAACGCGGTACGGCTCTGCGACGACGGCAACGTCGATGTTCCACTCCGCCACCGACTGTAGGAGAAGGTCCTGAGCGGCGGCGGAGTGGTTTATGTTAGACTGGAGGTAGCTGCTGTGGATGTAATCCATTACTAGTTTTCAGCAGCTACCTCCATTTGCACCCTTTTAAAAAGGGGCAGTTTCCCCTTCACAGGAGGAGGCCTACATTCGCCCCCTCCCATGATGTGGGCCGCTGGCCTGCCGGCCTCCACGCAGACGACGCATTGCGGTTTATCCACGCCGCAATTGTCTGCATGGTGGCCGTCCTTCCCGCAACGGAAGCAGGCATCCCTCCTCTCGACGGCTGATGGACATTTCGGCCGGGTATGGCCCAAGCCCATGCATTTGTAGCACCTGAGGGGCCTGGGCTCCAGGTGCACGACTCGGGCCATACTCCAGCCAATCCTGAGGCGACCAGCCTTAACCAGTTTCCGCGCCGCGTCCACGGGAAGAGAGACGTAGAGAGAATTGGTTCCCTCTCCCCAGGCGCGGAGCTCACCCACCCTTAGGTTGGTGAGTTCGCATCGACTGGCCTGGACGATCGCCTCCACGGCCTCGTCCCACGTTACCGAGTCCTCGATGCCCAGGACCCGGATATCGGCTCGTCGGACCGGTCGCACAACAGTGGCCAGTCCGTCCAATGCCTCCCTGACTTTAACCGCCAGCTTGTCGGCCTGCGGGGCTGCCAAGAGGCCTGGCACCTGGAGCATTTTTGCCCCCGTGGCGCTCGTCCGGACCTTTAATTGGTCAACGCCACACTCAGGGAGCGATACCTCCTGCCGGGCCTTTTGAAGGATGGCAGCATATGTGACACCCTTCTCGGCTGCATCCTGCCGCAATGTTATAAGAACTGCGGCCGAGCGCGGGGCAGCAAGCCTATCTCTCGGCTTCCGCTTGCGCTTCCTCCTCTTCCTGCCCTTAGCCTGAGGGGTCGGGCCTGGCGCTGCCGCTGTGATTGCCGCTGGCTTCTTTTTACGGCGGCGCACAACTGTCGACCAGGCCTCAGAGCTCTCTGGGGCCGAGGCTGTTGATGGCAGCAGGGGCCTCTGCTGGGATGGCATGAACGACCCTGAGGCGGTTTCCTCCCTGCGGTCGCTTCTAGCTCCCTTCGTGGCGGAACGGCCCACTGCGACCTTCCTAGGCTGGTTGGGGGGGCCGGGAGTGGCTTCCCTTTTATCGCCTGCAAGCGCCGGCCTCAACACCTTAGGTGGGAGGAGGCGGTCATTGATGGATGCCAATTTGGCATCCATCATTTCCCCTACTGCTCGCAGTAGCGAGCTCTTCATCTCCTCCCACTCCTGAGGCTGCGCCGAGGAAGCCCGCTGAGGAGGCCGCTGAGGAGGCGGCGGTGGAGGAGGCGGCACCTTCTTTATCTCGCTCTCTTTCCGTCGCCAGGCGAGGATCTCTTCCTGCAGCCGAGCGTTATGGGCCCGGAGGTTCCGGGACTCGCGCTGCAGCTGCCTGTTTTCTTGGTCTACCGCGCGAAGGGCCAGAACCTCCACCACCTCCTGGAGGGTCAGGACTGCCAGCTTCAGTTCCCTAATGAGGGGCCTCTTCACGTTTGTAGACTTCGTAGCCACCTCGACGATGGTGGCTGTCTGTCCTCTGGCCAGCTCCTTCAGCCTGTCCGCGTCAAGGCCCTCCAGGTTCAGCGGCACACTCTTCTTAGAACGCCGAGACTTGGAGGGGTTGGAAGTCTGCGGATCAGAGGGCTTAGGGTCCGAGGTCTGAGAGTTGGAGGGTTGGGACTCCTCCTCCTCCTCCTGCCCGCTGTCTTCGGTTGCCGTTCGGGTGGAGCAGCGCGAGAGAGCCCGGTCGTAGGACTCATCGGCCTCCCCGAGCACTGAGCGCTTAGCGGTGGCCAAACGCTTCGAGTACCGCGTTCTCCCTCTACTCACTCCCGCTACGCCCACTGTTGGAGCTCCCGCGTTGGTTTCGTCCGAGGACCCATCCTGGTGTTGGCGCTTCTTAGTGCCAGCCTGGTCCAGCCTACCGCCATCTGTCGAAGCAGGGTAGGGCAACTCTTTAGCATCGACAGATTCCGCCTCCATCGACACCAACGCCGCCACACTACGTCCGCTCGACATCGAGAGGCAGTCCAGTAAAGGAGTCCTCTCCAGCCTCACTACTGGTACAGCTTTGCCACACAAATCCTCGGTTAGCCGTTGATAGGCCAAGTTCGTCGTTCGAGATAAAACACCGTCCGTGTCACTTGCAAGTTCAGAGTCCAAATCAATTACCAAAGTCGTCGGTTCAACATCGATTTCGTGTACAAATTTGCCCCCCCGAGAGAACATGGGGCAGCCTGGACCCGAGGGTCCAGGGAGGGATTCTCCGGCAGCGCCGGTACCCTCCTCGGGTAATAACTTTTGATTCGTACCTTCCATCATAGCTCCACAATACCGTCAAGTTCGCGGTACGCCCGCCGAGGTCAGTGTAAACACACCGACCCCGCCGGCCGCTATCCGGAACTGGGCCGTTGGGGCTCAAAGTGAGCCCTCATCCGCCCCAGCCCAGTACTGAGGATGCCGCTCACACACCACCCTCAGGTCAGAGATCAGCCGCCGGTCAACTGGACCGACGTTGCCCGGGGTGCGCCACGCGGAGGCTCTCTGACAGTGCACCCCATCATATATATATACCTGCTGATATATTTTATAAAAAAAAAATAATAATAATTTTAAACTAATATTTTTTTTCCATAACAAAGAACAAATCTCATTTTATTAAACATTATTGATATTAAGATTTCACCATATAAAATGAAACAACGATAAACGTAAAGGTATGTACGTATGACTTGGGATTGACGCCATTTTAAATATATGCGTCGTCGACCATCAGGCTATACGAAACCGAAATAGCTTGGGCCGGCGTGGTGAAATATCTTGGCGTCACTTTAGATAAACACTTAAATTTCGATTCACACACAGATAGAGTGTGAAATAAAGCCGCTATGGTCTTGGGTCGTCTCTATCATTTGCTTTGTCATAAGAGTAAAATGTCCCCCAGACATAAACTCACTTTATATAAAACTTGCATCCGTCCGATTATGACGTACAGTTGTTCGGTTTTTGCACATACGCAAAATCGTATTCAAAAGTTACAGGTTCTCCAGAACCGAGCCCAACGTAAAATAACCGGTGGCTCATGGTACGTCCGCTCCACAGGGACCTGGAGATGCCTTCTGTCTGGGCGTATATAAAATCACTCACACGTAGTTATTTGGAAAAAGACGCGAATCATCCCAGCCTTTTAGTGGTATCCGCCACAAACTATGAACCCGCACCCAACGCTGCGCAGTATAGAAGACGACCGCGACATATTCTTACCGACCCTCCTGATTCAATCACGTCAGCGAAAGATCAGTAGCAGCCTGTCTCTTCAAACAAAGCGTGTTCACGTCCACGCCCGCATAATCACTATCACGCCACCATGGTCTGGGGATAAATTTCGCTCCCGCACACCAGATTAGGCCCCGCTCGGCAATGGCTCAAGCCTAGGTCCGTTCCCTCGGCGGGGAGCCCTTGAATACGCTGCTCACGTAATACAGTGACACAAAACTTTACATCACTGCTACAACATCACATACATCACCTATACACACGTGCACGCCTACACGCTTACATGCTGTTTTTCTTTTTCAGAAAAATAAACACACAACAAAGAGTTTTACCCTTATTTTTCCCTATCTTATCCTATATAGTTTAGAGAAATTTTTCCAACACAAAATACATATAGGAGTTGTTGAGGCACGCATGCTTGGTACACATGCATGTTTTAATAACTTATATACGTATATCTAGATAGCTTAGCTTAGGTTAGATCAGATAGGTTGCGATTTTTGCACAAAACAGGCGACAGCCCAAGCCGAGGTGTACTGTGCACCCTTGAGTTGGTCGCCCAAACATCCCAAGTCGGTTGAGTACCTTCAGCGCTCAACTCAATAGTTCGGTGAAGCTGTAAAGACCTTACCAGGTCAACAGCGTATACAATTCGAAAAAAAAAATGCGTCGATAACACACGCTGCCACAATTATCGCTATCTTTATCGTGCAGCCAGTACTGCACTAAACTATAGCTATAGCTATATTCTATACACATTATTTTTATAGCAATAAATCGGTCTCAATATTGACTAATAACTGAATTAGTGTGGAAGATAAAATTTGTACTTATTTATATCTAAATATAGTAATAATAAAATTACTGCTATTCTAACATGGGGCAAGATTACTTTTATTTTTATTTCCAAAAAATAGCATCAAGCACATTATTATCAATATCAAAAATGTCTTTCAATAGTAATTCCATTTTAATAACGTTTCTAAGTTAGTGGGAAAAAACATCCTAAAATTATTTAAAAATCAATATTTTTGTCTGTGAAGGTACGATATATACAAATAAACGCAACTCTTACCGGCAGCTAGGTAGCCCGTTGTTAGGATGAATATAACGTATAAAACTGGCTTGATTGATTCTTTCCGGTATGGCCTCTGCCTATATAGGTAATTTCACCAATATCAAGTGTGACAAATACACGTTATGTATTTAATGCCAAATATTCAATATAATAACGTAGAATAATCTACAATAGAAACATATCAACATGGATAAATTATCAAGAAGTGATAGGCACTATGTTGTGAATAGTACAGAGATTATTTATTATTATGTATTAGAAATATATTTGAAATACGTTTTCGAAACAGTTTATAACTCTTAGACTATAGTTTCAGGCAAGTGACATTTGACGGTTCGGCGCGATGTTTGACGCTTCGATACGGTGTTCATATATTTTTCTTTAATATAATGGAGTATAAAAAGGTTTTAATACAAGTTGAAGATGGTTATGATAAAGTAAGCGGTAGAGATGTTTATTTAGTTTTATGTACGTTAGTTTTTATCTTAATTGAACTGGTAGATGATTTTTTTTTCTCGAAATGACTACGCTATTGACAGAGTAAGTTCTTAACAGCTTTACCGGACTACAAACAACGGAGTGGTAGATGATGCTACGAACGGGTACTAGGCTTATTTAAAATAAAAATTACATGTAATCTGGGTATATGTTTCAGTGAATCCGTGGATAGTTTGGATTTTTGGAAATGGTAGTTGTGGCTGCAACTGGATAGCAGTTTTATTTATTTTTTTTCGCGTTTAAAAATACAATTGAAACCAGTGATAACCAATTTGGTGCAGACGAAGTTGCACGGGTCAGCTAGTCCATAATAATGTTACAAAAAGGTAACACATTCGTGAGTTTGTGACGTTGTAGGGGGTAATCTTATGAACTACTTCAGATTTGAAAAATTCTTTCAGCGTTAGAGAGCTCATTTATCAAGGAAGGCTATAGGCTATATATATCGTCACACTAAAACCAATAGGAGCGGAGCACTAATGAAGAAGATTTCCAAATCGTGTTTTTTCCTTTTGAGATCTTCCCCTGTGTGTTAGTCCGTTAGGTGATGTTTGGTCATATTATCTACGAGAATTATGAATTCTTATCAATCCGTAATGAAATATAACTGAGCCACGGCAACGCGTGGCCGGGTCAGCTAGTTCAGATATAAGAAGAATATCATTTTCAATTAATTTAGTTTGAGAAAAACATAAGTGTTACGTAATATGTATAAAAGCATTTCAATACGAATTTATACTTTAATACTAAAAACAGCTTCTATAACATTTATTATATCTTATAGTACTTGCAACACATTTAATTTTTATCGCGAAAATCGTTTTTTTTTTTTCGAAATGACTACGCTATTGACCCTCCAGGTCTTAACAGCTTCACCGAACCACGGCGAAAATCGTTAATTAGAATCTAACAAAACAATGGTTTCAATTATTTTTAATACATAATAGATTTTTCATTAAACTGATTAAATTTTATTGACGTTAAGTGAGGTCTAACATGTGTATACGCTACTTTACTATCTGCCACGTGCAAATGTCGGAAAATATCCAGGCATAGAAAACTACCTACCACAGTTCTATTATTTTCTTTGAACCTGTGAACTTATGTGTATAGATATACCGAAAAATACGTTACCACGAAGCAACTATCGCTTCAGGACTAAGCATTAGTTGTGACGTAATCGACGAACTAAGACCTTGATTTAGTATTTACCATAGTCTTTTCTGAACAAATACAAATTAAAACTGTATACAGTTAATCGTTCCTATATATATAATAAGAAGGTAAATATAGCGGGTCTGAACCTTTTAAATTTTTGTGAAAATAATTATTGTTGGTATCTTGGAATAAGTAAGAAAGCATATTACAATCGTTTTAAAAATGTATGTCTGTTGGTTTATCGATCTGTTTGTTTGAACACGCATTACTGCTAAACTACTGCGTTCACGATAAAATCTTACCAAGAAAATATAGCAAAGCATATCTTCGAGTAACATTTAGTCTTAGTTTTATTAAAATTGATTCACTCTATCAATAGTTATTGTAATTTTAATGACGACCCGACTTAAGTACGAGAGAAGAGTAGATAAGTAAATGAATTTATACATTCAAATGATTTTATTAGTTTTTTCATATTAGGCTCAACACAAACGGAGTCGCGAACACAGCTTATTGTTTCTATAAATTTAAACAAAAATTACCTCCACACATGTGACCGCACACATGTTTATACATGAAATTGGAAGGGTATTATTTTTTCCCTTATCGAACTGAAATAGTTAAAAAAAGTATTCGTCACAAAATACATATAAGAGTTGGCGAGGTATATGTGTTTCAATAACTCATATAAGTATGAATATTTAGCTTAGCTTAGTTTAGCTCAAATAGGTCGCGAATTGTATGTATCAGTCAAGAGCCCAAGCCGAGATGTGCCGTGCATCCTTGAGATAGTTGCCTAAATAAAATCGGCTGAGTGCCTTAAACGCTCGTCTTAGTAGTCCGGTGAAGCTGTTAAGATTTTGCTAGGTCAATAGCGAAGTAAGTTCAAGAAAAAAAAAGTTTCTTCGTGACAATATTTTGTAGTAGGTATTATAATATTTCAGTGCAACGATCTCGTGTGTCAGGAGAAAGCACTGGATAACTCTAGTCAGCCGCGAATTCGACACGTGTCGACGGTATTTAATTAGTGTAGGGTGTCAGCGGGACGGGTGGTATGTTTGCAACCGCAGCCGACAAACGGTTACCTGCGGCCGCCGCGTCGCACCGCGCCGTTCTGATATCAGTGGAGCCGGAACGTAATACGAGAACAGTCCGCTACTAAGATTGTTTACATGCATGACAAAATATATCACTCCAAACAACGTTAACACTGAATGCTAATTTCTAGTTCAATAACTTAAAAATATGTGTTATATTTTAAAACGTAACCATTTTAAAGCATGTATTCAATACGTATTTAACTTTTTTGTATTAAGAACGTATAGGTTTGGGGTTAGAACTCTGTGGTCTAAGACGGTAAACACGCTTTATTTAGATGAAGACTGGTCTTCAAGTGTAGCTGCAGTAACAGGCCTATAGGTGCTTGCCCTATATTATGTAATGATATCATTGCAAACATTTTTCTTCACTGAAAGCTTCAGCACATTAGCAAGGTTTCAAAATTATATCGATGTATTTAGGTAGCTTTAAGACTCCGTTCGGGGCACTATCCATCGAGAAATTTTGCATACCTAATGAGAAAAGCTGAATCTGCGATGTATGCAGAAAAATAGAGGATGAGCATCATTTAATAATGGAGTGTGCTAGGAACCGCATCGGAAGAGAGTCGTTGATGAATAGTGTAAAAAGCCAGAACATAGATATTTGTCAAAGCATCTTGGCTAAACCCTGTTCGGGTGAAGCCAGAAAGCTGTAACATCTGGTAATATCGCATCAGCGACTCTCGTCATAGAGCTATAAAGATTAACAATGGGGTTGATATTTTCGGTGGAATAAGGGGCCCTATAAACAAAGTAAAATTAAAAAAAAAACATTATACATTCATATAAAATACATAAAAAAACATTAAAAACAACATATATATAGATGGATGCAATGTCCTAACAAATTAACTGCCGAGCCATTATCACTTAGTGTCTCCATCATCAACATCATAGCAAGAGTAAATGTGTATAATGTATTATTTCAAACAGAATTAATAGCAAACTCGTGACTCCATCCCCTTCCAACAGTTTTAATTTTTCGTGCTTACATCTTATTTAATCTGAAAGAATATTGGGTTATTCTAACTATTAATTTAAATGCAAATGTGTTTTTGTCTATTATATTTACGCCCAACAACGCCCAACAAAAGACATAGAGCATCTTCCATTCATAAAAAAAACAGTGGTACTCTCAAGGGATAGGTCAAATCTACATTAACAATAACGAAGACGCGAACAAAAGCTAGCTTTATATATTATCAATCATAATTTTGTCGTTAACCCTAAAATCTTATAACTTATTACTCCATTTTCAGTAATATTTGTTAAATTGTATCATTAATGTTTACGTCCCTGGAAAAGCGCAATAATAGTCTAGACAATACTTAAGAAAAACCTTTACTTGCACTGTAAGTGTGTAAAATGAAGTCATCCATTGCAGTAAGCTAGACCTAACAAATATTAGCTAACTAGCAATTTAGAATCAGTTTCGAAAGTTCTTCATAAGTTTTAATCAGTTTTTTTATAAATTAAGAATTCATTTTGTTCTAAAAGCACCTATTTAAAAATGTTTAAAAATGTAAAGTTAGGATCAGGTTAAAGAGAATACGTTATGGTACTATATCTATTTTGAAACCAAAATGAAAAATACATTATTCAATTTAGGCTCTGTGAAGCTGTTTTTAAAGTCAAAACTACGACCAGTTCGGAAAACAACCAAGTTACCGAGATTAATTTTTCTGTGTGTTTGTTCCGGGTAATTTCCAAAACGGCTGGACCGATTTTGACGAGAATTTCACTGGCAGATAACTGAACTGCTGGTGAGGTTAAAACGATTTTTACGGGATTTTCACCGGCAGGTAGCGGACATTATAAAAAATAATTTCGTCTTTTTTAATTTAGACTAGCTGTTAACCATGGCTTTTCCCACAGTGCAATCTCCAAAACGGTTAAACCGATTGTTACGGGACCTTTACTGACAGATAGCTGACCTTATAGGAAGTAATTTGGTTTATTCTATTTCAGACTAGCCTTTACTTGCGACATCATCCGCATCAAAGTTAGCAGGAGTATGTTTTTACTGTAAGCATTTGCGTAAGACGTGCATTGTACTGGACTCAAATAATAAATATAATTAAAATTCCTATATCACCTCAGTAACCTTAGTAATATAACATATTATCTCGAGTTCAATGAGCACTATTTAAATTATCGTATATTACGAAGATCTTAAGTTTTATTCAATCTTCGTTGTATTTATACAAGATTTCAGGACGTCAGCTCATTCATTGTTTACAATTCAACATTAAAATTATTAATAGCAATTTTGAAGATAGAGAAGATTCTTATAAGATATTAGACCATAAACGTATTAGTTATTGACAATATGGGCATTTTATATCCTTATATCATAGTAAGTGAGAACCGAGGTAGTTATATGACCGGTTAAGTCCTAATATGTTGTTGATGATAAACCTCATTTAAAAAACACTCTGTTAGTATTTATATAGCGTAGTCCGTTGAAGCTGTTAAGACCTTACTAGGTCAATAGCGTAGTCAGGTCGAGAAAAAAAAGATAATTATTTATATATCTAATGAAAACATTACATGTTACTGAAAGTGGCGTGCGTGTCGTAGGTACTTACAATTGTTTTTAAAGAGAATTTCTATAATTGTACATAGTCTCACAATTTTATATATTTTTTTGTTTTTTTTTTTTATTGTAGCACGACAAAGTGATTGCACTATGCCTGATGGTAAGCATAGTACAATCCAAAAACATCGGCAACCACCGAGAGACAGATTATCCATCGCCGTTCGTCGTTGTCATGCCGGCCATAATGACGAAAGTCACCGGTACTGGATATGCACAGGCTGATTCCGAAATGTGACGCGCAGAAGCGAGTCACTATGATGGACTTTTTCGCCATATACATGGGGGTTGCGACCCAGTCGGGCTATAAAACCCTACCACCCCGCTGTCGCCATGCCTCGTTATTCAGCAGGGTGCACCACGTGCAGGTGAGGTTAGCTTGGATGTCTCAAGTCTTAAGATGTTACTCGACACCCCTTACACCCCAAAATCCATTTAATATAATAATTTAATACAATTTAAAAAACGCGTGTGGAGCTGCAGGTACTGCTAGTCGTACATATTTTTATAAAAACACATGACCATCACATTCTCTTTTGACACAGGCACAGAGAGGGGTGCTATTTCCAGACATCACATTATGATCCACATAGTGATCCACCCCATACCGTTCAGACCTGCGGTTCTCAACTTTTTTTACTCAGCTACACACTAACATACGTTTAACAAATTTATGAAATTCTTACGTACTTACATGCAAAATTTGGAGTATAAAATAGTAAATAAAAGTATCGTGTTTGGCAATCTCGGTACACAATCACGTGTGCTTTCGATGCTACGCGCGTTGACTGACTACGTTATTGACCCAGCAAGGTCTTAACAGCTTCACCGGACTAGGAGACGTACAATGCAATGTGTCATGACACAGTGGTTTAGAACCACTGCTTTAAGTATCAAAACCCGCCCAATGTGATGCTCGAATTCAATATCGGATAAATCGGTAATGTGCTTTGGAACTTTGTTTTAAACTTGTGACTTTGTTATTTTTATTTACAATTAATAAATTATGTGCATGTAATTTGTTGAGCGACAATCAGGTTGTATATTAAGAAAATCATATTTGAAGATAAATTATATTTTTGTCGCTGACCACTTCGCACTACTTAAGTCATTGTTAAAAACCAAATATGAATTTTTATTGTATACACATTATATATTTTAATTGTTACTAAGTATTTAATTTCGTAAGCTTACATTGCGCTTAGTTTGACTTGGTTATTTGGGCTTATTCAAGTTCTTTCTTTTATACAGTTACTTTGTGTTATTTATTCTACTAATATTTAAATAACGCATTTACACGTGAAAGTTTTTCTAAAGACCACAGTAGTTTTCGTTATTTTATAAAAATATTAAGATGGGATATATGGAGAGAACTGACACTATTCTTTAGTTTTACTGTTATACATTTTTTTATGGGATAACAACAGAAACTTGCCTTGTACCATTTGTCAGTATAAACGATGGTAATAGGGGTTGGCACATTGTCATATGATCTATTAATAATATGTGCTATGAATATAACTTATTCCTAACAAGTAGTGACACAATTGTCACTGAACTCGAACAGAATTGAATTCCCGTTTTATTTGTGATCCCGTTTAGGTCTTTTGTATGTCGTAAATACAAAGCATATAAGTTGAGATGTAACCACTATTACTGGCTTTTAATATGGGCATATTTGTAATATTTTATATAATAACCGCTGTAATATAGTATTGGCATTAATAAAAATATCTAGATTACAATAAAAGAAAGACAAATAGCCGGGTTATATTGAAACTTTAATTTACTATAATCATAAAAAGAATTACAAAAATTCTACAAGTATCCGTTCTGATTTCAATAACTATTTGCATCAGAATTATTTTGATGCATATTAAAAATAATAAAAGAGTGTAGGTTCAGAAATTTTTAATCTAAGACATCTACAACGATTTGTACGTTACTTATCACTATTATCCAAATATCATATTTAATATTGAGTACCTAATATAACCATCAAAACTTGTGTACCTAATTCTAGATTAAATTAAACGATTTAATACATAATCGTAGCAATGAAGCACTTTGTTAGATAATTTCGTATTTTTATAGGGAAAATTTCAAGAATATTCGGTACCAATTATAAACAGTAGTGATATCGACATATAAACTTTACATCATATGTGATAAACTTGTTTTATTAATCCTTTAAAAATAAAACTATATTATTTTACTATATAACAAATACTTTTAAAGACACGGAGATGCATCTAATAACAAATACAATTTTATATACGGTAATGTTGCTGAACCAAGTCACCATTATCCTAACTAATATTGTAACTGTTATTATGTGAATGTGAGTTTATTACGTCTTCATGTCTTAACTAATCACCACGATATTTAGCTTAAATATTGTCTGGAGTATCAAAAGGAGAGAATTATCTTTCGTCCAGAAGAAAACCACTATTTCCGAGGAATATATTCGTTGTACATAAACGCGAGCAAAGCCGCGAGCAAAAGCCAGTAATTCAACATAACAGAATTAATGACTCTCTCGATATATCAGATCAGTACTTGTTCAATATCTGGCTTTACTTTGAATTCGTATTACTAATGTTCTCTGATTTACAATGCTCACATTTATAAAGAACTAGCTTCTGCCCGCAAGTTCGCCCACGTGGAATAGTTACTTTAGGCTAACGCTAACACACAGGAGACGTCACAAAGAGGAAAAAAAATTGAAACGTTCTTCATTGACACTCCGATCCTATTGATCTTAATGTGATATATAGTAATATGATAGTCTATAGCCTTCCTCGATAAATGAGCTATCTAACACTGAAAGATTTTTTTAAATCTAACCAGTAGTTCCTGAGATTAGTGCGTTCAAGGCAAGAAACTTTTCAGTTTTATAATATTAAGTATTGATATACATATATCACTTCTAATTAACATTCAAATACATAACACAATATTTAGACGAAATCGTGTGTAGTATCAGATATATACATAGCATCAAGTTAGATGTTTTCTAATCAGATTACTATAATAACCATGTATTAGGTATGTTATAAAACACAAGTATAGAGCTGATACTTAAATTTAAGTGCAGCAATAAAAGTGCTTTTTGTTGTAACAATATCGTTTTGGATCCATTATTTGGTTACAGTTAGGTAGTGCTCTATTACAAGCCAATACGACAGAACACGAATTGGAGTGGAGTAGCGTATGTTATAATATCTATATAAATTTTATTTTCTTTTAACCTCATATTATTGTAATGGAACAACTTATTCTACAAATTAACAAAAATTATTTTTTGTTACTAATTAACCCTTTGTCGATGGCGACTTCTATCATCCGATAAGCTCTTTATAAAACATTAAAAACAAATCTTCTAATTAAAAACTCTGAAGAACACAAACATTGTAATTTATTATACCAACCGGTACAATTACTAAACATAGAATCATTTGTGACAAATATTTATTGATACTTAACGATTAATAGTCATTTAAAAAACAAAGTCTACAACTTTATAACGTTAAGTAAGACGTAGTAAAATAGTTATATTATCATTATGAGTAATTATATTACGTAATTAACTTTAATTAAGAAATTAAACTGATGACGCGATTGAAATCTGATACCCCGTTCTCGCGACGTAGGTAAGTATGAACATATGTTCGATTTGGTGTCAAGTGTATTGAAACGCATGTTTTAAAATGTTTTTACTTTCGCATATCATCCAACTGTGTCTTGAAATACCTATTTCAAAGAAATATTGGATAATAGAGGATCAAATTAAAAATCGCGTGATTCCTTCACATCGTTCGTAATTTCAAAGTTCGAATTCCCTAATTCGGAATCCAAAATTTAAAAAATGAAAACTAGTGAAATTTTTCGCTTCAGTTAATTTCGTAAATAAAGTGGTGTCAGGAGTTTTTGGCGGGATTTTAGACTGTCATGTAGTGTGTTTTATATTTTATTCATAATCTTATGTGATTTGACTCTATATTTTTCTAAATTTGGTGGTGTTTTACGTAATATAGTTAGGTTATTGTGCATAAGTGAAAAGAATGGAAAATAATTCTATGGAGCATGAAATTCTGAGATGACACAAAAACTCCCTGGAAGGTTCTAACAAGAGATCCACCATTTTGTTAGAAATTTGACTCACACGACGCTTAATATTGAAGCGATCGCACGACGCTTGTAATATTATTGACTATGCTACAATGGCAGTAATAATCTGAAAGATTGATTGCCAAAAATAAAGTTATAAAAAAAAGTGGTGTCAGACAACAAATAACAAGTCAGTTATAGGCAAGCCCTACTTGTTTGTCGGTTACGCATCACTATTAAAAATAGCCTAATTTAAATTGTACTTGAAATTCGTAAAATATATTTTAGGTAAAAATTTATTAATTTACTATGGCTAATTTCCATCGAGAGACTACATTTACATAAGTTTATACATTTTATAATAAACATCTAGTCTACTCTCTATGACAATATTCGATTTCCCACATAGCTGGAGGTCCGCACCAGTAGAAATCGAAGGTGGTTTGGCATAAATCGTGGGAAGATCTACATAATTAACCGACGGGATAGTATCGGCGGTGCGCGGCGCGTGTTGCCTCGGCGTGGCCAAACGGAGACGATGCGCGTCTCGGGTGAACGTCTTACTTAACTGTTTCGTGCACCTGAATCTTCGGATTTCGATTACTTAGGTATAACTATCCAAACATGGTATAGTATTTATCATGAATACAATGCAGTGCTAGTTGATTAATATAACGTAACAAGCTGTCAAATATGTGTATCATATTTACTTTCAATGTCGTAATATATAACAAATATTGTTCTTGGATATTAAAATTTTACATAATTATATTTTGACAGACAAAAATACCAAAACAGAGAATAAGTTAAGTAATACAGACCATGTATAATTACAAAATACATTTTGTTTTATATCATAGGATGCAAACGACAGATGCGTCACCTGATATGAAGTAATCACCACCATCCATAGACATTTGCAACAGCAGAGGAGTCGCAAGTGCGTTGCCAGCCTGTATGAGAAGAAGGGAAGGAGCAAGAGGAAAGGAAAGGGTGGGCCTCCGGCGCTCTCAGTGACCGAAAGAAAGGCAACAATGGAAGCACTGTTACGTCACGTCGGTTTTCTGTGAGAGGGTGGTACTACCTCGGGCGAGCCGACCCATTAATGCTGAAACTAGTAATAGTTTCTGCGTGGCTCTACCACCTTAATAATGACGTCCCATATACCATGTTTCTTATTTATTATATAAGCTGTACTAAATATCAGAGTATTATACAATCAAACATATCTGTTGCTCCGAACATAATTACCAACAATACCAACATTTTAATCTGCAAACGAAACTAAACGATGTTAAGTACTTGATTAATACGGAATTTGCTTTGGCGTCGTATTCTAAGTTTTTTATAATTGGAACTAAATTTAAAAACACAAACAAAAATGAAAATTACAAACAGAATAACTAAGAAAATTGAGTGAATATATGTGTGTACATTGTTATTACGTAATTTTTCAACAAAGCTATAAATCTTAGGGCATTGATATGTATCGAAATATTAGAACCGGCGCAACTGTAGAGTTCGGCGCTTTTGTGTTGCCCCACCGCACCATTTTATAAATATTTTGAAGAAATATTTTTATAATGAACATACCAAGTTACGTTTCCCTACACATATTACAAATTCTGTTTTCTCCTCAAACATTTTAAATATAGATGAAATAAAAAATATAGTATAATTTCAGATTAATCTATACAAATCATAACAACATTGTAAGATTTTATTTTAATTCATTTTATATTTCACTTTGAACCTAGGTTGTATATTTATACTTACTTTAACTACATTTTGGTCGGTATTAAACAAACTCGTATGTAAATTGTGTAAATGTATTTATTATCAGTTATTGCATTTATATGAAAAATAAGTTAGATACGGGATTTAACACATTTTCCAAGCAACTAATTGTTTTATTTTAAGCAATTAGTCGTCAACAATTAATCTTATATTTGTATTTGATAGTAACAAAAGAATGTGTATATAATTAGCATGCTATAAAATGCCTGGAGCATTAAAAAGCATCACAAACAAATGCTAACTTCATCCATCTGCGACTACGGAAATTACTTTGGATCTTAACCACTTTGTATATAGTGATTCGTTTTGTATTTAGGGCCAATATTTGAACAAATATTTGACCAACTATCTAAATAACTTAGTAGTTTTTACTCTGATCGTGTTATTAGAACCTCATCTCTCAGCAGTCGAATCTCTGTTTGAACTGTATTTGTATAATGTGATATTCAGCTACTTTGTAAACACTGAATTGAATACATTGCACATTCCTTTAATAAAACATAACATAAGATATATTGGTTTGATTTAATTACAAGAATGTATACATGTAAACATAAGCATATATTCCTACGTAGATTTCGATAGATGTGAAGCAACACAACTCTTTGTTTCAATTCTTAGAAGCTCCATTTTAAAATTGTATTCTAAACTAGAATACCGAGTTTTTTACAATGTTGTCCGCGTCGCGTCGACTCGGTATCTATCTATTGAACTGTCAATGTAAAAATTAATTGTCGTTTTTTATTTGGAAACTCATAACAGTAATGGCTAGTTCGGAACTTGTGAAATGTGGAAAATTCATTAAAGTTAAATAAATTTATGGTGTATAAATGTCAATTTAATGTGGAAAATAGAGATTGTTAAAATTATTTTTTTCCTTTAAAAGTTGGTTTACAAAAACTTAGGTATTTTACAATAATAGACATAGTCTTAAGTAACATTGATTTCCATAGCTAAAGCATACAAAGGAAGAGAATTATATATCAATTGAAAATAGATTGTGTGTCAACGGTCAGCAAAGCTTCGAGGCATGATCATTGATCCATTAAACCTCGTGCACGATCTCAACTATGTACCTGCCGTCGCGTCGGCATCATTGCAAATATTCGTAACTTCTGTCTTAAAAACAACAAAAATTATCTAAACTCTCTACAGATTGTAAGTTTTAAGAAATATTCACAAAGTATGAAAGTTTATCTCATGACATAACACCTCAGTCGTTATGCTCACACGCCTACGTACTAAAATTTTGCAAACAGGTTCAAAAGAATTTGCTACAAACTTTGAAACGTGATAATAATATCTGAGACTAAAGAAGGATAACAACTATGTCACAGATATTCGACGGTTTTTAAGTGAAAGTGCATTTCACGGACAAAAAATAAAACTATTCCATACTGACCTTTTCTATTGTTCGTGTCGTGTCTTGAAACAAAGGAGATCGATTTAGTCGAGATATGAGCGGGCAATTAAGGATTTCTAATGCAATAAATTAAACTTTAATATTTGGATCAAGTTTTTATGTCGATATTAATTAATAACGTTTTTTTTTGTGTCAACCACGTACTTTTTATTACAAACTCAATGTTATGATGTCGAAGACGAATTCTGTCAACTGTTTATTAAAAAAATGATACATTTACGTTATGCAATATTTTTATTAAAGTTTATATTACAGACATGCATTCTTTAACACGATATCATATTATTACAGAGGTAGGCAGTTAGAATAAATAGTTGGTTGTCGATTTTTTTTCTAAACTGGTTATTTTCGCAAATGGATCATTTAGAATTGGCAAAAGAAACGGAGAGAGGGCTGATCGCAATTTGATACGTTTCAGTATTTACTCCTATGACGTGTTGCATGAGCGTAATGTTAAATCACCAAGATTTTTTTCGAAATGACTACGCTATTGACTCAGACTTGTTAGTCCTGATATAGCTATATACAAGTCTGAGTGAAAGTCGTGGTTATTCCAAAAAGATTCAGATGCAGGTAAAAGAGTCGTTGTAATCAAAGTCCGTTGAATGTCTTAAGATTAGCAATCACATGCTTGGCAAATTATTGAACAATTTGATTGTAGACTCCTTTTGCATCAAGCCCAAAAGATCTAATGGACATGTACGAAGATTATCACAGAGCATTGTGTGCCCTAGTCTGTTTGTCTATATTGATTATACATTATTACAAACCTCTTTGGCTTTCTTCGGGTTAATTAAACACGCAGTCTTACCGGTTCAAAGAAATATTTCATTTCACCAAGAGAAAACAATCTAATTATGTCTTCTTCGTATTAAACGTAAGTGCATCAGGTTTCTGATTACGTTAGTTCGTTAGCTTGTTTGTAGTCATTTATGGAAACGTAAGTAAAATAATAGGCAACACGTAAGTACGATGTGAGTATTGTGTTGAAACATAATTGCCTATTTCATCCAAATGTCCATCTAAGGTGTCTGAATGTAATTACCAAAAGTCAGAATGGTCCCGCCCACGAGTGCTCTCACGAGCTCTGAGCTCACCTTCTCTGACAACCTGCTCACAAAAGCAAATTACACCACTATACTTAGTGGACCGCTTTTTGACTATTATCTTTATTATAGGTTTGTAACGTAATGGCTCATTTTTGTTAGTATTGACAATAAACGTTTTGTTTGTATGAGATTTAGAGGTGGGTTTGTCGTGTTTTGTTTAGACAGAACTTTAATTGGTTATAGTTGAACAATAAAATAACATGATAGTTTATATATTTACTAGCTGTGCTCACAACTACACACACGTTTTTTTCATTATTTATCGTTATCATGTTATATAATTATGATCTGTTGTAATAAATAATTGAGGTATATGTGTTGCAGTCCCACCTAGCGGTACTTTTACTATTTTTTCTATATTTTACTATCTTGCCTCAACTAAATTGTCAGACTCAAAATACTTGTATGCTCTCGTGAGGGACATATGAAGATACGCAAATGAGTCTCATCAATGCATATATATGATTATGGTTAACTTAATTCACATTAATGGTTTATATTGATATGCTTTATTGCATGCAAGGCAACGAGTTAAGCCGAGACGCACCCGTGCGCCCTTAAGCACGTTGCCATACGGCTGAGTACTTTAAGCGCTGGACCGAAAAGCCCGATGAAGCTGTAAAGGCCCGTCACAACAGCGATAGTTAGGTTGAAAAAAAAAAATCTACGTCTTATATTAATATTATAAAGAGTTAGTTTGTGAGTAAGACCAACAGGAGCGGAGTACCAATGAAAAATGTTTCAAAATCGGGCTTTTATTCCTTTTAAGACCTTTCGCTGCATATTACCCCAAAGTAACTATTCCACGCGTACAAAGTCGCGCGCAGAAACTATTAATTAATTATTATCTATACTAATATTATAAAAAGGTAAACGTTGTGAGTTTGTGAGGTTGTAGGGGGTAATATCTGGATTTACCGAATCAATTTAAAAAAATACTTTACCAATAGAAAGCCACGTTATTTGTGGGTATCATAGGCTATATATTATACCGAAAAATGAAGACTTTTTGTGGTAGTTGGATTTTATAATAACTGACCCACAGCAACGCGTGGTCGGGTTAGCTAGTATTTATATATAAATCAATATCTCCTATTGTAAATAAATTCGAAAATAATTTTAATATAGGAAATGAATCTCTCTCACCCTGAGGCAAAAGGTAACACAAATTTTAACCACTGTCCATAAGAATTAAACAGTTACTTCAGCTAAGCCACTGGACAGTCCGATCGGGTCGTCAACGTGAGCGGTCGTCTTTTTTGCTGGGCGCTCTGTGTTCGATTTCGATACTCGCGAGTTAGTGGCGTTCGATATTGGCTCGTGAGTGCTCGGCTTTTATCGTGAAGTGATTCGGCTGACGTAGCGCACACGTGCATTCCACAGGTGCACTGCACAGCACACCTGTGTTATTCTACCTGAAATTGAGTGAGACCTTTCCTTTGTATTTATTTATTGATCTATTTATCTCTTGTTACTTCTATTTGTTTACTCATTTATTTATATATTCCTTTGGTGTTATTTTTCTATATTTTCATTTATTTTTCAATTATTTATCTGTTTAGTTATTTAACTATTTATTCTTGTTCATTTATGTATTTTTATTTTACTTTTTCTTGTCTCGCTCGCGTGTGTCTTGTAGTATTTTTTCTTTTGTTTTATTTTAAACAGCTCACTTGGCACAGATTCGGGATAGTTTCGTAATTTACGTTTTGGCGTGCCCCCCTGCCCTTAAGGCACGGAGGTTGGTTCGCGTCTTCCCGGCCCCCCTCTGGCTTCGGCATGGCCAATTTAGAATTACTTATTCGATACAATGAGTACCTACTCGCGCAAGGTCCAAATGTGAACATATCCGCGTCCTTCGCGAATTTCACGAAAAGTAAATATGTGCCCCGCGTGGCAACATCTAACGCGTTTGCGCTTCTATATTCGCCGGAGTCAGCGGTGAATACGTCGGATAGAGCTCCCGTGTCGAGCTCCAACCCGGAGGCCGCCTCCGAGATGGAGCTCGATGTGGCGACTCCCGTCGCGTCGGTCTCTATTCCAGAATCCTCTGCGTCCATCCCCGCGTCGTCCGCAACCGATAATGTTTTTAAAACCGTCGCTTACCAAAAACGCACCCGCAGCACGTCGCGCATCCCCGCAGAACTCACAACTAACCAGATCTCTGTATCCCTTAAGGAGCAAAACTTCCCAGTCAGAGAGGTTCATCGTATGTACCATCCGCGAACCCGCATGCCATACAATATGGTTTTAGTTATCTTAGATCGCTCAGTGGAGGGTAAGGCTATTTTCAGCCCGTTGAGGCTCCCCGAAAGACACATATCCCGTCACAGTGTCATAACTGTCAGAGTTATGGTCACTCGGCGCGGAATTGTCATCTTCGCCCTAGGTGCGTCAAGTGCCTAGGAGATGACGCCACCAAGGAGTGCAAGCGCACACCCGACACTCCGGAACCTCCCAGTTGCGCACTGTGCGGTAACGCGGGTCACCCCGTGAACTATCGTGGTTGCCCCCGCGCGCCGCGCACACAACGCCCCCGTCAGACGAGACAGGCGCCTAGGGCGCCTGTACCCACCGCCCGCCCTCTGCCTCCCCCTCTCATGTCCGTGGAGGCCTTCCCCGGCCTGCCGGGTGCTTCCCGCACCCCGGCAGCGCCCGCACCCGCCCCGCGCACGCCTCCCTCTGTGCAGCGCGGACCGCAACCCATGCGGGCCCCTCTAGCCCCCTGGGCTCCCAAACCTCAGCCCCAGGCTCTGAAACTTCAGGCTCAACCTCCGCAAGCGAAACATGTTAATTAGGACCGCCTTAGCAGCTTTTCTTTCGACGACGTTGACTGGATTAGCCAATTAATGGTTGTGCACGATGTAGTAGACGTCTTACCTTTTGCCGAGCTTCTCGTGACGAAGAGAAGTCAGGATATGCTTAGAGCGTTCACGCGTTTCCCGGCTCTTGCTAGCACAATGAACGAGCTCGTCCGTGCTCATTATAACAAATCGGTTTAACAATGTTCGCGGCAATGAATAAGGTTAGACCGCGCGGTCTATCTCTTTCATTTTTAATGTTAGGAATCTCTCAACACCACAGCGCGATCTAGTAACTGCCTTCTTGCGCGATAGACAAATAGACGTTTTCCTTATTCAGGAAACACTTTTAAAACCTAAAATGCGAAATCCTAGAATCGCGAACTATAACATAGTCAGAAACGACCGTGTCACCCGCGGGGGTGGCACCTTAATCTATTATAGGCGTTCGTTATATTGCATGCCCATAGATCCACCCGCTCTATCCAATATGGTAGTGTCAGTGTGTAAGCTAGGGATGACCGGTCATGCATCCATTATTTTAGTGTTCGCGTACTTTTCGCCGAACAACGAATTATTGAAATCAGATTTAAAAACATTTCTCAGGTTAGGAGACTCAGTTATCATAGCGGGGGACCTCAATATCGGGAACGTTATCTGGAATAGTCCGTATACCTCTCGTAATGGGAGGATACTCGAAAAACTAGGTAGGGTTCTCGCGTCTGACGTCATAGCCCCTCTGGAACCCACGCACTATCAAGATCATTGCCGACCGACAGTTTTAGATATAGCTCTTTTAAAAAATGTCAGGCTTCCTGTGCGACTCATACAAGTTGTACACGAACGTGATTCAGATCATCGTCCGGTTGTTTTACAGTTAGGTCAGAATTCAGACTTCACCCCGCCGTCGGTTAGGGTGACTGATTACGCGAAACTCGTTCAATATTTTAAAGAAAATCCGTCGTCTAGTAGTTTAGAGAGGATTCCGGACGTGTTGGTGTGTAAAGCCGACACGGATTCGGCCATCGATTCCCTGGTTGATTATCTCCAGACCGCCGTCAGGGTGACCTGGAAAGAGGTACAAGCGGCGTACGATCGCTCTTTCATACTCCCTGATGACGTGAGAGCATTGATCACGGAAAAGAACGCCGCGACTCGTGCTCACGACACCTACCCGTCCGCAGAAAATCGCGACCGTTTACGTACATTACGGAAATTAGTTAAAGCTCGTATCTCTGAGATCCAGGGCGACAGGTGGGATAGGCTCCTGGAGGATCTCCAGCCGTCACACCTAGCGTACTGGAAGCTCACGCGAACTCTAAAGTCTGATCTCAGTACCCCGATGCCCCCTCTCGATAGAGGCCCCGAGTTACCTCCCGCATTCGATAGCATAGATAAGGCAGAATGTCTTGCTTTGAGCTTAGAAAAACAGTGTTCGCCAAACATCGATAACGCTGACCTTATACATATCGGATCGATCGAATCGTCGGTAGAGCATACACTCGCATCCCCTGCCGTGGATACCCTAACCTCAATAAGTTTGTTTCGACGAAGTTTCAGCCGCCATCAAGGGTCTCAAGCTTAGGATGTTCCCAGGTCCCGATGGGATCAAGAACGAAGTACTGAGACTCCTTCCTGATCACATCATAGCTTTACTGGTCTGCATCTTCAATGCGGCCACGTCCCAGGGCCACTTTCCAGCCGCCTGGAAAAAGGCCGTAGTGATAGGCATACCCAAGCCCGGCAAAAAAGCTACGCTTCTCGATAGATATCGCCCGATTAGCCTGTTAAATTCATTAGGTAAATAATACGAGCGGCTCATTCTGAACCGTCTCCAGGTTTCGATTACAGACTTAAAATTAATACCACCTGAGCAGTTCGGATTTCGTGCCGAACACTCTTGCACGAATCAAGTACACCGCCTCACGGAGTACATTCTCTCTAAATTGAATACCGATCCGAAACGTAAACCGAAACGCACCATTGCAGTCTTCTTCGATATCGCAAAAGCCTTCGATAAGATCTGGCATGGAGGGCTCATCCATAAATTATATAAATTTCACGTACCAGAACAGTTAATTCATATTATCCGCGATTATCTCACTGATAGGACTTTCCGCTTTAGAGTGGATGGGGAACTATCCCGCGCCCGCGTAACCACAGATCACGCCACCGTGGTCTGGGGGTAAATTTCGCTCCCGGACACCAGACTAGGCCTCCCTCAGCAGTGGCTTAAGCCTAGGTCCGTTCCCTCAGCTGGGAGCCCTTGAGTACGCTGCTTGCGCGATACAGTGACACAAAATCTTACATCACTGCTACAACATTACACATATCACTTCCACACACGTGCACGTACATATGCTTACACATAAAAGTAGAAGGGTTTTATTTTTTCCGTTATCGAACTAAAATAGTTTAGAAAAATTATCCGACACAAAATACATATAAGAGTTGTCGAGGTATGTATGTTTAGTACACATATATGTTTCAATAACTCATATAAGTATGATTATGTAGCTTAGCTTAGGTTAGCTCAGATAGGTCGTGAATTGCATGTATCAGGCAACAGCCCAAGCCGAGGTGTGCCATGCACCCTTGAGCTAGTTGCCAAAATAAAAATCGGCTGAGTGCCACAAGCGCTCGCCTTAGTAGTCCGGTGAAGCTGTTAAGACCTTACTAGGTCAATAGCGTAGTCAGTTCGAAAAAAAAAAAACTAAGCTACTGTATCTTCTTACATTACGGGTGATCGCACATAAACCAAAGTTCCGGGTTGATGAAGCACGTAACTTGTATAGAGTGACAAGACAATAATTGCGGCAGACCACTAAACGACGCCTCGCGTATATCAGAAGAGACAAATTTACGTATGCTCTGATGATAGGCAAACAATCGCTGCTTTGCTCATTCAACTACTTAGAACCTGTAATAAACCTTCATTTGTCGAATAGCTATCACGCATTCAGTCCGAATAAACATATTTACAAGTAGATCATAATAGATTAAATATAACCAATGCTAACGAACTTATATTGAATCTAATGAAATATGAATTCTACTATTGAATTGATTATTTTATAACCGCTTCTATATATACATATAATAAGAATTTGTAAATCTAACGTGTCTGTATTTTTGTAGAGAAGAATATTAATCTTTAACTAATTTAGTTGAACGGGCTAATCTTAGGAACTACTAGTCCGATTTGAAAAAATCTTTCAGTGTTATATAGTTCATTTATCGAGAAAGGCTATAGGTTATATATCATCACGCTAATACCAGAAGGAGCGGAACACCAATGAAGAATGTTGCAAAAT
The DNA here is from genome assembly GCA_014332785.1 of Antheraea mylitta. Classification (NCBI taxonomy): domain Eukaryota; kingdom Metazoa; phylum Arthropoda; class Insecta; order Lepidoptera; family Saturniidae; genus Antheraea; species Antheraea mylitta. The sequence continues at coordinate 8,246,956 of JACEII010000008.1, forward strand.
CGTTTTTTCCCCCTTTTAAGAGCTTCCGCTGTGCGTTAGCGTTAACTCAAAGTAACTATGCCACGCGGACGAAGTCGCAGGCAGAAGCTATTTACAAATATGAATACATCATATAACTAAGTAATTCTTCTCATAATACTTTAGCATTTATTAAATGTGCGATTATGTATTTTAAAGTATTTCGCATCTCTCTGCAATTTTATGTTCAATGTGATAGATACCTTTGTTATTGCGTAAAAGGTCAAGTATTTTATTAATTATAAATCTGCTGAGGTTGAATTAAAACAATGTTTCAATTTAAAATACTTCAGTATTTATCACATGTGTTTATTAGCTGCGAAACCAGATGGCACGTAATTCGGAAGTAAGAAATGTACAATTAATTCCCATAGTGATGCTTATACCACTATACTAACTCGTAATCCTGTGAAGCCTTGTTAGGTCAATAGCGTAGTCAGTTCGAGAAAAAATCTATACCAACAAAAAAAAAAATCTATACTGACACAATATTATTCATCCGTGAAGAAAACATACCGGTCTCAGTAGATACCTTTTCAATTAAAAATCAGAACGAAATGAATTGTTCGAGTACAATATTACATTTAATAATATATCGTGCACTGACTTTTTACCTTATGGATGTAATCTCGAACACTCCAGAGAAGTGTCCCCACATTGTAAATGTTTCATAATTTAATTCATCTGAATAATCCACTTAGCAGTGGCGAAAGATGTTGTAAATTTCAATACAGTCCACTAGCCTTAAATAACCTATTTCTTAGAATCTGTTAATGTTAGTTTAAGACTAATATTCCAAAAAACATAGAGAGGTCTGTCGAGGCTTCTATATTAATTTTTCAGTTACCATTTGAACCGTTTGTCTTTTTATTTCAATAAAACAAACAGTAATTGCACTTAATGCACTCCACATAGTTTGCTTTCAACATCGTTTTTGGAGCGTTGTATCAATTAGAACAGGTAAGCGTTTAATCGGATAATGATGACAAATGCCTAATAATCTCGAGACCGTTAAAACTATTATAAGCGTTTTAAAATAATAATGACTGACATCAATTTTAACTTGGTGTACTTGCTTCAAAGTAATTTTTTCAACATCACGTTTTTTTAGTCTACTTTCATAATAACAGTTATTTTGGTATTTTATAAGATTGTTTTAATTTTTTTTTTATAAACTTGATAATAATACTTGGTATTTTATTGTAGAAAATAATCTGCAATCCAAGAATAATAAATGCAATTCTACTTTCAAGCAATATTTCGCGAATATAAATTACCTTGTAAATTTCAGCAGTTTAATTTTGATCCTGAATAAATTACGAAGAAAAAAATATGATTTTTGATAGATTTATAGGTTTATAATAAATATTCCGTTGGATTCAAAGAGATATAATTCAACGAACAGAGAGAGTACAATTCAGTGACACAGTAAAATCCGGAAGGACAAATATAAAAGTGACATTGACATTAGTGACATTAATGACAATACATTGTTAGAGACCCAGATATACAAAACAGCAGAGTATGCTACAAACGATCATTATTCTTGACCTAATTTATTTATAGCTTTGTGTTTACATATATAGCTCTAACACTACCCCTTAAACCAATGTCATAAATACTTAGTAAATACAATACACTGTCTATAAACTTTAATACAATGTAGAATGTATATAAACCAAATTATAAGAGTAATTTACAAATTATATAAACATAATTCTTTTACAAATTTATCATGTTTCTCTTTTGTCAAAGGTTTTGTCAATAAATCTGCAATCATTAAGTCTGTTGACAAATACTTAACATTAACAATGTTCTTGTTTATATTTTCTCTAATGAAATGATGTCTCATATCAATGTGCTTAGTTCTACTATGATACATACAATTAGTAGTTAATTTTTGAGCAGATTGGTTATCATTATATAACATTACATTACAATTAATATTCAGCAATTCATTAAGAAAATTTCTTACAAAAAGAGCTTCTTTACAACTATCAGAAAGTGCCATGTATTCAGCCTCTGTGCTAGAGAGAGCAACAGTTTTTTGCTTACGACTTTCCCAAGAAATCAGTGAATTACCAAGCTTAAAAACAAAACCAGTGAAGGACTTACGGTCGAGTTCATTTCCACCCCAGTCAGCATCTACATAAGCAGTTACGTTCAAACCACTCTTCTGAAAAACTAAACCATAGTTTATTGTACCTTTAAGATAGCGAAGAACACGTTTCAAAGCTTTCCAATGCTGTTCAGAGTGACACTCATTAAATTGGCTGAGCATACTCACAGCATGAGCAATATCTGGTCGGGTACACACTGCTATGTACATAAGACAGCCAAGCAAATTCCTGTAATAGGAATTCGTACTTTTATTATCACACTTTTGTAATTTAATTCCTTTTTCTAATGGTGTTCTAGCAGGCTTACAATCTGTCATGTTGAACTTCTCCAATACTCTTCTTATGTATCCTATTTGATCAAGTGTAACTTTATTTTGACTTTTATTTATCCTCATTCCAAGAATGTGATGTGCAGATCCTAAATCCTTCATCTCAAATGTGTTCATAAGTTCACATTTTACCTTTTCTTTTAACGATGAATTATTAGAAAACAATAAAATATCATCCACATATAGTGCAATTATTATTAAATCACACTTAGTATTTATATAATAAACACATGGTTCTGAAGTCATCCTTTTGAAGTGCATTTTCTGTAGTAACACCTCGTTTATTCTCTCATACCACATTTTAGAAGCTTGCTTCAAACCATAGATAGCTTTATTTAGTTTGTACACAAAATGTTCTTTACCTTTTACTATGAAACCCTCGGGCTGTTCCATATATATATCTTCATTTAAGTTGCCATTCAAAAAGGCAGTCTTAACATCAAGATGATCTATTTCCATATTATATTCAGCAGCAATAGCAAGTAGAGTTCTAACAGTTGAGTGTCTTACCACCGGAGAGAATGTTTCTTCATAGTCAACCCCATACTTCTGTGAGTAACCTTTTGCTACAAGTCGTGCTTTGTAGTTCAAAAGCTCACCATTGAGACCCTTCTTCTGTTTAAAAATCCATCTACACTTAATTGGTTTCTTATTCTTTGGTTTCTCCACTAGAGTCCAACATTTGTTGTCATAAAAAGATTTATACTCATCTTTCATCGCTGTTTTCCATTGAGCTGCGTCAATGCCTGACAAAGCTTTCTGCACAGTTTCTGGTTCATCATCT
>JACEII010000008.1:8250216-8349810 GCA_014332785.1 Antheraea mylitta
TGACCTAATTTATTTATAGCTTTGTGTTTACATATATAGCTCTAACAATTTTTCGTTGTAAACCTCTACACTTCCTATAAAAATACGATAGCTATGCTAATGCGAATATCCATTACCGGAGTATAAAAATTCAAAGCGTTACAAGTAATACAAAGTAGAACTCGTACCAAAAATGTATAAAAATATTTATGTGAAAAAAATTTTATATTTAAGTTATAATGCTATTTTAGTAAGTACATTTACGGTGTTTGTGCTAGATAGGATTTTATAGTGTAATCTTAAATAACATTTTACTAATTAGCTTTTTAGCCTAAAGGATTAAAATAGAATTTACACGATGAATAATCTTTTGAGCTGATGATATTCACTCGGTTTCGTCCCTGTACATCCTAATTGTACTATGATGAAACCTAAAAGCTATTCTTAGGTAGAAATTAATTGGCTATGTGATAATTATATCCCTATTATATTAAAAAAGGAGACCAATTTACAACGCTGTGTGTAAGTAAACAAAAATGTGTTAGCAGTCGTCGGCGGCAGCGGCTCAAGCCTAGGTCCGTTCCCTCGGCGTGGATCCCTTGATTGCGCTGCTCGCGTGATACAGTGACACGAGATCTTACAACACTGCAACAACATTACACATATCACCTCCACACAAGTACATGCACACATGCTAACACATAAAAGTTGAAGGGTTTTATTTTTGTTTTTCCCTTATCGAACTGTATGTCAAAAAAATTATCCGTCACAAAATACATATAAGAGCTGTTGAGGTATGTATGCTTGGTACACATATATGTCTCAATAACTCATATAAGTATGAATATGTGGTTTAGCTTAGGTTAGCTAAGATAGGTCGGGAATTGTAACAGCACAAGCCGAGGTGTGCCGCGCACCCTTGAACTAATTGTCAAATAAAATCGGCTGAGTGCCTTTAGCGCTCGCCCTAGTAGTCTGGTGAAGCTGTTAGTTCGGCAAAAAAAACAGTCCTTGTCGTCATACATCATGTACTGTCAAATATGTATTTCTATAGAACTACGAATTAAGCACCATTATAGAGCTATTTAGACTTTTACTTTTAATATAAAAAATCTAACGACAAAGGCAGACTAATAGCAACCAAAAACCATTCACCATTTACTTTTTTACCATCACAGCTTAAAACATCACGACATTGTCTTGATTGAAAAATAGATCGTATCGTCTGGTCACACAATCAGTAGGACTACTTTGAAGCGAACAAATTTTAATGCTCAATGGAACTTAAGTATAAATTCCTTGGTCTATGATTAAAAACAGAATTACTGAATATTATAGAACGATGACGGCATTATATGTGAATGTAAATCATACAATGATCTTGTTATCATTAAAACTATATATCGTAATGAAAACATAACATGATGGGAAGACATTTACTAATATTCACTTGGTTAAACTTGCAAATATGCTGCCAAAAAACCATAAATGTTTCAGAATGTTTAAGTTATACTTGAAACGGACTCTTGTTTCTTGTCTTGCGTGTTACTATTTTGGCCACATCATAACTAAGTATCATATATTAACTTAAAGATTACGAGGTATGTACCAAAAATTAAAAATTATATACTGCGTTCGTATTATAACAGTGTTTATTTTATCATGTACATCTCAATCAATAATACTAATGGGTTCAAGCATTGGACCTCAATCTATATGCATCCAGTTCATTTTTAGGATCGGAAGAACGCCTACTGCTTACGTCCATAGACAATAATATATGGTACAAAACTTGGAGAGATATTTTTGTAGAACTCTTTACAGAATGATACTAGCCGGACAACAATTTCTACGTGTTGAATATCCTAATAATAAAGTTTTTTTTTATGCTAGAAATTTTGATCTCTCGAAACATCTTCACATTATCTTCGGAAATAATTCTTTAAAAGAATATACTATCTATATTAAAATAACACACACATGACATTTACTTTTATAGTACCTAAGATATTCTCAAGCTTAAAAACCCTTGATAACGTTTATTAAAACAGGAATTCGGAGTAAGGCTACATATATCGCGCCATCTTGCGGACTAAGTGGACAATTTGAAGCGCTTGCTAGTGCTCGCGCCTGTTTTCCGCGACAAGTGGACCCAATCATTAATTGAATCAGTTGTCAGTCATCGCCAGCGATGTCCGTGTGTAGGGTATCCAAAATATAGGTATATATTTAATTGGATAACATTTTATGCTAAAAATACAATCTGAATAAGTTATTATTGTTAGGTTTGCTAGAATTTCAGTTCACACTTAAATGACTTTGGAACCCACTATTGTGAGAAGCTAAAATGTAGACATTCTACAAGTTTAGAGTACAGCAACATTAGAATAATTGAGGTTCCGTAGGTCTCCTCCAATAGTATTGTTAGAAAAAGGTGAATATAGGAACGAAGTGTGAAAAGCAAAATGGCATCTTTATTGAATAATTAAAATCAGCGATTGTACTATGAATTAAGCATTAATTACTAATGTTTGTAATTCAGCTTTTAACATTACTTTTAAATCATTTTTACAATACCTATAACACAATACGAATACTACCTTGCACCCGTGCGAAGCCGCAGCGGGTCGCTAGTGTATGTAATAATAAAATAAACTTTATTAAGAGTAAAATTATCTTACATGAACTTATTATAATCTGAAAACACACAAGATATAGAAAGATCTTTTGCAACGAAATATCCTAACTAAAATTTGAACTGTATGGTATCAAGACACTTTCTGTTGACGATATGACTGTCGCGTTATCGCTTCGATAGATTTCAAGGAATCCCAGATGAAATCGCGATACTACTGACACTGCGTAGCTATAACTGCTCCAAATAGAATCTTGTAATGTCTCCATAACTAATCACGTTTATTTCGGAAGATAATGACCAATTTAATTACTAAATTAAATTCTTTATAATTCAACTTTTACAAATGCAAGATTTCAAAACCAACTATCACTATCTGCAATTGACCAGTGTTAACCAATATAAGTTGTTAATTCTGAGGCCTATGTATGTGTGTTATGTCTTTGGACTCTTTTGTCTTTTGTATATTTTTGTTGTTTCTCTGTGACGAAACTTGGCTACGGGAGCAATCTTGCTTTACGGCAGAATTAAAAAAAGCAATGATACTTCCGAGTGCACAGTTTTTATAATTCCTTAGGCTTTATTAAAATATTGTCAGATTTATTCTTAATATATTAAATGATTTTCTTCTTATTTGGAAACGAAGCAATGACATTTATTTTTGTATATTCAATCAGATACCATCGATGCATAAGCTCAGAAAAAAATCATTTAACGTAAAAGTTATAGTTACTTCAAAAAACATATTGTTGCGCTGATGTATAAAGCCGAGTTGAAAAAAATTGAGCCATCACGGTCTGTGCCACGCCTGGTAGATGTGAAACACATGTGTAATGTAGTAAACAACTATGAATACACTATAGGTATGCGAGCTCAGTGCGGCAAGAGAGATTGCACATGGCATCGCGTCACCACGTCTCACACACTCGCCGTGCCAACAATCAGGTTTACCCAAGCCTATAGATGTTTTACATCAAAAAGGTTTTCATCCTAACTAATATAATAAGTGTGATATGCGAAAGTTTGTTTGTTTGTTACGCTTTTACGACTAAGAAAACTAAACTGATCGTAATAAAATTTAATACTCACGTTATCAACAACGTTAACTTAAGGGTACGTAAACGAACAAAGGGTATCATCTTCCACAAAGAATGTACTGATCCCAAATGATACATCAAACTTCATAACGTGATCGAAACCACGAGCAAAAGCTAGTATTTTATATTTCGAACACAAAAATGAGACATTTTGTATTCACGTGCTTAACAACGCTAACTTAAGGGTACATAAAAGAACAAAGGGAATCATCAACCACGAAGAATGTACTGCTTCAAAATGATAGTTTGATCTTCATAACGTGATCGAAGCTGAAGCAATAGCTAAAAGTTCATATTTCTAATACAAAAATGAGACAATATTAAAAAGTAGGAGAAACCATTAATAATCCAATGTACATTAAAAAGTCTTTGCGCAATCTCATCGTAAACTTATACACACATGAATAAATTTCTAAACAATAGAAGTACTATCTTAGATATGTCCTTATCTACTAAGACTTTTACAATTATAACCTCCCATTTATCATACTTGGCTTAGTATACTTTTCTAACTACTTATCTAAGTATGTCAAATTTATATAATTTGTTTCAATATATGCTTATTACATTAGTACCTACTTATGAGAGCTCAGCAATAGAATGAATGTAATAGCAACAAAGTACAATAACTGTTTTTATTTAGGATCTATAAACAATAACTAAAGAAATAACGTAATAGATAATATAAATAAAATCAGGGTATATCGCAAAGACACACAATAGAAGTAACACTATTGTATCATATGGAAATATTTTAATTAACAAAATACAACAAAAGCCAACGTCACGCGGTGTTCCCAGGCTGTCACCCATCCAAGTGCTGATCGCGACCGACGTTGCTGAACTTTGATGATCGGACGAGAACTGGTGTTTTCAATATTCTTCTACCCGACACAGTGCCTACCACTTTTCGTCATACAAAAAGGTTACCATCAGAATTTCAAAGCTGCACTTAAAAGCCAACAGAATAAACTTTACTGATACAAATAAATAACAAAATATTTGTCTCAAATTTCTTTGGAAACAGATTTTCTCTTTACGCTTTCACATATTAATAAAACTAGATAAATTTTCGTAACTTTCAAAAGCTTTCTAATCATACTCTTTTCGCCTGGTAAGTATTTTCTTCATCTGTAATTCATCAAGCTGGTTAATTTAATTTACCCGAGTTGTTTGATACAGAATACATGTTTGAGTTCATGACGCACACCTGGTATTGGTACACGTGTGTACTTCAGTAATTCGTATATGTACGCAAGCACTTTACCATCTTTGTGCTTTTTCCAAGTGGCTGTGCGCCATAAGCGCTCACCCTATTAGTCCAGTGAAGCCATAAAGGCCCATCAGCTCAAAAGTGGTATAGTCAATTCGAAAAAAAAAACATACATCATGCTTATTTGTTTAATACATTTACTACTATATTTTTAACAATAAAAGTTTAATTTTACCATTATTGTGCTTGTTGCCAAGCGGCTGAGCGCCATAAGCGCTCACCCCATTAGTCCGATGAAGCCGTAAAGGCCAATCAGCCCAATGATATAGTCAATTCGAAATAAAAATCATACATCAGGCTTATTTATTGAATACACACACACATATTTTAACAAAAAATATTAACTGAAAATAACTAAGACAATTTAATATAAAGGGATACCAATACAGCATAAATTTACAACAAGCTGACAATCGTAATTATTATTGACCGACAAATCTTCACTTAGAGGAACCGTTAACTCGGTTTTGTTGCAGTGAAAACATTCATTACTTCATTTGCATACAATGGTCGGTGCCAAAAATATTGGAGTGTAAACGCTTACCATGAACGAACTGATGAAAGTTTTTTTTATTATTAAAATTAATACAGAAAACACAGTTTCGAAATGTATAGTTTGGATTTCTTCTAAATACGTGGTTGAAATGAAATATTTATGTATCACAGACTAATAGTTTATAATAGTATAAACTTTTGTATGCAACTTAGCGTTAATGTAGATTTTTTCTTTTAACATATATTTCGGGAACAGTAGTGTTTTTCAAGTACCTATTCTTTACCGCTGACAACGTGTGTCAAAAGTTTCTTGATTATCGGGAGAGTACTTTAGACGTGTCAGCGTAACAAATAAAGAAATTCATTTTCGCATTTACAATATTAATATGGATTCCTAATAGGTAAGTAGGTACCAGAATCAACTGAGATTCTTAAAATATCTAAAAAGTTATGAATGGTAATCCATACTTGCATGAGTTATTGCTTGGCTCCAAATAAAATAATCAATTAAGATATTGTGTTATAAAATGCACAACGTTTGTTTTTTATTTTTTTTTATGTCTTATCCTTGTATTTCAATTTGATTTCATTATTTTCAGCTTTAAAAATCTTTGAAATTATTTATACACTTAAGCATTATTGGTCTCTTTATTATGTCGACATAACAGCTTCTTACTAAATGGTTATGAAAGTATACTTATCATAAAATTTTAAAATGTTTGTCTGTTTGTTCCGGCTAATCTCAGAAGCGGTTAGACCAATTTTGAGGAGACTTTCACCTACAGATAGTTGATGTTATACGGAGTAACTTAGGCTCCTTTGACTTTGAAAAAAAAAATCGGTGCAAATACAATACAAACGCAGACGAAGTCGCAGGAGAATAATAGTTTATACTTAAATGACGATATAAGTGAGCTCTCGTAGTATTAACTATTTTTTTTTAATTAAATTATTAAAAGGTTATATTTCAAATTTTAATGATAGATGTAGGTATTGTTATTTTAAGGTGTATTATGTATTAACTTATATATCGCAATGAGTAACAATTTTAATTAAATAAATAAAAACCATTATTTGTCAAAAACCATAGCATATCGCCATGTTATAAATAAATTTTACCTGATCTCATAAATCATTTAAAAGAAAACGCAGTATAAGCTAATTGATATGATAAATAGATTGCTAATGATTAACCACGTGTTTCTAAGACTAGAAACGCCAATTAAAAACATCGTAGAAATCATCAGCACCTAATCTAGTTTATCCGCATGCCTACATTTCAATAACAATTACCTATTCTCTTTCGAAGAAAGTAAGACGAATTTCATTCTTTGACATTTAAATGTCACTTGATGAATTCATTATGGCGTGTAGATATCGTATAGTTTTATTAATCTCTACTTTAAGGTTTGATGCGATGATTGAACATTGCTCTTATGTATTTAAATAGAAAATAAACTGATTAAATATTATGATGTCTACTTTTGTATGTAAATTACGATTGTATAAATTAAGACATAATTGTAATGACATGGAATATGAGTGATATTACTTTTTATTGTATTGTCTTTTGGGAAACAAAAAAGTTTTAAGAAATTTACTAATAAGTATAAAGAAATACGTCAATAAAGTTTTCAGAAATAATTTATAATCAAATAACAATAAATAAAAGTTCATAATATTTTTTCGTAAATGCTGATAGAAAATTTTAAAACAAATTGATTAATCCTAACTAATGCTATAAATTTGAATTAAGCGAGCATCATACCAGGGGTACAGAGCACACTCGGGTTATTTTGTTAGTCTGATCAACATAAGCGCAAAGCGACGTAAGGATTTTCAGCCGATAGGAGTCCGGCATAACCATTTCGATGTCCTCCGCAGTGGGAAGGTATCTAATGAAGGATTTTCTAAATGTTTAAAAAAAAGCATAGGGTACTCACTGTACATAAAAAAGTACTGTCTTCGTGAGAAATCTACCTTAACGCTATGATGATGATAATGTCTTCCTTGACGTGTCCGTTGACAGCGAACCTTGTTAATTTCGGGAATGAGTGCGAATATTGCTTGAGAAACCAGAGATACAAGGCGCACATTGTAACTGACCGAAGGAATTATGGGCGTAAACGTAGGAAGGCTTGGGACGGTTCTTTGCGAAGATACATTTGCATCGAGATTGTTTAATCGATGGTCCTCGATAGCTTCAATTAAGCTTCAATTTTCAATTTCATTAACGCGAACGAAGCCGCGGGCAAAACCTGCTAGTATATATTTAGTTCAATACATTTGAAAGTTTTTCAGTCATGTTGTACAGATAGCAATGGAATTCCTAAGACAAAATTGTGAATTCTTCTTAGTCATAACATTATAAATTACTCCCGAAGAGAAAGGTAGTGTGTTTAGATCAATTAATGATATAAACCGTCTCCACAGTAATGTCTCGAGGAGTTTCGAGTGTTCGATATAGCGATGGCCGATAAACACATTTCGGCATGGAGCGTTCTTGACGCAGATGGAGTGAACTAACGGAGTTTTTGTTAAGGCAATTGTTTTAAACTATTAATTGTAACGATATCGCCCGCGAACAATACACGCACTTACAATGAAACTGGAAGACTTTTCTGTAATAAAGTTAGTTAGTTAGTTAAAGTAAAGTTTTAGTTAATTATATTCAATTAAGTGGTTAATTCTAGTCAGTGAGACTATTATTGTGAACGTTAAAACTAACTCACATAAGGTTGTCTTACTTCTTATAGTTAAGTATAAACTTGAATTATCATCGTAGAAACTTTTCCTGTCTATCGTCTACGTACCAAGTTAAACTCATTATTACTATTATAACTATTATCCTTGCCTGGCATAAAATCTATACTAATATTATAAAGAGGTAGTTTGTGAGCTTGTGAGGTTGTAGTGGATAATATATGGATCTACTAAACCGGGCTTAAAAGTTCTTTTACTAATAGAAATGCACGTTATTTGTGATTATCATAGGCTATATATTAACCCGAAAATGAAAAAACTTTTTGTGGTAGTCGGATTTGCAAAGCAAGGCGGAGAATAAACGGTCGAACGAAAACGTTTCTTACGAACACTGCCTTAACAATGAGAGATATATGATTGAGTTCTAGAGAAAAGTTGGAGAGCTTGATAATGCCTACAAAAAAGTCAGCATATGTCTAACTATTATATTTAAATCATATAAAGTAGTTTAGTATAATAAAAAATAATTTAAATTGTTAAGTGATGTTTATTGGTCATATTATCAACAACAATTATGAATTTTTATCAAAATAAATAGCACTCAGTGCTAACCGAATCACATAAAAATGTTTATCGCCCAATGAAGTGAGCACGGGTCAGCTAGTATGTTACAATCGATTTTATCGTAAGAATGTATATAATATAATTAGTCATAATCATTTCCTCATACAGGTGTTTAAATTCTCGGTTTCATATAACGCAATCGAGTTCTATAATGACATGTGCGTAAAATGCTATGTCATTAAAGATTAGTAGTGTGGAGCTCAATGTTTCGGTTTTGCGGGCGGAAACGGGCGCGCCCACGCGTGGGTCAGAGCAGTGACCCCGCGATTCACCTCCACCGCATTCGCTTCAACTCTACGGACGCACAACTACTGCACTACTCATAACGATCTTGTACTTTGTGAGTAATCTGTTAATTATTACAGACCGCTTATTTGAAGAGGGTGACTACAATCGTAATAAAGGCATAAGAGTGAGTTGAAAATTTTCAAGAGAAAAATGTGGTTCAAATTAGTAATAATATCAGTTTTCGCGTGATATACATATGTATATCACGTATACATAGATATCTATGAAATAAAATGATTAAACTATGTGTACACATACCCACTACTGTGAGAGGAATATCGCCTTTAAGTAATGCCTATGAGAATGATTGCTATTTGTACTTTTTTTTCTACTCTACAAGCTTTTGGTCCGCACTTTTTTTTGCTTTCGTTTTTTTTTTAATTGCGTACATCAAAAATCTTATCTGTGAGGCAAGTATTGGTGTTTTTTAAATTTATTTATTATTATTTTATATATTTATTTTTGTGATTTTTATTTAAGCATTTAATATTTTGGAACGCAATTTTAATGACGTTATTGCCTTTATGGCGGTTTCATTTTGATCTTATATGGCCACTTTTAGGTTATAATCCAGAATGACCCGTGCCGGAGCATCCAAGGCCCGATGGATAAGCCTATTAACCGCGTTGTCAGTCACGTTGGTATAGTAGACACAGGTGTCAGTGTGTTTGGATATTGCCACTATAGCATATGAAACTCTATCGTGGATTTGCATCCTTCTCCCCTTTTTTTGTAAGATCACCACTGATTTGAAGGTCAATCCCTGGGATTCGTGTGCGATTGTGATTTGTACTTACGCTAAGTGTAATAGAAATGTTCATTTTATTACGCGCAGCAGACGTTGCTATAATTATAACGACCTAAGAGATGCAGTGTATTTTGATTAAATACGATTTATAATATTTTGCTATTAAACGAAATATATCGACCAATATGGAAAAAATTATGCTTTTTTATTTGATCTTTGGTATTTACATTATGATAATGTTACTGTAACTAGTCCTGTGAGCATTGTATATGAGAACTTAATAACTTGCGTTGCTTTAAATCCAACTATTGCGTGTTTACATGAATATCACGCATTAAACATTTTACGCTAAGCTAAGCTATCTAGATATACGTATGTGAGTTATTGAAACATGCATGTGTATTTTTTTTTTCTCGAACTGCCTACGCTATTGACCTAGCAAGGTCTTAACAGCTTCACCGGACTACTAAGGCGAGCGCTTAAGGCACTCAGTCGATTTTATATTGGCAACCAGCTCAAGGGTGCACGGCACAGCTCGGCTTGGCTGTTGCCCGCTGCATACAAAATCGCGACCTATCTTAGCTAACCTAACTAACTATTCATATATGTTTGATTTGTTGAAACGTATATGAGTACCAAGCATATCCGCCTCAAGAACTCCTCCATATATTTTTGTCGGAAAAATTGAGAGTTTTTCAGTTCGATAAGGGAAAAAAATTTAACAAAAATAACCCTTCCACCAAGATGTGTAGCGTGTAGGCGTGCACGTGTGTGGAGGTGATCGTGTAGTGTTGTAGCAGTGATGTATGGGTGTGTCACCGTATCGCGCAAGCAACGCACTGAAGGGCTCCCTACCGAGGGATCGAACCTAGGCTTGAGCCGCTGCCGTGGGAGGCCTAATCGGGTGTGCGGGAGCGAAATTAACCCCCAGACCGCGGCGGCGCGATCTGTGGTTACGCGGGCGTGGGCGTGAGCACGCTCTGTTTGGAGAGACAGGCTGATACGGACCGTTCACTGCCGTTATTTCATCAGGAGGGTCGGTGAAAATGTGTCGCGGACGTCTTTTATAACGCCCAACGTTGGGCACGGGTTCGTAATTCGCGGCGGATACCACTAACGGACTGGGATGGATCGCGGCTCGCTCGAAATAGCTATTTGTAAGTGATTTGTCCCTGTGGAGATCCGCCTTCCGGACAAACCAAGGAGCACCGGTGATTTTACGCAGAGCCCGGGTCTGCAAAACCTGAAGTCATGCATGTGTACCAAGCATGCGTGCCTCCACAACTCCTATATGTATTTTGTGTCGGAAAAATTCCTCTAAACTATATAGGATAGGATAGGATAAGGAAAAATAAGGGTAGAATTCTTTGTCGTTTATTTCTCTGAAAAAGAAACAGCGTGTAAGCGTGTAGGCGTGCATGTAGGTGATATGTGTGATATTGTAACAGTGACGTAAGGTTTTGTGTCACTGTATCGCGTGAGCAGCGTACTCAAGGCCTCCACGCGGAGGGAATGGACCTGGGCTTGAGCCGCTGCCGATGGGGGCCTAATCTGGTAGAAATTAATGAAATTATACAGGTGTTTCTCATTTCCTCTATTCAATGAAATGTTTACAATTTTGAGACAAGATTTTTCTAATAATCAATTAAACCGCCTTAAAAAAATCAACTGTAAAAAAGTGTACTAGAACGAATTTGACGACACTAGGTAGATAGCTACTTATTATTGGATTGTCATAAAAAGGTAACAGCTACTTAAAAAAACAAAAGATTTTTTTAACAATCAATTAAAACCGCTTTAAAAAAATCAACTGTAAAAAAGTGTACTAGAACGAATTTGACGACACTAGGTAGATAGCTACTTAGTATTGGATTGTGGAAAGGTAACAGCTACTTAAAAAAAAAAAACAATATTACTTCTTATTAGGAGAGTTATCTGTCAGTAATAGTCTCGCGTAAATCGGTCGAACAGATTTGGAGATATTACTGTGGAAGAAGCAGCGGGTGCCATCTAGTCTAAAGCAAAATAATCGAAATTACTTTTTATGAGGTCAGCTATCGGACCAGCGGTTTTAGAGATACCAATGCGGACAAAGCTACGGGTAAAACCTAGTATAAAATAAAGTAGTCTATGTCACCCGCTATAATTTTTCCTTTCTGTTAGTGAAATGCCCGTCAAGATTAGTTAAGCTGTTTGGGAGATTACCCAGAACAAACAAACAGACGGAAAAAAAATTAAACTGCATTTCTGTTATCAGTGGCGAGTAAACTTTCATATCCAATCATTAAAAATGTGTTATTTTGATATAGCATACAGACACTTCATTTTTATTAAATGTATAGGAGACTAGCTGTTACCCGCGATTTCGACCGCGTGGAATGTAGCATAAAAGTTTTTGTTCCGCGTAAAGTACTCGTTTCCGGACATGTTTCTTTAATTTATAATATTTGCATTAAATCCCATTTTTATTTTTTAAATAAAAGTAGCCAAATATTTTTAAAATGATTTTTTGTTGCAAGCACCGAATATATATTTTCATGTTCATTTCGTAAAAATCTATTGTTTTAGTATTACAAATAGGGACTTCATTTTTATTAATGTATATAGATTGTTCGGTGAAGCTGTAAAAACCTCAATTGGTCAATAACACAGTCAGTTTAAAAAAATGTATATAGATAACTTTAATGTTATTTGTAGCAATTCAGAGAAAAAGATAAATTAAAGATATCAGGCGATACGGCTTTGTTAAATTAACTTACGTAATTACAATACCAATAGGCGGAACTCCCATCACTGCACAAATTACACCTGCGTTACTAATGATATCTTCTCGCATGTTATTTTTCTTGCTAACCGTGTTAAAATTGTATTTATTACTCCCATATGTCACCGCAGTAACGACTACGTACCGTGATACATCTTTAATGCACCAAACAATCAATTAACGTTTTTGAGAAGCACCAACATAAAGATCATCATAAATAAGAAATTTCCTTTTCCTTGTCGGTAAAAAATTTCGGAGTATAACAACAGAAATACCTCGCTACAATATACATTCAAAAATCTGTTGCGTATATATACTTGGGAGTACGTAAACCAAGGTATTACCATGTATTACAATCAATATTTTCATTTAAGCTACGGTTCTGATCTTGATTTATGGCTGGGCGATTTAAGCTTGCGGTATTATTAACAAGTTGTAAATCACTGATCGGAATTAAGACCCTGGTGAATTGATTGCTCGAGATTTGTTGATGAACTCAGAAAAACTATAACTTAACGTTTATCCGAGGAAGCAGAGATCTTCCTCTAGGTATTAAAGCAACTTAACATGTTTTAAATTGCACTAGCCGGCTCATACCCAAATCGTTAGGCGGTTAAACATTTATATAAAACTACTTTTTGTGACTTAAATATAAAAGTTAGACATATGCTGTTGCTTACTTTTTTGTAGGCATTATCAGACTCTGTTACTTTTCTCTAGAACTCAATCCTATCTCTGACAGCGTTGAGGCAGCGTTCGTAATAAACGTTTTCGTTACAGCGTTTTTTCTCCGACTTACTTTGCAAATCCGACTACCACAAAACAATCTTTTCATTTTTCGGATTTTTTTATATCATAGGAAGCAAACGAACATGTGGGTCATGTGATGTTAAGTGATCACCACTGTCCATAAACACTTGCAACACCAAGGGGGGCCCTAAGTGCGTTGCCAGTCTGTATTGGGGGAGGGAGAAATGGAATAGGAGAGAGGGAAGGTGAGGAGAGGTGGGCCTCCGGTGCTCTCACTGACTGAACGAAACGCAACAATGCAAGCACTGTTACTTCACGTCAGTTGTCTGTAAGAGGGTGGTGCTACCCCGGACGAGCCGACCCATTCATGTTGAAACCAATAATAGCTTCAGCGTGGCTCTATCACCTACATAATTAATACATCTCCTATGACAACCGTGGCTTTCTATTGGTAAAAGAATTTACAAATTTGGTTTATTAGTTCCTGAGATTAACCCCTACAACCTCACAAACGAATATTAGTATAGATTAAATTAATATAACCTGACAAATTACAATACACTTGGCTTATAAAAGAGCAAAGACCTTTCTCATGGTGTAAACAAGTTGTTTTACTACCAAATGTTTTTGTTCTCAGCATCCGTATTTGTGACGACACTGATGTCGCAAAACACGTGTAAACTATGATCACTTTGATATTTGTGACCTGTGTTTTCCTCATGGGTTTTATTTTGCATTGGAAATTGAAATACTCAAAGTATTACCAGGTATCATCCTTCAGGGGTGACAAATAAAACCTTATGACAACTTTTTCGATTTACAAATTTTCAGGTACAACTCTATGTTGCTAGCATTCTTGTGATGAAATAAGAAATATAAAATACTAGCTTCGTTCGCATGGAATACTTACTTTGGGCTAACGCTAACTTTATCTCGCGACTTCGTTTACGTTTGTAGTCCGGTGAAGCTGTAAAGGCCTTGCAAGGCCAATAACGTAGTCAGTTCGAAAAAAAAAAAACGTTTACCTAAAAGGCGAAAATGTTTTTATAAAAAACGTACATTAATCTCAATTTTGAAACATTCTTCATTGGTGCTTCGCTCCTATTGATCTTAGTGTAATGATATTTAGCATATAGCCTTCCTCGATAAATGAGATAACTAACACTGGAAGATTTTTTTTAATCAGACCTGTATGTAGTTCCTGAGATTAACACGTTCAACGAAATAAACAAACAAACTCTTCATATTTATAATATTAGTATAGATATATATTATACATGTGACATTATGACTATTTTTACTATTATTATAGATATAGTGGTAATGACAGTGTGTAAGTAAAATTTGCATATGATTAACAATTTTTTTTTCTCGCACTGACTACGCTATTGGCCTTACTAAGCCTTCAGAGCTTCACCGGACTAAACAAAATATATATATATATTATAGACGCAGTATGGGAAGTAACCACGAACGTATTACGGATTTGCATTATCAACCCCAAGACTATGATTCTGAAATAATTAGTATACCCGATCTTTACTTTAGAACTACATAGTACTAATCAACTTTGGTTGATAAAAAAATATTACATAAATATTTCATCGAAATATTTTTATTAGATAATTAGCACCAACTGATATAATTATGTGTGAATACGTTGTCTGATACCATTGTTGGTTGAAGTAATGGGTTAAAACCTCGTTACGATTAATTAAATCTATGTATATAGTGCAAACTCTTTATGTCTTGCGTTATAACGAAAAACTTTCCAAAACGTAGAAATCAGTTCAATTTAGTTGGCTTATCACAAAAACATTTATTTATTCTCTTTCCTCCGTATAACGAACACACTTTATGTCGAAAAAAACGCTCGGTCTCTTGAAATTCGTTATAAAGCGTTAACACTGTATTTTATTCTAAATATTATGCTCCAACGAATTTGTTCAATTATCATTGTAGAGCTTTTTGTACAGCGGTGGGATGAAAATTTTAATTAAAGAATTTGAGATATAAATAAGCTATGAAAATTATCAACTGGTATCTGAAGTATTAAACTATTTTCAGTTTATGTCTATAACGACAAAAGTTAATAATGATAATTTTCATAAAATATGTTAACCATTTTTTTTTTTATTTCATGATCTACAACCTCCTGACTAAAAGGGGAAAAGTAAGTGAAACTCGATTCAAATAGTAGATAATAAACCACGTCAAGAACCAATCGTGGAAAGTATAACAATATACAATAGAAGCAAACATAGAACGAATAAAGGTGCAGGTGTAGTTTGCAGAGCATGCCGTGGTTGTCTCTAAATATGACTACATTTATAATGAATCACAGTAGTCCTACTCTTTATATATTGCCTAATGAACTGTCATGTTGACAACCCTAAAATAAATAAATAAATAGACAATGCCCTCATATTACAGACCTTCCAGTAATTGAAGAATGTTCTTCTTAAAATATGAGATCATTATGTACCCTATTTTATCCTTCTATACTTGGAATATTAAATTTATTGCGAGTACAATTTTGGTTATTGCAGTAAACTTTAACCTAAATAAACTACTGTTAATAAACATCAAATACGTCACAATTATTTAAACAAACTCGAAACTATACTTATAGAATGCATTTTAAATTTATCTTAATCGTTAATCGTCATACAGGACCATAAATAATAATAAGTCAACTTTCATCATATATTTTTATTATCTATAGTCCTCATACTCAGAACATTATGTTCTATGTAAACTCACAGCTACACATTAATTAGATTATAATTATTATAATCTACAAACATGTATAAATACCGTGATTCTAAGCTCAGATAGCTCGCGAATTGCACGTATCAGGCAACAGCCCAAGCCGAGGTGTGCCTTCTTTTCTCGATCTGACTACGCTATTGACCTACCGAGATCTTTATAGCTTCACCGGACTACTGCCGAGGTATGCTGTAGACCCTTAAGCTAGTTGTCAAATAAAATCAGCTGAATAACTTAAGCGTTCGACTTAGTAGTCCGGTGAAGCTGTTAAGAACTTGCTAGGTCAATAGCGTAGTCAGTTCGGAAAAAAAACCGTGTTTCAGTAAACACCGTAGCAAGATGTAGATTCACAAAAATGTATAGTTTTTGAATAGTAATTGTAGAGGTTAACTACATCGCAATAAACGTCACGTAGAAAAAATCTATTTAGTCGTTTAGCGAGAATAAATTTACGATACATGTTTTAACGCGTTCATGTTTTTTTGTGTATTTAGATTTTATTTACTAGAAAACCATATGCGCTAAAAAGTCTTTATATGAAAATAACAGACATACTGTTCAATTTTATTTATATGTATAGATCATTTAATCGAAAAGCGTATTAAATTGAAAGGTCACACACTCAACTTCTTTACAATAAGTGTTGATTTTAAAAATGCATACCTAACTTTTACCCATAGTTAAACATGTACCCATCGTTATTCTATACAACAACATTGTATAATATATTTATTTATACGTAACTCTACATAAATAATGTAATGGGATGTTAAATATGAAGATAATATTACTAATATATTTTAATAATTGTATGTCATGTTTTCATTTTAATCAGTAATATATGTTTGTCATAACATAAAATATTTGCAACAGTGAAGGTTCAATGTCATCTCTCCAAGACGAGTGTCGTGTTTAAACGTGATTTTGCATCTGAGAAAGATTCCGACCTTCCTGTATGAATGCAAATACACTGATAGGTATGCATCTAATGCTTAAATAGCTTTCTACCATATCGTCAATTAATATCAGGTCTAAATATAATCAATCATAAGTTGTTAATTGAATTGCAAAGTTAAAATCCAGTAATAATGAATTTGTACATATTTTTGAGTCGAACCATTATAGTCAAACCTGTTTAGATCTTTTAAACGTCCTAGGTAGGGCTATATTCAACTAACTGTTCTTAATAATTATTGTTTTTTAATATTAAGAATTACACTATGTAGTATATTACATATATTATTTACCATATTTTATAAGTTAATTAAAAATCCAATAACAACCGATTAGTGGCATCCCTACTTGACCTGAAAACAATGAACCTATGTTTGAAAACAACATTATGTAAGTTGGCCACTTTTGATTTGGCGTTTAGGTATTAAATTCATAAATTATTTAACTCCATGTAGTGTCGAAATGTTTTGTTTTGAATTTTTATACTCTTCCACCGAACTCAAAACATCCGGTCCCCTAGAACCGTTTACGTCAATGAAAGAAAAACATTGTACCTAATTCATAAGAACTAGAAAAATATTTTTTCTTGTATTTGACAAAAGGCATTTCTGAGATTGAGACGATGTGAGCCGAGAAGGTAACACAATAAGCTAAAAGATTTTCTTTATCGAAATCTTAAGCTCGGCGTGGTATTCGAACAATATGCTCACTCACCGCTTAGTTGCAACTCGTTTTGAATTTCGAGGGCAATTTCAGGATAACGGACAGACGGACACTCGGAAGATAGGCTTGTGTGGATTCGTGGTGTCGAGCTAAATCTAAAGAAACGATAAACCGGTGTATGGTGGTGGAAAAAAAAATCAGGGTGAAGGAAAAACTGTTAGTTATAAATAGCTATCAATGAACCACCGTATTCACAGACTTTAATATATTTAATTATCTGTCTAAGCATTATGGATATTAGGCATAGGTCAACCTGAACGTAGGTGAAAGAGAAAGCATTTACAAAATCCGTACCAGAGATTCACTTCGAGAAAAATCACACTTTACAAATTTATAATAATAGTGCAGACACTAAAAACTTAAATCAGAAAGTAATAATGGTTCTCAGACGAAGTATTAACGAAATATATAATATAAAAACCGAAATCACGCATTTTCCACTCAAAAACTCAATAATGAAATCTCTCATTATCATTTATTCATATAACCTATTAGATATAGTCTTCTGTTACTAACTCTTATATATAGTAGGGCTTCTTCTAAGTCCGTCTGGCTAGATACCACACTCAAGTTAAGAATCTGTTGCAAAGCACCTGTTTTAGTGTGATTTTTTTTATATCATAGGAGGCAAACGAACAGGTGGGTTACTTGATGTTAAGTGATCACCACCGTCCATAGATACTTGCAACACCAGGGAAGTCGCAAGTACGTTGGGGAGGAAGGGAAAAGGAGAGGGGGAAGGTGAGGAGAGGTAGGCCTCCGGCACTCTCACTGACCGAACGAAACGCAACAATGCAAGTATTGTTACTTCACGTTGGTTTTCTGCGAGAGGGTGGTACTACCCAGGGTAAGCCGACTTATTCATGCCGAAACCAGTAATAGCTTCAGCGTACAAAAATCTGGCAGCTATATTTGTGAACCAGTCCTCTAGGCTTAGCGTGTTCATCATCTTGGAGCACATCTTCATTCAACATGAAATTATAGTATAGTTAAACGCGTAATAATTCAAAATTTCAGTACCTATTTAAAATACTCGAATTTAGTCTATAAACAAAGACCTTTTCCAAGAATATTAAGTTTATGTATAAAGTAGATATGTATATAGATATAATTTGTACTTGATACGGCACACGCGGGCCACGATGTAGGCATCTACAAAACTAACAATGATTTAGTTGTGGTAGAGCAAATCTGTCTGGATGCGGACGACGAGACGGCGGTCGGTGGGCGGCGGGCGGCGGGCGGCGTACGTAAATGCATCACGCGCGATAATGAACCGACTCGTGTACACGACTGCGCTTGCGCACTCACACGTAATCCTCTATACTTGCTTCACAGAATCGTGCAACACTTACCTGTTACCATATAAAACAACCCCGCTTTCAATATTTGACTGTGTGAACGTTGCCTTGAAATGGAGTACCTCCTATCGAACAGTATAATAGGAACGATGGACCGATAATAATGTATCGGCAGGTACTATGTAAATTGCTTGGGTGCATATTTTAACGTTTCTAAGTTTTATACAAAAACAATGGACATAAATATTATTTATTTTGTTATAGATATTGTATATTTATTGTGTATTTATTTTATTGTTTCGTCTCCTTTTCTACCTTTCACGGGATTATACTAAAGAAACGAAAACAATACTTTATATATCTAATATGACACAATATCTTTGAAGTATCATGCTACCTGCCACTAATTTGCTAATTTCCGACGTGAAGTAACAATGCTTGCATTGTTGCGTTTCGTTCGGTCAGTGAGAGCGTTGGAGGTCCACCGTCTCTCCCCTTCCCCTACCCCTTCCTCCCTCGCCACCCTACCCCTACTCCCTAAACACAAGCTGGCAACGCACTTGCAACTCCCCTGGTGTTGCTAGTGTCTATGGACTGAGGTGATCACTTAACATCAGGTGACCCGCATGTTCGTTTACCTCCTATGACAAAAAATAAATAAAAACTAAGCCCTGCTTAAAAAATTATATATTTGAACTCAATTGTTAAAAAAAATATTCATAAAGTAATGGCTTCGATGAATACACAAAGTATTTATCATGGAATGCTTGAACATAAAGAAAACTATGAATTATAAATATAATCAGATAATAAGAGCTTTCAACTATCGTTAGAATTTACTCAGGAAAACCAGACTAACGAATATTTTTAAAGAGCACCCAATGATTCCTTTTAGCCTCAGTTTATGCACGGCTGCCACACCGAAATTATTTTATTTACATAAGGTGATCTAAAATACCTGCTTATCGCATTTCCAGGACAAAGTTGCAGCGAAAATGGACACCATTTGTGAACAAGACAGGATCTCAGGTTTCTTTAACTGGTACCTCCCACGTGGTGCCTTGTGCCCTTAACCTTTCCAGCGGCCATATCGCGGTTTATGTGCCTTATAATGCACTCTGCTTTTAGGCTTATACGGCTGCGACTTTTGTCTAGCTTTGGAATATGCAATTGTAGATAAATATAAGTAATAATAATAAATATGATTCCTCGCTCTTATATACATACTATTCTATACGCGTGATTTTACATCGTAACCTGATGCTATTTGCTAATATAATAAAATAAAATAAACAAAATACTACTAATAATCGAAGTACACCCAAAAATGAATAATTTCCAAAAAATCTATGTAAATAAGAAGAATCGCCTAATGTATGTAAACGCATCACTTCCGAACGACTGGAAAATATTTGTATGAAATAAAATCTTTGAAAATTCGAACGGAATAGTGCACATTTTGGATTAAGAAACCTCCATATAGAAAGGGAGTCAGTGAGACAGCAGATAATAGGGAGATCTTCAAACATATTGATAAAACTAACAGATTGACGTACAGTTCAGTTGCCATTTTATTTTATTACATCGTCGTGCTGTAGGGAAGATTTGGTTTAATTTTTTTCGTTAGTATGCCAGTATTACAGTTACATACGTTCGTTAGTACAGTCAGGAGCGCACAGTTAGTAGTTTTAATAGATCTTAACACCCTAATCTTGTTCCTGACGATCATCAATAGAGTAGACACAATAAGGTTAGAAGAATTCATAATGACAAGAACAAATAACAAGAAGAAACATTAATATTAAATCCTTATTCTGTTAACAAATTGGAGGATGCCTAAAACAAATACATATTAAAATTGATTTTTCATGTCAACCACAGTAATTTTTTTTTTCGAACTGACTACGCTATTGACCTAGCAAGGTCTTAACAGCTTCACCGAACTGATCACAGTAAACTCAGACAGACTTATTTTCTAGGTTCCAATACTACTTATAAGTTCCAATAGTTTTTCAATTTAAATAAAAAACGGATTTACTTATGAGAAATTACGATCATTTCAAATTGATGCGATTAATCAAAAGTACAAATGTCTTTAATAGTCTGATTTATAAAAAATACAGTTTCATAACCGCGAATTCGTGAGCACATACATTGATGACAAGCGAAATTATAATAAACTATCAATTCATATTAATATATCAGAATCAATTCTATTGAGGAAATCACGATAGTGAGAAAATAACTGTATCTTATTTCATTATTTTTATAATAACTGGGAATCATTTATTATTTTCATACTATTTCCATTCTATCTCCTTCATATACTCAATACCCTTAATACTCTCAAACAGTTCGACTGTGTAATGTACAATATAATAAATATAGACAAGCATTAACATTACACTCAAAATAACATAAATGTTTTAAATTATTGGTCTCGTACATTTTAATGTTAGACGTAGTGTTATTGTTATCGGGTCCGATTCGCGACAATCGCGCACCTGCAACACAACGCGCCGCGCCGGCGCCGATTCAACACCGACGCACTTTCAAAAAAGGCTCACTGGCCCTGTAAAGCTAGCTTACTGTTTCGTTCAAATATTACTCAGACGGAGTCTGGCTTTTGCAGCACGCTGTTACGCAATAAACATATATCAATATCTGTTATTGTATGCAGCTATTATCATGTTTTACGTTCAAGTAAATGCTAATTTTAAATTTCCAGATTTGCGTATAAACTTGCCAAGATTATCAAATGGACATTAGTCAGTTAGCTTTTACATCGTTAATATAATATTAACACACATTTCACAAATTATATGCAGATATACAAATGAAATGTGTTAGTTGTATAAATGTTTTGGTATGAAATCTAACTTTATTATTTATAGTTTTATAATTCAACAGTATTATCTATACCTATACATATAATAACAATATAAATCTAATGTGGCTGTACTTTTTCAAACTTCTTAAAAAAAATTAAAGGTGTCTAGGAATAAATAATACAATATATTTCAATCATTTTTAGAAATGTCTGTCTGTCTATTTGTATGACCACGTATCGCTGCTAAAGTAATGTGTTCACAAAACCTTGATGAATAAAATCATAAAGTAAAATCTCAAGAGTAACTTAGTTTTTTTTTTCATTAAAATCGGTTCACTCTATCAAAAGTTATTGTAATTTGAATGACGGCACGACGCGAGGTAAGTACTAAAAGTAGTAATCCACGACTATACTAATATTATAAAACTTATTAATTTCGCTCCCGCACACCCGATTAGGCCTCCCACGGCAGCGGCTCAAGCCTAGGTTCGATCCCTCGGTAGGGAGCCCTTCAGTGTGTTGCTTGCGCGATACGGTGACACACAAATATACATCACCGCTACAACACTACACGATCACCCCCACACACGTGCACGCCTACACGCTTACGCATGAAAGTGGAAGGGTTTACTTTTTTTTCCCTTATCGAACTGAAAAACTCTCAATTTTCTGATAATAAATATATGGAAGAGTTGTTGAGGTGTGTATACTTGGTACACATATACGGTTCAACAACTCATACATATATGAATAGTTAGCTAGGTTAGCTAAGATAGGTCGCGATTTTGCATGCAACAGGCAACAGCCAAGCCGAGGTGTGCCGTGCACCCTTGAGCTGGTTGCCATAATAAAATCGGCTGAGTGCCTTAAGCGCTCGCCTTAGTAGTCCGGTGAAGCTATTAAGACCTTGATGGGTCAATAGCGTAGTCATTTCGAGAAAAAAAAAAACTTATTTGTTTATTCATTGGTTGAACACGCTAATCTCAGGAACTACTGGTCTAATTTAAAAAATATTCTAGTATTAGATAGCTTATTTATCAAGAAAGGCTATATATATCATCACGCTAAAAAATAGGAGCGGAGCACCAATGAAATAGGTTTCAAAATCGGAGTTGTTTTTTTCCTTTTGAGAGCTTCCACTGCGTGTTAGCGTTAGCCCAAAGTAACTATTCGACATGGACGAAATCGTGGGCTAGTCATAGAAATTCCGTTAATTAAGTACACGTACCGAGAAATATATATGGTGGAAAAAGATACATGGTGACACAGGGTTACTACCTGTTACTATTATGTTTGTAATCTTTATTGGCATTCTGTGCTTTTTTTTGTATTTCCTTTTTATTTCTGGTATTGATAAACTTTTAAAATTTTCGAGATTTTTGTGAAAACCGTTGCAGTAGTACAGCAGTTAATTGTATGGATACCCCTTTCTATATTACCAAAATAATTTACTATTCTGATAAAAAAAAATGTACTTGCGGTAATTTAAACTCTTCTTAGTATTAATGAGAAAGTGGAAGTGAAAAAGTCCAGCAAACTTAATTAAAATTAAATTGAATGTATATATATGTACAAAATGACAACATATTAGCGATGGAAGAGCCATTTGCAAAACAATTTCCAACTTTTATATTCCTAATTTAAAATTTTCCATTTTCAAATTTCTCATGCGGAATGACAAGCAAAATGCTAACAGAAAAAGTCAATGAAAATATCATCTTAACAGTGTCTATCAGTATTACAAAATCTATCTATCTATCTAATCTAATCTAATACCTTTAAACGAGCAATTCTTGTATATTTTTATATTTGTATATATTCAGGATCTCGGAAACGGCGTCATCTATTTCTGTGAAACTTAGTATGTAGGTAGTTTCGGGGACGATAAATCGATCTAGCTAGATTTAATTCACAGAAAACATTTTTTAACTGAGATTTAAGGCAATGAAAAAATATAGCTAGAATATTAAAGTAAATTTCCCTGCCGCTGTTAAAACAAAAATAAATCAGATGGAAACCGGCTGCTTCGAAAATTTGTGTAACCCCAGTTCAAATCCAATTTACAGCAGAAGAAATATATTTTTTTAATATTTTTTTCTATAAAAATTTGTAAGTTTGGGAGGCAAACCTAACAGTTTATTTTAATTTAAAAATGTTTTTTAAAGAACCGACCTAGGTTCGGTCGTCCATGTACATTTTTTTTTATTGTAGCACTGCAAAATGACTGCACTATGGCTGTTGGTAAGAACAGTGCAATTCAAAAATAATAGCGACCACCGATTGACACACTATCCATCGCCGGTCGCCACTATCATGCCGGCCTGCGAAAAGCTGGATATGCACAGGCTGATCCCGAAACGCGACCCGCAGAAGCGAATCACTATTACGGGCTTTTTCGCCATATACATGGTGGTTGCGACCCAGTCAGGCTGTAAAACCCTACCACCCTGCTTTCGCCATTGCCTCGTTCGTTATTCAGCAGGGTGCACCACGTGCAGGTGAGGTTGGCTTGGGTGTCTCAAGTCTTATGTTATTTGACACCCCTTAAACCCCAAAATTCTTCCTTTTCTTCAAAATTCCAAAACTTTATATTTAATTCTCCTTTATTCTTATTTAAAAAAATGATAAAGAAATTAAATAGATATGACTAACTCTGAGAAGTATTATAGAAATATAAAATGTTTTTTTTTTTTTT
This sequence comes from Antheraea mylitta, assembly GCA_014332785.1. Classification (NCBI taxonomy): domain Eukaryota; kingdom Metazoa; phylum Arthropoda; class Insecta; order Lepidoptera; family Saturniidae; genus Antheraea; species Antheraea mylitta. Next base: position 8,274,845 of record JACEII010000008.1, read on the forward strand.
TTTTAATTTAGTCGGTCATTTTTCCCAACAAGAATAAGTGATTTACCAATAATCTTTACATACTAGTTTATACTTATTTCGGTAAAAAGGAATGTTTCATGTGAGTACAATTAGTTATCTATTATTTAGGATATTTTCCTTCCAACCAAGGCCTTCTTTTCATTTCGTATACTAATAAAATAAACTATTTAGTAACATGTATCTATAGAACAAAAAAATCAATAAGTGTTCACACCGCTTAAATTGATTCAAGCAAGTTCATTAATAGAAATAATTGCCGCTCTGTGTCTAAATATTACATGGATAAATGTAGTCTGTCGTATTTGCCGTTATTATTAGGATGAAATTAATATATACAAGGATAGTATGACGTGTTTTATTTGGCCGTGTCGAGTCTCCCACGCCATTGGATTCAATTATGGAAGATAGGCAGATAGGTCGTCGCGCCGCGCCGCACTGCACTGTGCTAGAGTCCGTTCGTGACCCTTAAATTGGAACGGTCCCTCGCACGCCCTTGTCGCACCTCGCCTAGCGGCTATTTACGCTGTCGCGGACTCCTTACAATACAACACAACACGATACATATTGTAACGGCAACCAAATCAACTTCTCTGCAACACGTATAAGGCAACTACTTCTCACGCACGACCAATTTAAGAACATCGACGCAAGTGTTAGTATTCCATTTATAGACCAAAAGAGATATAATTAAACAAAGGTAAGTTAGAGGAGAGAGGTGTGCTTTTTAGTAATGACAATATTGGGAAAATACTTATATAATCGAGATACGACGAGCAGCACATTAATTGTAACAATATTAAACGCTTACACTGTATATAAGGACGCTTTTTGACAATATATTTTTGCTCTCGAACGAAAATTTTGTTGGGACGAATAAAAAAAAATCCTTTAAAATTTGTGCTGTTAATATTAAGTACTTTCTAAAAGCGTAAAAAGATTTCCATTTCAAATTCAAATAAGTTTTGATTTTTTACTTCCTATAACTCAGCTTCATATTATATTATTATGTTGAGTAAGATCGCAATTTACTCCGCAATAAACACTACAAAAATGCTTATCGTAGCATAGCTGTAATCCACATCTGTGAGATTATACAGGTCATGTTACTCTTGTATACTATACAATTTTTGTGTTTTGTGCATATAATTCTATGTTTACTTGACATTATTTCGTGTATGATTAGACATACAGAAATAATGTAATGACAAACTTGTAGCAAATATAATTTCTAGCCTTCTTAGTAATCAATTAGAAAAATTTTCTTCCCTTCCTTTTCTTGAATTTTTGCTTACATATTTTGGGAGGTTCAATTTTCCACTTTTCAACATTTTTAATGTTTCATATTCAACTTTAAAAAATAAGTAATAAATACTTATGAAAGGTGATAAATACTTAATATTCTGTGCATACAATAAAAAGGTAACAGGACGAAATCTGTACATTAAATATTTTAAAGAAAAATACTCTGGAAGACTTAGAAGAACTGTTAGAATACCTTTCCATGATTTAAAAAAATATATCCGTCTGTCTAGATAAATAGTGTTAGGTTTTATAACAGAGCCACAAAGAATATTATTAAGCAGCATGTAAAGCGAGTTTTCAAATCTAAGGTCTAGGGTTCATGTTATAAGGTTGATCAATATGTGAGCGGTATTTTTATGTTTGGAACTAACACCTCTCTCTGTGTATCCGTCAAAAACGAACGTATATTTCAAAATATTCTGCGTCTCGGAGAACAAAATCGTCCCCAAAGGGTGAGGCCAGTTAAATTGTCAATGATTAGTTTTAAAACACAATATAATCCTATGATTAATCACTTTGTTCACAACAGAAATTTCACGCGGACGTAGTCACGAGCACAACTAGTAAATACTTAAAAATTTAAAGATATTCTAAACCTAACACTAATATTTTAAAAAGTTAGACTCGATATTTTGTAAGAATTTTATACCAATAAAAAATAAATAACGTCTCGAGAAATATCAAACTTAGCGATTCAATTATAGATCGAATTACCTGTATTTTAGATGAGAAATCTATTCATACACACATAGTAGGTACTTAAAATTAATTTTGTGTGCTCAAATTTTCCTAATAATTTTTTATAGATATTTTCAACAAATTTTTCATTTGAAAAATAGTTTCAAAATACCCTAATACATGCATTATTCTTTACTCTTATATATTACTACAATATTGAATTTATTGAAAACTAACTGGCGACAGTCTTAATATAACAAACGATCATACGATATATGATTGACAATAGCTTCTATTGATCATGTTTCATACGATCACTTTCTCTTAACGCCTTTTCATAAGTACTTTCCCTTATTATGTCTACCGATCCTATAAAATCCAGCAAGAACATAAACGTTAGTAAGTTAAAACGCTTACCATTTCGCTATAAACTAACGAAACAGTGAATTCAATTTTCTAGCCTTTCTGTATTCCATTGACAGTCATGAACTTCTTATAATGCTCCTATCACGCGAACTTCTCCTGTGTTATGGATAAAATTACCATTGTAGTTTATTCTAACTACTACAAATGTAATTGACTTTATACTATGGAGGATCGGACAAACAAACTTTACAGTTTTACTTGATTGTACCTTTATATAAAAGGTAAAATTTTGTATAATGCTCATTATCCTTATAGCTACGGTTGAGATTAGTCCGGGTTTAAAGTGAGCGAACTACTATTTTACACCAAGCTATTTTCCGTTTTATAGAGCGTACATTATAAATATCAGCAATATTTATAATGCTGAACAAATTAATATCGAGATTTATATTATAAACGAGCTATCGACAATCACACCCAACCTACATATTAAATTTATTTTCTGATGTGATACATCTTTAGGCTAGGGTAAACCTGATTATTGGCGTGGCGAGTGTGTGAGACCTGGCGACGCGATGCCGTACTGAGCTCGCATATCTATAGTGTATAGAGTGTTGTTTATTACGTTACAAATTTCGATCTTTCACATCTGCCAAGCGTCCCGTGACGGCTCACAATTTTTTTATGTATACAATATAAATTACTAATATCTGCTCGCGACTCCCTATACAATTTTAAGCAGTAATTATTTTCGATTTATCATATTATATCACGTTATTAAAATATGAGTACAATATATGAAAAAGTCACTCTTAAGAACGAGGGCATTATTTTTATCTATACGTGCGATTATAAGGAATACAGATGATTTTTTTACAAGCAATCCAAACAAGCACACACCGTTACCAATATATTAATTTTAACATAACTTTCATAAGTTTTTTTTTATGAATCCCATGTTTGGATTTGATATAGATCCCTCTTAAATTTCTTTTAGTCAAAAGCTATTATGATTTATCCAGCTAATGAAGTAAACTTGCTGCACATTTGTTAAAACGAGTATTAAATGAATAAAGTAGGTTAAATTAGTAACCTATCGAGTTGCATTAACAGGTGTGCGCGCCGTATTTGGAGCGTAATGGCTCAAACAATAGCCGGTACACTACTCTGGGGTACTAAACCTTACCAGAAATTCAAATCATAATATTTTTTACACAAACTTATAATGAATGTACAAACTTTAAGCTAAATTAAAAAAATACAGGATGTATCGTATGGACACAGGATAGAAGCGAAACTTTTGTATTGCAGGGAGATATTTAATTAACGAAAGGTCGACGTCGCGCGGTGTTCGCAGGCTGTCACCCATCCAAATATTGACAGCGTCCGATGTTGCCCAACTTCGGTGATAGGACTAGACCCGGTGTTTTTAATATTTTACCCGACACGATATTTATCCCTGCCACTTTTCGTCACACAGAAAGGTTGTAGTTCGGTGAAGCTGTTAAGACCTTGCTGGGTCAATAGCGTAGTCATTTCGAAAAAAAAAAAGAAAGGTTGTCGATCAGAACTTCAAAGCCCTCGAATAAGAAGGATTACTTCAAAAGTAAATAATGGAAAGACAAAACCTTATACCGGACTTAAAAGGTATCTATCTATCCATCTATACGTAGGAGTTTATACTGAATGTCGTATAGAACAAACATATTGAAGACATGGATTTATAAATTGGTATATTAGAAAATAAAAAGCCATTTTCTTTAGATATTGGGGAATTACACTGTAATCACTTATTAAATGAATTCACTCTTATTCATAAGAATCTTCACTATATCTATGGGGATATGCCGACAATTAAAGATGCAGTTATGAGTTAGCATTAAGGTTAAAGAACATTTGTATGTAAAAAAAATATTGAGATTCTTTACAAATACTTTTTTTAATTAGTCTTGACATCTGTGGAAAATGGGTGGTAGGGTTTTTCAGCCCGACTGGGTCGCAACCACCATGCATATAGCGAAAAAGCCCGTCATAGTGACTCGCTTCTGCGCGTCGCGTTTCGGGATCAGCCTGTGCATATCCAGTACCGGGTGACTTTCGTCATTATGGCCGGCAAGACAGCGGCGACCGGCGATGGATAATCTGTCTCTCGGTGGTTGCCGATGTTTTTGGATTGTACTATGCTTAACTTCAGGCATAGTGCAGTCACTATGTCGTGCTTCGATAAAAAAAATCCAGAAATCTGCCAGTGTTCTGTCGATTTTTATCAAATCCAAAGACAATATAATAAATCAACAAAAGATTGTGGAATATATTTAATTTATATAGCCGGAGGCACCGCACAATGAAACACGCCATTTCGAGACTAAATCATGTTTTTTATTTCTACCGACATTTGTAGTAATATACATATATACCATTCTTCCCCCCCTGTTTACAAAACAATAATTACAAGCAAAGTTATAAAAAATATATATATCTCCAACCAAAATTAACTTAAATTTATAAACAAAAGACAAAAAAAAGTATATCTCCATAGTTATAGTGTAACAATAATCAAAACAAACCTAATAGTTTTCTTAGATCGTAAAAATATGAACAAAATAAAAGGTACACATTGCCATATTATACTTTACTAGTATAGACATATTGATATATACTAGAATAAACAATTTATTGATATTGAAATTTCTTAACATTTATAGGGTAAACTAGTATAAGGGTATTCAGGCTCGCATCTAACAATTGCTTTACGATATCTTTTAGAATGAATATTTGTTAAAGGCGCACACAACGTATTTGACACAGAATTTTGTGATTGTTTTTGTATAGTTAATAGCGTACGATTATTATACACTTTCTACTAAAATCTCGTTGTTGCTGCGATGATAACATAGATGGCGATGTAAGGTGGTTCGATATGTTGTGATAACAAAATTCTTTATTATTTAGAAAAAAACATTTCGTCAGATTGAATCTGATCAACGTATTTCTTACAAATATCGCCTTCATAATCCACTAAATAGGATAAACGGCCTATACGCTTTACAATAATACCCTTCTCCCATGTTTTTTTATTATTTTTAAAGATTTTAATGAATACTTTATCCCCTGTAGCAAAATTTTTATTCAAACCCTCTTTACATTCTATATGAGTACTTCGTTTCTGTTTCGCCATATTAATATTACATTTTACTTTATATACTCCTGGTAACTTCGGATAACTTATTTCGAATGCCTTTATCCAATTACGGCCAAATAAAGACGGACTGAACGGATTATCAATAACAACTAGTGACAACTCTTTCACAATTTTACCATTTATTTCAACACAACATGACACTCTACCTCTCGGTTTTTCTTTTTGTCCCCCATACATTATTAAATGAGACTTACAAGGTGTTAACTTAAAATCTGAAAATAGTTTTAAATAAGTTTTATATGAAATGACGCTTACTGCCGCCCCGGTATCAACCTCCATGATTAACTGACTATTATTAATTTTAGTATTTACCGTCCAACGGTCATTGTTTGAATCGCTATCTTCCTCACCTATTTGATAAATCCGTCTACTACTCGTTTCTGAAACTTCTGAAATTGTTGAGCCGGTATCTTGACTGGACTGTTCACTCATGCGATTAACAGTGTTTCGCTTCCGAGAACGACAAACTTTCGCGATGTGGCCTGTACGATCACAGATATAACACTTTTTATTGATGAATGAACACTGACTTGCTCGATGATATCCGCTGCATCGGTAACATTTCGTAGATCCTCTTGCCATACCTCGGCGCACTCCGGCTCCCTCACTTTTATACTGGCTACGATTTCCTTCACGACTCTCATATTGCGCTTGATACCTGTTACTAGGTACAAATCTTTGACGCTTATCTCTCGACAATTCTACTGCGAACACTGGGTTGACTGTACTGCTGGACTGGAGAGCCGCCGCCGCCGCCGGTTTCGAATCTCGTACGGCCGCTTCTAGTGACAACGCTAACTCTGTGGCGCGTTTAAATGTAAGCTTATCATCTTCAATTAGTAATTTTTCTCGAATACGCTCACTAAATAAGCCGAAAACAAATTGATCTCGTAGGTTTTCCTTTAGAATTTGGTTATTTGAAAATTTACAGGACTTACTTAATTTTTTTAACTGCACTAAGTATTCAGTTATCGATTGACCTTCATTTTGTTTACAGCATCTAAACAGCATTCTCTCGGCAATTACCGAACGTTTCGGCGTTAAATGATTTTCCACTAGCTCGACAATATCATCGAATACAATAGTATCTGGCTTATCCGGGTAGCACAGATCGATGATGATATCCAATGCTTCTGTCCCGACGAAAGCCACTAGGTACCTTGGTTGTTCAGTTGGCTTGATATTATTTAGTTCAAACCACGCTTTTAACCTACTGACGTATGTCGACCACCTATCGACGTTTGGTCGGAATTCCTTCATAATACTCATGTTTGACACTATATCCACACTTGTCATTATGTATTTTGCTGAATTTAATCTGTCAACTCGCGTTATGGCTCTAATTCGTCGCCAAATGGAATATATTTAATTTATATAGCCGGAGGCACCGCACAATGAAACACGCCATTTCGAGACTAAATCATGTTTTTTTATTTCTACCGACATTTGTAGTAATATACATATATACCAGATTGCAAGTTAATTTCAACCCCCAAAATATGTCTAAAATTGAACAAAAGGAGGACCTGCATGCGGGTGGGACGAAATATCTCCTGATATATCTTGATGAAATATAATATCATCAATAAGTGAAAAGCGCTGATTTGGACAATTAAAGATTGTATAAATCTCTTTCGAGTTCTCCCTCGAGCGAGTGATCCCGAACTCTAATTTTCGTTTCGTCAGATGGACATGATTGGAATGGCTTAAACGAATACGGCAGATAACCGATATCATACGCTTGTCTATGTTCCGTGACAAGGAAAACCAGGGTTTTGTAGGAATTGTTGGTTGAATATTGTCATAGAATTTGGCTTAAACTATCTGTGATATCTGGCACTGATTATTCCAAGATTTAATCATTTGCTGTTTAATGCTTGAGCAAAGATCACCCGGGATAGCCTTCTAATGTTTTAGGGAACAGCAGTTTGTTTAGCACAGGAATCTGCTGTTTCATTCCCTGGAATACCTGAGTAACCCGGATTCCAAGACGACTTCTACGTTTTGTTATATGTATTTAGCTTCTGTAACATTTGTTTGAAAACGTCACAACACTATTATTACAACGGTTAAAATGGTCATTTTAATATATGTAGACAATATTCGCATTTAGTTTAAGAATTATGATTACTTTAATTGCCTTCTGGGGACTTGCCAGAGAACGCGCATGGTTCTTAACTAATTTTCCAAGTACGTTAATCACATACGGTTTAAGCGAGAATGCGTCAAGTCTCGGTATTCTAGTTTCGAAAATTCACAAGTATCTTTTATATATTTTATGTATGTATACATCACTTACCTTCTACTGTTTGTGATATCGTCATGGATTATATAAATGTTGTTATTTTTTACCTAAAAAAGTCTAATATGGTAACCACAATCTGGATAATTACTGTAAGCAACGAGGCAAAAGGATTACATTGTATATATATTTTTAGATAATTCATTCGTTATGTAAGGTCGACACGTGAGAGTAATAGAAGTATACATTACTACCAGAAGAGTTGTAACAATTGTTACTGCTGCCGGCAATGTTCTGTATTCTGTTGTCAAAATGTACACTTTTGTACAAAGCTTTTGTGCACTATGCTTTTATTTTTTATTACACATTGTAAAACTCTTTTTTTTACTTTATAGAATTTAGGGTTTGATCACAGTGCCACCTAATGCTATATGATTATGTGGTATAGGGTGGTAAACACGCTAGACATAGAAAAGGACTGGCATTCAAGTGCACGATAGTGGCTAGCCAGGCGGGTTCAGAAAGAGTTTTTTTCTTGTTTATTTATTATTTTTCATCACGATATGTCACTATCACTGAATCCAAAAGTTACGGCTCTTTCACAGTTTTACACTAATGCAAGCCTACATCGAAAACTCACTCTCACATAAGTTTTCTTAAAAGGTAAAAGAAAATTCATTCTCTTTCGTTATAGCACCAGTTAGGCTTAGTCTTACATCAATATACCTCATCTTGATCTTGGTCGCGCTGAAGAGTTTGCAAGTCTCACAAATACCTATTAGCCTATTGCTATTTTTTAAACACGTCAAGTGTTACTTTTTTCCGTTATCGAACCGAAAAACTCTCAATTTTCCGATAATAAATATATGGCGGAGTTGTTGAGGAGTGTATGCTGGTACACATACGTTTCAACAACTCATACATATATGAATAGTTCACTAGGTTAGCTAAGATAGGTCGCGATTTTGCATGCAACAGGCAACAGCCAAGCCGAGGTGTGCCGTGCACCCTCGAGCTGCTTGCCAAAATAAAATCGGCTAAGTGCCTTAAGCGCTCGCCCTAGTAGTCCGGTGAAGCTGTTAAGACCTTGCTGGGTCAATAGCGTAGTCATTTCGAAAAAAAAATAGTCCGGTGAAGCTGTTAAAGTTGTTAAAGGCTTGTTAAGCCTAGTTCGAGAAAAAAGTAGTAGTAAATAGTTGTATAGTTTAATATAGAGGTATAGTAATCATGTGTATTAATATTAGTTTTTGCTAGCGGTTTCGCCCGTATTTATGTAGATATGAATTATACCTCGGAAATAGTACTGTTTCCCTTGATGAAAGTTATTGTCCCTTTTCCCTACTCCAGACATTTCATAATGATCGATTAAGTTAAAGCATGAAAACGCAACAAACAAGCAAACTCACGTTCATATTATTATATTAGTTATGATTTCCACAACCAATTACTATAATATCTACCTATCCTTACAACTACAATATTCTTTGTGAGGACAACACAATCAGTATTTGTATCCGTTCTAAGCAGTTGAAAACTTATTTTATTCATTGGAATGTCTGCGAACTTTGACATGAGAGCGGCGGCGATCAAACAGGACAGTTAATGATGCGATACACTTGTCGCACAGTCTTAAAATAAAGCGGCGTCTTTGTCAGTACATTATCATATAAACAATCATAATCGCCGACAAACTGAATGTGAATCAAAATGTCGCCTAACATAAATAGTTACTGTAATAAAACTGTTGTGTTAGTTTAAAACATTGCTAAATAAACTATCTTCTTTGAAACATAAGTGCATTTCTTTGTATGACTGTTACTACATCCGTTAAATGAACATATAAGATTAATTCAAGTATATATTGTGAACACAGTAATGTTCTCGTGGTCGGGTTTGGCATTTGGTTAAGATAGTTTCGAACGTCATGCTTAAAATGAATTTTGTCTGCTTTAAAATATATTTGTTAATAATGATATTCACATTTTGACTTCATTAGAAGCCGCAAGAGGCTCGCAGACTCACACTTTTCTTATTCAAATCTTGCAATGTTTTTGGTCTTGGTTTAGGTCCTGCAAAAATGCAAGATAAAGACTACAGGACCAAGAATGATTTTTGGGCAATATTACATCCTGACATACTTCCTTCATATCTTACCATCCAATAATATTTTAAAAACATTGTTTATATTCGATTTATGGGTCTGATTTCTGTTGCTCTAAAATTTAACCATCACATGTCTGTTACGAAATACACGTTTCTCGAATCCCATCTTCAACATTATACCATTACATGTTCGTAGAATTCAACATGATCTAGTATTTCTTCATAAATTGCTGCACAATTATATTTCATCTACCTCCTTGCTAGAGTCTCTTAATTATAACACCAATTTCAGTTATCGTTTTCCTAAATCATTTATTCTTAAAACTTATATGAATAATACTTCTTATTTCAACCCAGTTGTACGTATGACTCGTATATATAATGAGCTTGCAAGCACACACACTTCATTAGACATATTTGACCATCGGGCATTCAAATTCAAAAAAACAATTAAAAACATTTTATATCCATGACCATCTGCACAACAGTTTCTATATTATATTTTAATATTCATAATTTATGTTTGCCATCCTGTTCTTTTTTTTTCCATGTGGTAATTTCAGTTGTCATAAATGAATTCATTTGAACTTTATCGTTTATTCTTTTATATATATATATTTTAAATCTAATGTTTCTAAATATTTAAACAATGATTATTTTCTTATTATTATTATGATTAGTGTAAGTTAAGTTTCTATGTGATAAAGCGTTTTAGGTCTTCAGTTTAGTTTACTTTTTTTTATTATTGCTATTGTATTATTATTTTTGATTGTCGATTGTTGCTTTATCCATGTGTAAATAAATAAATAAATAAATATTACCGATATCTGGAACATAATAAATCAAGAAAAAAATATTGCATAGTCAATTTTCTTTCATGCATAAACTAATTAGTCTATACGACCATAACGTAAATGTTGTTACAAGCCCCCCTCGATCAACTGTTGAAATACTATCGCTTGCGTAACCCACCTTGAGAATCCTTGTACTAAGATATGTATGTATTTTAAAAACAGTCGGTTCAGTAATTAACAAATTAAAAGTGTCTATCACTTTTCTACATTCTGGAATCGAATTTGTACAACAAATACTTTATAAAACAGTTGCTAAAATCATATTTCTTTATTACCATAAACAGGTACAATAAAAATGTTAATTCAAATTCAGTTGAATCATTACCATCATCGCCTAACTTATTCCAATGAATCTTACTTTGACTGAAATCTCCAACTATGATTATATTAGAATGTACCAGAGATTCAAGTGCTTTATTTGTGTTGTCCAAAAAGAAGTGTTCTAACACCGTCCTCTTCACCGGCGATTGAAGATAAACGCAACACAAACTGACATCGATAGTAACACCATATTTTTTTTTGGTACCTGTATATTAACCCAAACATCTTCACAGTTAGATTCTATATCATACAAACGTCTAGACTGGAATCGCTTAGAAACGGCAATAAGAGAACCTCCTCCACCTTGATGTCCATACAGTTCACTAGTTTCGCGATCACGCCTATAAACCCAGTAACGATCGCCAAAAAGCTCAGAATCAAAAACACGGTTATTTAAATTCGTCTCTGTTAAAAAAATTATATCGTAATTATAGCACACAATGTTATTAAAAAAAGCTATGGTTTTTGTTCGCAAGCCCCTTACGTTTTGATAGTAACAATTTAAACCTAAGAATTTTGTTACATACAGATCCAAAGCAGGTTATTAAAGAACAAGAACTTAAATTAATATAACAATAAGGATATAAAACAATTTAAACTAATCGTTCTAGTATTGCTAAATCACGAAAGAACACATAGTTTGTGTCTTCTGATTTCCTCATGAAAACTCTTCCATCTCGTACCCATATAAATTTATAGTTGAGTAGTTTAGCTTTTATGCGTGCTGCAGCGTGCAATTGCTTATTTTCAAATGACAAATGTTCGGCCACGTATATAGGACATTTTTTTCCGTACCTATTCTCAGGTGACTTGTATTAAGTTTGTCAGTTGGATTTTTCGTATTGAACTGAACTACGCTGGCTAGAAAAGTATCTTTAAGTCGAGAATTACTTAATTTTAGAAGTACTGATCTTGGACGTAGGCTGTTGGGATTGAGCTTTGCAATTCTAGAACAATAGTGGATGTCACAGTCTTTTAAGGGACACTTGATAATATTACCCATTTGTTGCACCGTTTTGAGCAGATTTTCATTTTTATTTTCGGGTAAGCAATGAATTTCAACATTCGCTCCCCTAGATTGTTGATCTAAAATTTTTAATTTTGCTGATATCTCCTGGTTGTTACTACGAAGAAGTTCAACTTCTTTACACAGATTATCAATTATTGATTTTTGAATATATATTCATGTCTTACTTTTTCAAATTCTTCGTTGAAATATGTGATGGATTTTTCAAAATCACCTATAAGGTTCCTAATCTCTTGAAATTGGGCGTTGTTTTCTGCTCTAAAACTAGGAGCACTTCCTGGAATTCGGTCCTGAAAATATTTCGAATTTTCTCCGTAGTAATACAAGAACACGTTCGAGTTTCTATTTGTAGCTCAGAGTTCGTTGTTTTGGTTTGTAATCGGGTTGGTTTCTTTCTAGTTGTTATATTGCAATTTTCACTGTTGTCCGATTCAGAGTTATCATCGGATATATTTTTTGGCCGTATAGGTGTTTCAGAATTATCACCCTTTGGATGCTTATTACGACATTTATGACATTTCCAGGAACTTTTACTGTCCTTAGACATTGTGGTAAAGCGTTTGATGGTTACAGATGCACACATAAGATCGAATTTTTTACTGCAAAGTGAACAGTTCAAATGCTCTTTATCTTTTATATTGCTTAAACAACCTGCGCATGTAGATATCGTGGAAGCCATATTTACGAACTCGGAATACGTATTGTATTGTATTATAATGATGTGGCAACACTTTCGATGACTTTTAATCTCAGAGCTGTCAGTTATTGAATTGCGAACGAAAGTTAATGTGGGTACTTCGAAAATTAAACATTAAATAGCCACTTACATGTGTTTTTAGTTGTTATTTTCTCAAATTCAATTCCGATTTCAATGCTATACGATTGTGCACTGGTGATTTGTTAACAGTTGTAACCGGATTATAAACAGAATAGAGTGAGTATTGTAATTTTAAACATTAATTATTCACACAAGCACTTTATGTCGGTTGTAACTTTGACGTTTTTCGTAATGACAAATGTTAAATGCTAACATCTGATCAAAATCAGGTACTCTTTAATGATATAAAATTAGTAAACAAAGTCAAAACACGGTATAATGCAGATGGTTATTATGGCACTTGTAATGGTCGGTCACCGTCGGAACGCGGGCGTACGCTGTCTGCTGCGCGTGCCTCTTCGTAATTACAATAATTATGCCTCCAGTGCTATACTTATACACTAATGGCTTATACAACAAGTGTAAGGACAAAATGTTTTATTTATTTAGTAGTATTACTTTGTAAATATAACGTTTCGGTTTCGGTTCCGTTTGAGACTGTAAATTTAAGCTCCATGTCAAGCGCATTTTGGTGTGAAAAAGGCTATTGTAAATCAATGTGAATCAAATGTGTACGATGATGTCTGAAATTGATACCTCTCTCTCTCTGTGCATCCATTAGAAATTATTGTAACGTTATTTTATTATAAATATTAGTATATGTATGTTAAAAAGATAAACCCGAGCGAGTCTCTAACCGTTTCTAACTGATGACTGGGTTCTTTTCCGTGGTGGTTTTGACGTTCGTAAAATCCTTTTCGATGCTTGCTTTTGTGTAGAGATTTATAGAAAGTTGCTTTATATTGCTAAAAACGACTTGATACCCGCAACTGCACTAATACTATTAACAATATATCTATAACAATATATCTTATGCATCATCATCATTACCCTTATCCCACCTAAGTAGGGTCGGCACAACATGTTTTCTTTTGCCACTCTCTCCTATCAAATGTCATCTCAGTATTCACAAGTTTTACGCACATATCATTCTTCACACAATCCATCCACACCTTCTTAGGTCTTCCTTTACTCGTATATCCATCCACAATCATACTCAACATTTTTCTAGTTATATGGTTTTCATCTCTCCTCATGACATGCTCATACCATGCTAACCTCCTAATTACTCCTCAGCTTCTCTGTAACTGGTGCTAATTTCAAACTTCCTCTAATATACTCATTCTTAATCTACTACTGTCTTCATTGTGAATAGGTCGGTTTGCCCGGGATAGTACCACCTCGGACGAACGTACCCCGTAGAGGGTTCTCACAGAAACACTCACGTGATGTAACAGTGCTTGCATTATTGCATTTCGTTCGGTCAATGAGAGCACCGAAGGTCCACTTCCCCTCTCCCAACCGTGCCTTCCACCTTCCCTCACCTCCTCTTAATTTTCTTTTCGTTTGTTGTACTTTTGCCAACCAATCTTTTAACAGATTTCTGCCATCGTGAAGTAGATAATACGATTACAAGTTTCTTGCGATCATTTCAATGAATTAACAAGACGGTAATTATCTTGTTCCAATATTCCAGGAAGTTTTTGTGGCAATTCAGAATCCATGCTCCATAGTATTATTTCCCATCCATTACACTTGTGCACAATAACCAAACTATATTATTTAAAATACCACGAATATTACAAAATATACAGCCAAATAACTCAAGGTTATGAATAAAATACAAAATCCACTACTTGATATTCCAAGATCCCGCCAAAATCTCCAATCCATTAATTAGGTTTTGCACACAACGGCAAATCTACTACTACTAGGACAGCTCATACTATAGTAAAACCATTGTTTGAAACGTACTGGAGCGCTAACTACATACCTTACTGCCCGTCATAATTTACACCATATTATTATTGTGACTTTTATTTGAAGAAATGTAGCGATGAAACGCTTTTATCCTGTGCATCGAGTATAATGAAATAAATTGCATTTGTTAAGAAATGAATGCGGAGCCTAAGCTACGAAATCTATAATACACTACATAAAATTTGAAGGCCAGAATCCTCTTGCGTCACAGGAAGGAGCATGCTAATAAAGATGTTATTGAAAATACAATTTTAGAGCCAGTCCGTTAGTGCTATCCGCTGCAAAATACGAAACCGTACCTAACGCTGCTCGCTACAAAAGCCGCCCGCGACATATTTTTACCGATCCTCCTGATGAAATAACTGCAGCGAACGATCAGTACCAGCCTGTCTCTCCAAACAGAGCGTGTTCACGCCCACGCCCGCGTAACCACAGATCACGCCGCCGTGGTCTGGGGGTAAATTTCGCTCCCGCACACCCGATTAGGCCCCACTCGGCAGCGACTTAAGCCTAGGTCCGTTCCCTCGGTGTGGAGCCCTTGAGTGCGCTGCTCGCGCGATACAGTGACACAAAAAATTTACATCACTGCTACAACACTACACGATCACCCCCACACACGTGCACGCCTATACGCTTACACATGGAAGTGGAAGGGTTTATTTTTTTCCCTAAATGAACTGAAAGAACTCTAATTTTCTGATTAAAAAAAAATATATGGAGGGGTTGTTGAGACGTGTATGCTTGGTACACATATGCGTCTCAACAACTCAAACATATATGAATAGTTAGCTAGGTTAGCTAAGTTAGGTCGCGAGTTTGCATGTAACAGGCAACAGCCAAGCCAAGGTGTGCCGTGCACCCTTGAGCTAGTTGCCCAAATAAAATCGGCTGAGTGCCTTAAGCGCTCGCCTTAGTAGTTCGGTGAAGCTGTTAAGACCTTGCTAGGTCAATAGCGTAGTCAGTTCGAAAAAAAAAAAAAAAAAAAACAATTTTAGAGCATTGGGTCGTTAAAAACGTGGTGAAAACTTTTTAGAATACATTTTAATATTAACTAGATGAAAGTTCGTATTAAGAGTCATTATAATTTGAGAAAAAAAATCTTTATTTATATGCAATCCATATATTTTTTATCATATTATTTCAATTTAATTCTCTCCTTTATTTTTCAAATGAAAAAAAAATACTATAGCAAATATTGTATTGGCCGAATCGGATAAGAATTAGTGATATAACTGAATAACAGTTATGATGCGATTTATAGCTACGATATAAATCGATAAGTTTACGTTCAATTTATGGTGTGAAGCACGTTGCGCCTGTGGCTGTATAGGCTAAGCCATTAGGCACTTCGCAGGACACGCGCTGCTTCCAGCCTTATCTCATGCATCGAACGTGTATACGCTGCGACGCGATGCCAAGCACCTTATCAGCGATGTATCGCGATTGATTCATAATAATATAACAACAACGAATTCAACGTTATAAAATCTTATCAACAATAAATAAATAGTTTATTATGATACCTATATTTACTGCATGAAAGAGCGAATATATATCACAATCCTAATTAACCCTAATTGATAATTACGCACTCTTCAAGGTCGACAACACAACAGTGATGACTGTAGGGTTCAGGTTCGTTTTCTGTTGTCGCTAGACGATTTTATAATTAAAATAAAATATTTGCAATATCGAAGACATTTATTATCACACTCTTTTTTCAAGACTGACATATATATATTTGGTTAGAACATATATGTTTAAATAACAGAGATTTTTAACAATGATCTTGGTGTTGAAGTTGTCCATAGGCGACGGTAACCATTTACTATCAGATGGGCTGTCTACCTGCTTGCTGCCTTTTGACATAAAAAAATGCAAATGCGACTTTGTCTGTTAAGCTTTCGCGACTTGACTACACAACTGATCATAATGAAACTGTGCAAACAGGTTTTCTAGTATACAGAAAAGGAAACGGGGTGATGATAATGATGAGAGGCATCCCAGAACAAGTACTACTCCCGAGGGAGAGGATAATTTTTTTTTAACGTGGAAGTTCAGCAGGGTTATGTCAGACTCCTACTCCCTAAAATTCCACGATGTATCATCCGCTGCCTAGCGGGCCGGGACGGGGTCGCGAGCCCATGAAAGTCATTGCATAGCCCATTAAAAGGTCTTCCTGACCTGGCTATCACGTAGCCAGCCATCGGTAGCACAACTACCATATAGTCTGCGTCTGCTAGCAACCGGCTTGTTAGAAAGAAGTCAGCCTTGTACCGCTACTATTCCCAAAATGCGCGGTCCGGGACCCTTAAAATTAGGCCCGAACCTCTATTTCTATTTCACCTTGATCCCTACCGTTGTATGATCTCCATCCACGAAAGTGTGGGCTGCAGATGGCGACCCCTGACGAACGCTGACGAAGAGCCTCACTCGCGGTCTCCCGTCGGAATATCTGACCATAATTGTCCAAAACAGCAACCTCCTCCAACTCACGTATGACTCCAACAGCCGCCGCAGGCGCAAGGGCCCTCCGAAACTTACAAACGTTTCCAGTAAAAAACATGCAGCAGTCTGTTGAAGACATCGATGATATCCAAAAATACCACCGACAACCTATCGGCGTAAGAGATCACCTCCGTGGGCAATATTTTCAGTCAAATTACTCCACTGTGAATAGGGTTGCCAACATTTTTCAGCGAAATACAGTATTTTTCAAGATATGTTATAAAAAATATAGTACTTTTAAAAAATATACTATTTTATGGAAAAATTACAAATAGACAAAGATATATTTGCTTCTGATTAATTTTTATAAAAACTATGTTTCTTTACACTTCTTGCATTTTTTAACAATGTTTTGTCTGAAATAAGAGTATCATATGCTTTATTGCATACAATTTTTAAATTGACAACTTTGAAGTGCTGCCGGCGCCTCCAGTTGGTATAGAGATCAGTGGGAGCCAATGACAAAAGAATTTATTTCGATGCTTTCACAAATTCGTCTCACTCAAAATTTTATGAAAAGGCATGTTAATTATTTTTAAAAATAGACATGTGTTTCTTAGATTTCGCACGGTGTTGAAAATATAGTATTTTTGCGTACTATATATTATTTCAACCCGAAATATAGTACAATACTACAATATATATTATAGTACGGTTGCCAACCCTAACAGTGAAACCTAAGCCCGAACTGCATACCGATACATTAACACGAGCTAGTTGAGGAGTTGAAGAAGAAATTACATAATGTATCGTTATCTGTTAATCCATTTATGTGGTAGTTTAAACAAACATCACTAAAAAACTACTGAATCAAATTACATTTAGTCTCCAAATTAATTTATTTCTTGACTCGAGCTAACATTTAGGCCAAAACCTGTCAAATTTTGCCTATGAAATAATTTAAAAGCAATGATGGCTCGATGGTTGTCACGTTCCAACACCGCTTCCACAGACGTAGATTCGATTATTTGCGAATAGATAGAGCTCTTAGTTAAAGAAATCATTGTCGTGGTGTAGTGGTAGGATGGTATCACATTAACGTCGACTGGAATATCGCAGTAATTCTTTTAATTTTTCACTTTTCGGAATCAGCCAATATATATAGTTTGTAAGTCGGCATTACAGCGGTTGCAGGAGATGAATTGTATAAGTAACTTAGTGAATCACTATTACTTTTTAATTGTAGATAACTTTAGGTATTTAATAAAACAAAAAAAATGTAACAAAATATGAAAACGTAAAAAACTAGCTGCTCTTGATTTCATTGAACGTCGTACTCGTCGGCTTATCGGTGATGAAACGCCGTGGGAGACAAGAATGCTCAGTTTAGAGCATCGTCGAAAAATCTCTCATTGTTTTATAGGTTACACTTTGGAGAGTGTGCACAGGAATTACACAATATAATTCCACCGTCTCCATTCCATCAGATAACGACTAGACGCCGTGTGGGTTTCCGCCCTTACGTGGTTGATATTCCCGTAGTTCATACGAAGCGATTTGTTTCCACATTCATTATACGTACGGCTAAGCAGTGGAATTCACTCCCGGCATCTGTCTTCCCGTCATCTTATAACTTAGGAGTTTTCAATTTTTCGAAATGTCTACGCTATTTACCCAACAAGGTCTTAACACTTCACCGGACTACTACGGAGTCTTCAAGAGTAGAGTGAATAGGCAACTAGTGGGTAAGCGCGATACATCATCGGCCTCATCGTTACTTACCATCAGGTGATTGTGGCCAAACGCGTACCTGTTGTACATAAAAAAAAATCGCATTCTTACCTATGACCACAACTCATTATAATACAATACTCAATTAAAACTGAGAATTATAAGATAATTATCCGCTTTAGTTTATTTCAGAAGCATACGTTTTATAGAATTGATAAAATTGTTACAGACAGATGTATTATAGTTTGAAACGGCTCATGTATGAACCAAAAGAATCTTCTGTTTTTTCTGCACACTATACACATAAAAATCCCTATATTCATTATCCAATGAATAGACAATTTAGTGAACTAAATCTTTTAACAATACTTCTTCAAGTAAGTAAATACTTTTATAAATAATAAAAAAGAGAGCACTCAACTCAAATGAACCCGAATTATTTGGTGACTTGTTCATCAACAAAAGGTTAAGAGTCATTGAAACCTCGATCTGTTCATTATGTTATTGTTTATGGAAAACTCCCACGCTGTGCTCGACAGACTGTACAGGTACACGTGGATTTAATTCCTCCGGTACTAGATTTATGCATTGTTACTTTGTTAGATACTATATAGACATAATATATTTCTAAATCATAAATTCATTGATGAACCATACGAGTTTGTATACAATGATATCAGCAATTCAATCAATACTTTCTATAAAACCATCCTATATGCATCGAATGTTTTGAAATGTTTCTTTTTATCTAATTCCATATGTAGTTGGAGTATCTTACGTAAAACGCACAAGAAATATGAGACCCGTAGTAAAAAACCTAATTAATATATCATAAGCATAAGTAATATTGTTTATTGAATTAATGGACGCGTATGTATTTACGTATAATAAGCAAGCCATAAAGGCAAAAACATAATTAAAAATCCCTCCTACAATCGTTAATACTTGAATAAAATTGTAAAAAATAAACTAATCAATATTAAAAAAAAAACACTAAGTAGTTTCTCACAAATCTACGAATTTTGACATACACAATAAATCAAACGAAGGCAAAAAAGGTGCGAACAAAGAGTCTGCAGAATATAAGAAAAAAATAAACGAGCAAAACTTGCAAAATATTCATATAAATTCAAACAGCATAACAGATAATTTAAAATTATTCCCAAATAGTGATACCAAGAGTATTTCATAGTAACCCCTTCCCCATGGAACTTCCCAGCACTTTTTTACCTGGCTAACATCACTTTTAAAGTACATGAAAAACAAATAAGTGGTATAAATTGTAAAAGAAAACACGTGTATACATGTCTACCACACCAGTACTGAACAAGTCAAGATAATGGTGCTTATTATTACTAACTAAGCTGTCAGTAACCATTACAATATACTGTCATACCAAACACAAATAATACATTCTAACAATATGAGTATTTATAAATTTCATCACATCTTAAATTTACAACAGGGCAACTATGGATATTCACAATGGAACTTATTTAGCACCTAACAATCATCGTAATACTTTCTAAACATTTGACATAAATGTGACCTTGCTTGTTTAATTGAGTGCTACTTGCACATACGAGTACGTTCATTGAGATACGCTAATACCTTGACACTCGGGTCATTCACTGGATTTGGCCACACTTACATATCTCGAGATTAAAGTCGACTGGCGCCAAATCATAGCAATATTCACCTCTGATCTTTATATAATGTATAATTATGATAAAGATATTTCTTTGTATTGTCCGTATACTATTTAGTTTTTTTTTTCAATAGGCACTATTTTGGTTTATCAACAACTTGTCATATCAAGGCTGCATAACTTTTTGCAGTTAAGCTTTAAAAACTTTATAAGGATTTTCAGTTACTGAATTACACCTATGAACATGTTTCATATATGCATAGTGGCATTGTTAGAAATAGACAACAGTAACAAAATAAGAATAAGGTAAGAATAAAATAATTACATAGTTCGGTGAAGCTGTGAAGACCATTCCAGGTCAACAGCGAAATCATTTCGAAAAAAAATAATTATAAATATACGATCCGAATGAAGGGTAGTAAATCTATGTCTTTTCCTATATCCGTGACAACATACCTATATCTGTAATTTCACAGTGACCAATTGAGCTAATGCGCGAAAGAATACCGAACACACTGTCGAGTTTATAATATTAATTAGAATTCGCCGTTTTCAATCCTATGGCAGCGGCTCAAGCCTAGGTTCGATCCCTCGGTAGAGAGCCCTTGAGTGTATTGCTTGCGCGATACTGTGACACACAAATATACATCACTGCTACAACACGACACGATCACCCCCACACACGTGCACGCCTACACGTTTACACATGAAAGTGGAAGGGTTTACTTTTTTCCCTTATCGAACTGAAAAACCCTCAATTTTCCGATAATAAATATATGGAGGAGTTGTTGAGGCGTGTATGCTTGGTACACATATACGTTTCAACAACTCATACATATATGAATAGTTAGCTAGGTTAGCTAAGATAGGTCGCGAATTTGCATGCAACAGGCAACAGCCAAGCCGAGGTGTGCCGTGCACCCTTGAGCTGATTGCCAATATAAAATAGGCTGAGTGCCTTAAGCGCTCGCCTTAGTAGTCCGGTGAAGCTGTTAAGACCTTGCTGGGTCAATAGCGTAGACATTTCGAAAAAAAAAAATCGTTTTCTGTACCAGTAAGATCTGAAAACAGATATTGTATTGTATAATTGTGAATTGCTTGTGACACGGGGTGAGTGATAGACAACAATTTAGGTATATATTCGGTAAAATTCATGCTTGTAAATTTTACTCCAGTTTGTAGAAACGTTCATGACCTGGAAGGATAAACTTTTCAGTGGTCGTTTTATAGGACAAAATCACCTGGATAATCAAGACTTAAGCTGTATTCATACCTCATATGTGGAGCTGTTTCTCTAGGATATACTGCTCGGCAATGTTTCACATCCACGGATGTCTCGGCGGAAGGTCAAAACTTTGGTTTTACTTTATAATTAATTTTACATAAAAGAATGAATCTTGTAACGATTGTACAAAGGTGATTAGATCGGTTATTTACAATTTGTCTAATAATAAGTTTTATGGATAAAGTTTCCTCTAAATACGAACCCTGATTATTACAGCATACACACATTATTACAAGTATAAACTATTTATAACAAATAAGCAAACATTACGTAATATATAACATATCTCATAACATAATAATATAACATATCTCTTTCAATAGATCTCATTTACAATTGCTTTAAAATCGACTTAATGACAGCTTCTAGGTTAAACGTCCATCACACCATTATTATGAAATTCATAAATATTTATGCGACTGAGTATTATCACTTCAATTCATATTATGTCAGTAGTAAAGTTTATTTATTTAGATATATCTAGTTATTTATCTTCATTAACCCCAAGAGCATTCTTAATATTGTTGCCTTCACTGGTAGCAGATAACTAAGCAAATGTTCAAGAATTCCATAAACATAAGCCCTAAGCGCTCGCCTTAGTAGTCCAGTGAAGCTGTTAAG
Source organism: Antheraea mylitta (assembly GCA_014332785.1). Taxonomy (NCBI): domain Eukaryota; kingdom Metazoa; phylum Arthropoda; class Insecta; order Lepidoptera; family Saturniidae; genus Antheraea; species Antheraea mylitta. The sequence goes on from JACEII010000008.1 coordinate 8,297,332, forward strand.
GCCTTATTAAGTCAATACCTTAGTCAGTTCGAGAAAAAAAAGAGATACTAATAATGTGTAATATTGAGATACTAGTAATGGATGACCGCTGTAGCATCGTATTAATAAAGCTATGTGTTGAGTGGTAGTGAGTTGGTAGGTCACGTGATGGTGGGCCTGTCACACGTCCTGCCGTGTGCCTGTTCATGAACCATAGCATGCACCGTGAGGCAGTTGCGGTCGAGCAGCGAGGGGCGACCGCATACGCCACTCGCACCAATATATCGTGTCGCAGCTATCGCTTTCACGTCGTCGTTATCGCCCCAATGATAATCTGCATAGTGCGAACCGTTATTGAAAGCCACGGTACGAGTTTGTGCGTGAAGGCTACAATAGCGGCACTTTAATCTGATATTTATTGACCGAGAGATCGAATGAGGCTGCACTAAGAAGTGACCTAAATCTGAAAACTATGATATTAATAAGACTTAGTAAGATTTTAATTATAATAATACAATGTATAATATGACGTATCTAGGAAAAACAATATTCAAAAGCGTGAACTACTGTTTGAATTTAAAAAGTATATAATAATCTACTGTTTTATTATATTACACAATAAAATAAAAGATTTCAATAATGAATCATTTAATGAATATAACAATCATACGCTCACTTACATTATTTTAATATTACATTTAGACTAACTAATTTTGTAAGTACTTATAGTTCTTTTCTTCAAATTATGATATAAGGTAACAAACTTTCTCAACAGAAAGTCAGATTTTAATTCACTTTGAATCACAAACAGAATCCTGTAATACACTACATTTTCATTTTTACACTTGGAGAGATTGTTTTTTGATCATAAACTAAAAACTTAAAAAATATCATAGACGTCACTACATATATCCCAAATTATTTTAAGCATAAACAAAAAATAAAACACCAAACGATAGTTTTACGAAAATAGTTTGATTTCTCAGGCATAGAAGATATTTAAATTGGGGACGATGATTTTGCTGCACGTACAAAATCTTGAATCATGCCAACTTGTATATCAATATGTGTGTGTTATAAAAATTTACTAATATTAAAGAACAAACTTCGTAAAATTAAAAAGAGTTAAACATTGAATGTGGGCGTGGGCTGGTGGCAGGCTGCAGGACGTGCCCGCGCCTATCAATGATCAATTTTTGTTCCGACGAGATTATCTCTTGATCGGAGTAATTTCTCTTCAGTCTTGTTGTTGATAAGATCGAGAAAACAACGGTTTGCATCGTTCTGCATAATTATTAACTTGGAATTTAATCCGTGAATTCTCAGTAAAACTTTATCCTTGCGTAGTCATTATTGATAAATATTGTCAATATTTAAGACGATATTCAAGAGGATATTATACAATGAAAATTTAGAAATATATGAGAAATAGAAACGCGGATATTAAAGGCGACTAAATAGACAAAGATCGAAGTAATCAGAACCAATTTTCTATTACTATCGTTCGATGGACATATTCCGACAACAAACACGATCGTCCCGAGCGCCGTGGGAATGCCCCAGTCAAGTAACGGAAAGACGGACAAATGATGTTGGGCGATCTATTGCCTGTAATTGATGACGACTATTGTACGATTTTGAAAGAGCCATGAATGTTTGCCTTCATTCTGTTACCTTCTGTTTGTTTGTTGCTATTGTAAACCACAAGCTTATTGCCTCAATTCGCGCTGCTATTATACAAGTACATGCTCAGTGACTCGAGAATAATTATTTCTGTTGTGAATACATTTCGTATTCTCTCGTGTCGTTAATCCACTTGACACATCTACTCAATCCGTTGTGTAATTGATGCAAGTACGAATATCTCCCGTTGCCTCTACATCAGTACAAAAAAATTAATGAGTAAATACTATTTAAATATCTATAAACATTCCAATAATATTATTACATTATCATCACATTCAATGATATTATAAGTAACAAGGTACTTCTAATATCATTGGTCACATTTATATAATATTAAAGAAATGTATAAAAAAATTAACCAACTTTTTGGATGAATTCAAACTTATGAATACGATTCCACAATGTACGTATCTCAGGCTGACATTCTAACGAGCGATGAGATAATTGCAATGTATTCATGTGAATTATATAATATTCTTTTACTTCTTTATACTTTGGCACCGTGTGTAAATAATACACAATTTCGCCAATGTCATGTAGATACAGAGTGTACGATGTACGATGTAGATATATAGTCATAAAAGAAGGAGAGCGATTAAAAAATGTCATTCAAGTCAAGTTCATTTATTGATAAAATTTGCTGTATTAATATTATTTTCCGTACTTAAACAATAACTTTATTTTTTTGTGAGATATTTTAGTCGCCAGATCATAATTGTAAAATAATAAACATATTTTAAAATAACATAAAATAAAGTATTTCACCTAAAGGATGCCAATATAAGTATTCTCGTGGTAAAATTATTTACATAAACGAATGAATTGATATTTATAGAAATGTGACGATTAATATAAATACGGGAGTGTGCTGTGGTGCTTGAAATCAATAGGCGCTGGTTTATTAAATTGGTCAAAACTCGATTAAATTACTGATACAATTCCAGAAACAAGCAATTATCATATAAGCATGCACTTCGTTTTTAATGTATACATAGGCGTACCTAAGTGAAACATATTTAAATTAAGTAGATATAATCAAAAGATATCAGTTAGGTACATAGAGCTTTTAGTACTCATAGACTTAACTATCGTCAAAATCCAAGCATTTTCAATAATTCGTCACAATTCTATAGCCATACAAACATATTTAATAAAATCAATACAAAATGTACTCAACACCCGCTCTAGAGGCGGGCAATCTTGACGTATGTCCAGGGCACCAAAATTGGGGGGCGGCATTATAGCTGTCAGCCCGTAAAAAGTTACATGGTTAACAATTTGTGGCTTGGCACAAATATTTCGTAATTAATTTTTCTTCTTGAATATCTGTAGGTAATGAAAATGTATAGATAGATTCATTTAACGCCAAAATCTGAGTATCAAGTAGGTAAATATTTTGAACTCGAAAATATCGAACAATATTGTAGGTACTTAAAAAAATCGTCATAGATAAAGAAAACTCTATAGCGACTCGTATCATCACGAAAGTACTTATATCGATGGTTCATAGCACAGGTTTTAATTATGTGATTTAATATATAAGACACCCAAAAAATTTTAGCTCTCCCTGTCTGGAGAGCTATTAAAATTGTATCCAAATGTACTATGCTATGTGTAACACACGTGTGTAGTAGCGCTTGTCACCTTCCGTGATCAAACGATGTAAATGTAATAACCAAGCGCGGTGTTAAAGGTAGACTTAGTCGCGATTACCATTCACATTGCGGTAAATGTGACACAGTGATTCTTATTTAGTTTGTCGCGTCCCTGTATCAACCGATATATATCCAGCCACAGAGTCTTGCAAGCCGGCATGACTACGAGGACTACCGATGTCTTGATAGTCGCTGTTGTTTATAGACTGCACTGTGCTTAGCATCAAATAAAGTCACTTTGTTGTGCTACATTAAAAAAGCATTACACGAAACCATATTGAAATTCTAGCTGTATCCCACCTGTTTCGGTGGTTATTAAAAAATATGAGAAAGGGTCAAACAATTCCAAAAAAAATAAGTAACCTAGAATCATCTACGAAAAATTACGAATAGTCATAATCCTATGCCAATGAATTCAGTAGTTTTTACGTTATTAAGTCTCAAAGAAACTATATTTCCGTTTATTGTTTTTCATAACATAATTTTCGAGACAAACCGTTATACCATATTTAAAGTCAATATGATTTTTTTTTAATTATCAAAAATGTATTACACTGAAAACATTAAAAGCCCACAGCATAAAATACTATTATTTTAAACAAAGGAAACCTGTTTATTTTCTAGATTATTATAACAATTTTACTAACAGTATATACCTACTATGACTTTTCCTAAATCACTGCATACCTTGTTAAACATTCTTAACATTTCAAAATACAGTTTAATTGCGCACTTAATAAGTACTAGAATCACAGAACTGAGGTAATTTTAAAATATTCGCATACGAAAAATCATATTCAGTTTGCATTAAAATTATTTCAATTAAAAGTCTCTTTATTCTTTTACGATACAATCTGGTTAAGCCAAAAAGTTATGATCGAGATGCCCGAGGCATTGCGCCGGTTCGGGTATTAATTTACTACTGTAAATATTGCCTCCAATTTATCCGATTGTTTTACGATTTAATACACTCGGCTCTCACTTCTTTTTAAGGGTTAAGCCATAAGGAAATATTGAAGTAAATAAAAGAGTAACCGACGTTTTCGTGACAAAACTACTCATAGTGTACAGATTACGTAGAGTTTTATTCAAATATTCATAATATATTCATAAATACAAATACAATCTTTTACACTCGATATGTATATAATACTTGACGAACAACTTCTTGATTTGAAACATTTATAGGCACACCCTAATCCTGATTTTGGCTTGGCGACGTGACGACACAAAACACAAACTTTGCACCATTAAAACGAAATACAGGCAATCCCCGACTTACGGCGTTTCGATTGACGTCGTTTCAAATTACGTCGAACATTGTTTTGACACTATTTCTCAAGCGTACGTCAATTCTTTCGATTTCCGGCATAGAAGAATTCACTTGTCGCGGGGATTAATTACCCCGTACATGCCACTGATTATGTTTACTTAGTTCATGGACAACGGACAATCAAGACGTAATACATTAGTTCTTTTTACATCTTTGACAGTTTTTGTTTTTACATACATATTTAAGTGAATTTTAATCTAACTATGCCTAAACAAGACAGTAATAGTAAAGTAAAGAAGAGAGTAAGAAAGACAATTACAATGGAGGTTAAATATAAGATTTTAAAACGACGAGAACTTAATTTATTACGCACAGCCGTACAAACAATATTGATATTGATAAAAACTAACAGTTCTACCTTCAGTCTCTTCAAACAGCACTATTATACGAAAAAGGAATGCTTTAATTTTTACAAATACCAAAAATAACTAGCAATTTCATAAATATATATAAATTATTTTAAGAACTTACTTTTTGTAATAAAGTATGTATATCCTATGTTATAAATGTTTTCTTTTTTTAATTTTATGTCTCTGTGGATCCTAACCCTTGAGTTTTACACGTAAACATGAAAAAATATGTATCGACTTATGTCGCGTATTTAGAGAACCTCACATGCCGTAAGTACGAGGACTGCCTGTACTCAAAAACATTTGCAACCATATAAAAGAATAAGTGACTGACTAACATATCAACGCATAGGCCAAATTACGGGGGTTAGAGTCTTAAAGTTTGCATTCAGGTTACTTATACGCTGTGGGTGAGCACTGATGAAGGATTTATTGTAGGTGGTAGAGTCACGTTGAAACTATTACTGATGTCAGCATGAATGGGTCGGCTCGCTCGGCGTAGCATCACCCTCTCACAGAAAACCGACATGAAGTAACAATGCTTGCATTGCTGCGTTTCGTTCGGTCAGTGAGAGCGCCGGATGCCCACCACTCCTCACCTTCCCTCTCTTCTTCCCTTCCTCCCCCTTCCAAATATAGGCTGGTAAAGCACTTGCGACTACCCTGGTGTTGCAAATATTCATGGACAGTGATGATCACTTAACATTAGGAGACCCACCTGTTCTTTTGCCTCCTATGATTAAAAAAATAATTAAGCCCTTAGGTGGCGAAAAGGAATTAAAGGTTCATATAAAAAAAAATCTGTCATACAGTCATTCTGAAAATAAATCAGTTGTGGCCATGTCGGATATAAAATCAAGAATCGTAGATAACTAGTATATATAAAAAGCATGCGAAGCCGTGGGAATTTCTAGTGTATTTATATAATGTATATTTAACTTACTTATTAAGCAAACTACATATTTTACGCAATCTCAGGGATAATCTTTACAAAAAATGTTATCTTAAATCAGATAAGACTAACATGGGTTAAGAGCTTTCAAATCTGAAATTACTGTTTTTTATGGTCGATTTCGTCAAAATGTTTATGAGAAACCAACCAAAACGACATTTCCATTTAAAATCTTCGTCGGCATTCTTTTACTAAAAACAAACGTTTCCATCTATTTTATGAAAATGCACTGAGGAATTTGGTACCTACATATTTTAATGCACGTCATTTTATAAATGTAAAATTAAGAGACAAAACCTTTTGTAAGTACTTTATTTGTTCGCTTTAAGGAATCATTTTCAACTTCTTCACAAACTTTGAGACAAAACTTAGTTTGTTACCAAATTTCACTTTGTAGCTTCAAAAATATTTTACTCTCTAAAAATACATACACATACACATAGAAAGCGATTAGTCCTCTTTCAATATTTTTTAGTAGATCATCTAAACACATATTTTCTCGTTCGAATGCTATATTTATTATCAATTAATGATTGACAAATTTAATAACATATTAAACTACAAAGCTATGTGTATATCGAAAGAAATCTATTATAAGAATTTCATATCTCTTAAATGGTTTACAACTACACATTTTTAAACTTCTTAAATAATAATTAAATCACAATATGTTACTCACACTGGACGGAATGGGAAATTTAAATTATACTAAAAGTATTAAAACTAATTGTAGACAATTCCCAAATAAACACAAACATTTATTGTTAACATTCTCAAGATTTACTGCATTTGCACGTAAAGATAATTCAACTGTACAAGGCGTGTCGTCCAAGCTCTCGATAATTTATCTGAATATAGCGAATTGTAATTACGGAGTGTACATTCAAAATTGATGATACATAACACAGTAGCAATGCATATAATAAAAAAAAAACATGATGTACATCATTATAATAAATACAAGTAAAGGAGAAAATTAGTATGTGTATTAAATGGATTGTTTATATTATTCATATTTTTTTTTAGAAATCTTATTTCAGAACAATTCTAAGAATAGGACAATAGTTTGAATGCAATTTCAATAAGGTTAAACATTTTTACCTGTTATATTTTTATGAGGGTACTTATATAAACGACGAACAACTCAAATAGTTTAAAAAGCTGTGAAGCTGGCGATCTGTAATCTTATTACTAGTTTGAAACTACTAACACTCGTATCACATTTATTGCAATTTCTTGATATATAGCTGAATTCAGGGTGAAGTCAAGACAATGTGGATTTCTAAAGACATAGAATGGAAGCGTAGAAATATTTAATGATTTTCATAAAAAAATAGTATTGTTTTGTTTAACAATCAATTTCAAATAGCTAATGGTGCTTTTAAAATTGGAGTTACGATTATACTACTTTGCTGTCTCAAGTATCAAAGGCCGATATCCAGACGTTACTTTGTGGTATAATAAATACTCTATCAAGTTAAGTATTTCTTCATAAGATCCCAAACCCATAGGAAACCCAACAAAAATCTCAAAAATAAATATTATTATAAGTATAATCGTGCAATCTAATCATAAAATCTTAACAACCAATTGAAATTCGACTACTACCGTAACTATCATAGACGTTTGAAAAATTCCTAGTAATAAACATATAACAAGGAAAAAAACAAATAGAAAAGACAAAAAAGAAGCATGTCACCAAAGTGCTAAAGTAATAACTCCCACCAAGAAAATTAAATTGTAGAACAAATAAAATAGAGGCTTATACCAAGTGAAAAGTTAAACGCTCGCAATATTCTAGGATATGACACTTTATGGTCACATTTAACACATCAAATAATAATATCAAAACAGATACTAATAAACAACCAAAAAAACCTAAGTTAACGTTTGTTCTAAGACTTTCACACCTTGTAACTTTTATATTTTGAAACACAATCGTAATAAACCTAGATGTAATGACCGGTGCTGAAAGCTACAATGGAGGACCCGGAGTTAATAACGTTCGATAATAAAATGGTCAATAAACCCTTTTGTTTTGTTCATAACGTTCTCACGTTCACTTTCAAATGAGAGTGAAATCACGTGATGATCATGCACAGAGGTTTGTGTATAATTTTTGGATTTTTCTAGATAATTAGGTCAAGTATTAAACACCTATGTTTTAAATTGATTGAGAGAGAGAATCGAGTGCAGAATATCCTCCATAAATATTTCTACTGTCTAAACATTCAGCCTGTATATACAACAGGAGTAAAGAAAACCTAATAAGAAAGACAAAATAGAATAACTAAGAATAAACAAACAGGATAATTTTGCAATTACAATAGGCACATTATACATCTAAGAAGAAAGGCCGGGCTTTCCAGGTACATTATAAAATGAATAAAAGAGAACACCAGCCTTCACTTGCTAGCATAGTGTATCCGATTTTTTGAGCATAATGTTATACAGTCTGATGTTATAAATTACACTTATAACATCTAAAAAAGTAAACAAAAATTATATATCAAAAAACAACAGAAGAATATTGCCTAATAAATGATAGTGCTTGTCAGATGAATATTAAACCAGAGAAAAATTTAAGAACTACTCTGGTTTGACAATAAATTATACTACCCTATCAATTTATTAAAAACTGCTAAAACAAAACAGCAAATGAATTTCATTCGAATAAACGAGAAACAATAGATGTAGACAAATAGGAATATTAATTTCTTTAAAACGTACTCATTTAAATATAAAAGTGAATTGTTCAAATTACAAATTTAATTACATCTATTTATTTTACTCGTTTTAATTTATTGGTATTAGCAAATGGGAACATTCTTATATTATAACGAGTCACTGGCTAATGCTGGGATAGTTTTTCTAGTAGGTACCCTACCATCTAAAATAAAAAAAAGCTGAGAACCACAGTCTCTCTCTAGGTAATTCTGAAATACTTATACTATTTTAAATTAATCCAATGATTCACAAAATATTTAATATTTTGAGCGCGAAGTGAATACGATTGAAAAGACATATAAACCCTTAGGATGGAGTGCAATAAATGCAATTTTTAATTACTTTAGGAATAATTACCATATAATAATTTTCCGTTACAAAAAAAAAAAAACAATATTTGAAATGTACAATTTTAAAAACACAACTACCTATTCGAATCCCATAACTGTACATGTACCATAGATATTTCCATTTTTTTCTCGAACTGACTACGCTATTGTCCTGGCAAGGTCTTTACAGCTTCACCGGACTACTAAAGCGAGCGCTTAAGGCACTCGGCTAAGATATTTCCATTAATTAAAAAGGAATTCAGTGAAATTTGAAACGAGAGGTTACTAGTAAATTAACGGGTAATCTGTTTGTTATAGTATTGAAACTGAAGATATGTTATTGACAAATAATTTATACCATCTGAGATTTGGCCATGTAAAAAAAATCAGATGAGAATGTTAATAAACCTAAGCGTAATGAAACTAAGAATCTAGGCAAATACAGCTCAAAAGTAATTATATACGATAAGCTGGTGATAAATACCGCAAAATATTAAAAAAAAAAACAATAATCATATAGAGTCTTTGAAATAAACACAATTAATACATAGATTTTGTATGTAGCCTTCTGCCATATAAAGAGTAATTTTAGAATTACGTATAAACAATTACATACCATTCGATTTACGGAACTGCTTTTAAACAGATATATTACCTAGTAATTTTTTATAAATTCCAACACGATTGTGTTAATCAACGTCGTCGTATTATGTTCCAAAATCTCCATTGTGATATGTGAGAACACACGTTCTGCTAGTGTGATCGCTATAAGTCTAATTATGTGAACCTCACTCATATATTCCATACACATCCATTAATATACAAAACTTGCTCTACTAAAAATGCTATTAGATTTAAGGGACTAGGATCGATCTTAAACTGCCATAAATAATGTAGATCATACAGAATTCTATAACTAATATTATATTAAATGCTGAGATTCTTGTACCTTAAGTCTAGGAATGACTTTTAGAAATAAATATCATGACAGAGATGATAATATATCGCTCCTTTAATTTAAAAAAAAGGAGTCGTCACGGGACTCCTCACAGGTGTGAAACATCGGTTAAAAAAAAAACACAGATTAACCTCACTTGTGTAATGTAGTAAACAACACTGTATACACTATATGTATGCGAACTCAGTGCGGCAAGAGAGATTGCGCACAGTCGCTTGAGTATGACATCGCGTCGCCACGTCTGACACACACACCACGGCCTGTATCGCCACGCCAATAATGAGGTGTACCCTCGCCTATAGATATTACACATTAAAAAAAAATTACTCAGAATTTATGTTTTACGAGTTTTGCGAGAAGAATATGTTCAATTCAATAGCTACCCACATCAATACATACAAAACTACGAAAATACACGACTGTTGTTCTCTTTTTGATTTAAATGCATAAAAATTCTTCTTCTACTTTTCATTAAAGGTACGATATTTACGCATAATATTTTATAAGGAGATTCATTACATTGGAAATCTATTCAAAATAATAGTAACGACGAGTAACAAAATTATAATATAGATTGTTCATAAATAATGAGATTACATGTACCTACAAATTACAGTCCGCTTCAAACTATCTGACCGCTCTGATTTTTTTTAATATTTTGGACTTTTTAGATACTTTAGAGCGGCCAAAAACTTTGACGCAGAGTATTTGTTCGGGTTAGGACAATAATACCATACAAAATAAATGTTTAGTATTCTTCCATTTTGCAACACAAAATTATGTTCATTTACATTTCTAAATATTATGCCCACTAATCTTCATAGACGTCTGTAAGTGATTGTAGTCCGGTGAAGCTGTTAAGACCTTAAAAGGTCGATAGTGTAGTCAGGTCGAAAAAAAAAACTTTAGAAATCGAAATATATGCGTGAGTTTGTTTATTTGTTTCTTACACCCTATGTTACTCAACCGATTATAATTTTTTTTAGCAACTGATTACGCTATTGACCTTGCAAAGGCTTAACAGCTTCACCGGACTACAAAGATCATCATGAAACTTTGTATACATGTAGTAAAGATCAATAGGAAATAGGTTGCCTTTAGTACAGACACAAACTGAGCGTTGAGAGTTTTTGTGCGGGATCTTAGTTTGTCATGTAGTAGATTTTATATTTTATTCATAATCTTGTGTTATTGGAATCTATATTCTATAAATTTTGGTTGTGTTTTACGTAATATAGTTAGTTTATTGTGCATAAGTGAAGTGAATGGAAAATAATACCACGGAGCATGAAATTCGGAGATGCCACAAAACTCCTTGGAAGGTTCTAACAAGGGATCCACCATCTTATTAGAATATTGACTCACACGACGCTTAAGTGATTGCACGACGCTTGTAATATTATTGACTACGCGACAATGGCAGTAATAATCTCAAAGATTGATTGCCAAAAATAAAGTTAAAAAAATGAAAAAAACAATTGTTCCTGTGGGATATATAAAATCTACATTAACGGGAGTGAATCCGCGAGCAAAAAATAGTCTTAATATAGACGTTATACACAAGAATCTTGTAATGTTGAAAATGATCCAATAATATCATTTATTTTTTTGTTCCCGTTTACCGAACTACTACCCTATCTATTTTGTATTATTATAATTCTTCACGTGATTTCTTTATGAGATATCCTTGAATGAAATTTCTAAAGTCTTGCCGTTTTCTTACGTACTCCGCACATTTCTCCACTAAACGCAGAAATTCCTTGACATCAAACGAGTAGTTCGTGAATTTAGCATGAGAACCACCATTCGGACCGTGTCCCTGAAACCAACACCAGTAAATAAGTTATTAGATATAACTATATAAACGCTGAACGCGCGAGTAAACCCTATAAAAACATTCTTTTTTTAACTTTGTGGGTCTCAAGTGGGAAGAAACTATTTTGAAACATTTTTCATTGATGCTCCGCTCCTATTGGTCTTGGTGTGATGATATATAACCTATAATCTTCTTCGATAAATGCCCTATCATGTTTTCTTTTTCCACTCTCTCCTATCAAATGTCATCTCAGTATTCATACCTTTTACGCACATATCATTTTTCACACAATCCATCCACACCTTTTTCGGTTTTCTTCTACTCGTATATCCATCTACCACCATAATGAACACTTTTCCAGTCACATTGTTTTCATCTCTCCTCATGATATGCCCATACCATGCTAACCTATTACTCCTCAGCTTCTCTGTCACTAATGCTATTGTCAAACTTCCTCTGATATACTCATTCTTAATCTTATCCATTCTAGTCACACCACACATCCACCTTAACATTCGCATCTCTGCGATTGTAATTTTCTCTCATCCGTCTCTTTCGTAGTCCAACACTCAGATGCATACAGCATAACAGGTCTTACAGATAAATGACTTATCTAACACTGAAATATTTTTTTTAATCAGACCAATAGTTCCTGAAATTAGCGCGTTCAACCTACTAAACAAACAAACCCTCCTTTACCTCTCATATTATATCTCAGCTTTATAATATTAGTATAGATTACTACTCTTCTATCATACTTAACTCCAGTCGTCATTCAAATTACAATAACTTTTGATAGAGTGGACCATAGAGTGGATGTTTTATTGTGAACTCAGTACTTGAGCAGTGACGCGTGGTTATACAAACAGACAGAGAGACAGACATTTCTAAAAATGATTGAAATGTACTCTATTAGTAATTTATAGACACTGCAACAATTATGCTCACGAAAATATAAAAGTCAGAGACGTTAGATTTATATTATTATTATATGTATAGATATAGATGACGTTATTGTGATAATTCTTTTTTTTTCAGATAAAGGCTAATAAGTATCTAAAAAGTAAAAATTAATAAAAATAAAGAAATCTATCCAGTAATTTTTGAGTTATATAGATAAAAACAATTTAAATTAATTATGGAAGCAGCTACCTCATCTTGTTGCACAAATTTTGTTTTATCTTCCCACGTTACGTATTTGAGTCCGCGAAGTCTTGTTAGATCAGCATAACAATTAGGATCTTCACAGTTATACCTGCATATATGAAAAGATTACAATAATAAGAAGCTACATAAACATACTCTATTAAAATGGAAAAGTTTACTACAATAAAGTGGACCAAGTAAAACTGCTTTTAAAGTGCAACTTCTAATACGAATTCCAACAAGGTTGCGTTAAACGTTTAACGCTACCATGGAAGGGGTATGAAAGCACTGTTGCGTTAAACGTTTAACGCTCCTGGGAAGAGGGAATAGAAAGTTACAGAGCGAGAATGAATGCGTGCCTGTTTATATAAATATCTATTTATATCAATTTCTACCCCTTCCTATTTACATTTCCACATTACGAAGTTTCACTTCTTCCGCGCAGAGGGACACCAAGCACAATTTTTTTTCATTAATCACTAGGAAATACTGTCCATAATAACAAATAAAAAAATCAGTCAAAGTTTGAACTCTTCATATTAAGATGTATAAAAGACTGCAATTTTCGTTGTCGCCTTTAAATAATACAGGAAAAATGTATTGTTTTATTTACAAATAAATTATTCACTAAGCGATTCATATTTTTCGAGGAAATAGAACGATGTACATAAAATGTCCAGAATCAATTTTTCGCTAAATCGACCGTTTTATAAGTTTAATTTATTTAAATAAGAAAATCGAAAATAACCTGTCTGTTTATATTAATATTGAGAACTCGACTTTGATAGATGGTTTTGAAATTTGAGTGAAAATACTTTCACAGTGACTAAGAATGGGCTGTATTACTTAATTCACCGTAACTCATTTTATATTTTATTTTTTATATATATATTCCTCTGTAATCCAAAAGCATAAATACTTTGGAATATCACTTTTACATAAATCATAAATTGTTTTTCAAATAATCATTTTGTTTGCTTCATATGTTGTCTATATTTTCTTTATATATAAATTTCTCTTGTACGTGTGTATGTCACTGAACTCCTAAACCACTGGACCGATTTTGACGAAATTTTTTGTGTGTTCAGGTGGATCCGAGAATGATTTAGATTGGACCCGGTAGGTGGCGCTGCGGTCAGATAATAGACTTTTTTATTATCAGGGGGGACAACGTCAGCCGGGCCGCTAGTTTAAATATAAAGAAGCAAAATGAATGTTCTTTTCAACATTTAAAAATATCATGTTTTATGTCTCTCGGTGGTCGCCGCTGTCTTTGGATTGCACTGTGCTTACCATCAGGCATAGTACAGTCACTTTGCCGTGCTAGAATAAAAAAGTCATGTATAACAGATACGTACACTTCGAATACTGCAGCCCAATCCGGTAAAAATAAGAGGTGAGTTAGTCCCGCACCGTGCATACCAATAAAAACATCAGTGTTGTGTGTTATTTCCAACTGTTTCGTAAAAGGCACTGTTCTATCATATACTACTCGCTGTACATAATATCCTTTCACTTTTAATAGTGCTTCTATTATTTCTTTTTCATTCAAGATAGATCTGTAAGTTGTACCTCTTGACAGCAGTGTGATTCTCACTTTATCGTCAGTTCGAGGTTGCAGCTTTATATTCAGTGAATGTATAATATGTTTAGAAAACGCATGGAATAATCCACTTCTTTCGCACCCATAAATCTAAAATATAAAAAGAAGTATTTTATATCATTCTCAAAATGATCTAGAAGGTATGCAATTACATACATGAGTTGCTTATATATCATGAGATAATGATCTCTAAAACTCGAGCGTTAAAGTGACACAAAATCTTATACACTACAACAACATTACACATATCACCTCCCCACACATGCACGCATACACGCTTACACATGACAGTGAAAGGGTTTTATTTTTGTTTTTCCCATATCGAACTAAAATAGTTTAGTAAAATTAGCCGACACAAAATACATATAAGAGTTGTTGAGGTGTGTAAGTTCGAATATGTAGCTTAGCTTATGTTAGCTCAGACAGGTCGCGAATTGCATGTATCAGGCAAAACCTCCTCCCCCAGCACCCCAGCTGAGGTGTGCCGTGCACCCTTGAACTAATTGCCCAAAATCAGCTTATACATCGTATTATAGTAGTCCGGTGAATCTATTAAAACCTGTTAGGTCAATAGCGTAGTATTTTTTTCTTCGAACCGACTCCGCTATTAGCCCAGCAGGGTCTTAATAGCGTCATCGGACAACAACAGTTTGCAAAGAAAGGTTCCTAAAAATTCATAATCTAACGAAATTCAAAAAGTAGCTAAAAATGGGATGATTTTTGATGTTCTATGGAATACACTATACATCACTCGTTTGATATAAAGTAACACAATAAACTTAAGTTAAAAGTGTTTAAAAATGTTAAAAATTAAAAAGCCTATGATTTAAGCAGAGTAAACTTACCAAAGGAGTATTATAATAGAGACCAAATATCATTCTCGGCAAAAGTGGAAACACAACATTTTTAAAACAAACTGATTTTCCTCTAAACTTTTTTAAATCCCAAATTGGATTATTTGTAAATGCTTTAAAAGTTTCTTTGAACGCAGAATCATATGTAAACGTTTCCCAAATAAGAATATGATTATCTCTTGAAAATGTAGATGGACAAGTAGAGTTCACATGCAGCGAAGCGTAGAGATTGAAGAAATCACAAAAATGGTGGTACATGTTGACAGCTAAAAAAGTTAAATAGTCTAGAAAATGCTATGAATAGTACAAATACACAGAAAACATATAGTAAGTTTTCTTGGCAAAATAGTAGTGTTCAGGTATAAATTGTTGGAGGCATGCGAAAATATTTTTGACACATATATTTAAAAAATCGTGGATAATCGGTCACTTGCCTTTTGCCAAATTATGGCTACTAACACGATAAGCGGCGCTTAAATGTCTGTGGTGTCCAGTATTTGGAAATTTGATGCTTTGTTAACACCGTCAACTGCAGCGGTAAAACCTATGAGGTAACATGACCCTTTTTTATATAAGCAAGTGAACAGGTGGGTCACCTTATGTTAGGCTATCACCACCATCCATAGACATCAACAACACGGGAGTCACAAGTGCATTACCAGTCTGTGATTGGGGGAGAGGAAGAAGGAAACGAAAGGGCAAAGGGGAGGGAAAGAGACATGGGGAAGGGAGATGGTTTCCGGCACTCTCACTGAATGAAAGAAACGCAAGAATGCAAGCACTCTTACTTCATGTCGGTGTTTTTGCGAGTTTGTTAGTACCCCAAACGAGCCTACCTATTCACGCTAAAACCAGTAATAGCTTCAGAGTGGCTCTTCCACCAACAAAATACCTATCAAGTACAATACAAATAATATAACTATATACTTAATTATATTCATGAATAAAAAAATATAAAAACTTACTAGCATCTAATTTCATAATATAAGTTGGTTTATCTATAACTATATCACATTTATTATTGACTATTGGCCTCTCTGAAGTTTTAACAAAATTAACCATTTCAGGAGACCATGACTGCAATGCGCTCATGTGGTCAGCTTCCTTTTTAAGTCTCTCGGAATGAAAATTACAAAATCCCCCTGTAAATTATATCAAATCCGTTAGTAAAAAATATTTTTTATTTTAACACGTTCACGCCGGCGCATACCACCGGTGGTCCGCACTAGATTGTCTTTTCTGGTGGCGCGTACTACCGGTGGTACGTATTCGATTGTGCTATTAGAAATAATGAGAATTTAACGTTCATTTATTAAAAATAGCTCAATCGAATACGTACCACCGGTGGTACGCGCCGCCAGAAAAGACAGTCTAGTGCGGGCCACCGGTGGTACGCACCGGCGTGAACTCGTAAGTTTAAATTTGACTTTTATGTTTTATGCTTAGGCTTTACATGCTATTCGCACCTGCTTCACACAGGTTCAATAATTTTATTATTGTGATCTTATAAGTATTCAAGTAATTGACACATTATGTACTATCCAATATTTTTTTATGCATTTTGAAATTGACATGTCATCAAAGTAAAGGAAACTTCATAAGTATTGTCACATAACTTTTTATTTGTTATGAATAAATTTAAATATGTTATACTTTCTAAGATTATTGTAATCATAAAATAATTCTAAGGTCATTAAAATGATATGTTGTTAAGTGCAATTTTGATCATGATATGTTGTTAAGTGCAATTTTGATCTACATTATATTTAGTCAACTGACTTTTAAAAAGATTAATCTTACCTATTTGGCCAGGACCCAGTATATCCATCTTATACCGCAAATTGTCACCTCTACCAACCAGACCAGTGAAGTTTAACATTAAATTTCGTCCTCGGCAAAACCTTAAAACAATGTTCACAATATAATGTAATTTAACATTTTATTGCATTATTATCTCAAAAAAAGAGGTCCTGAATGCACAAGAATAGTAATATAAATAATATAGTTGCATTATATAGCACAGGACTTTTAAGAACTAGGTAACTAAATGAAATTCATAGCATTTACAAAATACAAACGCATACCTTAAATATTTTGAACATTCCAGTGAAGTATCATCAGGATATAAAGCCTCACACATAACCATTAGTTCATCTATTTGTTCTTTTACAAAGCCTGAAATCATAATACAAAATAATAAAATAAATATTTAAAATATAGTTTAAAAAAACATGTATCTAAAATACACACACAAATTTTACAGTATAATTACTCAATTTTAGGAACTATTCTTTTCATAATTATTACAAACTTAATTTCGAAAAAACATAGTTGGTTAATTTTGGCTTCCTAGAATACTATCTCTGCCAGCCATAGCTAATTGATATTTTGTCACCAACTTATCCCCACCCGGTCACCCTCTTTTAAATAAGTTTTAAAATTCACGGGTCTTAATAAAGTAAAACCACGGGGTCTATGTCTCTCGTTTTTCAATGCGAGATCCCTTCGGACACAGAGCGATCTAGTAGCTAACTTTTTGCGCGATAGACAGATTGACGTTTTTTACTCATCCAGGAAACGATATTAAAACCGAGTATGCGTAATCCGAGAATCGCGAATTACTGTATAGTCAGGAACGACCGTGTCACCCGCGGGGGTGGCACGTTAATCTATTTTAGGCGTTCGTTGTACTGCATGCCGTTAGATCCGCCCGCGCTAACCAATATGGAAGTGTCAGTGTGTAAATTAGGTATGACCGGTTACTCGCATATTATTTTAGTTTCCGCGTATTTGCCACCGAACAAAGAATTGCTAAGATCCGATTTGCAGGCGCTACTTAACTTAGGAGATTTAGTTATTATAGCGGGGGACCTCAAAAGCGGGAACGTTATCTGGAATAGTCCGTGTACCTCTTGTAACGGGAGGATACTCAACAAACTAGGTAGTGTTCTCGCGTTTGACGTCATAGCCCCTTCGGAACCCACGCAGTATCAAGATCATTGCCGACCCACAGTTTTAGATATAGCTCTCTTAAAAAATATCACGCTTCCTGTACGACTCACAAGTCGTACACGAACTTGATTCAGATCATCGCCCGGTTATTTTACAGTTAGGATACAATTCAGACTTCACCCCGCCGTCGGTTAGGGTTGCTGATTATGCGAAACTCGTTCAATATTTTAAAGAAAATCCGTCGTCTAGTAGTTTAGACAGGATTCCGGACGTGTTGGTGTCTAAAGCCGACGCGGATTCGGCCATCGATTTCCTGGTTGATTATCTCCAGACCGCCGTCAGGGTGACCTCGAAAGAGGTACAAGCGGCGAACGATCGCCGTTTTATACTCCCTGACAACGTGAGAGCATTGATCACGGAAAAGAACGCCGCGACTCGAGCTTACGACGTTTACCCGTCTGTAGAGAATCGCGATCGTTTACGTTCGTTACAAAAAACAGTCAAGTCTCGTATTTCTGAGATCCGGGGTGACAGGTGGGACAGACTCCTGGAGGGTCTCCAGCCGTCTCACCTGTCGTACTGGAGTCTAGCGCGAACCCTCAAATCAGATATGGTCACTCCAATGCCTCCTCTCGACAGAGGCCCCGGGTTGCCTCCCGCGTTCGATAGCATACATAAAGCAGAATGCCTTGCCACAAGCTTAGAGAAACAGTGGTCGCCAAACACTGATAACACTGACCCTTTCCTTAACGGATTAATCGAATCAGCTGCGGAGCATGTACTCGCGTCACCTCCGGCGGATATCCTAACCGCGATCAGTTTCGATGAAGTTGCAGGCGCAATCAAGCGTCTCAAGCCTAGAAAGTCCCCACGTCCCGATGGGATCAGGAACGAGGTTCTGAAACTCCTTCCTGATCGCATCATAGCTCTATTGGTCTGCGTCTTCAATGCAGCTATGTCCCAGGGTCACTTTCCGGCCGTCTGGAAGAAGGCCGTAGTGATAGGTATTCACAAGCCTGACAAGAAAGCTACGCTTCCCGTTAGCTATCGCCCCATTAGTCTGTTAGATACCTTAGGAAAACTTTACGAGCGGCTCCTTCTGAACCATCTCCAGTTCTCGATTACAGATTTAAAATTAATACCACCTGAGCAGTTCTGATTTCGCGCCGAACACTCTTGCATGAATCAAGTACACCGCCTCACGGAGTACATTTTCTCTAAATGTAACGTCGATCCAAAACGTAAACCGAAACGTACAATTGCAGTCTTCTTCGATATCGCCAAGGCCTTCGATAAGGTCTGGCACAGAGGGCTCATCCATAAATTATGTAAATCTCGCGTACCCGATAGGTACCCGATTCATATTATCCGCGATTATCTCACTGATAGGACATTCCGTTTCAGAGTGGATGGTGAACTATCGCTGCCCCACCCGATACGCTCAGGTGTGCCACATGGCTCCATACTCGCGCCCACGCTCTTCAATCTGTTCATCAGTGACCTACCTCGGTTTCGGTGGGTCGAGGTAGGTTGTTACGCTGACGATACCGTTATTTACACTTCCAGCTGGCGGTCGGACTTTCTTAGGAAGTGCATCGAAAAAGCCGTTCATACTCTCGGTGAATGGTTTCGTCGATGGTGCATAGAAGTTAATCCCGATAAGAGTGCCGCAATACTCTTCGATCCCACGAAACGCGCTAATAAATTTGAGCCCATCAGGCTATACGGAATCGATATCCCTTGGGTCGAAGACGTCAAATATCTCGGTGTTACATTAGATAGACATTTAAAGTTCAATTCACATATAAACAGAGTGCGAAACAAAGCCGCTATGGTCATGGGTCGCCTCCATCCGTTGCTTTGTCATAAGAGTAAGATGTCCCTCAGACACAAGCTCACTTTGTATAAGACGTGTATCCGTCCCGTGATGACATATAGCTGCCCCGTTTTTGCGCATATGCCCAAAGATAACTTTGATAAGCTGCAGGTTCTCCAAAATCGTGTTTTACGTAAAGTGACCGGTGCACCATGGTACATCCGGAGAGTCGATCTCCATAGAGACCTAGAGATCCCTTCTATCTGGGCGTACGTAAGATCACTTACGATTAGTTATTTTGAAAAAGCCGCGAATCATCCCAGTCCGTTAGTGGTATCCGCCACAAACTATGAACCCGTGCCTAACGCTGCGCGTTATGAAAGACGTTCGCGACACAATTTTATCGACCCTCCTGATTCAATCACGTCAGCGAACGATCAGTACCAGCCTATCCCTCGAAACAGAGCGTGTTCACGCCCACGCCCGCGTAACCACAGATCCCGCCGCCGTGGTCTGGGGGTTAATTTCACTCCCGCACACCCGATTAGGCCTCCGACGGCAGCGGCTCAAGCCTAGGTTCGATCCCTCGGTAGGGAGCCCTTGACTGCGTTGCTTGCGCGATACGGTGACACACAAATATACATCACCGCTACAACACTACACGATCACCCCCACACACGTGCACGCCTACACGCTTACACATGAATGTGGAAGGGTTTACTTTTTTTTTCCCTTACCGAACTGAATATCTCTCAATTTTCCGATAATAAATATATGGAGTAGTTGTTGAGGCGTGTATGCTTGGTACACATATACATTTCAACAACTCATACATATATGTATAGTTAGCTAGGTTAGCTAAGATAGGCCGCGATTTTGCATGAACAGGGAACGGCCAAGCCGAGGTGTGCAGTGCACCCTTGAGCTCGTTGCCAAAATAAAGTCGGCTGAGTGCCTTAAGCGCTTGCCTTAGTAGTCTGGTGAAGCTGTTAAGACCTTGCTGGGTCAATAGCAGTCATTTCGAAAAAAAAAAAATCACCAAATTCTCATTTATTTTTTATGATCACTGAGCTGCAGTAAAGTTCACTTTGAAATGTTTATATATATTTATATAGAGATTCATTTCAAATTAAAATTGTAATATAACAGAGAAAATTCATTGTATTAACAGTCATTGCCTAAACTAAAATAGCCTACACTAACTTTTATAAACTGAAAAAAATGGATAAAAAATTGATAAATTAAAAAGCTCTGGATAGTAATGGAAGAATTTTTAAAACCAAGGTTTTTTTTATTCTATATTATTAAACATATTTTTGTCACCAGATCTTAATTGTTTTATGTGACAGATACTAAACTCTAAAAAAATGATACAATCGTAATATGTTGTAATAAAAAATAATTATTTACTGCATTGGTGCTATGCCTGAGCATTCCAGTCTCACATTTACTCACTCAAACTAGGAAATAAAAAGTGTTAATTATGAAGTATAAATAATGCACCGAAAAGACATAAAAACTATAAACATCAATTTATTACAGTCCGCAACAAACTTTTTAACTGCTCTGAAGTAGATGTGCAGAGCAGGAATTTAGATATTAGGGGGCCAAAGATAAGGTGAAAGAGTACCAGCTTCGCCTGCACTCATACCTCTTCCCCAAGTTGACATGTGTGTCAGTGTCAGTGCTAGTTGGAGTACAGTCTTGTTAACCTTTATACTTCTGGAGCGGTATTTTCGCCTGTACATACTACAGACTAGTACTACGATATTTATATATAAATTTGACAGGTTAAGTATTGCTACACATCTATAAATGTTAATGCATCAACTGGGTCAGGTCTGTATCTAAACATAAATAATAAGTACTATCTATGCAGTTTTTGTAGAAGAAAATATGACAACAAAGAGTAACCTAAAATGGCTAAAATTGTAGAAACAATTTGAATAATTACATCAATTACTAATCATTTGACATGAATATGAATGTTTCTTCTAATTATTTCACTAGTTACATGAAAACAAGGCCGTTGTGTATGGGTAGTAACTTTTCTGTACAAAATACTGGTTCTAGTGTAATTTAAGTCAATTATAATCTGTAAAACACTTACCAAAATCTGCTTGAGTATAAAAGGTATCATATTGTGCTTCTTTGGTTTTTACCCAACCTTTATGGTCACCAAGACAAACGGGTCTAACATGATATGAATTCTTTTTTTCACAATCTCGTTCATAACCCCAACAGGATTTTGTCATTTTTATATCTTTGTAGGGACACTTAGGATCCAATGAACAAGACTCAGCAATCCCAGGAAAGGCGCTAAAAACGTATGGAACATGTTCCGGTGGCAAGTTCAAATCATTATAATCAATAGATTGTATATACTTTAATAACACTGCAAAAATGCATAAATTAAGAGTAAATGGCATTTTGTTCACATGTAACGCGATATAAAACCCGTATTATCCCTCCAGAGTCCTAGACTAAATTCAACTAAATTGACAAGCACTATGCAGTATGCACAAATATTGTTATCAGTCGTCAAATTTCAAAATAATGTGCAGTGTGCACAGTGATACCAACTACAGAACGTTGCCAGCGCCATTATCCGATTTCACCTTCCCCAAAATATCTGTATACTATGTTGAGGTTTATTGTTAAAGTAAATCCCAATGTGCTACGTGATGTCAAAATGACAAAAACGCAACAATTATGCAAACTTCGCTTCTACAGGTGGGGCATTTCACGTGAAGCAGACAACGAAGAAAAAAGTAAGGAACAGTCACATTTCAAATTCAGATTTTTTGGAAGTAGTTTTTCGACAATAAAATATTAAACCCAGCGATTTACATAGAAGAATAATTGTTCTTTTTGAAAATAAAATAAAACTTGAAAATAAAAACTTTTTTTTAATGTTCAAAACCGAAAGTAAATATTTCGAAACAAAATTTTTGTAACATGACATATATATATTTTTTCATTAAAACGTACTTAAGATACACATAAAATATACTATAACTAAAAAAAGTATAAGTAAAACTATAATTGAAAAGTTGGCACAGAATTGGTTAAGGAGATAGATCGAATTTTTACTCAGCAGTTCTAATATGTCTATTTTCACGTAAAATCACCCAAATATGCCAGTGCCAGATCTTAATACAGATCGACACACATGTCCAATAATCGATTTAACTCTTTAACCATTTCTGTGGCTACTTTAAAAGTTATGGTATATTTTATGTGTATTTTAAGCTACGTTTAGATGAAAAAAAATGCCAAGTTACTAAAATTTTGTTTTAAAAATTTACTTTACCGGTACTATACCGGTAACAAGACTAAATTTAACAGCAAATCTGTATATTTACCATATTATAGAAGAAACACAGTACGATAATTACATATTTGGAAATATAATTATTTTAATAGTATCTATTTTTATCTAAGTCTCTTTACAGACCGTTTTACTTGTTATTTAGAGAGTTAAAGAATAAACTGATATCCTACCAAGAGATTAGTTCTACAGTTTTATTTAATTTTTTATACTTGAATATAACACCTGTAATTTTTTGTAACATCCTTATAAATGTAATATCAAGAAGAATGCTGCAAACACGAACTACCCATAATCCAGTTCTTACAGTTTGTAGATTTCAAGCAACAAATTCCTACTTGGTAGGGAAAAACTTCAACGATTTACAAAAGCTGCTCCTTTACTGCGCTCGTAAATGATAATAATTTATGATTAAATCAAATGCACCAGTAGCAACGCTTACGTTAAATTATTGTTCAATATTTAAAAAATCGCACAGCGTTTCGTAAGGATTACGACATAAAAGAGATATTTAATAGTGTAAACTTTTTAGTATAGTCTATGGCTAACACCACTATGAATATATAATAAAATTTAACAAACTAAAAAAATATTTCAAAAATCAGTTCATCTCCCGGAACACTCTAAAACCACTATGAAAATATAATAACATTTAACAAATTAAATAAATATTTCAAAAATCGGTTCATCTGTGGGAAATATTATAGAATTGAGAAGTTTCTTATGTAAGAAATAAAATAGAAACAATAATGTAATATGTGCGGGTACAACTTTAAGGAACGCAAGATAATTTTTGACTTCGTTTCTAGAGACACTGATCGGGCTGAAATCCAGAGATAATTAAAAAATATATATTAGAACCCGTAGTTCTAAATCCAAGCCGCGCAGGCTTGCAAATAATATATATTGTATATTCTGTGGTGGGAAATACGTAAGCCTCTTATTAGTCTGTGGGTGGAAAGGTAGTACAGACTAAAAAACTCTGGCAACATTGTTTGAGAAGCATCATCCAATCAGCTGGTAAATCTAAAAATCCCGCCTCTACGAAAGTGCACTTATTTTCAGGCTTGTAGCCGTTGGTATTTGGGTGATTCGTAGTGTTATTAGTTTAATGTTTTCTGTGGGTATAATATTGTATTAAAAAGAAGTCACATCTCGGCCTCACAAATATTACTTAGATTTTGAATATATTATTACATCCTAATAATATTTTTCACTTGAAACTAACCCAAAAGTGTCGCCATTTTGACCTGTGAATTTGACCATACGATCTGAGTAGGTATTTTTGTTTTGTTTGGTCATCAACAAATGTTATCTGCCCGTTTAGTGAAACTTATATGGATTTATGCTTTCAAGGAATGTGGAGAAAATGTCTCAAACGAATAGTACATTAAATTTCCTTATACATGACGCCAATGGTTAGTAGTGAAGCTGTTTTACGTGGATCTACTTTGTTCTATTTTATTTATTTTCCAACATTTTTCTATATGGTATATGTTAAATAGAATAGATTTTTTATCAATATATTTAGAAGTATACAATTTACCACTTTATTTGTAATAAGTAGATTATTTTGTTCGACTTATTCCATTTCCCTCCTAAAATAGTAATAACTCGCGATTCTGAACTTGCTGAGCAGGATAATCTTAATTCTTATTTTAGGACAACCTCAGATGGTAAAAGTGGTACAAAGCAATAATAATCAGTCACTTTCTCATATCAAATTTAAATCTAACCCCGTTAAGGTGGTTAAAATATCCACTAATCAAGAAGGAAGTCTTCAGGTAATCTGCTTTTGCGTTATTAAAAATATTTAAATTATAGCTAAGAGTTTAAATTTCAGTGATTTTAATAAATAATAATGAGTATTACTTTAAATTTAACATACTTTCCTTTATAATTTTGCAGGCTCCAGTTTACAGAACTTTAAAATTGAATGGACTGAAATGTGCATCAAGTAAGTTTTATAGCATATTTTAGCTTACTAATATTGTATATGATTTTTTTTTTCTTTATAGGTCAGCAAAATACTCTGTAATACACTCAATAATAAATTTTAATGATACTGTGATTAGGGAATGTAAAATGTTATATGTATACCTATATGATACTCTCTCAAGTATATATGTCTGAATACACAAACAGATGGTAAACTAAATTTTAATTTTGAAGGTACTACTCAGCCATGATAGCTCAATCAATGCAATTCTCAAGGTCATTGTATGACTTGCTTAACGTTAGAAGGATATACATAATGACCTGACAAAATCTTTTTAAGATCAGTGGCTAATGTTTTACTTAATATGTTTAAAAAAATATTTATTTGTGATTTTCAGCTGTTTCACAAAACCCATTTGATACATCTTCACAAAATCAAAATATTAAAATTGAAGCTACATCCTCGGGAGAAAACCAGGTAAATGAACTATCCTCAAAACATACTTTTTGCAATGTTTAAAAAAAGCTGTATTAATTTCTCCTTATTTTAAAATAAGCATTTTGTCTATGATACAGATGTCTGTTTATATGAAAGAATTAAAGAAAATACTATGAAGAAACAATTGTTTAAAGAATTAAACAAAAAATACATTTGAAACAACTGATGGAATGCACAAAAAAATATTGAGTATTGTACACATGCTATGATTTTACATTTATCAATGATTTAACCAATTTTTTTCTTAAATATCTTATGATTTGCAGAATGTTACTTTCTCATTTGGTATTGTGATATCTACTTACATTGTTATATTCAATTCATAATAATCTTAACTGAAAACTGAAAATACTTTAAAACTGTTATGCAATGCAATGGATGATACCTCTAGTGTTAGTGTAGTTAGTCTGCAGTAACCATATGTTATCAGGTGTTTTGCATGCTCATTTGTCACCACCCTTGTTAAAAAAAACATCTACTAGAAAAAACTAGAGTCTAGCAACACTCATATATTGGAAAATAGGGAGTGGAGTCTCTATACACTAACAAATATTTTAAATCTAAACCTGACTCTAACATTGGAAAGGCTTATTGTTTGTAATCAAATGTACAAATTACCATGATAAAGAAAAGACATAAGAGTAGAAAAGAAACTGGACAAATGCTTATTATATTTATTTTGTCCTTCAGAAGGAACTATTTGCTTGATGTCTGACAAATTGTTATCAGTATTATAATATTAGCATCCTAATGCCAAGAGTGAATTTGAATACATTCACTACAATAATATGCTTACTTGTAGCAAAACAGTCTATAACCATCTACGGGTATCAGCTTTGTAACAATGAAAAAATTTTTAGAAACAGTTTATTATTTTTAGAGATACCCACAAACCTCCTCATAATTATATTTAGATATTTTAAGTTAGTTTTTTAGAAATAATTAGATGAATAAATAATGTTTTATTTGCCAAGTTTTATTTAGTTTTGTTTTGTTTTTAAAACTCTTGATAAATTATATATATAAACCTTCCTTGTGAATCACTTTATCCACTAGTGAAATTGCATGAAAATCAGTACAGTAGTTTCTGAGTTTATCTTGAACAGACAGATGTGGCAGAGACTTTGTTTGAGAGTAAGCAGTGATGAACAAATTAAGGGTTACATAT
This sequence comes from Antheraea mylitta, assembly GCA_014332785.1. Taxonomy (NCBI): domain Eukaryota; kingdom Metazoa; phylum Arthropoda; class Insecta; order Lepidoptera; family Saturniidae; genus Antheraea; species Antheraea mylitta. Next base: position 8,324,424 of record JACEII010000008.1, read on the forward strand.
ATTGTGTATTTAAAGAAAAATTCTTTGTACTTTCAGAATCTTTCAGAATTAAAATATATACAACCAGTTCAAGATTTGGTGTCAATAGAAATTAATACTGAGAACCAAGTTACAACCACAAGCAGTGGTAACGGCGTAATTCCAACAATGTCCCATGCTCCAAGAAGAAGACATGACTCTGATAATGATCAACCTACAGAATAGTAAGTTGTTAATTAAGTTTGGGTTTCATCCTGCTAAAAACGGCGTATTTTCAAAATTTTTTATTCAAACTTTTTATCATCTTAAAGATACATATTTAATAAACATTTCTGAGACTTTTGAAAAAACATATTAAAAACTCCGCCATTATGACGTAATTCACGACGAACTCTCGGAAAAAAGGTTCATTCGCGTTGACAGCAGAACTCCAAGCAGGATGGGCTGAAGTGAAAAAAAAACGTAATTTAATGAAGGCTTCAAACTAAAAACTGGACAAAGGAAAAAAAGAAAATGAAAATTGGATGTTTGACATCGGTTTTTACAAAAAAATTCAAAATTCAGTAAAAATTTCGCGAAATTAAAAAAAAACGTAATTGAAAAAAAATACATCCTTCGTCTAAGTCCTTGTAAATTGTGTCCCGAATACCTGTTTAAAATTTCATCAAGTGTGGTCGAGTAGTCTTCGAGAAATCTTGACAACCGACTTTAAAAACATAGTTTTGAGAAAAACACGTTTAAAGTTTTAAGTAACCATAAAACAGAAAAAAAATATTTTTTCTTGACTTACATTGAATCGTCAATACCTGGGCCATAAAATAATGAATCTGCTGCAGCTGCAATGTCCCCAGCATCCTTTTGTTCTTGTCTATGACGAATCCTGGTTCCACTAGTCTCTTTAGCAGATTTTTTCTCTGCAGCGCAGAGACAGTTTTTGTCAGCATTTCGGGCATATTCGTGGGAATTTGGGTCAAGTTTTAAGTCCATACAGTGCATGATTAATAATAATGATGATGTTCCTTCATTAAAAATGCAAGCAGCAGTCAATGCAGCAATCTTAGAACCAGCTGGAAGTATTTTTGGATAATTTTTCCAGATCAACTGTTTCTAACTTTCATTGCTATTTTGTGTGAAACCACCAACAACACATCGCTCGAAAGGCTCATCCTTACTCAGATTTTCGTAAATAGGTTTTATTGCCGTGAAAACATCATCTGTTAATGGTGTATAATCATGTAAATCATGATAGTGTTGAAAAAACAAGATGAAAATCAATGATTGAATATTGGAATGTGGCTTCCTTTGGCACGTGCTCTTTATTTTCAACTTTTCGTTTTTTTGCCGCTGTGCTCGTGAAAGAATTATCGTGCTGCTCAGGATTTTTGGGGTTGAACGACTGTCGACTGTCTCCGTTTCCTGGGTCGATATTTTCTACGAACACCGTCCACTAATTGAAATCTTGAAACTTTAGGTATTTTTTAAATTCCGTTTCGACACTTATATCCTCAAAACGAACCTCATGGTTTAACAAGTAATAACGAAATGAAGTATTTCAACTTGTTACACTTAGAAAAAGAGAGAAATAACCCTAAAGAACAAATGAATAATAGGCAAGCATCTGCTCTTTTATACCTACGGCAAGCGGAGCCCAGCAGGTAGCTTTGAGCGCGCAACTTTAAAAGGTATCTCTGAAACTATTACTTCGGATCAACTTGAAATTTTCGGAGAATATTCTAGAGATATTGTAGATTTTAATTGCGAAAAAATAAGCGATTTTTTGAACCCGTGAAACCCATGTAAGCCCTTAAGTATTGTTGAAAAATTCCTATCTATAAAATATTCATTGTTAATAATATCATGCTGACTAAAGTAATCAAAGATTTGCAACTATGATATAATACAGATAGTCATTGTTTCAGCTATTAGTGTTTTATTTCCTTCAATAATGATAGGAAATCATAGGATAGGAAGTTGAGCATACCTTTAATTGCGTATACTGAATTGTGGGTTATTTATTACCTCAGTTTAAGCTTAATTATTCGAATTCAATTATCTTGTGATATTGTGGTTCACTGTTATACAGTATGTAAAGCCAGTCTAATCAACTGGTTATTGATGTTACCTAAATTACACTTAGTATTTGGGAATGATAATACTAAATCTGGTAATATAAAAAACCTAATAACAAATATCAGTGATAAATACATCTATTCTATCAATTCTTATGTATAAAACCTCCATATTAAAATTGCTTTTTAGTATTACAAATAACTATGAAGGGAAATTGAGGGAGATCAGAAAACAGAGTTAAATAGTTTATTAAGAGAATATGTTTAATAATTTGTAATAAATATAATAAAAATAAAATAATTTGTATTATTATACTGTATTAAAACCTCATTATAACAATTGCTGTTATAAAAAAAAATGAAAATAAAATTAAGAAAAATAGAGCTATTTTACAATACCTGAAATTTCATAGAAGAGCAACATAATAAAACTATATCGTTGAGCATAGCTGTTATTAGTAATTATATCATCCTTGTTAATCATTTGCAGTACCACGAAACGGCGTAAACATGCTGACAAAGTTGGCAAAGGATTAAGACATTTTTCAATGAAAGTATGTGAAAAAGTAAGAACTAAAGGATTCACTTCATACAATGAAGTAGCAGATGAGTTAGTTTTGGAATTTGCAGCTGGAATGCATGGGACAGCAGACAGCCAGGTATGTTTTACTTTAATATTTTTTTAGTTATTAACAAAAATTAAACTTTAGATTTTAGTGTAATACTCTTGTGTATGTATGTCTAGTTTTTATGTGCTTTCTATGTGGTATCTGTTTGTAGATAGACCGGTCTGGATAATGAAATTTGTTTAGTTGTCTTGACACAATCTCCATTGTTTATAGCTCTATGCATTCAACATTGGCAAAACTGTGTGCACAAATAATTAAATAAGTACATGTGCTCAGAAGTTGTTGTAGTCTGTGTTATTTGAACCTCAGATTAAAAATCTTTTTACTTGGTTTAGGTTTGTACTTATTTTTCTAGATTGTCATTTAAAATATATAATGTTAATAAATTTAACACAGATATTGGCAACAAATAAAAACTTTGAAAAAAATCCGTGTTTTATTTGCTAAATATAACATTTTTTATATAATAGTTTGTATAATGTCTAATAATTTGTAAAAAAATATGTTTTTTTTTTCAGCAATATGATCAGAAAAATATTCGTAGAAGGGTATATGACGCATTAAATGTGCTTATGGCCATGAATATAATATCAAAGGATAAAAAAGAAATTCGATGGCTTGGATTACCTACAAATAGTGTACAAGAATGTACAGCTTTAGAAAAAGAGAAGCAAACAAAATTAGAGCAAATCCAAAAGAAAACACAACAACTACAGGAACTTATTTTACAGGTAACCTTTATGTTCATTCATTTCATGTTCTCAATATATTTTTCTAACTAATATTGCTAATGTGGATTTGTTTGTTACATTATGAAACTTTGAGTACTGCGATGATTATGAAATATTGCATACACATCAGGGGTGTGCGAATAATTCGAACTTATGAATTATTAGTTCAAAACCGAATTTTAATAATATTCGATTCGAAACTCAGATCAAATAATTTGATTTTTTTCCGAGTTATTCATAAACTATTAAATTTTTAGTGAATTTTCGAGTATTTTCAATTTAGGGTTTCTTGTGTTCAATATTCAAATATAAAATTAACAGTGTATATATATTTTATTCAAACCATGAAATATAGTTATACAATTAGAACAATTATTATATTGAACATATATTGAAAATGAGCAAGTGTACTCTTCGAGTAATTGATTTTTAAGTGAAAAATATATTCGTAAGTATAATATTGCGATACACAATTTAAAGAAATTTAAATAGAAACCATTGAAAATCCAGAAATATTTCATTAATTCGCGAATTATTCGAAAATTTTCGAATTGTTCGATTCGAACGATATTCGCAGACCCCTATACACATACGCGTATCGTTAAATTTTAAAAAAGAAATTTTAAAATTAAAATTTAATTTAAAAAAGAAAGGATTTCTTTCATTGCATAGTACGCGAAGTATAAGGGATTACTTTAACTTAAGTCACGGGCACTCCTAGTATTGATGGTTGAAATGAGTGAAATACACAATATAATTAGGTTTATTTACAAAAAAATACATGAAGGCTTCAAATCAAAATTAACTTTACTGAAAGATGGTGCTACAATTTTAGTCACAAAAATTACCGCATTATTCTGTTATTAATCTTGCTTTCAACTACCTGTTAGTCTAGTTATCTAGTTAGCTGACGTAATCGGGATGGCTTCCAGTATATGCGTATGGAAGTCAGGGGGGAGGATTTCAAACCGAATCTCGCGTGGGAAGAGAAGGCGTTCCAGCGAATAACACATACTCTTTTTCGATCAAAATATAATTTAAAAATGTGAGAAAATTTGATTAAATTAAAGTGAAATATGTTTTTAGACTAAAATATGCTAAAATCTGATACAATTATTCTATACCGAGCGACTGTTTAGTCGCCAGCAATATTTTTACACGATAATCATTAGTCGAAACTCGTTCTATATCATTTAAAAAAATAAGTGCTTAATATTTGGTCTAATTATCTCGAGAAACACAAAACTGATATACACTCAACATCAGCTGATTTACGCAAAAACGAACTGGCTTAAAAAATGAATAATGCCCTATCGCTCAATCTGGCACGCCTCCCGCACCTCAACTCGCGCCCCGGTTCCCATTTTCGACCGTGCGACGTTCCCACGATGAGCATTTACGTATTGATTAACCTTGAAAAGGGGCCCGTCTAAAGTTGTTCATTGACGCTAAGTATGATTTTTTTACGTTTAAAAGTATTTTTCCCATACTCTTTAAAGTTTTAGAATAAACTATCTTAGGTTTTCTTGGTTGTTTATTACTATTTGTTTTGATATTATTATTTTATTAAATGTGACCATGAAATACCACAGGATTGAAGAATGTGACCCTTTACACATTTAGCTGGTATATTAAAATCCATGGAAGGTAATTTGTTATTTGTAGTCCGGTGAAGCTGTTAAAACATTGTCAGGTCAACAGTGTAGTCAGTTAAAAAAAGGTAATTGGTTATTGATATATCGAAAAGTTATGTAATAATGATTGTCACTGAATGTAGAATTAGTAAAAATAAATGTAATAAAGTAAATTATGTTATTGTTTTTAATGAATCAAAAGCATTTATGCTCAACATGAGATTAGGGTAGGGTGAGAGGTTTTTTTTGAACTGACTATGCTATTGGCCTTGCAAGACCTTTACAGCTTCACCGGACTACTAAGGCGAGAGCATAAGGCACTCAGCCGATTTTATTCAGGTAACATGCTTAGGGTGCACGGCACACCTCGGCTTGTTACCGAAAGAACCCGGTCTGACCTAGCTAAACTATTCTAAGCTATTCATACATATATTCGTTGGTGAGTCATGCAATTGAGGTGAGAGAGACGCGTCGTTCGGGAATAAAACGAGAGGACCCTACCTCACGACGGCATGAGGGAGGGGTACGCGGCGTGGGCGCGGCTACGCGAATTTAAAGATTAAACGAACGGCGCCGGTATTTAAAAATAGAAATAACAAACTTTAACGTTTTTTTTAGGTAAGGATAAACACGCGAGTTTATTCTATCATATAATGAAATAAATTATTTTTTCGAAACGGCGGCACGTGCTTGACGCTGTAGGGTAGCCGCGACGGCAGTATACTTCGCGATCACTCTTATCGGACTAGGATCATTTGATACTTCGTCAAACGCGGAGATCTCGTGGAAAATCAATAGCTGCCCTTGCCATTCGATACTGGATAGTTTGAAAGAGAAGGCGGGGACGGCCTGGGGACGAGGATCATGCCGGGACGCGATCTCTGGAGCTCACGGGGCTTGAGGGGTCCGTGCGGGGCTGGGGGCGCGCTAGTCGTGGGTACGGGCGCTACCGGTGCACTAGATGTGCTCGGCAAGTTCGGGAAGGCCTCTCTAGACTCGAGAGGCTGAGATCGGGGACGGGTTGACGCCGCTAGCGTCTTAGACGACGAGACCTGCCTGGCGTAACGAAGTCACTTTGTACACGGGGCACGGGGACACCCGCGACAATTCGCGGTATGGCCCTCGCCGCAGCACAAGGCGCAGTTCAGAGGGTCAGAGGAGGCTGGTATGCGAGAACACTCTTTAGTGGAGTGGTCGCCGAGGCACTTACCGCACCTGGGTCTCAAGCGACAGTTTCGTGCGGAGTGTTCGTACACTTGGCAGTTGTGACACTGCGAGGGCACAGACGTTTTACGCGGCGGCTCGACGATAACGTCCGAAAAGCCACATAGGGTCAAAAGATTATAAACGACTTTGCCCTCCACGGTGCGGTCGAGAACAATCAACATCATATCATAGGCGCCCTGGTGCGCGGTGAACGCATGCGATGCACTTCGTGAACAGGGAGTTTCTGTTCCTTGAGGTCGTCGGAGATGTCATCTGTTGGGATTTCGGACGGGACTCTACGGATGACAACTCGTAGCTTACTCTCTTCTTGTTAGGATGGCTTGCTGTGGTTCTTTTTTAAAAAAAGGCAAAGTTCACTGACGCACACTTTCATTGTCTGGATAATACAAGGTATGGTGTCTCGGCGCGAGACTTTACAAAATGACCGATTCCGGGAGTTGGGGGGCGGGCCTTCTTGTCCTTAACTACGGAATTCACAGCTTTGGGCGAAGCCGGTCTAGGGGGCGCGGGTGTCGCCTTCAGCACTTTCGCGCTATTGACATTCGCGAGTTTTGAAGGCTTAGCGCCTTTACTCTCGGAAGATGTGTTTTGGAGCTTAATTCGCGTTCGGTGCGTGACTTTGATGAAGCCATCATCAGCGGGAGGGTCGTGCTTCATATCGGAGTCTTAGCTGGACATCTCGCCACAGGAGTGATGATCATCCAACTCGAAGTTATTGGATTCCTCGATCCTAGCTAGAACCGAGGGAGCGGGTATCGCGTTTGAGGTGTCGGTGCGACACTTCTTCGTGAACGCATCGTAGTCCTCGATCAAATAAGGGCAAATGCTTCCGACGAAGCCGCGAAACCGAACGAGTTCGCTTTCTAGAAGGTGAATCTCATCTTGAGAGGTCATACCGGGGCCAGAGAGACAGGGGGGCGCATCTTTTTGAATGTAACGGACTATTCCGAGTCCGGACCAAGGGAGCGGTGGACAAAGTGCAATGCCTCACAGGGGACGGTAGGGGGAGAGGGTTGAGACAGATCTCACCAGGAAGAAGGAGGAGCTAAAAAAACTTCTCACGTAATTAACGGACGGCCTTTAGATAATTATTCCATTGCATCATAAGTATCTATGTTACATAATATTATGAATAAAAATATGCTAATTACTCTTTTATTTCAGCATATATCTTTCAAAAGTCTTATAGAGAGAAATAAAGATGCAGAAAATAAAGGAATGAAGCCATCACCATCGTCTGCTATACATCTTCCGTTTATTGTTGTGAATACTAGTGATAAGGCATTGATTGACTGTAGCATTTCTAATGATAAGTAAGTACTTGTTGAGATTATTACTCGTATTATCGTTTCGTAAACAAAAATAAACCACTGTATAATTAAGTAATCTATGCAAAGGTTGTTTAGTGGGACTTATAGATTTTAAGAGTGGATATATATGGAGCTTTGGCGGCATATCAGATTGAATTAATATACTCGATACCTCATAGCGGTTTTTGAAACTATGTATTATGCGAAACTGTTCTTTCTTTTCTTAAATCCTCGACATTGAGTCAACACAATGATATAACAATTACTTTCTTTGCGTAATTTCGATATTACGAAACGATTTTTTTAAAGTTACCATTAGAATACCATATACACCAGAACTTTTCTTCATAGTTTTACCAGGACCTTGGGCCCATTTGTATTTCCGTTTGTTTTACGACAAATTTATAATAATGTTGTTAGACGATTATAGAGATAATATTAGTACATTTTGTTATGTATATGTAAGTACGCTGTACTCTGGTTGATTTACATCACACATAGTGTGCACTATAATTTCCGGAAATGGCCAATTACATTAAGAATATTTAAAAACGAATTATGAAATTTCTAAAATGGAATTCTGTTTTTTTTAAATGTTATTATAGGAATCCGACATTAACATTTATTTATCCTGACTTATCTCGATGTCATACATAAAATATAATAAATATTTATGCTTAAATTTGTGTTCTGCGCAATTATCTTCAGAGCAGTCAAGTTTGGCGAAGACAACATGATTTTTAGTGCAAATTCAAAGGTCAACTTTCTTGCGATCACGTTAGATAGTTTCACTATGAACCCATAAACGATTTAGCTATGTAGTTGAAATATATAGTTTCAATAACTGCATTGGTTTCATATCACCCACTCCTAGTAGAGTCTATAACTAGTTCTTTAAGTTTACACAAAACTAAACAAGCAAATTAAAAAGTATGAGTCATTTTTTAAATCTCTCTGATACTATGTAATTTGATTTAAATAAAGCCTTATCTAAGAATAATACAATATACTTTTTAAATTAATGCTTATTCAAACTACTGAAAGTGTTTTAATATATATATAAGTATTATATAAAACAAAAATCAATAATATAATATTTGTTTACAGGACAGAATATATGTTTAACTTTAATAAAAGGTTCCAAATCCACGATGACATAGATATTTTAAAACGAATGGGCTTATTGTTTGGTAAGTGTTATATTCAACTTCCTTTTATGTTTTATCACACTGGTTTCAATAGATTGTTTATTGAAATATCATGCTCAACAGTAATAGACAAGAGGGTGTCAAGCAACAGGAGAAAGTCCTATTTATGGCAGCTTAGTATCAAAAATTGGGATGAAAAAAAATCTAGAGAATTGGAAAGTACTAGCCTGTTACGAAAAATATAAAAAAGTAGTACCTTGAGTGATACTAAATGTGACTAGTCCTTAAATAACTTGCACACTATTTTTTACGTATTTACGTAATTACGTGTGGACTATTTCTATATTTTGGCTGTTTTTTTTTTTTTGGGCAAACGGTTCGTATCGGCTAATTGCTTTTGGCAAGTTACGTTTCCGTAAGTTATAATAGACAATGCCACTTTGGACCCACCAAATATAGCATAGTCTTTCTTTTAAAACAAATCGGTCTTGCTGTCGATGTTCATGAAGCGCCTGCATAAATTCATGATTTTATGAGCTTGGGATTTTCAAAATGAATCCATTTTTCGTCTCCTATAACTGTACGATGTAAAAACGACTTTCTTTGTAACGAGCGAGCAAAAATGTCAAGCTTTTCAGTTTAGCTGTTAGTCTAGTAACGATATTTCCCTTTCTAATAATAGATTAGAAACAGCTTGTTGATTAACGCCCAATTGTCAACTAGCTGTTTTCGTGTTTGCAAATCGTCCAACAATACTTACATTTCTTATGTAGGTAGTTTATCGTGTTAAACATGTTTATCGTAAGCTTCTCGAAGTAATCGAAATGAATCTACTGCAGTTTTTTCCCCCATAAAAACGTGAAATTAATGCTGTTCGCGAATGCTGTTGTAGGTGATAGAGCCACACTGAAGCTATTACTGGTTGCAACATAGTAGTGCAGCTCGCCCCGTGTAGTACCACCCGACCCACAGAAACACCGACGTCAAGTAATAGTGCCGGTATTGTTGCGTTTCGTTCGGTCAGTGAGAGCACCAGATGCCCAACTCCTCTCTTCCTCCCCTTCTCCCAAACACAGGCTGGCAATGCACTTGCGACTCCCCTAGTGTTGCAAGTGTCTATGGACGGTGGTGATCGCTTAACATCAGTTTATCCACCTGTTCGTTTGCCTCCTATGATATAAGAAAATGATCTGTATTCGGATAAATTTCGACTTATTAAACACAATAATATGTAGACACTTTTTAATTTGTCACTCGTGTGCGTCTGACACTTGTTGGTGCCACATCTTTATGGCACAAACTGCAATCATGTGAGATTTGTTGCGTAAAATCCGATTTTCATACTTGTACACTTGAGATGTGTTTATGACAATATTTCAAAATTTAATTATATTAATGGATTTTATATGTCAGTTTTTGGTATGTCCCAAATACACTAAAAAGATTGAAATGTTTATTTACCATTGTAACTAAACCAAAAGCAATAGTACGTGTCGGTGTATAGTATAATGAGTTAATAAATTATATGTACGATTAGATTATTCCAACATGTTGGTGGTTCTTAATAGTTAATATGTATAACTACTAACTTTAATCTAGTTTGTTTTAACGAGTCCTTGATTATGTTTAATAAGTTGATACTCGTCGCCTATATTGGCTGTCTGAAAAAAATCGAAAATGATCTTGGTATTTCCATACATTTATTTTTGACTCTTTGGAAGACTTGTGATATATGTAAATTTATACAAAGAACTTTAAATTAATATTTCAGGTTTAGATAAAGGTGAATGTTCACAAGAAAATATTGACAAGACAAAGAATATGGTTCCAAAATCATTAGAAGGTTATGTGGAACGTAAGTTAAATGAAAATTTATATTTAATTTTTATTATATACTCTTCTCTCGTACTTAACTCGAGCCATCACTCAAATTACAACAACTTTTGATAGAGTGGAGCAATTTTAATAAAACAAGACTAAGTTACACTCGGATATGCTTTATTTTCTTGATCTAGTATTATTGTGAACCTTGTACTTTAGCAATGATGCGTGTTATACAAACAGACATTTCTAAATATGACTGAAATGTAGTTTATTATTTATTCCTAGACACGTAAATTTTTTTTTTTTACTAAAATCAAAAAGTACAGACACCTTAGATTTACAATTTATATATTTATAGATATTATATAGATGTACGAGCGTCTGATTGATGTCTTACAAAAAAAAAAAAACAAGGAAAATGTATTTAATATTTATTTATGGAATTAACAGACATATTTTAAAATTGTCTTTAAAATAATAATATCTCTACAGAAATGGGAAGAGGACTCATCTCTAAACTTTCAAATATTCTCCAGGAAGAGGAACTGGATGACGAGACTCTTGACGAGGAAATAAATGAAGACGCTGAGGGAGAAGTGGAGGACGAACACGAAGGAGAAGGCAATGAGTACAGCGATGATAGTAGCGATGTTGATGTTTAGCGACCATGTAACGCGCCTGCAGCGCGACATATTCCTATGTGTATATTGTACTTGTTATACAAAGATGACTTAATAAAATCAAATTTAAAATAACCAAAGATAAACTTTTAACTACACAAAAATAAAATAAACAATATCCATTTATAGCAGTGTTTCCTAAACTTTTTAGATCATGCCCCACCTTACATTTCTAAAAAAAGTTATGTCCCCTCCATACATAATTTTTAACCTTTTTTCATCACTATGAAAATGGCAAAATCACTGAAATTGTTATCAAAACATCGTAAGTAAAATTTCAAAACATTTAATTAAATATACACAGCATTTTTTTAATAATTAGCCTTTTATGTTAATTTTGTCACAAATATCTAGCATTGCATATAAATAACCCAAAGTGAAAGTCGTGTCGAGTCCATTTTTAATTTGCCCCCTGTGAGGTGTGAGCCCCACGTTAGGGAAACACTGATTTATACGAAACAGATACAACTACAATATAATCTCAATCCGGCACGTCCAATAATCCTTCGCAACGTGTGAGAAAAACGTTTTTAAGCAAGGTCTACAAGTTGCACAAAAGCAGACCTCAATTAAGGATTACATATTTTAAAACTATGTAATTACATATGTACAAGTACATGTTATTTAATAGATTACACACATTTATTCCCTCTACGAAATGCATTATTTTATTCGTTACCTGACTTTTTCACTTCGATCCAGTAATCCGAACATTCCAATAATACGGCTTTAATAGTGCCGGATTAGTGAGATTATACTGTACCAATATTTTCTCTCTTGTAGGTAATTATATAATTATTCCTAGACTTGATTATAAATAACGTAACTTGATTAAGTTGTCTTTGCAATAACAGTTGAAGAGTCAATGATTATAGTCATTTAAAATAGACTGTACAATGTTTTATAAAGTTAGTTACAAGGAAAATCGCTATATATTTCAACGTTAATTATATCCTATCATTAAAAAATACAATATGCAAAATGTCTATATGATTTTGTTATTGTATTAAAATTAAATTCTTTATAACACTTTCAAAATCTTGAGTACACTCTGCTCAAATTGATAAGTTAAAAAGTAACAATTTAGTTGCAAGTTTTTTTTTGTTGTAAATATATTAGTGGAATAAATCAGATTAGTTTATTTTTTTAAATAATCATCGTTTTCCGATGAGATTTGGGAGACACTAAATTTCATTTAAGATTAGTTAAGGGGTGCTTACAAACAATAGTGACAGCTATTGTGAACGCAACACTGATGTTATAAATTCGTGCGGTATTGTTTCATTTTTAAGCGATATTTGGCATACTGTTAAATAAAAATTTATATATATATTAAATAATGTATATATGTTCATTGGCAGTTAGATTGAGCAAGGCTATGGCTTTAAGCAGACACAATTCGGGTTAGTTGTTGAACAAGCGCGTCATTCTCAGAAAAGCGCACTGTATTCTTGTTGTTTACATTTCAAGAATGTCTTCTATCGATTGGCTGTTTATAAATCCAATTTTTGTTGTTAGGTTATAATATAGATATTAAGAATAACTGTACAGTTATGTATTAATTTACATTTAACACCATTGTTCACAGAAATATAAAATCGTGTTACCTGGTGTGACCTTACAAAGTATTTGTTTAATGTGTATTCTTTTACATTTCGTATATTTATTAGTAACAGTATCTCTACATGAGTATTTATGCTGTTAGTAACTCAGATAATATTAAAGGCTTAATTTTGCACATATTTTTAGATATAAAAAACATTCTAATTGTAATACAAAATTAAACAATTTATTTCTATGTTAAATATTTTTATTTAAAAACAATACATACTCTAAATCAAAAAGTTATGTTTATTGTGTTATCCAACAAAAAATATCTTGTGAATCATATTCACCAGTTAAATAACTCCAAACGTATTTGGTTTATATTTATACAAGCAGTCCTCGTACTTACAGCATGTTAGGTTCTTGCAATACGCGACGTAAATCGAAACGACATAAGTCGATATACGTATTTTTTCATATGTTTGCATGTAAAACTCGAGAGTTAGGATCCATACGGACTCAGAATTTAATAAAGATACTGCATTTATAACAAAGGATGTACATACTTTATTATCAAAAGTAAGTTCTTAAAATAATTTATATGTACTTATAGCGACTCTCATGATAGAGCTAGTAAGATTGGGGAACAAGGGGCTGGTATTTTCGGTGGAAGAAAAGCTCCTTTAAACAAAATAAAATTAATAAAAAAAAATGCTAGTTCTTTTTGGCATTTGTACAAATTAAAACATTCCTTTTTCGTTTATCGTGCTGTTTAAAAGAGACGAAAGGTAGGGCTGTTAGTTTTTCTTTATCTTTCAATATTGTTTGCACGGTCCTGTGTGATAAATTAAGTTTTCGTCCAATAGATGAAGTGGAACAACTGCGATCTTTGAATTTTAAAATCTTAGATTTAACCTCCACTGTAATTGTCCTTCTTACTCTCTTCTTCACTTTGCTATTACTGTCTTGTTTAGGTGGCATAGTTACATTAAAATTCATTTAAATATGTATGAAAAATCAAAAACTATCAAAGGTGTAAAAAAGAGTATTACGTCTTGATTGTCCGTTGTCCATGAACTAACTGAACAAAATCAGTGGCATGTGCGGGTTAATCTCCGCGACAAGTGAATTCTCCTATGCCAGAAATCGAAACAATTGACGTATGCTAGAGGAAGTGTCAAAACAATGTTCGGCGTAACTTGAAACGACGTAAGTAGAGGACTGCCTGTACATAACTTTTCAAGATTCCGATATATTTATCGTACTAATTTCTTAGTGAAATTATGACTTTATTAAATGGGTAATCATGAAGTTAGGAACAGCAAGCAAAAGACAATTGGCTAATATTTCAGAAGGGCTCAAAACTTGTAGAGGTGATAAAGCTTTTTTTTATCGAACTGATTACGCCATTGACCAAGGAAGGTCTTAACAGCTTCACTGGGTTACTGGTGGTAGAGCCAAACTGAAGCTATTACTGTCTTTAGTATGAATGTGTCGACTCGGCCAGGGCAGTACCACCCTCTCACAGAAAACCGACGTAAAGTAGCAGTGCTTGCATTGTTGAGTTTCTTTCAGTCAGTGGGAATGCCGAAGTCTCATTTCTCCTCACATTCCCCCTCTTCTCTTTCCTTGGTCTCTCTCACCTTCTTCTCTCTCTGATGTAAAAAAAAACTTACAGAATGTTTTAAAAGTCTTTAACCACAATTATAATAAATAATTCAAATACTTTTACTCAGATATTGAAATAAGTATGAATAATATACCAAAATTTTACTCTCAGTACAATAAATTTACCATTACACATCTAATAATTCGTTGAGTTGACATAGCTCTAGTTGATTGCCAATTACTTCAAATCATCATCATCAAATAAATCTTCAAAATCTGTAACAAATAAGAACATGTTAGTAAGATATTTAATATGCTACATCTGTACATATAATGAGAATGTGAATCTAACGAGTCTATGCTTTTCGATTTTTGTGAAAAAGATTGTCGCAGGTGTCTAGGAATAAGTAATAAAATATTTATCAATCAGTTTAAGAAATAATGTCAGTCTGTTTGTATGAACACGCATCACTAATAAAGTAGTAGGTTCACATTAATACCACAAAAGAAAATCAAAGCATATCTCCGAGAATACCTCAGTCTTTGTTTCATTAAAATCTGTACACTTTGTGAAGTTATTGCAATTTTAATAACGACGTGACTAAGTACGAAAGAAATGTAGCTAAGTAAATGGACTTAATACATTTATATGACTTTATTAATCTTTTTTTTTATATAAAGTTCCATGTGGACAAAGTCACGGCATAGGTAGTATAATAATAAAACACTAATCGATCAAGAGTCTAAGTTGAGGCACTTTGTTCATGATACATTGATGACATTAATAACAGAGTCGTAAATTATGTATTTGTTCCATTTTATGGTAATTATGAAAATAAATAGGTCACCATTAGAAGTTCAAGGGCGAACTAAATTAAAACTTTTTTTTAGCTCAATAACCATTACCTTCATAATTTAGATCTGAGTATTTTAATCAAATTATTTTATTAAAATATAAGATAATATATAATCATGATGACAAACTGAACAGAAGGTTAATGTCAGACTAGCTTGTAACAAGTTTTTTATATATCGATCTTGAAAGCAAAAACATTTATGAGATTCATTTGGACTATCACTCAGGTCAGATGCAAACAGTAGATCCAGTTTGCCACTTAGGAAACAAGACCATGTATGGTTTTAGGTGTCAAATCGTTTTCTTATGCCATGCATCAATATGAAAACATTATCACAACCTCATAAAAAGCTCAAAAGACATTGTCCCACTGTGGAAGATATTAATTAAATAAAAAATAATACATAAAGATACAAAGTCTCAGGAAGGAAAAGTCTTTTTTGGTAGTGTATAAGAATTTGTCTATTCATTCTTTAATTATAAGCAAGATATCCATAAACTGATTCACAATTGGCCATTACCAAAACCAAATATCTTGAAACTCTTGAAAATTGCCCCGCTTTTAATATGAAGCACTGTAAAGTATTCACAATACTGTAAACTGATAATTTGAAAGAAGTAGTAAACTAGTCAGAAAATAAGTACTTAAATTACCTAATATACACCTATACTAATATAAAGCAGTAAAGTTTGTGATATTGTAGGGGGTAATCTCAGTAACTACTGGTCCCATTAGAAAAATTCTTTCAGTGTTATATAGCTCGTGTATCGAGGATGGTTATTGGCTATATATCATGACGCTAAGGCACATAAGAGCGAAGCACCAATGAAGAATGTTTCAAAATCGGGGCTTTTTCCTCATGAGAGCTTCCGCTGCATGTTAATGTTAGCCATTATCTATTTCACACAAATGAAGTCGCGAGCAGAGGCTAGTACTAATATAAAGAGGTAAAGTTTGTGACATTGTAATCTCTGGAATTACAAGTCAAATTTAAAAATTAATTAAATTTAATGATATAATAATTGTGCCACAGCAACCCGTGCCCGTTTCAGTTACTAATATGATTTGGAAGTCTAAATTAGTAAATTTACAAAGAATTTATGGAAAGTTTTATATATGATGATACTGGAACTTACCGTTAAAGAAGTCTGCATGAACAGCTTTTTCATTTGCCGCTAAATCCATAAGAAGATTGGAAGGTCCGCCAGCCTATGATTATTAATAAAGTGTGTTTAATAAATAATATACAGCAAGAAATATTTGTGCCATTATTTCCAAGTTACAATGACGAAACGTACCTCTTCTAAATCCATATACGGCCCAACGCCTTCGGGAAACATTTCATCAGCTGCTACAGTTGGTTTCATTTTATGGACTAATAGAAATTAAAACTTTATTTTTATAACAAATACAGATTTAGCACAATAGATTTATTCGCATATACTTTACATATTATACATACCTGTATGTCTAATGGTTTGTGTTACAGTTACAGACCGTAATAATAAGTCACAATATAGCAATTTATAACTGTTCCTAGCACAAATTACAAAATAATAGTCAGTAGTCACAAAATAATACTCTTAACTAGGGATAATCGACATTCATCGATGTTGAATATCTTAGTATATAGTATCTTATCTATGGTTGAATAAACGAGGATTTTTAGCTGAAAAACATCAATGTTTTGACGTCTATATTATGTCGATAATATCGACACTTTGATGTTTTGATTTTTATAACATCGACGTTATGAGAACGTTGCATGTACTCGCTAGAGACTAGAAAATCACCAAATTTGTAATCCGTACGAATAGTTTATTCCTTGGATGACCTTTATTTTCGTCGCTGACCTGTTTTTACAGACAATTTTAATTTCTGGCAAAAACATGGATGTTTTCATACATCGTTGTTTTGCTATCGATGTTTATTGTACGTCGAAACTATCGAATCGATGTTTTTCTAATATCGCTCATCCCTACTCTAAACAGACACTCCTAGGAACAGTGTTGCCGTTTAAGAAATAAAGTCTTCAATTAAAATGTCGCTAGATTTTGAAAAATACATGATTAAAAAAGCGCCAGGAGTCGTTAAATATTTCATGGTAATAAA
This sequence comes from Antheraea mylitta, assembly GCA_014332785.1. Taxonomy (NCBI): domain Eukaryota; kingdom Metazoa; phylum Arthropoda; class Insecta; order Lepidoptera; family Saturniidae; genus Antheraea; species Antheraea mylitta. The sequence goes on from JACEII010000008.1 coordinate 8,341,777, forward strand.
TATGGTGAAATACATTATTGCAAATGTTTCACTGTGATAAAATGAGCAAAACTCTTTAGTTGGGTCTGTTGTCACTAATTTTAACAACATTGTAACTGTTCTTGATTTTTCCATTCTAGTCTACATTTTTTATTTTACTTTTGAGCATAAGTCTTCTTTTTTACAGGAATTCCCTTTTTCTATAAATAGATTTTGATATCCATGTCTACAATTTAACAAAGAAACTAAATAAATCAGGTACGTTCTTCGAAGACGTAACATAGTTACTGGTTTTTTTATATCTTTTTGGTAGTGAAATTGAAGTGAAAGACAAAACGATGTCTAATTTATCATTTAATAGAGTGAGAGGTACCCAATCGAATAAACCCGATTAACGAATGTCATTCTGGTAGAGGAATTCACAAATGAACAATAGCAATTCATGTATTACTAGTAATTACGCTTAAATTAGTATCAAATTATCTATATATTTTCAATATTCAAATAGTTACTAGAATTCGCTAATTTTTTAAGTCACTAGATTTAAAAAAATCTTTAAACATATTCAATATTCGCTAGATCTACTGACTAAAACAATAACAGTGCCTAGGAAACACATAAGTTAGGGATGTCAATATTCATCGATGTTTAGTTGCTAATATCGATGTTTGGATTACGATAACATCGATATTATGGGAACACAATATCGAAGAGTCAATATATTATATAGAATTATCTAGCATTGGATGTACTAGCTAGAGACTATATCAAGTGTAGCTATTTTACACTAGATGATACTGATCAACGTTATCGAAATAAGCCGTACAAATAATTATTTCTTTGCAATTCCTATGTAAAAAAGGGAAAGTGGCGGCTTCAGAAAGGCTTTTTCTAAATTAATTTTTTTACGGTGTGTGCCCAAAAATACTGACTATGTCGAATTTTTCTTGTATTTTACCTTCAAAAATAATAAATATTTAATTAATAGAATAGACAGTTTTAATTGCAACTAAAAAATAATTATTAATATACAAAATGAGTTCATCCTATTCTTTTGTGAGTTAGAGGAATTTTAATTAAAGTAATTTAAACATTTATTAAATAAGAAAATTCACTGTGTATCTTATAGCATTACTGAAGTTTCTAAGCAAAAACTATAATTAGGAAACATAATATATTTTCCTATAACTTTCTGTTTAATCATTTTTCCTTGTTTTTAAAATGTTTAAACACACACCCCTAGTTCAAATGTCAGTTTGTTTTGACAGTAAATATTGTAGGTTAGAAACCAGTTGACAGTTCTGTTGGACGAATATTGTTATTTCTACGATAGGTTAGAAATATTTTTATTCTCTCAAAAAGCAATGTATTCTGTACCCTTGTAATGTAATTGGGAATTAAAATTCTATCAATTTCATCAATATCAATGATGATAGCATAAGTTAAAATGAAATTTTATTTTAGGAAAGAATGTTATCTTACGAAGATAAAATAATCCTGGCGCCGATGGTACGTATTGGTACTTTACCAATGCGACTTCAGGCTCTTCGATATGGTGCAGACATAGTGTATACTGAAGAATTAATAGACTGGAAATTCTTAAGATCAAAGCGAAGATATAACGGTTTGTTTTGTGCAAAAAATAATACAAGACAATTATATCATAATAATAGTGTATGTTACCATATTGCTACTGTTATTACATATACCAACCAGCTAAAAAAATTAAATAATAAACATAGATAAAAAATTACATATAAAACCAGAAGAATTATAGTGATAGGCAAAATAATAAAATTTATACATAAAATTATGTCAACATAATGAACAGCCTATTTAACCCATTTAAATATAAATGAATATTCATTCATATAATAATTTTATATTTATTCAAATTGGTGTATTTGTATGGAGAGTTTCAATAGATATGTAATTTTTTTATGAAATACTTTCAGACATACTCAATACTGTAGATTATGTGGATCAATCAGATGGAACAATAGTATTCCGAACATGTGCTGTAGAAAGAGATTCAGTTGTCCTACAAATGGGAACATGCTGTGCTGAGAGAGCTTTAAAAGTTGCAAAACTAGTGTAAGAACAATGTTTAATTATTACTATAAGCAAAAATTTTTTTTGGATTTTATTGTCTTGATTATTTCTTATCGTGTTTTCATATTACAGTGAAAATGATGTAGCTGCCATTGACATAAATATGGGTTGCCCTAAAGAGTTTTCCATTAAAGGTGGTATGGGTGTAGCTTTACTGGCAAAGCCAGAGAAAGCCTATACTATATTAAAAACATTAGTTGACAATATATCAATACCGGTTACGTGTAAAATAAGAATATTAAACACACCAGAGGATACATTACAATTGGTTAATAAACTAGTTAGTTCAGGAATCAAGGCCATTGCTATACATGGAAGAACAAGAGACGAGAGGCCTCAGCATTCAGTACATGCTGATATTATTCATTATGTTGCAGATAGAATATCCATCCCAGTTATAGCAAAGTAAGTTAATAAACTGAAAAAATATTTTATATTATAGGTGTAAAAGTATACTTATTTGAAAATCCTAAAATTTGTTTATGGTGTGCTTTGGGACATGGCATACTTTTGTCTAGCTAAACTAATAAACTGATAATAAATAATAACATGTTAAACATAACTGTTATAACTGTTGAATGAGTTATATAGTTTTATATGGCATATGATGATTAGTACTTTCTTAAATAGTTATTTTTACCTTCTGAATTATTCATTAAGTTCCTGCTTAGGTTTGTCTATTAAACATACCTTAGTTTTGACTATTGCAAAGTTTTAATTTTATCTATTACATTAGTGTAGTAGAATAGAATACTTTGTGTATCATGCCATAATTTTCAGAGTTTTGATCCTAATTACAGGAAAAAAATTCACAGTTAGTCTAGTGTGATAAAGGCTCAGTAAATTGGCTTAGTGTAAACTTGCTGAAAAACAGATATCTCAGAAAACTATAAGCAGATATAATTTATTTTTATGTGTGACAATAGCCAAATGTAAAAAGGCCAATAGATTTTTTTTTCATTTATAATAATGTTGAAATGAGTACTAATCTATCACCTATTTAAACTTTCAGTGGAGGATCAAAAGAAATAGAAAAACACAGTGATATTTATACATTTAAAAAATTAACAGGTTGCAAAAGTGTTATGATTGCTCGAGCAGCTGAATGGAATTGTTCAATATTTAGAAAAGATGGTCTATTACCTATGGATACTGTGATCAAAGATTATCTGAAATTAGCTGTGGACTATGACAATTCACCTTCTAATACAAAGTACTGCATACAAAATATATTAAGGGAATTACAGGAAACACCAAGAGGCAAACAATTTTTGGAGTGTCAAACCTTGGAACAGATATGGTAATAATCTATTTTGAAGGTTAAGGAGCACTTATTAATAATCATGTTACATTATCAAAAAAATTCATATCTTTAAACTATAATCTTAAATATATATAAATCTAATACTATACAGTCAAATTCTATGTTATACAGTATTCATATACATGTATGGAAAATGTGTCAATTTAGTGTGTTTTCATTTTGTATTTTTTTTTTTTTTTTTTTTTATTTGGTCTTTGGCCTCTATGGAAAAATCCACAATTCTGCCAGTGTCATGTACGTTTTGAACTATAATAGTAATTAACTGCTAATTAATAATAATTTAACAAAAGAAGATAAGAAGTTGATTTTAACCACCACCATTTGTGTGCAACATGTAACAAAAAGACAATACACCCTTGAGGTTAGTAAATTTCTAAACATCTAGGTTAGTAAGTATATACCTTATATATTTACAATATATCTCTAATACAGGAAACTATGGTACAATGTTTAATTATAGCTTAATCCTATACACGCTAATATATTTGCACAAAAGGGAAATAAAAGGGGTAAAGGAGAGGGAGAGAAGAAATTGCATATGGGTGGGACGGGATATCTCCTGGGGGAGTATGTCATAAAGTGACACACTCCGCTTTGGGCAATTAAAAAAAATATGGTCCAAGTTTCCTTCGTCCAAACCACATTCACATAGCGAGTGATCCCGGACTCTAATTTTTGCCAGATGGACAGGCGTGCAGGCATGGTTTAAACGAATACGACAGATGACCGATATCGTACTCTTGTCTACGTTCCGAAATAAGGAAAACCAGGGTTTACTAGGTATGGTAGGTTGAATATACCCATAAAATTTTGCCTTAACCTTGTATGATGTCTTCCACTGAACATTCCAAGCTTTAAACAACTGGTGTTTCATGTTTGTGCATAGATCCCCTGGAATGATCTTAAAATGATCTAGGGAACCTATGTTGCCAGCTTGTTTAGCACAGGAGTCTGCGGTTTCATTGCCTGGAATGCCCGAGTGACCCGGAATCCAAGCCAAGACGATTTCTAAGTTTTGCTGTTTACAAATATACAGGGATTCTTTGATTTTCCAAATTATTGGGGATCTGTATTTGGATTTGAAAGGATTAGCCAGTATGGCTTGCAAGCAACTTTTTGAGTCAGTGAAAATGATAGACTTTTTGATACTATGGGAAATTACAAAATTTATAGATTCTAAGATTGCGATGGACTCACCAGTAAACACTGTTGCAACTGAAGGGCACTTGAAACTAAGAATGATTTTAAAAAAGGGTATCCACACGGCTGCTCCCACATTTTTATCTTGGGCCAGTTTGGATGCATCAGAGTAGATAGCTAGCCAGTCCGAAAATTGTGAAGCAAGCTTGTCTTTTAAAATTCTGTTAGCATTTACTAGGTCATTTTGAATGCCCAGATCTAGGATTATATTAGGTTGATACAGCAAAGCTTCATAAGGAAGCGAGAAAATAATCTTACATGGAAACTGCAGGATGGGAATAGTTAGCCGGGAAATTTTGATGTAACTGCGTAGAAGACAAGGCAAATCGAATAAGGAGTTGTAACCCTCGTTTTCAACTATGCACGCTAGATGTCTTAGCTTCTGTAGAAGAGGGTGTTCGGAGTTTTGGAAGAGTTTACATAGGAACTTGTCCGAAAGGAATTGCCTGCGTAGGTATAAAGGGGGGTCCACACATTCCACTTGCATCGCGTCGATGGGTGAGGATTTCATGGCCCCTAAGATAATGCGAAGACATTTTGATTGTATTTTTGAGAGTTTCTCAGAGACTCCTTTATTAGTGGGATCTAAAATAAATGCTCCGTAATCTAGATGGCTACGTATGATAGCATTGTAAAGCATTTTTTGGGCAAAAGGGTGAGCTCCCCACCACGCTCCAGATAACGACCGCATGATATTGATGTTCTTCTCACATTTGCCAGAGATATAATCCCCATGCGGAGACCCAGTCATTTTAGCATCTAGCCAAATACCTAGAAATTTAATCTTCGTTGCCTGGGGAATTTCTTCTTCACCCACTCTGATATGAACTACATGGATATTTCTCCGTTTGGAGAACACGACCGCTGCACACTTGGGGACTGACAAAGAGAGACCATGATCCAGTAACCATGGCGAAAGGTACTGAAGGGCAGAGTTTAATCTGGATGCAGCATTACTCGGTTCCGATACTGTAGTGTAAAGAACGAGGTCGTCGGCGTATTGTAATATGGAACAGAACGGGTTCACAACTTGGTCTATGTCATGGGTGTAAAGACTATACAGCAGCGGACTGAGTACAGAGCCTTGGGGTAAACCCTTCCACACAGTGCGAGGAGAAGAGAAGAACCCTTGATATTTTATGATGACCTTTCTCTCCATCAGGATGTTGCATATAAAGAAAGCTAGCTTAACCGGGATCCTCAGCTGAATTAGCTTATTCCTGAGGACGGGAAGCATAACGTTGTCATATGCAGACGCGATGTCTAGGAAAACTCCCACCAAATACTCTTTCTTCCTTAATGCGACATGCACGTCAGTCGTGAAGATCCCAAGACTATCAAGTGTGCTGCTGTCTCGTCTAAATGCGAATTGAGATTTGGATATTAAATTGTTGTTCTCCGCGAACCATTCCAAACGGAGTTTAATCATGCGCTCCACTATTTTAACCAAGGCTGATGAGAGGGCGATAGGCCTACGACTTTTAGGGTCGGTTGGATTTTGACCAGGTTTGAGAATAGGGATGATTACATGTGTTTTCCAAGGATCTGGGATTTGTTGGGAGTTGTATATAGTATTAATTAAGCGAAGGAAGTACTGTTTATTTTTACTGGACGATTTTGATATAAACGAATAAGGAATTCCATCTAGCCCGGGCGAAGAATCGGAGAGTCTGTCTAGAGCCATTTCTAATTCAATAAGCGAGAAGGAGTCATCCATGCTCGTTGGACTAGTACATTGAACTGAGTATACTGGGAGCATATCTGGGGATGGAACAAAATCAGGGGATAGATTATTGATGAAGTCCTCCAACCACGCACGATGGTCGTTATGAGACAGGTTATCATAATTGGCAGCCCCACGAAACCGTTTTATTTTACGCCACACTAAAGCAGAGGGAGTTTTAGGAGACAATGATTCGCAAAATGAGAGCCACCCCAGTCTCTTTTTTAAACGTAAAAGTCTTTTTACTTTTGCAGAAATATGTCGAAAACTCATAAAATTTTCAGAAGTCATCGCAGATTTGTATCTCTTTTCAGCCTCTTTTCTTTGCTTGAGAGCCACTGAGCACTCAGAATCCCACCAAGGTGTAGAAATTTTGCTTTTTGGATGAGTTGACAAAGGAATGTGAATATTTGCACTGCCAGTAAGTGCTTCAATGAATTTTGAATAGGTGAGAAGTATCTCATCGGGGCAAGGATCAGGGAGAGAGTCGATTGCAATGTCGAGATGATTAGAGTATAAACTCCAGTCAGCGCGGGATAATCTATATTTTAATAGGGGAGAATAGCAAAAATTCGGATATACTTTACTGGGGATGGAAAGGATAATAGGGTAGTGATCACTACCGTAAGTGGAGTTCAGAGTAGACCATGAAATGAGGGGAGAGATGGAATTAGAGCAGACCGAGAGATCTACGGCGCTATTGGGATTCTGGTTGGGTAAAACTCTACGAGTAGGAGAGCCATCATTTAAGACACAGAGGTTGGCCTCATCAAAAGATTCTAAAAGACACCAAGCAAAAGAATCATTGTGACTCCCACCCCAGGATAGGTGGTGAGCGTTAAAGTCACCCAATAAAACTATGGGTGATGGTATAGACGATAACACTTGGAGGATGTCTGGAAGTAAGGAGCCGCTAGGTTGAGGGATGTATACTGATATAAATGATATGTCAAGAACTCTGGGAGCCACAATATTGATACCAGGAGAGTGGGTAGGGAGAGGAATTTGGGAAAAAGGGAGTGTGCTCTTTATGAAAAGGGCACATCCTGCGTACCCATCAGATCTGTCATCTCGGAAGCAAGCGTAACCTGGAACTGCAAAACGGGAACCAGGCACGAACCATGTCTCCGAAATAGACAAAACAGCAGGGTTGAGTTTATCAATCAAATGTATTAATTCATGTTTCTTGGGGCGTAAACTTTGGCTATTCCATTGAAGGATTACGAGTGGATCCATATTGATGAATTATAGAGGATAAGGAGGCAAGTGAAGAGGCAACGTTGGACGGTGAGGAAGGATTGTTCTGGGAAACCAGGTCAATGAGAATCTGAAGAAGGAGCTTGACAAGACTGTCAGATTGTACTGAAGTATCAGCGGGAGAAGGATTTTGTAATGCACAACCATTAGGTAATACAGAAGGCAAGGTAGTTACAATTGCTTGGTGGCTACTTTTATCATACGACTTACCTAGCGGAGGCTTGGGGCGACGGTTCGTAAAGGTGGATTTAACATAGGAATGGGAAGATTGAGTAAGATCGGAGCTAGTTTTGTTGGCGGGAATGAGTTGGGGTTGGGAAGGGGTGGTCGATAGGATGACGTCAGAAAATGATCTAGACACTTGAGGAAACTGTTGGGCAGCTTCCTCGTACGAGATTCCATTTAGAGCCATGGATTTTTTAATGTTGACTTGTCTATC
>JACEII010000008.1:8358995-8408646 GCA_014332785.1 Antheraea mylitta
ATGTTTGACCTCAATGCCTTGTATGGTGATAAACATGTACAAAACCCCAAACTACACCAATTTAATATTGAATATAAAAACAGTTTAGCTAATAAATGTCCAATTCGAGTGATCACTGCAGTATATGGCTACGTATAACCAACTTCAAAAGAACCGCAGTTGTGAGGTAAATCATAATAAGTCGTATTAATGTATAATTGAGGGGGACTAGGTTACAATTTACCAATAATATCTTGAACAGATTACATCACTCTGTGTAAATTCCTGTAATGTAATAATTTTACAGACTAATTTCAATGCTTATGGAAACTTACATATGTGGCATAGATAAAATCGCTGATTCCTAAATTACTATTTAAATACTAGCAGTATGCCAAACAGCACTATTTGAAGAAAAGTGAGTGGCTAAAGACAATGTCGACATTATGTTCCCGAAGAGAAATATGTAATTTAAAGTAGTAAATTTTGTTAATATCTACGTTATCATATTTTTTCTTCTTCGTTTTCTTGTTATTTTTCTAATTTTGGCCCCGCAGAAGCACTTGCCAGTGCAATGTTTTGTTTCAATGGACGTTATTGTACAATAATATTACAATTTCAATATTCTAACAAGATGGTGGATCCCTTATTAGAACCTTCCAGGGAGTTTTTGTGGCATCTCAGAATTTCATGCTCCGTGGTATTATTTTCCATTCACTTCACTTACGCACAATAAACTAACTATATTACGTAAAACACCACCAAATTTACAAAATATAAATTCAAATATGTAACACAAAATTATGAATAAAATATAATATCTACCACATGACAGCCTAAGATCCCGCGAAAAACTACATTATGTTCTTTATTTACATTTAGGACATTTGTTGTAATTACAAGTAAGTATATAACCTTATTATTCAGTACTTCATTTATAATTAATAATATTGTTTACCGCCAATAGTACTTACTCATTATTATATTCGACAACTTCACCAGCAACGCATTATGTTCGGAAAAAAACAAAATAAAAATTTTATACAAGCGAACGCTGGCGGTTGCTGCACTGCGCTGTAGTTATTTAGACGGATAGTTTGCGGTTTCCTGCGCCGACCACAACTACATCAACCTTGATTTCGTAAGTCTGTATAGCGTTCGTCTGCTTTGGTTAGTTATTTTGAACTGGAATATAGAATACAAGAGATTTCGAAAGTATTATTGCAACATCCTGTTAACTATAGTACAGTTAGGTTTCAAATTACAAAGGTGATTTAGTGTCTAACATTTCATTAGGTTTGGTTTGATGTAGTGTATGGTAACTTATTATAAGTTATATTATTCACGTGTTTTTGCTCGTGGTTTCGCCCGTGTTTATAAATATTTGATCTATCGTCGGGATATGTATACTGTTCCGGATGAAAAGTAATGTAATAATAATTCATGTAAATGTAAATTTTCTCTAACTCTTATAACATGTATAAAAAAGGTTTATAAGGATCGATTTAGTAGTTCAGGTGTAAAAACGTAACAAACAGAAATAAATAAACACACAAACGCACTTTCGCATTAATAATAATGAGATTAAAACAATTAGGGTTACTAATGTAAATATGTAAAGTTTTAATATCTTTCAGTTATCTATCAAGTCCCTGAATAAAACGATAATTGTTTGTCCAATTTATAAAAATAAATAGACTCATTACGTGAGCTTGCTGATTACCAAAAATTATAAATAAAATACATAATTAGAAGTCACAGCAGCAATGTTCCAGTTTTACCTTAGCAATTTTCATTATTTAAATTATTTTTATTAATGTGAATTTTGGTTTTCATTTCAATCCGGTGAAGCTGTTAAGACCTAGCTAGGTCTATAGATACAGGAGTTCACTTCCACAATACGTTAAAATAATGTCGTTCATTTACACGTGTAAATTATTTATAACTTGTAAATAGTTGCATGTATTGTAAACAGGATACTTACAGATTTTTCAAAGCAAGTGGACAGTACTGCCTTTGCGTCTATTCGATTCAGTTACTTGAAAATACAGAGACACAACTCTTGGATCAACTAAATAGTTTGACAATTATTGTCTTTATCCATCAAAAATACAAAGGATTTTTTTTTTGACTGTCTACGCTATTGACATAGCAAGGTCTTAAAAAGCTTCACCGGACTACAAGAAATCCAAAGGGAAAGTTAAAGAGATATTGTTGTTATCTGCAGGCATTTTGTAATCTATACTAATATTGAGTATAAAGAGGTAAAGTTTGTGACGTTGTGAGTTTGTGATGTTTAGGGGATAATCTCAGGAACTGGTCCGTTTTGAAAAAATCTTTCAGTGTTAAATAGCTAATTTATCATGGAAGGTTATATGCTATATACCTACTATCACGCTAAGACCAATAGGATCGAGGCACCAATGAATGTTTCAAAATCGAGTTTTTTTTCTTCAGCTTCCGCTGCGTGTTAGCGTTAGCCCAAAATAATTATTCTACGCGGATGAAGTCGCGGGCAGAGGCTAGTTTTAAATAAAATGGTTGATACCAAAATTTTTTCGTTTTAAATTTAGTTGACCACTAAACCAGATAATCTAATGAGTTTTTTGATTTATAACCACATTCGTTTACGAAGAAAGTCTGCATATTGAACTGAAACCGCGAAATTACCAGAGTTCGCAGAGCCGCGCGCTCGCACCGTTGATGACGACAACGAACAACGCGATGGCGGCGACCACAAACTGTTGAACTCGCCGGTTCCCGCATATCGTAACAAATATTTTTGGAATAGTTTTATGGATTTACTGCATTCTGAACACATACAATAAAAAGAAAAAATTGGTCTTATAGATCAATGATTAAAAAGTAAAAACTAATAAAATGTTTGTACAATATTGTAAACATTTTTAGGTATTAGTGTTAGGTTTTACAATAAAGTCCCAAAAAATGTTACTGATTTGCAGGACTGTAAATTTAAGCGCCAAGTCAAGCGAGTTTTAGTGTCAAATGGATTATTATAGAGTGGATCAGTATGTGAACGATAGTGATGTCTGGAATTGACTCCTCTCTGTGCAACCATTAAAACTATTGTATGATGTATTGGAAATATATGTTAAAAAAATGTAGCCGATCGATTTTCTCGCCGGTTCTTCTCGATGTTTTCCGAACCGATGGTATTTTTTGACGTTCATAAGTGCCTTATTAGGGCATAAACTGAATAAAGTATTTTTGATTTTCCTTTTTTTTTCACAAGTCTTACCTAACCTAACCAAAGCGAGAGAAAAGCGCAAGATAGCAAACATTCAGCAAGCGCGGTGCATTTAAAACGTAACATCTTTAAAGCAAGTATTTAACTTTTTTGTAATAACACCCTATATACATAAATTTAAGAAATAAAAGAATAATTAATTACAATAAACACTAAACTAATATAATGCAAAAGTGTAAAGACTGGTATTGAAAGCAATACCTACATCTCTACCTACCTAAGATTTTAAGATAGGCTAGACCCACTTTAAGATTAATTGCGTCATCAGTAATACACATATTTATCGACAAGCAGAAGGCTATTCATTGAATTAAGCAACAACCGAAATAGTTTAACTATAAATGACATGGGACTTAGCGGAAATTAAACCCGCATCCTCGTGGTTTTTGCCTGTAATAAAACCTTGCAAATGTGTTACTCTGACTAGAAAGATGAATATTATTATTTCTGAACTCTAGAAGTATCGGTATTTATCGTATTACTTTGTTGATACATATCACCGTTGGTTTTAAATTTGCAAATATAGTGATTTAACATAGACTATAGATTACCGTGGACTTCTAAGTAAAGATTCTTAATAAGACTAAGTTGAAAACCCGCTTGACAAATAATATAAAAATATAAATGAAAGAAGGTATTAAAATCCTTCAAGAATATTAACCATTTTACTTCATATACATTTACTACACTGTACTGTACAGTGTACATGCTGTATCTATCCTCCTTTAGCCAAATGATAAGATTGTACAAATATCTTTTTTTTTTAATCTTTTCCAAAAAACTAAACTTAACGATAGCCCCAAACTAGGTAATGCCTGTCTCATAGAAGACTTATTCCTGATTGACTTCATTGATGACTTATATTAAGACTAGACAAAGATTTTGAGTTTCTTATGAATGCTTCATGTATGAAGCATTGATGAATGTATGATGAATTGTATCAAGAACGATAAGTATACTAGGTGAAAGGTTAGACAGACACTCGCAGTATTTTAGGATATGTCACTCGATAGTCACATTTAACATAAAATAATAATATTAAAACAAATACTAATAAACAACCAAGAAAACCTAAGTTGAAATTTTTTCTAAGACTTTCGAAAGTATAACTACAAACGTGTAAATAAAATAATCAACCTAAGTGCAATGACCGGTGCCTTAGCTACAATGGGCTACCCGTAGTTAATAACTTTCGATAATAAAATGGGTATTAAACCCTTTTGTTCATTACGTTCCCACGTTCCCTTTCATATGAAAGTGAAATCACGGTCATTGACACTGTGCTTTAACATAGATGCGTAGAGGATTGTGTATAATTAATTTAATATTACATATATAATTAATTAAGTCAAATATTAAGCACCTATTTTTTTAATTGATTTATTACAAAAATCGAGTGTAGAGTGTCCTCCATAAATACTACTACTGTCTAAACAGTCACCTGGTATAAAATGTGGGAATACAGTATTGACAGCTGAAGCGGATTGAAATTAATAGAAGAGGAAAACATAATGTGACGACCCTATTTAGGCGTATAATGGTAAGAAAATTATGTAAATTTGGACAAATTTTAATGAAATATAGCATAGAATTCAATTACGCCGTGGATTAATAAATATATAGGATACTATTTAATGTACAGTGAACCATCGAGTAACAGTTTAGTATAGGCAACTTAAGTTGTATAAAAGTTAAAAGTTCGAGAGATTTGCTTCGAATTTAAAAATAACAATGGGCCGTCACGATGTGTCACTCAGCTTTGTGTTGCATATTTAAATGACAAGCAATGCGATACTCGTACGTCGGACGACGTGAAAAGCATACTTTCGACAGTTCAATTGAACAAATGACACTTCAAATCCTAACATTTGAGCATCTCATTACTACAGGGGAACACGAAATAATTAAAAAGTTTTTTCTTTCTAAACCAACCATGAAATAGAATTTTAAATATATCTCAATATGAACTTCATTGAACAAATTGAATTCATTGTCAACTTCTTAACTAAACATATGTAGTTAAGTAACTTTTTGAATAACATATTATTTGGGGTAATTGATTACTAAAATTAACGGAAGGGTAATTGATTACTAAAATTAACGGAAGGAACGCCTGATTAACAATGCACATATTAAACCTGTGGGCCTAGAATCATACCGTGTTATTACAAAAAAGTTAAATACGTATTGAAAATACTTACTTTATAAAAATTTGGGTACGTTCGTATTAAATGCACCGCGCTCGCCGACCCCTGCAGAGACAAGTTCGCGTTATCCTTTTTCGCAAATCTAACCTAACCTAACCGAGCGAGATAAAAGAGCAAGATGTGGAACGTTCGGCGGTGCGGTGCATTTAATAATAATGTTTGGCAAAAAGATTACTTCTGTAGGTAGGTAGGTGTAGGTTGAATAGTGGTTAAAATATAATTTTAACCCCTTTGAGTTATAGCCATATCAAAATTGTATCAAATTGATTAGTTATCAGAGATCATTCATAATCACTAATTTATTAAGACGCAAGTAGAAGAATTTTGTTCAAAAATAAATAATTATCGTAGTTACGAATTAATAAAGATTGCATTCTTATAAGCAATTCGTGTCGTCGCTTCGTGTCGCAACTTGGGGGATTGATGGCGGAACTGACGGGGCATGGCTGAGCGCCACCCACGCGAAAGCACGCGTGCCCTTCTCTGACACATCTCCGACTAATAAATTAACCCCATTTTGTTTTTCTACACAAAGCTTTTAGTTTATTTATGAGATCGACAGATTATGCTTTGACACGCGCCTCGGCGTAATAGCTCTCAACAATATAAAATCCCTATTCCATGGATAAGATGCTTTACAAATACTTCTTAAAAGTTTGTAGCTCGTAAATTTTATAGAGTGATCTTTATTTACGTTTATTAAAATAAAAAATCTACTAAAATTAATTTTCGTATACACATATGAGAGAAAGACATAAACTTTATTAATGTTTCTTTGAAAAGAGTCTTTGTTATAAAGATAAAAGCATTCTATAAATGTCCATATAAATAATATATACTGTAATTACGTAAAGTTTACTTAAAGTTTTCATCAAATCAATTCAATTGTAAAATGTACGTTATCTATGTGAATCACAGGATTTTTTAAATTGTCACGTGATTAACAAAGAAACAAAATGTTGACTATAGATAACTTCAAGGTGTCGGTTTTTCGTGACGGTGGCGCGCGCATCGTAATGACTTCAGGGTGTCGGTTTTGTGTAACAGTGAGCGCGTGCATCGTAAAAATTTACTCTCATAATTTTTCCCTAACGCGCCAAAAGAAGTATAACTTCAAAAAACCTATTTAAAATTTTATCGATGGACAAAACTTTATAGAAAATAGTTAATCTTGTTTGGACATTTTTAAATTGAACGGTATTTATGTTTAACGACATGACACGAGCCAACTGCTCCAGTTGTTTGGGAATTTACGAGCTCGTTCGTACACGGCAAATACATTCGTTAATAGTCACATTAGCTGTGAAATGTGCCTGCGCTGGCGCTTAATAGCCGACACGTTGTCGTGCGCCGCCGTTTGTACTCGACTTTCCTAACAATAGGCCTATTGAGATAAAATAAAACAAATTAACGTGATACAGTTTACACGTGTAATGATAGTTTTATGGTTATTTGCTCGTAATCGTTGTAATGTTAAGTAATTTTATACGAACGTTGAGAGTTTTTATTCAATTTGTGAAGTTGTAAACTACTACATAGCTAGTTAGGTTATTATAAAACTAAATTGCTATTTATTGTATGAATAGTATGGTTACAACTATATATTATGAACTTTTTGGGTTTTTGAAAGATATACCATTTTTCTTAGTATTTCTGCCCATAACTTAGTACATTTTGTAAAGTTGTAAACTACGAAATAGCTAGTTAGGTTATTATAAAATTAAATTGCTATTTATTGTATCAATAGTATGGTTACAATGATTTATTATGAAGTTTTTGGGTTTTTGAAAGATGTATCACTTTTCTTAGTATTTCTGCCCATAAGTTGGTACATTTTGTCAAGTTAAAAACTATGACATAGCTAGTTAGGTTATTATAAAATTATATTGCTATTTATTGCATCAATAGTATGGTTACCATTATTTATTATTAAGTTTTTGGGTTTTTGAAAGATGTACCATTTTTCTTAGTATTTCTGCTCATAACTTGGTACATGTTGTTATTGTCTGTTGGATTTACTATTACAAAAATTCCAATTTACTGTTGACAGTTTTTAGCGAGATCTTGGAATGTCATTCATTCATTCATCAAAAAGTCTTTCACTTAGGTACCTAGGAAGAAAAAAGAAAACTACAGTATCAGAAAGTGGTACATAAGCTTTTAATAAGTAAATTTAGTACAAAAGTAACAAGAAATCTGAATACATACATCGGATCATTATTATTTCAATGAATGGAAACATTTTTAACTGTATGAAGTTTCGAATAGATTATATAAATCTTCTTTTTATCATCATTAGATAGTATAAAACAAAGTCCTCTGTAGAGTCTGTCTGTCTGTCTGTCTGTTCGCGATAAACTCAAAACTTCTTGTAGTGGTAGAGCCAAGCTGAAGCTATTATTGTTTTCAGCACGAATGGATCGGCTCGTCCGGGGAAGCACCACCCTCTCACAGAAAACCGACGTGAAGTAACAGTGCTTGCATTGTTGCGTTTCGTTCGGTCAGTGAGAGAGCCGGAGACCCACGTACCATCCCCTTGCCCTTCCTCCTACCCTTCCTGCCCGCCCCCCACCCTCTTCCCAAACACAGGTTGGCAACGCACTTGCGACACCCCTGGTGTTGCAAGTGTCTATGGACCGTCCATGTGATCACTTAACATCACGTGACCCATCTGTTCGTTTGCCTCCTATGTCATAAAAAAAAACTACTAAACGGATTTTCACGCCTAGCCTTAGATAGAGTAATTCGCGAGGAAGGTTTAGGTATATAATACGTCTATATTTTTGAATTATAGAGGGCAAGACGTCGTCCTACGGACCCGATAGTATAAGAATCAAATGTTAGAGCTCCAAAGAGTATCATTGTGCGACCATCACTCAAAAACTACTACGTAGATTTCGATAGTTATTTTTAGTTGTATTCTATAGGCACAAGGTGCTTATCTAATAAAGTATCATGATAGGTTCATTTACTTATGAAAGTTTTAAGAAACTACTAATTTTATGTATTTTCTTACCGTAAAGAAGTGGAGAAAGCAGTGTGGAGTTTATGTTTTTTTTTATTCATAAAATATTTTTAAGTTAATAAACCACAGAGGCGAAATAGTAGCTATCAGTTAGTAATAGAAATTACCAAGATTCAAAATCCTGTCAACGTGTTGACAGCCTACTCATATTAATGAAATGTAAATTTAAAACAAAGATGATGGGTTTCTACGCAATTAGCATAATGGTAACGTACGATTTGCATTGTTTTAATGCCGGGTTTATTGTTTAGCGAGTACGTCGCTAACGAGCATCAAGTGGCGCGTGCGCGGCGGGCCCACTGACGAACAGATCTTTGTTCGTACCCCTCAATAATACTCCCCGCCCTCTAATGTCACTGCATATCACCTATAACACTTCTGATTTGACATATTAATAAAACAGTTTAGTAGGTACTATAATGGAGTTTTTGGCGGGATCTTGGAATGCCATGTAGTGGTCTTTATATTTTATCCATAATCTTGTAGTATTTGGCTCTATATTGTGTAATGTTGGTGGTGCTTTACGTAATATAATTTGGTTATTGTGCACAAGTGAAGTGGTTCGGAAATAATACCACGGAGCGTGGATTTTGACTTGCAACAAAAACTCCCAGTTAAGTTCTAATAAGACGGCCGCCACCTTGTTAGTTCATTGAAATTATATCAAGAAACTTGTAATATCGTTACTCACTTGATAATAGCAGTAATAGTCTACTAGTAGACTGGTTGCCGAAAATAAAATAAAAGGTTCTATAATAAACTATAGCTTACTTTTAATATTTACATTTACGCATTGAATTTTCACAGTTTCATTAAAACTTAGGCGCTGTACTGACTGACTAGGTTAAAAATAAATGATATATATTTAAATAACTTTAAAAACTTAAAACGGTTTCTAATTTATACTAATATTATAAAGAGGTAAAGTTTGTGAGTTTGTGACGTTGTGAGGTTGTAGGGGGTAATCTTAGGAACTGCTGGTCCGATTTGAATAATTCTTTCAATGTTATATAGGTCATTTATCAAGAATGGTTATAGGATATATATCATCACGCTAAATCCAACAGGAGCGAAGCGGCAATGAATAATGTTTCAAAATCGGGGTTTTTTTCCTCTTGAGAGCTTCCGCTGCGTATTGGAAATAAAGGATATCTTTATTCCACGCGAACGGAGTCTATTCGGAGTCCATCGGAGTGCATTAGGCAATGGCGTACCAATATAAATTAATTCCTCTATAGACTATAAATGACTTATTTGTAGACTTGTTAACTGCTGCCCATGAATCAATAAGGAAACCAGAACAAATTTAAAAAATACTTATGTAAATGTAGTCCGGTGAAGCTGTTAAACGTTGATAGGCCTATAGCGTAGTCGATTCGAGAAAAAAAATGTTTACACAAGCATGGAGGGAGGGTAAGAACATTACTTACTTTTACTGACCAGGGGAAGGGGCGACAAGAAATTACAAAAGGTTATTTTGAAAAAGCCGTGAATCATCTCAGTCCGTTAGTGGTATCCGCCGCATAATACGAACCCGTACCAAACGCTGCGCGTCATAGAAGACGGCCGCGACATATTTTTATCGACCCTCCTGATGAAATAACGGCAGTGAACAATCAGTACCAGCCTGTCTCTTCAAACAGAGCGTGCTCACGCCCACGCCGCCGTGGTCTGGGGGTAGATTTCGCTCCCGCACACCAGATTAGGCCTCCCTCGGTAGCGGCTGAAGTCTAGGTTCGATCCCTCGGCAGGGAGCCCTTGAGTGCGTTACTTGCGCGATATAGTGACACAAAAATTTACATCACTGCTACAACACTACACGATCACCCCCACACACGTGCACTCCTACACGCTTACACCTGGAAGCGGAAGGGTTTTATTTTTTCCCTTATCGAACTGAAAAAACTCTACTTTTCCGATAAAAAACATATGGAGGGGTTGTTGCACCTCAACAACCTATATACATATATATATATATACATATATTGTATGCTTGGTACACATATGCGTCTTAACAATTCAATCATATATGAATAGTTAGCTAGGTTAGCTAAGGTAGGTCGCGAGTTTGCATGTAACAGGCAACAGCCAAGCCGAGGTGTGCCGTGCACCCTTCAGCTAGTTGCCCAAATAAAATCGGCTGAGTGCCTTAAGCGCTCGCCTTAGTAGTTCGGTGAAGCTGTTAAGACCTTGCTAGGTTAATAGCGTAGTCAGATCGAAAAAAAAAAGAAATTACAAAAAGTTTGCTTACGTTATACTTGAACCGATTTAATTTTTTATGATATCTACGAAACGCAGTAACGTATATATGTAACATTTAAGCGCTGGGTAGATATATAATAATATGTAATGTAAATACAAAAAAACCGCTTAGCTGCTTAGCATGTGGCTTAACGTATGACGCGTTTGCTTAAATCATACTTGCGTTAAGAGCTATTCAGTATTCATCGCTACAAAATGTATAATAGTTATAAACACGCGTGTTCAAGTTATCTACATTAAAGACTTGTAGTGCCATAGATGTCATTGAATAATTATATTGTCTCTCTAAAAATCCATTCAACAAACATAGACGTCGCAATGTCTGTCGAATTCAATAAGTGAAATATTCTGGTAGAATGCACCTGATTGTAAGCGAGATATCGTTGTAACGGCTATCCACTATTGATTCTTTAGTCGTTCAAAATGAAGGTATAGCTAGACAAGAATAGTGAATGACATTGAAGAGTAGTGAGCGTTAAGACCACCGGAGTTGGCGGTGGCTTTGTAACTCAGCGAAGCGTAGGCGCTCAATGCACGCTGTAACACGATGACCAGCTCAGGAGGACGTGGACATTATGCTCGACAATTACATAGTTGTATTTCATTATGTTAGTTCCAGTGTTAATGACTCTTAATGTACGTTTGATGAGTTACCACAGAACAACTTGGGTGAATTCTAAGTAAACGCATATGAGTCTTTGATTTTGACATAAACAATATATATCGACAACACCCCCTACATACCTACGTACGTAAAGGCGTATATAAGATTTGTATAAACGGTTACATGATATTGAAAAGTAAGATAATATGCAATTATATATTCATAAAATAAATATTATCATTATGAAAAAAATTATACTTCTTTGGTGTCTATATGAAAATAATGATTTTACATATTTTAACCATTTTGAATAGAGTCAAAAGCTGAAACAACGAAATTAAATACTATGAATATATACTAATAGAATTTTGAATAAATAACACAAAATACATAAAATAACCTTTCTACTTCAGATAATTCAATTCATTAATTAATTCGAATTTTCTAGTAATTAACTTCATCATATGTTACATCAGCGCTCGCAACTTCTGTTCCAAGCTTAAAACAATCTCTTAGAACGCACTCAAAGTGTTACTATAAAGATAGATTTTTTTTTCTCGAACTGACTACGCTATTGTCCTTAATTCTTTGGCCTTTACAGCTTCACCGGACTACTAACTATAAAGATAGAAGTACAGCGTAAACTCTTTGGAACGACGGCTGAGTGCCTTAATGCGCTCGCCTTAGTAGTCCGGTAAAGCTGTTAAGATCTTGCTAGATCAATTGCGTAGTCAGTTCGAGGAAAAAAAATCTTTGGAACGAAACTTAAGAACTCAATGTTGTTTTCGTCATTCAGAGCTACAAGCATCACTCGTTTGTCACTTTTCTATTGCCCGTATGAGACAATGCTTTTCGTAAATACAACACTTATTTTTTCTAGACCTGTTAACAGTTTCAAAGTTGGTTCACGACTGATGAGATAGGTGCCTGGTGTGTTTAGTAACTTAAAATTTCCATTATAATTCGTGATTAATGGCTGACGTGTTCTTGATATTAGATAAAAAACAAAAGCAAGGCGGCTGTATCCGATCTCAGGTGTCTTTCTACTCAATGACTTCCTTGGAGCCTTCTTTAACTGTTAACATAAACCATAATATTATTAATACTCACTTATATCTAACTTATGAACGTATCTATTCGTATTAGGGAATGGTTGTTGCGTTACAAAGAGTTTACATACTATATAATTCCATTTAATTAAATTGTCATGGGTCATATGTTAAAACTTCTAAACTTAAAATTAGATTACTTATGAGAGAATATTGTCTCTGTCTCTTTGTTATATATTGCATATCTGTTGTACTTTATTTGTATTAGTTTATACTATATTTTAAACACTTTTACAATCTTCATGTATTGGTTTTCCAAAAACAATAATATTCTGAACCTAAAACCAAGTCATGCGTTTATTGTATCAGTTCATATTATAGCTTCAGGAGTTTTACCTCTCCGTTTATTCTCGTCGGTCAAATTTCTTTATTACTACTTGGCTTTCTTAGATAACTACGTAAAGTAAATATTAAAAATTATATAAAACTGTGCATTACTATATTTTTTGTAAATAATCTATTACCGTATCGATTAATAAAGTAATAATACCTACGTGATAACATTAAGTTGCATCCGTCGAGATATATTTCACAAAAATAAAATAAATGTATAAGTAGCTATATATAGATAAACAGAATAATCGCATTGTCAAAGGGCCATTCATCCTCGTCGCTATTGAATACCAATCAATACTTGTCTGAAGATCTCTTGTTCACGCATATTTTAACAAACAACAAACAATATTTCGAGTTGCGCATATCACCTCTCACTTCGGGGGGGTATTGTAAAATAGCTCATATGTCCTTAGTCAAAATACTTTAAATCATAATACGCTCTAGCAAAAACGGAGGCGGCATATCATGACACAAGGCAATGTTACCTTTTCTTATTTAATCTATTGTATAAGTTCAAGTTTTTATAAAAGATTTTATTGAAATGTTTCTATCTATGTAAGTAATTCGATAAAGGAAAATCCACCTTTGAATACGTTCACAATGGATCATTTTTGAGAATGTAATCGGCAATGAAAACACATTACTACTTTTAAAAGCTAACATTCTGATTCATATAAGTATGTACAATACTTGTAATTATTTAAATACGTGTAGAGTTAAACGTAGTTTTTATATAATATTGTATCTAATGTAGGAATAAAGATTTCGATAATAAATACATAATTCGTACTTATTGATGTGAAACTTCTTTTGGTACTGTAGGGAAACTGTTTGTGAAAAAAGTTATGCGTTACGCGCATTGATATTACGAGTATATACACAAGAATTAACGTCTAACAACCGGCGCACAAAAAATAGTGCATAATTTTGTATTATGCTATCATTTCAAATAGCCACACGTCGTTTGCGCCCTTTTAAAAACAACTTTAAATGATTCAGGTAAGGTTGAATTTGCTAAATCGTAAGTTTATCGGATAAATATAACCATGTATGTATAATGGTGAGTTTTTGCGGTCGGTTTTGAGCGCTACTTATATTCAAGTCTGTGTGTCTTGGGTTTTTATATTTCAATGGTTCGCGTTACCGTTGTTATAGTAACCACAAATATGGTAATCGTAGCCATTGCAACAAATTTGCATTTAAAAATTATTTTATCATTTTCAATGCAAAAATTGTTTGCACTTAGAAATAATTTCATTTCCAGATTTAATTCCAAATATAATAGAACTCTCTACAATTGATTAAATTTTTAAAAGACAATTTGAACTTAACTCTACAAAAGAACAAGATGATACCAAATATAACGCATTGTTGCAGTGTTTTCAATATCTTTAGATGATGTTGGGTGCAAAACTTGTATTTCTTCTTTCAGCTACCACAAGCCTTTGATAACAAACGTATGAACTGAAACTCCTATAAGCATAACCGAGATAGGTAAAGTTAATGTACAATTTAAGATAACGCTATTATAGACTTAAAAACAGCCAACGAAGTCTCACTTCATTTCACTGATACACGTAAAGTTTTTTTTTAATCATCGTTGTCATTAATACTCAAAGGTTGCAATCAGAAACTGCTGCCAGTTTACGCTTCATTACTGTGGTAATATAAAACGTGCCAGTCTGAGACACAATCTGAGGGCACGTTCAACGCTGCGTAGTATCGCGTCGACTCCGCCTCATCACGTCGAAAGCGAGGAATAGCATAAGCTTCTGTTATTTACCAGTTATACCCCAATTACATTCATAGTAATCTCGACGAAAATTAGTTCGTAATATCCCATTGTTACTAAATTGAAATTGTTTTAAGGTAATTATGTAGATAATCTTAAACTTACAGTTGTATGAAGTTTATGTTTATTGTTTAAATTCAAATGATAAATTATATGAAAAGTTCAGTTGTGAATGCTTTTTTTTTTCTCGAACTGATTACGCTATTGACCTGGCAAGGTCTTTACAGCTTCACCGGACTACATGTTGTGAATGCATTACTAACTCACAGTCACATGTATTTTTAGTCTCAGCAGCGATTATAATCTTGGCATTTACTATAAAGATTTATTAGCAAAATACACTAGTATGTAAGGCTTAGATTTAACTGTAAATAATGCTCTTTTAGAGTACTGCTTTAGAGTCAGTTAATTGGACATCAAATAAATTGTATAAACGTCTTATATTTCCCTTACATTCAAATTAATCTACACACCAATTTTCAAATGACTAATTTCGAAAACAGTTCAACTTTTAATCGAAAGAAACGGTCGTATGCCTAAAGTAGTGGTTGAGGCGAATAAATTACGATAGTAAATAGCTCTAACTCTGATAATCATATAATAAAATAAGTAAAAAAAACTAACGAAAATTTAGTTGAAACTTATAAGTTGAAATCTAGGAAAATCCAAGTGTTTTAAAATCTATAATTATAATTCAAAGACTTAGGTATACGTATTCAGGTCAATATGTAATTACGAATAAATACTTGTATCACAAAATTGTAGAGCTTGGTTGTTTTTTACGCGTTTTATTGTATCAAGATTTACATGATATTTAATGGAATACCTATTTCTTGATTATTAAATAAACATTTCCATAATATTGAAAACCATATTATCGTACGAATCTATGCGTGCAGTAGAACACACATCGACAGCTAATAATTAATGCAGCCTATCTTACTTTCAAATTAAATTTCACTCATCCTGGCAAATCGTTTGTATCAAAATTCGAAAGTTCTCCGTCACTGAAGTATATTTTTCTGTCAATTCCTTTTATTTTCCTTCTCTCTATTACGGTTATGTTTTTGAGATAAATAGTATCAGTTGTTATCCTTATGATTGCATATTTATTAAATAGATTATCATATCGCCTGAAGATGAAAACTAAATTGTTAGAAAAAAGTTGTCGATGCATGAGATCGTTAAATAAAACAGGAAATACCAGTTTTTCAATTCTAATTTAATTGAGTTTATCGTATGTTTTTGTGTATTTTTAGTAAACGATGAACGTTGTTGTCATTAAAGTTAGCTTAACCCTTCTAACGACCCGCCCTCGCTGCGCCGATCAGCGTTTCGGCTGCGATAGCCTGTACAACTACACTATATCATCGCATCGGTCATGCGCGCCTCGTTCCAATTTCATCTCCCCATAAAAAGGCGCACCGACAGGAAGGGTTGGATATTAATTACGATATTTTTCTATTATTTCCTCCGCTGTCTTAGTTACGGGGCAATCGGGGTCGGGATATGTAATAAATTCCGTTTTTTATGAGGTCACGGTCTACCCTCTTGATAACGTTTATCGTGCATCTGGTAGAATGAGGTCTCATGTTTATTTATTAACTAATTGTGAAAATCTTAACGCTTTATTATAACATATTTGCGTTATAATGACTATTATATGAATGTATTACTGCTAACGGTCAAGTACCTTGATTAATAACTATGTTAGCGACTAATCAACCAATGGTTTTACGGATATCGGTAGATGACATCAAATTTCAACTTTCATCATAACCTCATCTGATGTTATGGCCTGAGACAGAAAGACGTTAAGTCCAGAGGCACTGTCTCTCATGCATAACTGCCTAAAATAAATAAGCTAGCCAAGCGTGTATTAGAAAATGGGTTACCACATTCATTTACTAATCTAATTTTAATTACACTGTGAAGGACGTGATCGTGAGAAAATTAGTAAATTAAGAAATATTCTTGTTAAAGTTACTGCATTGCTAAGAAAACTGCAGATTTCTTTGAGTTTTAAATATTAAATATTGATTGTGGATCTCGCCCGTAGGCTCTCACGAGTGCTGGCTACAAAATACATTATCTATATTCTTCACTATACCATTTTTGGTTTACCTATTTGTAGCACATTTACATAGGTTAATGTTATCATCATTTAAAATAATAATAACCAAAAAGCTTTAGATACGTTATAAGCGCTTCGACAGCGCTTTGTTAAAACTTGGCTAGTTAGCTTGTGTTTGACGGTTACCTCGTCAATCCGCCCGTATCTAAGCAACATATATCCATTTTTTTTTCACCACCGATATTGAGAATATGCCATCTTTTTATCTAAGACAAGGTGGCGTTAGAATATTACTTTACGTATGTGTGCGTTATCGTGGCATTTGTTTTGTCAAAATATCATATAGATAACGTATCTACAACTTTTTAGTTATAAAATATCATTGATTTAAAAATAATAGGCTTTATAACTACGACCATCTAGCTTAAAATAAGTAGCGACCAGTGACTACCTGAGATTTAATTCAAATCTATCAAGTTTGTATAAAGTTACAACTTATCATATTAATAAAAAAAACTACTGAATAAACGAAGCGTACTGGTGTGATTGTTAGACACACGGTTACCCGTCAAATGGGAACATGTCATGGCACTTCGTTTTGTGATCCATGAAACGATGAACCTCGCTTTAACATTTTCGACCGATTGCGCACGAGAAGCGTGAGTGCGGATAATTTTATTGATCGCCTATTATTACACATGCCTATCTAGATTTAATATAAAAAATCCTAATAAAAGGGTTGTATTGTTGTTATTAATCTAACCGTGTTCCTTTATAATGTTGTATCTGTAAAAAAATGTTTTTTTTAAGTTCGTTATAACTATGAGTACGATTACGATCATGGTTATTCTTTTTCACAGAATTTTTGTTCTATTTAAGGATTTTAAAGGTCGGTCATGACCACTTCACGTAAGATGATCTACATGTATCGTATTTGCTATTTTCCTAAAATAAAACTAATGTTTTCTCTTTGGAAGGTATTCTCTCATAAGGTCTATCTATAAGTCTATCTATCTATAAGTTTTCTTCCTATAACTATGAGTCTGTACTTCAGAGCGAGCTTCGGATGTAATATTCTGACTGTTTGTGCAAGTACTCAATATTAGCAAGCATCCGGCAGCGAGCGGTAATGCGTTTAAATATTTCTCTTAAATCGTGGCGTAAGCGGCAAATGTCAATTAAATCCTTTAAAATATATTTACTATGGTTGCTCATTTTAATTACCTGATCCTATTATTATTATAGAGCCAACAACCAAACCTTATTAGGACCGCAATCCTGAGTCAGACATAATAGATTGCTTTTTTTTCTCGAACTGACTACGCTATTAACCTAGCAAAGTTTTAACAGATTCACCAGGCTACTAAGGCGAGCGCTTAAGGCACTTAGCCGATTTTATATTAGCAACCAGCTCAAGGGTGCACGGCACACCTTGGCTTGGCTGTTGCCTGTTGCATGCAAAATCACGACCTATCTTAGCTAACTATTCATATATGTTTGAGTTGTTGAAACGTATATGTGTACCAAGCATATACGCCTCAAGAACTCCTCCATATATTTTTTTATCGAAAAATTGAGTTTTTCAGTTCGATAAGGAAAAAAAGTAAACCCTTCCAGCAAAATGTGTAGCGTGTAGAGGTTGTGCACGTGTGTGGGGGTGATCGTGTAGTGTTATAGCAGTGATGTATATTGGTGTGTTACCGTATCGCGCAAGCAACGCACTCAAGGGCACCCTACCGAGGGATCGAACCTAGGCTTGAGCCGCTGCCATGGGAGGCCTAATCGGATGTGCGGGAGCGAAATTAACCCTCAGACCGCGGCGGCGCGATCTGTGGTTACGCGGGCGTGGGCGTGAGCACGCTCTGTTTCGAGGGACAAACTGGTACTGATCGTTCGCTGACGTGATTTTATCAGGAGGATCGGTAAAAATGTGTCTCGAACGTCTTTTATATCGCCCAGTGTTGGGGTACGGGTTCGTAGTTTTCGGCGGATGCCACTAACGGACTGGGATGATTCGCGGCTCGCTCGAAATAACTACTCGTAAGTGATTTTATATACGCCCAGATGGACGGCATCTCCAGGTCCCTGTGGATTGAATAGATTGCTATATCTGGGAACTGCATTGGAACCCCTTATGTGCCAACGTAATTTACCGAATACAATTTCTGAATCGGAAGTCAATATAGCAAATTGTTTTATACGTGGTAGAGCCACGCTGAAGCTATAACTGGTTTCAGGATGAATGGGCCGGCTCGCCCTGGGTAGTACCACTCGACCCACAGAAATCAAAACCCAAAGAAGTAACAATGCTTGCATTGTTGCGTTTCGTTCGGTCAGTAAGAGCGCCGGATACCCACCTCCCCCTCTCTCTTCCTTCCTGTTATATCAAGGACGAGACAAGTAAAAGGCAGCACGGATGATTTCACACTGTTTAATATAATAGTCGTTTGCGCTAGGCGCGGCCGATACATATATATACATATACAACATATTCTCCCCCCAAAAAAATGGCGTTCACTACTTCAGCTAAAAAAATTGTTTCTAGTTCACTGGTGGAATATTACGTAGTAGTCTTTACTACTTCTTGATCTAGTTTCGGTAGATGGTTCTGAACTTGATAGTACTTCCTCTTCTGCAGTTTGACGTTGCGAATCTTGTTCGGGTATCTCGATTGGTACGTCATTCAGACTCGTGTCGTATCTTCTATTTGTTACCAAATCTGCCTTACAGGGTATCATTTAATTTGTATGTTTACGACAATATCCATCGATCTCAGAGTGATTTATATACATAACTTTGCCTATTTTGTTAATAATTATTCCTTTTAACCATATGAATTTATTGTTATTTCCGATTTTTTTATACTAAACCGTGTCCCCGATATTATAGGTTTATCTATTACGTTCTTTATAAAACTTACACTGGAAAAACTGGACTGGACTGGACGATAGCGATAAATCTATTGGGTTTAATAAATCAATGCGCGATCTGAGTTTTTGACCAAAAACTAATTGTGATGGAGATAAACCCGTGGCAGAGTGTATCGAGTTTCGGTAATCGAACAAGTAATTAAAAGTTTTAATTTCATATCCCGTGGACCCTGACCAGTTAATGTGCATGTCTTTATACCTTTTTTAATAATTTTCACGTAGCTCTCGGCCTGACCGTTTACATGGATGAAAAGCTGGTGATGTAACATGAAGAATACCATACGACTTACAAAATTGTTTGAAAAGAAAAGATGTAAACGCGGTACCATTATCGCTAACAATCGTGTGTGGCAACCCGAAGCTCGACATGAATTCACAGAGTTTTTCAATGACAAATGAAGAACCTGTTGTGCTACCCATGTCATATACTTCAACCCATTTCGTATAGGCATCAACTACAACGAAATATGTACGATTATTGATAGAACCCAGAAAATCGATATAAATTCTGTAGAATGGCTTAGGTGGATATTGCCAGGGTGCTAGTGGACTACGCGTCGGTGATGGTCTTAGTTCTATACACACATCACATGCGCACCAGGAAACCAAAACCTTGACCGAGCTTCTTCCTTTGTTTTTACGATTCCTATATGTGACCTATGTAGTTCCGACATAATTTTATCCCTCAATATTTCCGGTATTACAACTTTATGATCTTTCATGAGGCAACCATTCTCGACAGATAATTGTGATCGGCATAAAAAATACGGTTTTAATCGTATATCTGAAACCTTTTTAGGCCAATCGCTAAGAATATAATTGATTACTTGATGCAAGCATGGATTTGTTCGTGTCATTTCACGCAACTCAGTTAAAGTTACCGGCATATCACCGTCGATAACGAAATTAACATAAGTCGCGTGATCGTACGGAGCTGCATCGTCGCGACCGGCACCCGGCTGCGCGTCGGGCAGGCTGGCGCGTGATAAGAAGTCTGCACTGTTGTCGCGACTACGTATATATTCTATACTGTAATTATTTGCGCTTAGGAAGAGTCCATACCTTTGCAGACGGTGTGCGGAAACCTCAGGAATTCCTTTGTGTGAGCCAAAAATACTAATTAATGGTTTATGATCAGTTCGTAAAATAAATGGATTAGATCTCCCGTACAAATATTGATGAAACCGCTTCACGCCGAATATTATTGCCGTAGCATCCTTTTGTATCTGTGAGTATCGTTTCTCGGCCCTATTAAGTATAAGTGAAGCGAACGATATGGGTTTTTCTACACCATTAATATCTTCTTGCGATAAAATCGCGCCCAAACCCGTTGGAGACGCATCCATGGTAAGAATTAACTTACAATTTGGATTGAAATGAGTCAATACCTGATTAGATGATAGCATTTTTACAAATGCATCCCTATGTTCTTTCGTCCATGTCCACTTTACACCTTTTTTAATAAATCATATAGTGGACTTAGAGTACTCGAGGCTCTGGGTATGAAATTTCTATAATAATTTACCAACCCTAAAAACGACTGTAATTGAGAAATATTTGTAGGGACCGGTGCCTCGAGAATAGCTTTTACTTTTTCAGGGGACTTCTTTAACCCTTCCTTATTTATTGTATAACCAAGATATTTAATTTCATCTTTGAAAAATTCACACTTATCTGTACGCAAGGTTAAGCCTGCCTGCTGTAACCGTTTGAGTACTGCATGAATTTGTTCCTTATGGCTAGACCTATCTATACTAGTAATTAATACGTCATCGAGTAAACAAAGAACTCCATCCATGCCTGCTAACAAGTTTTCCATAGCTCGCTGAAATATTGACGGTGCACTGGAAAGACCAAAGACTAAGCGAGTGAAATCCGCGATGTGTGTTTATGCAGGTGAAATTTTGTGATTCTTTACTTAAAGGAAACTGATTATAAGCCATTGATAAATCTAATTTACTATATATTTGACCAACATGTAGTTTCGAAAATAGTTTGTGTACTGTAGGCAGAGGATATTTATTAATAATTAATTGCTTATTGATTGTCGCGGAATAGTCTGCACACCTTCCACACAAACACAGGCTGGCAACGCACTTGCAACTCCTCTAGTGTTGCTGGTGTCTATGGACGGTGGTGATCACTTAACAACAGGTGACCCACACTCATCTCTTCGTTTTTTTTCCTATGATATATAAAAAATACACTTTGGAAATAGGTCGTCGCTTGTAGGCTGAATAAATTTATAACTATATTTTCTATTATTTTATTCCTTGTAAAACTCTAACATCCAACATTTGACAATTTATGCCAAAACTGTTATAACTTCTATTGTAACAATAACAAAGGAAACATATTTTATACTTTTAACGTTAAATCAACATTCATTGTATTATGCAAACTCTGCTTATGCAGGAAAGGATTGTCGGCGTCCGATCACTATGAATAATTATATTTCGTTAGTCCCGAGAATGGATTTGTGTACTTAAACGATTAAAGTTATTTGAATACGGATTTATATCAATCGGTGTAAGAGTGGGAGCGGCATACGCAAATACAGATGTTCACACTTGGGGAACACGCGAACTGCATAGGCACAGATCGATGTAAGCTCTCTAAGCTTTAAATTGAAACTAATGAAACGGAGATGTGGAGAACAATACTCTTTTCTATTTATAAAATTAAGAACATAATATAAGCATAAGATGCCGTTTTAAATATAACGGAATTATGAGAGAAGGGTCTAAGTGATTCTAACTGTTTTATTACAAAAACAAAAATAAACACGGGTTTAACACGAGTTTTACTAAGCAGTGCCTAAAATTTAAAATCTAGTTAAAGTAATGTTTAAAATAATTTATCACAAAAGCGTATCCAAGCGGTCTCTAGCTAAACATCTGATTTAAGTTTTTTATGCAAGCAACTCTGAATATTTTTCGTTCATTTCGATCTCATCATTCAAAAACGTTCCATTACTTACATATATTTTGCAAACAATTTCAATTTATGAATAATATTTTTGTCCAGATCTTCATTAATAAAATTTAGTTATTATAAGTTAAATTAGTAATCATTATTGTGATATTTTAGTTAAAAGAAAATGATGCATTAAATAAAGAAAATAAGCAATTTATAAGATTTATATACGTCAAAGGGCATAAGGTGGAACAACAGTATAATAACATATTTAATAGACTGTCAGATGCTAATAATGTTAAATAGTAGTAGTTATGCTTTACTTGTGAAACGCTAACATTGTTTAATTTATTTATTTTTTCCCAATTAATGATAACCACGAAATTTATAATTTATTACGAATTTTCTTTTACCGGCTAATAGAAAAATAATAAATAACATAAGAACTGTTTACTTAGACAAGTGTTACAGAATATTTAAATTTAAATAATGTCCACTTGTAAGGTAAGACACTCTTTTGTGATCAAACTTTTTAAAAGTAAGAGTTCAATGTGTATTTAACTTTTGGAATAACACAGTAACTGTTCAGTATGAAAGGAAACTATGTTAGTTTAAAACTTGAAGTGGCAGAATACTGTAACGCTTGGAGAAAAGCAATTATGGATGTCAGTAAAGTCCATGATACAATTTGATTTCTAAAAACTTTCTTGAAAGCGGATCTTGAGCCTTGAGGCATGAGCGTTTCAAAACTCTGGATAAATTAAAGACGTGAACATACCTGACGCTCCTCTATACGTTTGGTGAATCACAAAAAAGTGCAACGTGACATGTATCTTTCTTAGATGGTCAAAACCTTATTATTATGTACACAGTAAGCCAAGCAGTTTTGTAGGTGGTAGAGCCACGCTGAAGCTATTACTAGTTTCAACAAAAATGGGTCGGTTCACCCGGGGTAGTACCACTCAAACCACAGAAAATCGAAGTGAACTAACAGTGCTTGCATTGTTGCGTTTCGTTTGGTCCGTGAGAGCGCCAGAGGACCATCTACCCTTCATCCTCCCCTCCCCTTCCGCCAAACACATGCTGACAAAACACTTGCGACTCCCCTGGGGTTGCAAGTGTCTATGGACGACGGTAATCACTTAACATAAGGTGACCCGTCTGTTCATTTTCCTCCTATGACATAAAAAAACAGAATTGACTAAAAACTAATAATGTTTTGCAATTCTCAAAGTACATATATATTTGGATAGCTATAATTATGTGTCTATTGCGATTGTGCTTGGTTCTCCGTAAAGTAGCGCAAGTGATCGATCACTGGACACGTGCTCGTTCACCGAATACATTTTTTGATCAAAAAGTGATTTTTTTGTTACGAAAAAATGTTCTATAACAATAGCTCAACATCACGATAAAAATAGTAAGTAAAAGATAAATATTTGAGCGAGGGCGTAGCAGAGCATGAAACTGTCGAACAAAAGCATTATCTGAGGATTAGGACAGACTTTAATGTTATTTGATTATTTAAACATAGATGTACTCTATACGTTTATGGGAACATTAGACGAATAATCTTTTCTTATTACAAACAGGAAAAAAAAAACATTATTGAAGAGAGTTTAAACGTATTAAAAGGCCCTAAACAAACATTTTTGTGTTGCAATAAAATATATAGTCTTTACTTAAAATCCTTCTACTTACCTACTTCAAAATGGCTTTTGAAATAATAGTTCGGTGAAGCTGTAAAGACCTATCCAGGTCAACAGCGTCTCCATTTCGAAAAAAAAGCTAAAATAGTTAAGTATGTCAAATTTAAATGAAATATTTTCCTTTTCTTTTACGCGTGAATTTGGTCATATAGAAATGCTTTGGCTATAGCCACTTAACTACATGTATTATATATATGAAAGTGTATCTCCTATCTTTTTATGTCAGTAGAAATTTAAATGAATTACTTCGGTAAGTAGTTAGATACTATTATATATTAATTTTTATATTGTCATATCTATTCAAATAAGTACATATTTAATACGAGGATAACAAAGTACAAAGTTAATCTAATGTTACGAGTATGTATATATCGGAGACACTAGGCATTGCACCCAAATTTCTAGAACAACATAGCCGTAATAATAAGTAAGTAATTAAATCATTTTAATTGAACTGAAATCCGGTGAAGCTGTAAAGGCCTTGCAAGGCCTATAGCGTAGTCAGTTCAAAGAAAAAAATTAATTGATTATCGTTTTTATTTGCACACTATTGTTTGTCCTTTGTCAAATGCTTCAAATGATAAATCAATAACTAAAATTAATAGTAAGTAGTAAAAAAAAATAAAATATAAGAATACATCTTTATAGAAGTAATTTGTGTGTGAAACATAATCACGTAACTGGTAGGTACTTCTTTAGCTACTTTACTATGCAAAATCGTGTTCTGTATTTAATTAACGCTATTTATGACATCTCAATTATTCTACAAGTTTTCATAATAGTGATAAAAACAACTGATAGTGATTTATTAATAAGATCGCATCATGTTTAAAACACGTGTCCCTATAAATGTATGGGAGCTATCATGATGCCTATCTAAATAATAATGCTAGAGCGTATGTGCTTGTTAATTTATGACGATTTAAAGTATAATGACGACTTTAGATTGTTCAATTATAAATGATTAAAAGGATGAATAAAACATTGCAGAAAAATATCTTCATATTTTGTAATTATTTATAATCATCCATCAGTAGTAACCAGCCCCGGCTTCGCATTGGTACAATGTAGTAATGTGGCGTTACAGATGTTTACACATTTCAATTTAATTGAGTTGGGTAAGATTGGAGAGATTGGACGCAGACTTCATAATGTTCAAAATTCTTATAGAGAACAAGGGAATATTGAAACAGTGTAAGTACTTTTTGTTTTTATATTATGGAAGGCAAACGAGCAGGCGAGTCACCTGATGTTAAGTAATCACCACCGTCCATAGACACTTGCGACACTAGAGGAGTCGCAAATACGTTGCCAGCATATGTTGGGGGAGGGAATAGGAGGGGGAGAAGGTGAGAAGAGTTGGGCCTCCGGCGCTCTCACTGACCGAACGAAACGCAACAATGCAAGCACTGTTACTTCACGTCGAATTTCTGTGAGAGGGTGGTACCACCCCGGGCGAGCCGAGCCATCATGTTGAAGCCAGTAATAGTTTCAGCGTGGCTTTACCACCTGCTGATTTTTTATATAAGTTGTACTTATATAATCGTATAGGCTAGCTTATGATAGATATATCAATTATAAATGATTTCTGTAGGTTTGCCTACTTAATAATTCCATTTTGATATGTACACTTCGAATTAACTTGTGTTCACACGTTAAATCGGTAAAATATGGAGCGATAAGGCACTAACATTAATCATTAGCCACGCGTGAAATCAAATTATCGTCTACCAGCGTAGGATAAATGAAAGGGTTAGTATAGCTATTGCTATCTGACGTGTGTATAATAGGATATATCCTTTTCACACATGTTGAAATCTCATAAGGCAAAAAGGGATGCTAAGTTGTATGCTCCAACATGCTCCAACGTCGATGCCCGACACAAAAATTATTGCGCAAATCTAAAATGCAAACAACTATATACATGAAATTGGTTTTGTGTTGGTGATAAAATAAGCTATTATTTGGGATGAAAATGTCACGCTTTGGTCCACGATTCCCTATTATTTGAGTTAGTTTGGCGAAGAGCAATAAATTGCAATACCACAATCTGTGGGATAATAATGCTTCTCAAGGAAAGTACTTTAAATACATATCATATTAATATTCTTTCATGGAAGAGGTGCAAAGCGACACTAGGTCTAATAAAATCGGTAAAGCTATTTTTGAAATTCGAACATACAAACAAATAAACCAACAGACAGACATACAGATATAAAAGAAATATAAGTGTATCCTCATATTCATGACCTTTTTTTCCCTCGAACTAACTATGCCATTGACTTAGCAAGGTCTAAAAGCTTCACCGGACTACTTCGTATCTTCGTATTCACGAACAGTGGCATTTATAATACCTACTACAATCTACCTATCACAAAATTCTAGCCAATTTAATTCAACATTAGTAGTATTTATAGATATATGATTCCAGCATTTAATGTATCAATGACGTAAATTTTTATAACATACATTCTCGCTTAGGTAAAAAATCACCAACATCATGTATTTTTAATTTCATTTAATTAGCTGTGTAGATCGTGTGCCTAGACAAATATCCATAATTACTTTGAGCGTCTTTTAAAATTTAAATGATTTATCGTCATCATTTGAGTCGTTCTACTAATGTGACCAATTCTACTAATGTAAGCAGAATAATATCTTTAAATATTTTTTTACTAAGCCAGTTTTGTTAAAAATGGTCTATATGTCACCCGAAGCTACCTTTAAGTTACACGTGAAGTCCTTATGGAAATTTATCTAATAGTTTTAGAGATTAACGATTCCTAACAAACAGACATAGTTTTTAAAAATTATCTATTCTTACATTTCCTTCTGTTACATTATCTAAGCCAATTGCGATCATTTTTTTGGGAAATATCTTCAATTTACAGAGACGACGGTTCTATAGTTTTATTATAACTAATATAATTTAAGATCTGTATTTCAGCTTCGAATTTTTATGTGTATATACAATCATGAAATGATTTATGTTATCTTGAAATATATGTTAGTAATTTGGTAATTCAATTCATTACAAGTCATCGCCTGCAAGTTCGAAATAATAGATTATTTTTCGAAATATTGTTATTGACAAGTGGTATATGAAACAGTTGAGGAACTTTAACTGAAGGAGTGGTTATTTTAAAAAAACACCTTTCACCCGAGTTGATTTACAATCTATGATTTTATAAATAAACTAGCTGTTACCCGCGGCTTCGCACGCCCTTTTTTTAAATATATTAGATGTTTAAAATTGTGATCACACATCTAGTGTAAATTACAATAATAATCTTTCAAAAATAACTGTAAGTATCACACGCACATCTACTGTAACAGGTAACGTGTACATTATATATGTGTATACTAATAGTGAATCGAATGGAATGGGATTTATCATCAACCACATAACTGGAACTTTAAACTGTTATATATCACCCTCAGTGCTCACTTACACTATATAAGAAAGTAATGAAAATATTAAGCTAAACATTATCGAACAATATGTGTTAAACCTTTTATTATATAGATATAATATGTCCATATAGTCGATATAATTAAGTTATTATTATACCTTGCTATAATTTAAATCAAATATAAACATACGACTTTCAATTACAACAGCGATGCCCTTAGTGTTGCAGTTGTTCATAGGCGATGGTAACCACTTACCATCAGGTGGGCCGTCAGCCTGTTTGCTGCCTTTTGGCATAAATACATATACATATGTATATATTTATTCTTGGAGTCCAGTACAGCGCACGTCACACGAACGACGAATGCACGGATAACAGTTTATCACTACATAGTGTAAAACAAAGTCCTATTCCACGTCTGTCTATATGTATGTTCGCGATAAGATCAAAAACTACAGAACGCATCTTCATGTCGTTTTTACCAATATATAAAATGATTCTTGGGCAAGGTATTAGGTAGCAAGGTAGTAGTTTGTCTTATTATCAGGGCGGGCAACGTCTGCTGAACCCGCTAGCTTAAAATAAAACAGCCAATTAGTTACTTATTTGCCCGTAAAATTCCCGTTCAAATAGGTCTAGCCGTTTCGGAGATTACCCGGAACAAATAAAAAAAACACAACAGACATATCGATAGAATTAAAAAAAAATGTTGATATTTGTAGCATCTCATATATTTCTAATATAAAATACACTCACTTTACTTTTATTACACGTAATATATCACAAATCAAGAATTGGGAACAAAACTAAAGTAGAAATAAATTTTCTGAGGAGTTTTTGGCGGAATTTTAGTCTGTCATCTAGTGGATTTATATTCTATTAATAATCTTGTGTGATTTGTCTCTATATTGTGTTAAATTTGTGACGTTTTATGTGATATGGTTCGTTTATTTTGCATAAGTGAAATGAAAGAAAAATAATACCACGAAGCATGAACTCTGTGTCTTGAAAATTAAGAATATAAAAATTTACGAAATATTATATAGAGTATTTGGCTCTTATACCTTAACATTATCTTGGACATAGAAGAAAAATACCTATATTGACAACTTCAGAATTGGCAGTATGGATTAATTCCTTCGACTATCTTATTGGACGAATATTATTACTACTAAACATTTTGAATAGCAACACAAAATAAACTTTAGAAATGTTTCCGATATAAACGTACCACGTATAATTAAAAATTGGAAACAAAAGTAACGTAGAATAAACCTTTTGAATAGGAACACAAAATAAACCATGAAAATATTTTCGATAGAATGTTATCGCGTTACCATGGCAACGCATATAATACTGACATTAACACGTAGCGGAAGCTTCCAAAGTAGCCCGATTTTGAGACATTCTTCATTAGTGCTCAGCTCCTTTTGGTTTTAACGTGCTGATATGTAGCCTATAGCCATCCTCGATAAATGAGCTATCTAACACTAAAAGAAACTTTTAAATCGGATCTGTAGTTCTTGAGATCATAGCGTTCAACCAAACAAACAAACAAACAAACAAACTCTTCAGCTTTATATATTAGTATAGATCATAAATCAGCAATGCAGATCTCCGCTCTTCAAGATTTGTAAGCTTCTATTTAAGAAGTTTATCTACGCATTTAGTGATTTTCTCTTTAAAATTTATTTCTGCCACTTAATATCCTGAGAAAGTGATGTTGAACAGACCCAGTTAGACGTATCTACATGAAATCGGGATCATACTAACGGACAATATTCTAAGATATCCTGAACCAACGGAACATACAGGGTAGTCCATGAATTTATAGATAAAAATACTTTGTTTATTTTTTTTTTTTGAACTGACTACGCTATTGACCTATCATGGTATTTTTTTTGTTTTTATAGTAGTACGGCAAAGTGACTGCACTGTGCCTGATGGTAAGCACAGTGCAATCCAAAAACAAAGGCGACTGCCGAGAGATACGTCATCCTTTGTCGGTCGTCGCTGTCATGCCGGCCTGCGTAAATGCCTCTTCAAGTTACGCTTGAAGGACCCCATATTATAGGAAGGAGGGAACACACTAGCCGGGAGATTGTTCCACAGCTTCACGGTACGGCAAAGATAGGATGTTGTGAACTTTTTAGTTCGTGCCCAGATAGGATTTACCGTAAAACTGTGGCTCCGTAGACCAGCGCGCGTGGTTCGGTTGTGAAAAGGAGAGGAAGGGATTAAATTGAACAACTCTGCAGAACACTCGCCAGCTCTCAACTCTTAACAGCTTTATCGAACTACTAAGGCGAGCGCTTAAGGCACTCAGTCGATTTTATTTTTTGGCAACTAGCTCAAGGGTGCGCGGCACACCTCGGCTTGGCTGTTGCCTGTTACATGCAAATCACGTCCTATCTTAGCTAACCTAGCCAACCATTTATATATGTATGATTTGTTGAGACGTACATGTGTACCAAGCATACACGCCTCAACAACTCCTATTATCGGAAAATTAGAGTTTTTTCTAAAAATGCTTTGTATGTTAACAAATCCTAATATTCTGTTGGAGGTACTGGTAATATATTCGAAGTGTGATCTGAATCACAGCTAAGGTCAGTCATCAAACCTAAATCTTGCACTATATTTGTCCTAGCAATACCGACTCTTTAACATGTAGTCTCTGCAGCTCATCGCTAAATAAAACCAACCTCAAAATAACTGCGGATTTCAGACTAGTCCTACGTTGCCTCCTCAAAATTGTATTTGAATGTTCTGTATGTCTATCTATACTTCTATACTAATATTATAAAGCTGAAGAGATTGTTTGGTTGAACGCGCTAATCTCAGGAACTACTGGTCCGATGTGAAACATTCTTTCAGTGTTAGATCGCTCATTTATCGAGCAAGGTGATATTCTAGGTTATTGATATTCAAGGTGTATTCGACGTAAACGAAGGCGCCAGTTAAAGTTAGCGATAGCCCAAAGTAACTATTCCCCGTGAACGAAGTCGCGGGCAGAAGCTAGTTATATTATATAGCGTTTTGTCTCAACCATATCCTTTGAACTATATTATATAGCATATTGTTTTAACCACACCCTTTAAACTGGAATAGCTAATCGAGTATTATTGCTTTGCAGTTTGCATCAGAAATAGGTGAAATATAAATGTTGTCTTTATTTTATTTTATTTTTTAAATTTGAAAACTAATACTTACACACGGGATCTTACCACCTATTCAATTTTAGTATAATATACATCGATATGAACAGGGTTACGGGTGGTATCTACATTGTTAGAAAAACGGAAAAATATATATCTAGGGTATCTCAATTATCAATTTGGAATTTCGACTCACAATGTTTAGCGGATAATTCAAACCACATTGTTTGAATATATTTCAATCGATATATCAAATAAATGTGAAACCGATATCAAACAGAATTTAATCTCTTTTGGATTGACAGCGCAATAGTAAAATGGAAGCATAAAAGTGTGCACTGGAATGGTCGGTCCACGTCAAATAGTAATCCCGAGATTGACTTTGGTAATGGGGGTTCGGTTTTTAATTAGAGTGAATGGTCCGATCCAAAGGCAAGGCGGATGTAGGCGGCACAATACCTCGTGATTGACACAAATTACATCTAATCGTGTACATCGGAAGAACGGGGGGATAGCTATAAATTTTACACTATTGTCAATGCTTTTGCGCAATTTTGAATCATGCTCTTTAGTGTTTCCTTTAACATTACACTGGAATATACAATACAGGAAGTAATATGTTTAATGGATAATGTTTATTAATTTCTGAGCTTAATACTATTGGGGTGATCATAGCTCATTTGTTTTTAATGAATAAGTTGTTGGTAAACATTAAATTAAGTTGCTATTACTTGTAAAATTAACCAAATAATTGTAACACATTCAGATTATGTCTTTAGTATCGTATAAGATTCAATCTCAAAGAGACATCATAATTGTGTTGAAGAAATGTTGCATGTTGCCTGAAAATAACAACACGAAAGAGCTTTTGTGCTCAATTTAAAATTTAATTTAATTGTATTTTAATCCGAGCGATAAACGTCAATCAAGTCTCTCCTGCGAGTGTGATATATGTATCAAGAGAGCTCAACGGCACGTTGAGTCGCGCCCCCGTCTACGCGGCGCGACGGTCTCCATTCAAAACGGATTTCGAGCAAGGGTGAAATTAAAATGTCAAAATAGTAGCAACGCACTGCGACGTATTTGTCTCCGGCTTTATCAGACGCTATTGTCCATTTTCTATTCTCTAAAACGTGCATGAAAAACGATACCGTTAAAGCCCTTTATTACTTAAAACATTTACACTGTTTTTAAACTTGCTTTTCTTACCTGCGCGTTTTATTCCTTTGCAAGATCTACTGAATACACAATGTTTTTTACAAAGAGTTTTGTAAAGTGGATACAAAATTGTAAATAAACGATTTAATTGGAATATTTCATACA
Organism: Antheraea mylitta; assembly: GCA_014332785.1. Lineage (NCBI taxonomy): Eukaryota > Metazoa > Arthropoda > Insecta > Lepidoptera > Saturniidae > Antheraea > Antheraea mylitta. The sequence goes on from JACEII010000008.1 coordinate 8,391,101, forward strand.
GTTGTGTACTTATGTCTTTTTTTTTCGAACTGACAATGCTACTGATCTGGCAAGGCCTTTACAGCTTCACCGGACTACAACATTTAAATTTGACTCACTAACATATTAACATAATTTCAATCAATGAAATGAAAACTATTTTTATCATTTTAAAAATTTCAATATCAAGTTGCTAAAGGGAGATTTATAATACAAATAAATATATGTACATAATATATCTAATAGACTTTAAAATATTTACAGTATGCTATAATACAATACGGAACGATGCGGCGCGACGTGGTGGCACTCCTACAAATAAAACGGCGCATATTGCACATTCCTTGAATTCTGTTTTACTATAATACTCTTTTCATTTATTTGTTTAGCTATTGAAAAGCTGAAGTGGGCGCAGCAAGGGCACACAGGGCAAATAAATAATTACACGCATTTTGCAGATATTTGCCTGGGGCGTCCATGGGGCGAGAGGAAACGCGGCTGACAATAATTGTATATGTAGAGTAGGGGGCTGCTGCATAAAGTATTCTGATGCTTATTAACAAATACTATTTTTTCTATTTTATTATGACTATATGGAGATCCTACTCCTAGGGTTTTAAGCAGATATTTTGTTTTCTGAATGTAGGAAGTACTAAGCCGCGCTGTTTATTTCAAAATATATCTACTGCAAGCTTGAATAAAAATGAATACTTTCATTACGACAACCCCCGATAACTTAAACCATATAGTATTACACTTTCTAATAATAACGCCAATTTAAAATTAAGGTCTTGAAGAAAAACTCATACGTCTCATAAAATTGGAGTTAAAACAATAACTGGTTTCTATGAAAAAGCACACGAATAGTTTCTTATGCGTTTATTCTGGTTTATTTTATTCAAAATATTGACAACAAGTATCATAAATATTGGTCGTTGTTCTAAACTATTTTTCTGAGAAACGCATATTTAACAAATGTTGACATTAACGGAAAATTGAAGGGCAAAAAGCACTATTATTCTTGGTGACGTATTTTTAGTGTATCAATTAGAGTTCTGTATACCGACGACTCAGCGTGAGGCAACGGGAGGTGACGTGGTGCGCAGCCGCGTCACGCCGGGCCTCACAGTCGGGGCCCTGCGTTTTGCGTCCCTTCATTCATTGCATATTCTGACAAATTGCTTGCCTTGTTTTAAAAAAAAATATTTAACAGATGTTAATTGTGATCGTTTCTAATATTTTCTTGGAATGTTGCTGTATAAAAAAAGTATTGCTTGATCTCGACAAGAAACTGAATCAAAAATTCATACTATATTCGTAGATCATTTCTATTGTCACTTTATTTTTATTTCTTTCGAACTGACTACGCTATTGACCTAGATAGGTCCTAACAGCTTCACCGGGCTATTAAAACGAGCGCTTATGGCACCCATGGCCGATTTTATTTTGACAACTAGCTCAGGGGTACGCGGCATACCTCGGCTTAGGCTGTTGTATGAAACTTGGGTTGATACCTAAACATTGTCACTTTAACTGTCAGTTTCTTCAATGGTTATGATTCTTGTAGGCTCTGGAATTCTTCAAGTGAGCAGCAGAAGGTTCAAAGAAGATTAGGGGCGTTACGAGGTCTTAAGGAGCGCTGAACATGTTAAAAAATGTGTTCTGACATTTTTCGGACGTTCTATCGAATTAGAATTACGAGTATTTTAAACAACTGTTAAGTAACTATAACAAGGGCATTAATAACTTTATTCCTTATTATTAATGTTTATGTTCTATTGATATAGCTGATGCCTTACGTCTAATCAAATTTTAACTTTTTTTGCTAAAAAATAGATTTGGAGGTTATTAAATTTATAGATAGATTTTTATACGTAAAATGAGCGGTAAGTTAAACAAATTTGTGAATATATACTCTATACCCTCTAAGGAACGCAACTTTTATGATTGTTACCGTCGCTATTAATAGCTGGAGCTACCTGCTGGGCCGGTCTATAATTACGTTTTTGAATGACATTTACAAAGCTTTTGAAAACGATAACACGGAAGCTGTTGCGAAAACTTAAAAAAGTAACTTGGTATTGTTACATTAATGCATTTGCGAGTAAATATTAGAAGGCACAATGCGGGGTCCGACAACCCTTGAATACGGTCCACGGGGTGCCATTAGAGCGGCTGAAAGAGTTGGGTGTACCCGGCACAACTACGAGAGACGACTTTGTAAATCTAATTAAAATATCAATATGTTTGCTGGAGTTCGCGTTGACAATTTGATTTTACGCCTGACACCCCCCCCCCCCCTTCACTTTGTTCGATACAAGAATATTGAATATTAAATATGTTAGATACGCTGTTCCCTTTGTAATTTCGTAAATTTATTACATAATTATGGACGATTTTTACTTATAGTTTACTTCATAGGATTATATACATGTATATCTATGCTAATATTATAAAGAGGTAAAGTTTGTGAGTTTGTTACGTTGTGACGTTGTGGAGTTATCTCAGGATTACTGGTCCGATTTGAAAAATTCTTTCAATGTTATATAGCTAATTTATCAAGTATGGTTATAGGTGTTATCAGGTTGTGTATATATATACGCCATAGTCGATGCAGTCAGGATGCCAATAAATACTAAGTAAATACTTTTCACTCTTTATTTGCCCAGAGTAACGGCTTACAATAGGAAATATTCACAGAGGAATGTGTCACAAAGGAATGCGTAGATAACAACGACATCTTGCCTTTTATAGGCCGAACTATATAATTTATAAGACGAACTATATAACTCAAAGCAATTACCATTTACTTATAATTCTGCTATATGTTTTAAGTAACACAAAGATATAATTAATGAACAAATTAATATTATGTACGTACATCAATTCTATATAAAATCATTGTTATTTTTATATATCTGAAATATGTTTAGACATACAATTATGTGTGCAAAGTACCGACATCTAGCCCTTTATAGGTCAAACTATGGGTGTCAAATCAATTACTATTATTATCATCATAAAACTAATGTTATGCAAGTAATAATGAATAATATCAGTTCCTATTTATGTCTTATTGCAATCTATATAATTATAATAATTCTCATTCATGTATCTTGAATAAAATGGAGCTAATGTTAATGCGTATCTCTAATATGTGGCGCTAGTATCTCGTGTCTTCAATATGACGAGCAGTACCGGATGTGGGTAGCTAACATAGGCTATATATCATCATGCTAATATCGGAGCGGAGCACCAATGAACAATGTTTAAAATACAGGGTTTTTTTTTCTCTTGAGCGCTTCCGCTGCGTGTTAGCGTTAGCCCAAAGTAATTATTCCATGCGAAAGAAGTCGCGGGCAGAGGCTAGTATTTAGATAAATAGAATTACTACGTAAATGACACGTGAAAAAAATTATCAGTAAAATTGACTTTATTTATAGAACTGATAATGAACTATAAAATATACACAGATTTAAGAACAAACCCTGGATGTACAACGTCACAGAGCTAATAAAATCAACGGTACCTTTTTGAAATTGACGCCTTTCTTAGTTGAGTTCCGTGAAGACGGGGCTGTTAAAGCACAATCCAAAATACCCCTATTTTTTCATGATACTATAAAGTCTCAGGTAGCAATACAAACAGTGATAAATACGTGACTGGTGACATATCAATCGTTTTTTTTTTGTCATTGTCGATTTCTTACAAATCAAACATTGAAGTGTTAAAACTTGGATTTAACAAAGAGCTTTCAAAGTCGCTCGACAGGGAGCTAGGAGAAGAGGCGTTTGTATAAAGGATCATTAGTTAGCAAATGTCAAGCCCGATTTCTTTCCTTATTCAAACATTTTACCTTTTCTTTAAAAGTTCTAGTAAAGTTGTAAACACTTTAAAGCGTAATTTATAGCCGATTTTACGCTAGGAACATTATTTATATTACACCTGTATTTATTAATACAATTATTATATTTAAATATAAATTTACAAAATAGAAAAAATGGAAAATTATCGATAAACAGCTTAACTATTCTGTTTAGTAAGTAGTGATTTTTCCACACAAGGGACATATCATTAATTTAAATACTAAAGGGCAAATGTTACACTGCACGGCTGGCGTAATATTTCATCGGTGACATTCAAGCAAAAACGTAACCCTTTTTTTGTTTTCTATTACAATTGTCACCCTTTTACTCTCATTTCAATTAAATAATGTCTGGTCATTTGGGGCGAGCAGGAACGGTCTCGCAGCGCGGGTCTTGGGACAATCGCAATTTTGCGCAGCGTAAACTTGTGAACTGTTGTGTTCGCGCCTCCCAACTCCCGTTCGCAAAGTGCGCGTCATCCTGCGAGCACATTAATCACTCCCATTATTAAACGTGTTATTGTGTTCATTTGAAGATAACGTTTTATAAACGGTGCCGTCCGCTTCTGACAAAATAAGCTTCTGTAATAACGTGTTAGCAAGTGATTATTATAAAATAGTTTTGATAAATGAATAATGTTTTTTTTTTAGTTGTTTAAATGACAGCACTTCGTTTATCATATTATATACTACGATACAATTGATTACTTTTTATTTGTATATTATTGTATTTTATACTAATTTAAAATAAATATGTATAGCTGTATATTAATAGGTATAAATGGAAACTGGAGTACAGTTTTCAGAGTTTATAGTAAAAAAGCAGAAATAAACTCTCCGATGTGAAGTAAAGAGAATGAAAATCACGTTTTCATTTTACCGCCACGACCGGTACAATACATAAACATGTAGCATGATATTCAAAACACAAAAGGTTTTAACAAATTATTATTTTTTTCCTTTCAGGTTACAACCTCTTTCACGTGTAGGCATGTATGCGTGCACGTGTGTGCAGGTGATATGTGTAATGTTGTCGCAGTGATGTAAGATTTGTGTCACTGTATCGCGTGAGAGATCAAATATACAGAATTTTTGAATAGTCAAGTATATCCAAAATTCAGACCAAAAATTAAAAGTTTTTTAATATTACTAATATTGTATATACTAATCAACTTATTTACTTATACGTTCGTTTGTTTAACGAATTCCCTTGTGTGTCGGCTTTACCCTTTCCCACTCTTTTCCTAATAGCATTAAATTAATAATTAAAAAATTTGGATATATGTTAATTACAATCTATAATATGAAAAACCTTCAATATAGAACTGGTCGTAATTCATTAATAAGCAAGACTATGAATACTTATTATTGTAATGAAATAACCAAATATATAATTGAAAAACTACAAACTTTCGACTTGAAGCATATTTGTTTGGCAATCGAAGAATAAAAAATCCAAGGATCGACGTAATAGTCTGTGTCCCAACTATACCGGTCGCGCCGAAATAGTCACGATTAGGAATTTCCGATCTTGATTTGACGCAACATATGACCTACGTTCACCGGAGGTAGCCGGAGGCTTGGCGCGGTCGCCACGTTGCGTCGCGTCGCCTCGTGCTGCGACATATAGATACTTATTTCTAAGAAAATTAGTAAGCACCGTTGCGACTATCTGTCTACCATTTTCCTTATTTACTCGAGTTGTTTTGAAACACAATTGTTGAGTAGGTCATTAACATTTCTTGCGAATTTTCTTTATTTAATGTGTTAACATACTCAAAAGTGTTAATTTCATAAATAGCAAGAGGCTACATTTTTTGTTTGTTTTCTAAAACTGAGTCCACAGCATCGTTGGAATTTAATGGTGTTTTTTTTCGAAATGACTACACTATTGACCCAGCAATTCGCAAATTCAGGAACTATTGGTCCGATTTTAAAAATTCGTTCAGTGTTAGATAGCTCATTTATCAAAGAATGCTATAGGTTATATATCATTACACTAAAACCGATAGAAGCGGAGCATCAATGAAGAATGCTTCAAAATCGTGCTTTTTTCTTCTGAGAGATTCCGTTGCATGTCAGCGTTCGCCAAATGTAACTATTCCACGAGGACGAAGTCACAGGCAGAAGCTAGTACAACATAATATTCTATGTTATATATCATGAAGCTATTAACAAAACAATATTTAACTTTATTACTCTTTTAACAGTATCATCTATATATTTGATATCCACAAAGTCTTAACATATCCTAATTTTAGATACGCAAGTTATCTCTATCAAATGTAATAAATACATTTTGCACATATTTATGTATTAGGGTATGCCCCGATGACCAGGTATTTCCATACCGTCATCAAAAAATACGTTACTTGCGTAAAGGTATACGTGACCTTGTATCATTATTCTTAGGAGATCAATTAAGTATCAATCTCTATACAATGCTTAAACTCGCATATCGACGTAGAGATGAGATACCTTTTAATACTAGTCTTTATGACAATTTTTCAAGAAGCCAAATTTCCATTGAATATAATGACATCTGTAGCAGCAAAATACGTAAAATTGTATTAATACTTTCGTGTCCTTCACCTTTCCAATTTTCCATATACGTGTAAACAGTAAAAAATATGTGCTCGAGTGGTTGCACCGATGAGATTGATAATTCGATAACAGCTGATTCGAAGTGTACATGTACCTATCTTGTATATATTAGTATGTCGGAACTATTATTACTATTTTGTAATTATAAGTTTTGTAATACCTATCGACTTAAGTTAAAGGAAACGTCATGAGATTCATGAGTAAATCTGAGTCTCAGAAATGTTCTTGTGCTTCGATTCGAAATTACAATGGGGTCACCAGATTAGGCCCCCCTTGGCAGCGGCCCAAGCCTAGGTCCGTTCCCTCTGTGTGGAGCCCTTGAGTACGCTGCTCACGCAATACAGTGACACAAAATCTTACATCACTGCAACAACATCACATACATCACCTATACACACGAGCACGCCTACACGCTTACACGCTGTTTTTCTTTTTCAGAGAAATAAAAGACAAAGAGTTCTACCCTTATTTTTCGTTATCCTATCCTATCCTAATATAGTTTTGAGGAATTTTTCCGACACAAAATACATATAGGAGTTGTTGAGGCACGCATGCTTGATTCACCAAAGAATCGCCAGTTAAAAGATATTGCAACTGTTAGGTTGGTCTACTTCGCTTAATTCCATAGCTAATGGTATCTCTTATGGTATTCTGTTGTGAGGGGCAGCAGCTGAGGTAGACACCATATTCCTATTACAAAAACGGGTAGTTCGAACAACTTATAATTCGTTATCTTAATTCAGCCCTCCTAATATATTCTTAATCATTTAATGTATGCCTGCAAAAACTAAGATACGCTGTATTTAGTAAAAGACCAACATAATTGAAATACATTGACAGCACAGACAGCAATAAATTGGTTATCCCATAATTCATGCTCACTAAGTCCAAAAAGAGTTTTTTAGGCAATAGTGTTAGGAGTTCAAGAACCATGTCAAGCGGGTTTTAATATCTAAAGGCTATGATCATAGGGTGTATCTATATGTGAACGATTGTGACATCTGGTAATGACGCTCTTCTCTATGTATCCACTAAAAACGAATGTTATGTAACATGAAGAGACAAACCAGATTGAGTTTCTTGCCGGTTCTTCTCGATGACTGGGTTGTTTTCCGAACCGGTGATAGCTATGACATTCATTAGCGCCTACTCAGGGCTTAAATTGAATAAAGGATATTTTGATTTCATTTTTGGCTATCAAATGAAACGTTTGTAGAAAAATATAGAATAGTAGATTTCTCGAAGTTTCGACCCAACACTGAAATTCTTATAGATTGACTTTATGATTAATTTAAGAATAAACCCTTATGTATTATATAACACAGTTCTACAAAATATATATATTCTTATGTCTTTTAAATCACACCAAAAAAGTAATTACAATCGGATATACTTTCTACATATAATGTCTTGAACTCTCGAAGCTCCAGAGGATAGTTTTGAAATTCCGGAAGTAAGTATTATATGCTACACGAAGCACATGATAAATATTTAATGTTTAGTCTAAATAATACGAATAAGTACAATTTAAAAGCACTCAAAGTTATCTTAAAAATAGATTTAACATGATCTAAACAATTCTTATTAATAATTTTATTTCGTAAAATATTAAAATATTTATACAAAAGTTGAATAAGATTTAACATAATTTTAGATGAAAGGTTTGCAAACACTTTAATTATTATGGTTCAAGGAAACGTTTTTCAAGTTTTACCGCTATTCATTTTAACCCTCATTAATAACAATAGTCGAAAGCAACAACACACCCATAAAATGATATAGAAACAACACCGGGCGAACTCGTCTACGGCAATGTCTGCAGTTTGGACGTTTACAGTTCCGAATTTAACAAAAGGCTAATTTTGTTGCATTTTATTGCTTTGAAATAGGATCAGCAGCCATTAAGTCCTTTTTGCCACGCCTTTTATTAGGGTGTCGTCCGAAGGCCATGCGGCGAAAGACAAAGCGATGACCGGAATCACCAGCATAAACAATATTTGACGGCTTCTTTGCCTGTTTACGATCAGCCGGCTGGTAAACGGTGAATTCGAAATTGCCCTTAATTCGCTCCGACTTAAAGAAATATTTATTTTTGGTAACACAAATAGTAAGTAACTATCATAAACTTATTCATTTAAAAATATTGAAGCATTTTATTTGTTTAAAACAATGGCCTTGTTTCCTTTATTTTTGATTTTATGACAATATTTAATTTAAAAAAAATAGTGCGTGGCGTCCCTCCGTGCGGAAGAAGTGAAACTTCGTAATGTGGAAATGAAAATAGGAAGGGGCAGAAATTGATTTTTAGTAAAATCATATTGTTTCTGGAGTTGAACGTATAACGCAAAAGTGCTTTCATACCCTCTCCAGGGTAGCGTTACACGTTTAACTCAACCTTGTTGTAAGTCGCCTTATAAGGTCCACTTAAATAAAATTAATAGTTATTGCAAGTATATACTATATACTTTAATAAGACTTGCGGCAAATGCACACAGGAGCAATAAAAAAAACAAATGTAAAAGGGAGCGTTAAAATAAAAGTTGTTAACAAATGACTGAACTGGCCGAACGCGCTACACATTATAATACATCTTAATGGGAACATGTTCGTAACCCTTTCTTTACGCTTAGTTTTTATTGTTTTATTCAGAGGTCAATGTATACTTTTTGCTCTATAGCAATGAAAAGGTTTATGAATCAATTAATTAAATGTCTCCACGGTCATTGTCACCATGTAAATATGGAAATGAAGCAGTAAGTAACAATGGTATGATTTATTGGTCGACACTATAACATAAAGCTTACATCCAAGGTGAGAATGACAGAACATTTGTTTGTTTTCTAAACAATACAAATGACGTCTTTAGAAACGGCACAATATCGTTTTATTATATCTTTGAATTAATGCTAACATTAAATCAACCAGTCAATTTAGAAAAAAATACATATATATGAAAAAAACTAAACAGAAAATTTCTTTCCGTTGGCGGTTCTTAAAACATTAATGTATAAAATTCTTAGCGGTTAGTAGTCACTAAAAGGTAAAGTACCTCTTGTTGTTACATCTTCCTCACTGCTCTATTAGATATTATGAGCTTTTAGAATAAATACAACTAACATTAAGACAAGATAAAAAAAAATATCTCGTTCTTTCTTTAACTAAAACGTATAAATATTTGTAACATGATTTGTGTTTAATACCTCGTGTTATTTTAAAATACAATCCCTAAACCTTTCAAACAGTATGTTGTTTTCGTCCTGTTATGAACTTATGAGCGGTTCTTTATATTAAGATAGGTTTATCTAATAAAAAAAGTTTCTTAATTTAGGAATTCTTTTCGTTTTATAATACGTACACGATGTAAACAACAGCTTGTGGTTTATTATTCCAGCAGTAAGGAATTATTCCGTTATTTCACATATTTTTATAAGTAATTTGTACCTAAATAAAAATGAATGAAAATAGACCCTTGGATACATTTTTATTTACAAATAGGTAAAAAAATAAAGCAATCTTGCTAACTCCTAAATACTTAATCGTTATTACCTAAATGTGAGAAGTCGGCGATTCGCGTAAACAACGATAGCCGAAGTTATACCACATTTGAACTAAAAAAGTACTGTGGTCATATATTTATGCATGTATTTGTAAAATCCAAATTTTTGAGGTTCATTTCAAATAGCAATTACTGTAGATAATAGTGATCATAACGAAGCCGTTGAAAACAGTCTAAGAAGCATATAATAGACTTGTCACTGTGTATTACATAATGAATATTACCTGTAAATATAGCTAGCATATTTATAATTACTAGTGGGCCCAGTGGTCGACATTCGACCATAGTTCATGGATTTTTTAAAGCTTGAACTTTATTAGGGTTCTTTTGTCAAAGGGTATAATCTTCTATACTCGAAGGTTTTCATCATGGCTACTCAGTTATCTGCCAATTGCCATGATCTTGAATTATATAAACATTTAAAAAAATCTGTGTAAATAAAAATTGAAATAAATGGTAAATTTGAAATAAAAACCCGGTGGTAAAGCTCTCAGTAAATATAACTTTATGGAAATAAAGAAATTTATCGCAAACCATGACACAATTTTCAATTAATTTTTCACGACACCATGGGTGGATGGTATTTCTGGGTGATATTGAATTAAATGTAGTCTGTTCATTATGAGAAATAGTGATATTCCCAGTATCATCGTTTGGAAAAGTAATGGTTACATACTACAATCAAATGATGAATCCAACACAAAGATGTTTTTAATACTACCATTAGTTTTCGAAAATAAATTCTTTTTTGTTTCTACATGAGGTTGAATTGCAACATAGCAACCGCGGAGGTCTAAGTCATAGATTACTTTTATAAACAAAATTCTTATTTTGATTATACAAAATATTATTTGACTCATTCTTTTATTAATTCATCATTTGAAGTGAGTTCACCATAAAAAATAATAAACATTACAATAATAGTTATATTTTATAATATCATTATTGAATGTTGGATGAAAAATGGTAGTATGAACATAAGAGTTAAAAAATACATATAGTCGAGCATAGCAACTTCCTTTGCAACCTTTTTTGAAGTTCGTAATTCTTGACGCCTGTCAAAATATCTTTTTTATTTACATGTGTGTATATGTTGTGTAAAATTCGAGTAGTAGTGTGAGTAGTGCATATTTTAATTAATTTAATGTACTTTTAATGCATTTTATATAAAATAAGCAGCTTTCTGCCCTTCTCCGCCATATAAACTTTAACTATGCCAAATTTCAAGTTCACTCATTGACGGAAAATAGGTTAAAAAGGGGTACAACAATTTTGCTTCACGTATTAATATATAGATAACCTATATTAAACTACTACGTAGAATCAAGAGGTAGTACTGTACCACGTTGTAGATATAGTAGTCTACTTGGTATTAATATATTTGTGAGTTTAGTAAGAAGAGAAGATAATCTGTAGAACTACCGTCTAGATGCTATGCAATATCTTCTAAATTGAAAGGAATTTTCAACTACTATAGCTGTAATTTTTTTTTGTTCATATTAAATGTGTACTGTAATTAAAGCGAAGTTTTTTCTCGAACTGACTACGCTATTGACCTAGCAAGGTCTTAACAGCTTCACCGGACTACTTAAAGCGAAGTTGCCAATGCTTACACTACTAAATTGTAGCTTTATTTGTACTAATATTATAAAGAGGTAAAGTTTGTGAGTTTGTGACGTTGTGAGTTGTGACGTTGTAGGGGGTAATCTCAGGAACTACTGGTCCTATTTGAAAAATTCTTTCATTGTTATATAACTCATTTATCGAGGATGGTTATAGGCTATATATTATCACGCTAAGACCAATAGGAGTGGAGCAACAATGAATAATGTTTAAAAATCAGGGTGTTTTTTCCTCTTGAGAGCTTTCGCTGCATATTTGTTAGCTCAAATTATCTATATCCACGCGAACGAAGTCGCGGGCAGAGGCTAGTAATGTTATATGTTGAAAGACCTCAGTCAGAATTTGAGTGTACGAAATAAAAAAAGAATTAATCAAGTTACCTATAAATATCGAATTCACAACTAACCTATGTAACAAAAAAACAACAACGATATCTCGTATGGCTGAAACACTCGGCGATAACAGTTGTGTGGGCGTGTGAATTGTTTGTGGGAATTGTTCCAACTTAATAAACACACGTATGCTGTGCTATTTGTAGCGTTAAACTGTTTTATAATACCTACCTATTTTATGTAATACTGTAATGGACTCAAGGTACCGCCCCCATCTAAGAACCAAACTAAATTTAAAATGATTTAAAATTATAACCAACATTATTTGGATTCACTCAAATCTGAAGAGTCAACAAAAGACGTACATATTTATTAAATCTGTCAGATCGTGATTTGTATTTACGACTAAAAGAGGCAAATAAATTATTTGTACTACCAGCTATACTCGCGTCTTCACATACGAAAAACCTGGACAGGAATCTTACGATTCAGCCAAGATTTTGGTAAAAAAAAACCATGGTGTTATAGTAGACCATTTTAAATAAGAAACACTCTCAAGTAAAAATCAAGCAACAGGCAACTATAGATGTATCCCGAAAGTAACATTTGGTGGCCAATCCTTGTTTGGACATAACGAGTTTGCCATCTTTGGCCACATTACCGTTTTGCTGGAAAATTAGCTCAAATATTTGTTTAACTCTCGAAAAGTAACTATAGGATCATCACGTGACATCTAGAAGAGCTTCCTCTCTGTACATTCACTAAAAATAATAATAAACGTATATAAGAACAATAATAGTACCCGGCTTTCAATATGGCACGTCGCACCGGAGAGAAGAAGGCCAAAATAGTCGGCTAAGTTCGGTTTCGTATAGCCTTTTCTTTGTTTGTGACACTGAGCTGTGCTTTTTCTCGAACTGACTACGCTATTGGCCTTATTAGGCCTTCACAGCTTCACCGGACTACTAAGGCGAGCGCTTAAGGCACTCAGCCGATTTTGTTTAAGTAACATGCTCAAGGGTGCACGGCACACCTCGGCTTGGGCTGTTGCCGGAAATAACCCGATCTGACCTAGCTAAACTATGCTAAGCTATACATGTGTTCATTTTTGAATCATACAATTAAAATTGCATGATTCAAAAACACAACATATAAACCGGAAAGAAACAAACTAAACTACTCGATTCAGTTCGATTAAGGAGAAAAAAAGTAAACCCTTCCACCAGTTTGTGTAAAGGTGCATGTCTGAATATCTGTGTGTGTGTATAATCGGTGTGGTGTGTACTGTATTGCGATAGCAACATCTTTGTGATCACCCGGGTAATCTCGAGCAAAGATGCTGCCGAGATGACTCGACGTATGTGCGGGAGTAAAACGTTAGGGCCCTGCCTCGTGACGCACGAGGGAAGGCTCCGCGACGTGGCCGGCCACGTGAATTGAAAAATCGAATTTACAGATCAAACGAACGGCGCTGGCGCCGGTATCTAAAAATAGAAATAACGACATTGTTTATCGATTTTAGGGGAAGATAGATATAAACACGCGAGTTTACTCTACCTTATATTGAGAAAAAAAAATATTATTTCGAGACGGTGGCGCGCGCGAGTCTTTGAATGGTAGCCACGATGGCGGGAAACTTCGCGATCGCATGAATAGGGCCCTGTTTTGGATCGTTTGCTACTTCATCATACGCGGAGAACTCCGAGATCTTATGGAAGACTAAGAGCTGGGCTGACCAGTCCATATCAGATAATTTGAAGGAGAGGGTGGGGTCGGCCTGTGAAGGCTTAGCCGCCTGAGGACGAGGAGCAGGCTGGGCACGCCCCAGCGATCTTGGGAGCCCACGGGGCCTGAGGGGCCCGTGCGGGGCGGAGGGGCGCGCTAGGCACGGGTGCGGCCGCTACCGGTGCACGAAATGTGCTCGGCAAGTTAGGGAAGGCCTCTCTAGAGTTGAGAGGCGGAGGTCGGGGACGCGTTGACGCCGCAGGCGCCTTAGACGGCGAGACCTGCCTAGCGTAGCGGGGCTGTTTTGTACGAGGGGCGCGGGGACACCCGCGATAATTCGCGGTAAGGCCCACGCCGCGGCATAAGACACAACTCGGAGGATCAGGTGAGTCTTTCGCGCGAGGACACTTCTTAGTGGAGTGGTCGCCGACACACTTAACGCACCTGGGTTTCAGGTAACAATTAAGTGCGAAGTATCCGTACACCTGGCAGTTGTGAAACTGCGAGGGTACGGATGTTTTGCGCGGCGGCTCTACGGTGACGCCAGAGAGGCCGCAGAGGGTCGAGAGATTAAATATTTTCTTACCCTCCACGGTGCGGTCGAGAATGACCAACACCATATCGTAGGGCATTCTAGTTCGCGGGGAGCGCATACGGTGCACCTCTTTGACAGAGAACTTCTGTTCCCTGAGGTTTTCGTATATGTCATCGACTGGGATTTCTGAAGGGACTCTGCGGACGACAATACGCAGCATACACTCTTCTTCGAGCGCATAGGTGAAAAAAGCAAACTTATTATCGCGCAGGAAACGCGTAAGTTTGCGGTGAATAGTAGGGGTAGCTACCTTTACCTGAATACCCATGAGGGTACTCATAGGAGAGGTGAAAGGAATATCTGCTGCTTGCAGCAGACTAGAGATTTCGACCCAGGACGCTCTGTCCTGGATCGTGACAGGAGGTGGAGGGCGGGGCTTCTTACCCGTGACTGCGGGAGTCGCAGCTTTGGGCGAGACTGGTCTAGGGGGTGCGGAAGTCGCCGTTGCCACTTTCGCGCCGTTGACGTTTGCGAGTTTAGAAGGCTTAGCGCCTTCATTCTCGGACGAGGAGGGATTTTGGCGCTTATTGCGCGGTTTTCGACGCCGCGTGACTTCGGTGAAGCCGTCGTCAGCGGGGGGATCCTGTTCCATGTCGGAGTCAGAGCCGGATGTATCGTCACTAGAGGAGTGACGATTCGTCCGCTCGAAGTCGTTTAATTCCTCGATCCTAACTAGAACCGAGGGAGCGGGCATCATGAAAGAGTGCTCGGCGCGATACTTCTTCGTAAACGCGTCATAGTTCTCTATTAGGGAGGGACAGTTGTTTCCGATGAAGCCACGAAACCTAGCGAATTCAGCTTCTAAAAACCGATTCTCATTATGAGAGGCCATACCCGGGCCTGAGGAGGGGAGCGGGGCAGAGGAAGACATTAAAAACCTCCCTGCCAGAGGGGCAGGGGGCGTGTCTCTTGAATTTAATGGAGTCCGGAGTCCGGATTAAAAGTTGCACAAAACTATAAAGAAAGATTTACACTTCGCACAGCTGCGTTTCATGGAACTAATCGAATTTCAAAAGAGCAATAGAACAAGGTAGACATACAGGTGCGTTTTTTGGAAGTAATCGCAGTTCCAAAATACAACAGTGTCGAGTGATTACTCCAAATAACCATCTGGCGCGCAAATGCGTGCGTCCAGCGCGGCCGACGGATCGCAACTCCAAGCTTGAGCTGTGCTACAGAGCACTCTCTTTGCATAATTGAAGCAAACTGATCTTTGCCGGACGTTTTACTCTTCTCCTTGACCTACCAAATCAGATGCCGGATAAATATATCGATAAACCCAATCCACCTTCTTGCCATTTCTACACCGAATATTAAATTTTACCGGAATCGGCCAAATTCAATGAATTAATACGAACAGAAAGATAAAAAAATAGTAATATCAACTTTGAGTTTACTTGTCTTTACAAAATAAATAAAAGCTACTATATACTTAAACGCATATCTCTATCAGGTTAACTTTGTGTTTCTTCTCTCTTCCTGCTTTAATGGGACTCCGATTCGTGCCGCCGTGCGGGTCGGATGCGTGCGTAGTGCTCTTTCGATGTAAATTTTTTTTGTTCGTGTTTTCGTTCGATTACTCGATCAAGTGTTTGCGGCGTGTTTACGCGTTTGTGTATTCACATCGAAAGTTCGGTATTTCGTACGTTTTGTCGCGTTTTTGCGGTCTTGTTTCCCTTCTTGGGACTTGATTGCAGGCGTTCTTTTCAGAACGTAGCAAACTACACTTTTCGGTGCAATTCTAATCGCACTTTTAGTGCGTTCTGCGTATTCTCTGTGTGCTGCGTGTCGCCGGTTCGCGTTCCAGGAGTTCGGCGCTTCGTGCTTCGCTCCATGGTTCGAGCTCCGTGTCGTCGCGCAGTCAAAGAAAGAAGTGTTAGGGCCTCCCCCTAGGCACTGTAGGTCCCCTGTGAGGCATTGCACTTCGCCCACAGTTTCCTTTTGGCCCGGACTCTGGAGTTCGTTAAATTCAAAAGGCGCGCCCCCCTGCCCCTCTGGCAGGGAGGTTTCACATGTCTTCCCCCGCCCGCACCCCTCCTCAGGCCCCGCTATGGCCAATCTGACTTCCGAACAGTGCGAGTTCGCGCGCTTTCGGAAGTTCATTTCGAAGTTATGTCCGGACATAATTATTGAGTACGACCGCTTCTGTAGAGAAGCGGATGACTACTTTCAGGGCGGTCCAGTGCCGTCACTCGTTTCTGCCGCGGAAGAAGACCTCGATAGGAGCTCTTTCGCGGCACTCCTGAAGGACCCTCAGTCCTTCGGGAGTACCCCCCCTGCCCCGACGTCTTCTCGTTCTTCGGACGAGGAATGCTCCGATATGGAGCAAGACCCCCCGCAGGGAACGACGGCTTCACCGTCGTCTCCCGTAAGTCCAAGCCGCCCAAGAAGCGCCCAAACTCTGCCTCAGACACCGAAGGCCCTAAGCCTTCAAAAATATCCAACGTCAATGGCACGAAAATGCCAAAGACGTTGCCCACGCCCTCCGTGCCGGCTCCCTCGAAAGCTGCGAGTCCCGCAGCCCCCCTCTACCCGTCACGATCCAGGACAAGGCGCCCTGGCTCGACATCTCTGACCTCCTGAAGGAGGTAGAGATCCCATCGATCTCTGCCGTGAGTACCCGAACGGGGATTCAGGTTACGGTTAGCACCTCAGACCTCCATCGCAAACTTACGCGCCTTCTGCGCGATAAGAAAATTGCCTTTTTTACTTACGCGCTCGAGGAAGAGCGCATGCTTTGCGTAGTAATACGCCGAGTCCCAGCCCAGATTCTCGTAGACGATGTCTAAGAAGACCTCCGGGAACAGAGGTACCCTGTTAAAGAAGTCCACCGTATGCAATCTGCGCGTAATCGTGAGCCTTACGATATGGTGCTCGTCATTTTCAAGCGCTCCGTCGAGGGCAAAAAAATCTTCAACCTCTCGACCCTCTGCGGCCTCTACGGCATCACCGTGGAGCCGCCGCGTAAAACGTCCGTACCCTCGCAGTGTCACAACTCCAGGAATACGGACACTCCGCACTTAACTGTCACCCGAGTCTCAGGTGCGTTAAGTGCCTAGGCGAACACTCCACTTCGGAGTGTTCGCGCACCAAAGACTCGCTCGATCCTCCGAGTTGCGTCTTGTGCCGCGGCGTGGGTCATATCGTGAATTATAGCGGTTGTCCCCGTGCCCCGCGCTCAAGACAGCCCCGATACGCTAGACAGGTTTCGCTCTCCAGGGCGCCTGCGGCGTCTACCCGCCCCCGCCCCCCGCCTCTCGACTCTCG
>JACEII010000008.1:8408746-8453723 GCA_014332785.1 Antheraea mylitta
CCCCCCCCCCCCCCGCGCGAGCCTCTCCGGTCCCGTGGACACCGCAGATCGCAACGCAACTCGATCCCAGACTCCAGGCGGCGAGGCCTTCACAGGCTGACCCCGCAGTCTCTCTCTCCGGCATGGACTGGTCCGCCCAGCTTCTAGTTTTTCACGAGATCTCAGCTTACGATGAGGTCGCGAACGACCCCAAACAGGGCCACATTCGCGCGATCGCGAAATTTCCCGCCATCGCGGCTACGATTCAATGGTTCGCGTACGCCGCCGTCTCCAAAAAATAATAATTTTTCAATATAAGATAAAGTAAATTCGTATGTTTGCGTCTATCTTACCCTAAACCGTTAAAAATTCGTAATTACTATTTTTAGTTCCCGGCACCGGTGCCGCCCTCTTACATTGAAAATTCGATCGCTTTCTTTCATTTTTCTGTGGCCGGCCATATCGCGAATCTCTGTCCCGTGCATCACGGGCAGAGAGCTATCGTTTCTGTACCCGCACACTATTTGTTCGCGTTTTCTTGGTAATGTCTTTGTTCGAGGCCACCCGGGTGGACGCAAAGATTTTGCTATCGCGATACAGTGCGTACCACATCGATTTCACACATACATAGTTAATCAGACATGTACCTTACACACCTGGTGGAAGGGTTTACTTTTTTTCCCTTATCGAACTGAATCGAGTAGATTTACTTTACCTCTTTTCGAATTACATGTTGTGTTGTTGTATCATGCAATTTTTAATTGTATGATCCAAAAACGGATACATGTATTAGCTTAGCATAGTTTAGCTAGGATAGATCGGGTTTTTCTAGGTAACAGCCAAGCCGAGGTGTGCCGAGCACCCTTGAGCTAGTTACCAAAATAAAATCGGCTGAGTGCCTTAAGCGCTCGCCTTAGTAGTCCGGTGAAGCTGTAAAGGCCAAAGAATTAAGGCCAGTAGCGTAGTCAGTTCGAGAAAAAATATCTTGCTTTAATTTTAATATTAACTATTTCTTACAAAAGACTAGGATGTAGTCTTTAGTAAGAATTTGCGCGCATTTGTACGTGTTTTAAGAAAATTATGGTACTTGTTAGTAATTTCTCAGTCGTGTGTTAGAGCTGCTACTCTATTTCTCCGCTATTAAGAGCGAACGCGACATGACGAGAGGCGACGTGAAGATCAAACAGCAGCCCTTCATACTTCGTGACACGTGGCGCCGCTTCAATATGTGATACGTGACGAAACATTTTTTTTTAATTATTAAAAACTAGCTTTTAAACGTGGCTTCACATTCACATTTAGTTAGGATTTACATTCTTATCAATTCAGATTATCTTGTCGACGCTTAAGTATATTCATGTACCTATTATCGTTGATAATTAAATAATAACTAATATACCCATAATACAGCATTGAGGACGTTTCGTATTAGCTCTACAAATAATTTAGTTAAGAATTTCGAAGACCAAATAAAAATTATATATTTTTTATGCAACTATGTTTTATGAATCATAAAAATAAGAGTCTTCATTATTTAATATATTTAATTTTCTATAATTAGTTATTAATTCCAGCGTTGTGTTAATAAATAATAGGTAATATTCTTCATAACACGACACGTAATTTTATTAGAAAAATAACCTCATAACGTCAATTATAAAATGTTTTGATAGTTGTCTTCAGTAGTGGTAGAGCCAAGCTGAAGCTATTATTGTTTTCAGCATGAATGCGTCGGCTCGTCAGGGGAAGCACCACCCTCTCACAGAAAACCGACGTGAAGTAACAGTGCTTGCATTGTGGCGTTTCGCTCGGTCAGTGAGAGAGCCGGAGACCCACGTACCGTCCCCTTCCCTTTCCTCCTTCCCTTCCTGTCCCCCCCGCCCTCCTCCCAAACACAGGCTGGCAACGCACTTGTGACTCCCTTGGTTTTTGCAAGTGTCTATGGACGGTGGTGATCACCTAACATCAGGTGACCCATCTGTTCGTTTGCCTCCTATGATATAAAAAAAAACAATAACTCAAATACGATTTAAATAATTTACTTTTATAATTATCAAATGGATTAAATTAATAACTTCTTCTTGACGTATGAAGTACGATAAAACTTTAACTCAACGATGATATGAATAATCATTATTTACTTAATTTTCCGATAATTAATATATGGAGGTGTTGATTAGGCGTGTATGCTTGGTACACATATACGTTTCAACAACTCATACATATATGAATAGTTAGCTAGGTTAGCTAAGATAGGTCGCGATCTTGTATGCAACAGTCAACAGCCAAGCCAAGGTGTGCCGTGCACCCCTTGAGTTGGTTGCCAAAATAAAATCGGCTGAGTGCCTTAAGCGCTCGCCTTAGTAGCCCGGTGAAGCTGTTAAGAACTTGCTGGGTCAATAGCGTAGTCATTTCGAAAAAAAAAAAATCTTTATTTATAAGAAAGTGCTAATTTTTAAGTCTGGCTTGGTTGAAGGTTGATATTTTTTACAATTCCAAGTCCACATTAATTTTATAGTATATCAATATATACTATATAGCATTTTTTCTATATAGTTTTCATTGTTCACATGTTACCTATTGTTCGATATATCTTATTCGTCTAGTGACAAACAAAACAAAAGGACGAAAAGCTTCCATATTTTTTTTTTGACGACAGTAAAGTTCGTCAATATCTAACTTAACATAGAAAATCGGTTGAGAAACAGAGGAGCGAGGTGTAATTTACCGTTTTGACTTTGCGTATTTGTATACAACAGTCTCTGTTACAATGGAAAAATCTATACTACGCATCAGGTATCTTTTAATAATAGTTTCTGTTGTGACACCAACACGGCACAAACAAGACGCAAATGAAAGGTAATAATTTAAGAATATTTTTAACAATTAATTCCATGGCCGACCAGAGACAATGAATTGACAGCGAAAGTGACTGCAAATTCTGCTAAATCCACGATGCAATTACCAGCAGGCTTCAACGTAAATGATATTGTTTATTTATTTACCTCAAATTGGAAACAAAAAAGAATCTGAAAGTCGGTGCCGTATGAATTCACTGAATAACAACCAAATCATACCGAAGCCTCTCTAAACTTGTTGGCATACACGTAAGGGAATTCTAGATCTCCTTGTTTCTTGTGGTTTTTTTTTATTGATTACGTTATTGACCTAGTAAGGTCTTAACAGCTTCACCGGACTACTATTTCTTATGGTAAAACGAGGATCTTGTATGGATAACAACCGACAGGATTCATCGCCCTGAGTGTGCATGGGATAGGCAACTAAACCATGGTCTAAGCTTTTTAGCTATAATATAATTGGTTTAAACGCAAACTGAGTTAAAAGAATTTATTTGTGAGTATAGTGAACCTAGGTATTATTTTTTTGTCCTGGAACAATTACTGCAGAGGTGAACCATGAAGTATTGCAAATGGTAACGGAAAGTAATCTTTCAGGTATTCGAGACTTACCAATTTTGTATGTAACAGAGTCACGCTGAAGCTATTACTAGTTTCAGCATGAATGGGTCGGCTCGCCGGGGTAGTACCACCCTCTCACAGAAAACTGACGCAAAGTAACAGTGCACAGTTGGTCAGTTCGGTCAGTGAGAGCACTGAAGGCCCACCTCCCCCTTATGCCTTCCCTCCTCTTCCACACTAACACAGAAATCACAACACACAACTTCGACTGTGACTTCGACTTCAAAATTTATGCCTTTAATTTAAAAAAAGTCTTAACAGCCATAAAGACTCCCGACAAAAATGAAAACTCCAAACCATGGAATAGGTGAGTTTTTTTTTATAAATCAGTTATTAAAATTTTATATTTTGAAATTATACATTAATCTGGTTTGTCACATGTACCTATTGTCGCTCCAAATCTATAGTTACATTCATTTATTTACAGTTTACTAATTATTCAAACAAATCACGCAACGTGGTTAACGAAGTTTTAACTTCAAAAATTTCATTTATTCAGTTATTATATAATTAGATATTGATAAGAATTCATAATTGTTGTTGACCAATAATACTATACCAATAAATATCAAATTTTTATTAAATATAAAAAACGTTTTTTTTTTACTTAAATATAAAAGACAGACATATTCTGTCGTTGACTTTTTAGTAGAGATTATGTTCTCTATAGAACTCAGTCATATATCTCTCATCGTTAAGGCAGCGTTCGTAAGAAACGTCTTCTACTACTAGTACTAATACTAATGCTAATACTAATACTAATGCTAATACTAATGCTAATGCTAATACTAATACTAATGCTAATGCTAATACTAATACTAACACTAATACTAATACTAATGCTAATGCTAATGCTAATGCTAATACTAATACTAATAGTAATGCTAATGCTAATACTACTACTACATAATAATAATAATAAATACTAATAATATATAAAAGGGGTGACGTTGTGGCGTTGTAGGGGGTAATCTCAGGAACTACTGGCCCGATTTGAATAATTCTTTCAATGTTATATAACTTATTCGTCGAGAATAGTTATAGGTTATATATCATCACGCTAAAGCCATTAGGAGCAAAGCACAGATGAAAAATGTATCAAAATCGGGATGTTTTATCCTTTTAAGAGCTTCTGCTGCGTGTTAGCGTAGTAGTAGCGTAATAGTTTCACGCGAACGAAGTCGCGGGCAGAGGCTAGTAGTTTATAATATTAGTATAGATACAGCGTTAATGTAACAAGTAAATACTTTACACATTTGTCGTTATGTTGTGTTATATTTCGAGTTTAGTAAGATTATTCTTATATTCTTCATACTCTAAGAGATCATTGATATAGGTACATAAAAGCTTAATGTTTCGAACGTCGGTATCACTTTGAAAGAATTGAGCATTTACTACAAAGTGTAACAATAGCAAACACTTAAGAAACTTTATCAAAGGACGATCAACACTTTTAGCGACACTCGATACATTTAATGGAGATCCGTACCAACTGCTGTCTACATTTTAAACAATTAATAGTATCCGGTTGTCGTTAATGTACCATAAAAAACGACTATCTATCATTTTTTTCTCATATTGTCACACTATTACTCAGTATCGATCTCACTACGAAAAATACAAAATATGAGGAATTATGCGTTAAACTCAAATGTACCTACAGAATCAACAAGATGCTTAGTACGTGGATGAATATTCATGATAATAATTTACTAATTCACAAACTATTAAATTCTGTGAACATTAACCTTTTTTTTGATTATTTAAATATTTATTATGTAAAATTATAATAATATAATTTATTATGTAAAATTACTAGTTTTGTTTAAAAAAATGTCATTTAACCAAATTTGAACGTCTGTAAGAATTCTAGTGAAATTAGGCATCGATGTAATTTTTGGATTTCAGACGTTTGACTACAATATACACTGTCTGTATGTTTATACACTGTGTTTGAATACGGTTTATAATGTTACATAAAGAAATTAGGCTCTTTCAAAGAATTCCACTAAAGTAGCTACAATTTTGTACAACCATAAATGCATTAAAATCGAACTATCTATCAAGGAATTTAACAATTGAATAGCCTTAGACGATAACTTACACGAAAACAACGAAATCATGAAATTTAAGAGTAAATTAATCACAATTAACTCATTAAGTTAATACCTAATAATTCTAATATTGAGTCGAGAAGTCTCTGATTCCATACCCGCATATGACACTAAAATGACCTATAACTTGTCCAATTCTTAGTCTGATAACTATATAGTTAGAGCATGTATAAACTACTTTACTAATGGAATTTCTTCTGTATTAAAAAAATATAGATATGCAAAAATATTATAGACTCACATTAAATATCGAGTTGGCTTGACAAATTGCTTTACTACATATACTGAATATTGAACGTTGAACAAATACCAGTCAACAAATAAAGCAGTTTCTACTGCCTAAAAATATCGCATTACAATTGATAACATCCTGGGATTTTAGTCCCCCTTATTAAAACATTCGTACATATAATATAAGTACATACATTCATATCATAACAAAGGAACAAAAGCTTAGATACATGTATATAAAACACTCGAATTGTCGAAAGAGGATAATGCCTATCATTATACATTCATGTGCTTTGTCGTTTACAGTATTTATTTTGAAACGTTTCGATGGGGAGAAAACCCTCTTCTCGCTTGAAAGCTCCCGAAAGCCCGCAGAGAAGGCGGCGGGCGGCTCTACGAAACGTCCCGATTGGTTCCCGACTCCCCACCAAATGGAGACTCCGCCTCGCTGGAAAATCTCCCTGTACGGTTGTCGAGTAATCATTCAGTAAGTAAGTGTTACGTCGGTGAGTAGTCGTGTCGTGACGGACGCGGATGCGAGAGTCATTTCGTATTAAAAATTGAGTCATAATTATAAACCTTTGTCAGTGTGACGCGCGCATGCGTAGTGATGTTCGTATATGTCCTTGTCGAATCCTAGCGCCAGTGTAATGCATGCGATGAGTGATCCTGCAGCTTTGGCTGGCATGTTGCCCTTTGACTCCATTGGGCTGTATGAACAGCCGAAACCACGATTCATTTTCAAAATGCCTCGTGTCGTGCCCGATCAGAAAGCCAAATTCGAGTCGGACGATCTCTTTAAAAGATTGAGTAGAGAAAGCGAGGTGAGTAATTTTAAGCATTTTTTCCTTGCAAGGATATTTTTACTAGACATATTTACAATTTAGTTAATAAGTAATTATATTGATTGCTCTTTTCTTTATCGATTTCCATTGCATCTAAGTATCATTCATCAATTTTATTTTAATTCCCTTAATTAGTAATACTTAAATTATTAATAATCAATAGAATATTCGATTTCTAAATAGCTAGAACAGGAAAATATTAGATTATTGTTGTGACCAAACATTTTTTAAGTTCATGTGTCTACTTACTAATTTCTCTTTATTTAAATTACTGTATCTAATGACGAAAGAAGATTTTTTGTCTTACCAAAACTAAGGGGGAACTTTAATTACTTTTGAACTTCTAGCTTGAAATTCAATATCGTCACATATTTAAAATAAGGTTGTCTGAAATGAGTATAATAACTGAATAATTCACAATTAAGGAAAATAGTATAAAATATCTTAGTCATTATATATTCACTGGTCTTATAATCAACGTATATAATTTACGTCATATGTAGAGTAATATTTCATATAAATATATGGACACAATCATTTCAAAGAGTAAAAACAATGTTAACGTAAAGTAAAATTGTATAGATACTAAAATCATTTATATACAGGTAAAGTTTATTTTCTAGTACTGTTATTTTATTTATTAAACATTAGATTATTACGTTACCAGATTTATCAGTTAATTAGTCAGCGTAGTGGGTATTTACGTGGTATGATACAGCTATTCTAGTGTTTGATACTCTTTGTATAATGTATGCTTTGCCTACCTCATTGTACCGCTTCTGTGGTAATTCCAAATTATTTTAATCGATACATTATTAGGGCATACATTATACTTAGAAACACGTTTGACGTGTTCAGTTTTCCCTCCCATAGACGTCAAACAATTTATTTGTGAGATGAGTATGTGTCGACTGACATACATTTTTCTTGTGATGTCAAAGTAAGGTCGTGTGTACACTGGGTATGTAGTACTAAAAGTCATCTCTTCATTGATGTGCTGTTTTGAATATTTATACGGAGTCTTTTAAATTCTTGTTTTTTCGATCATCAGGTGCGCTACACGGGCTACAGAGATCGTCCTCCAGAAGAGCGTCAAATGCGTTTCATGAGCGGTTGTCGTGAAGGACACACTGAGATAGCGTTTACGGCGACCGGGACAAACCTACAGCTAGTCTTTGACCACTCACCTTACAATAATCGCGGTTGTGACTTCCAAAAAGAAAATGGCAAGGTATTTGTTTCTGTCAAATTAATTATGTCCTTTCCATATTACATTACTTTTAACAAGCTACGTCATGTGTACATCTATTAATATATTTGTATATTAATTTAAAAATCGATGGCTCGGTGGCCCGCCTTTTCGAACACTACGCCAATCGACTTACATTCGAATCCTTGCAAATAAGCCGAAGTGTTCTATGAAGGGAAACATTGTGCTGAAACTATAGTATGGCGGTAGAGCTTTTACTAAGCTCATCTCGCTAACTACCTAGATACTTACTTTAAAAATTGTTGCCAAGCACCTATAGGTGTGGTCTGTCAGCTGAACTCTAGAACCAGTCTCTAGATTCAGTGCGTAACCGTCCTAAAACACATATTTAAGATGAGATACTGAAAAGATATTATATACATAACGCTAACATAAAACATGGAAGATTTTATCCTGTTAATTTAAAAAGATTATTACAATTATTAAGACATTTAACAATTTTTTTTTACTTAGAAACTGCTACTGGCAACACAAACAATCCATAAGAACAAAGTTAACACACGTCTCGTTATATATATTATAATAAATAATCAAAATATATCTTGTCCTTCTATTTCGTAAAATAATAGGTATTCTATAAAAAATGACACTATTACTACAAATATTATACACACATCATTAAACCAATTGTTTCATTTAGAGTACTGTTCCAACACATATACATTAATAGAAGTAATAATCTCTGTGTAAATATAAAACAACTTTGGATAATGATGATATGGCCTTTAAAAGGTAGAGCAGGAGTGGCTCTCTAGTGCTGCTTCCAAAACATACTTATGGGCGTTTAGCGATGGATATTCAGAAAGGTTGAGCTGTAACGGGACGCCTGGCAGATGTGAAACATCGGAATTGTTTTGTATAAGTTATATGCATAAACGAACATATTATAACAGGAGTCATCTATGGCATATTAAAAAGATAAAGTATTACGAATTTGTTCCATTATATAATGAATGCTTATTTATTTTATTACATAAATATTCATTTTTATTAAATACAAAATACAAAAAATCAGCTAGGCGCAGAGGCGGTGTGTTTGGCGGCATTTATCAAAGGTTGCTAGGTCGTTGGTGCGTGTCACTTAACTTAAGAACGAGTTGCCGACAAAATAATTGGAATATTATGTTTATACAGATAGGGTTGTAAATGTTTTTGAGTACTTCATTAATAGTGCAAAGTTCGTATTTTGCGTCGCCACGCCAACAATCAAGATTACCCTCTGCCTATAGATGTTTCACATCGAAAAAATCGACAGATTTTAAAGTTCTTCTTATGACTAAGTAAAAACCTCACAGAATGATCTTCTAGGGAATAACAGACTATTGTGCTCAACGAAACTAAATTATCATAGTAATAATAAGTAGGTACGTTCGTGTATGGGTTATTCCTTAGAATGACAGAAAAAACCCAGAGTTAATATGAAAGCTACAGAGATAGATGAAAACCTGTTTAAATTAAATATTGACATTCATTCTTGATATCATAGTATTATTTTGTAATAAATAGAGTGAATAGATATAGTATTGATTGCTATATCAATTACATTAATTACTTGTCATTTTGATTGTAATATTTCGTAATTAAGTAAGTATTTTGATTAAACAATAAATGTATGTTCACTCTTCTTGAATTTCACTCTTTTATACAAAATAATAAGTCCTGACTAACGAAAAAACAATTCACAGTCGAAATTCATGTCTGTAGAAGTAATAAGTTTAAACAATACGTACTTTGTCACTACTTTGAAGAGTATTTATAGGTTGTTGAGACGCGACATTATAAACCTAGAGTAAATGGAATAACTCGTTCTGATATTTCGACTGAACAATAAGTGTAATAGGTATTTAAAAGAGTATAATAACTGCATATTTCGCTGTACGAAAATACAAAACAAGTTATTTATTAAAACAATAGAAATGAAGACTGGCCGTCGTCTAGTCCCGTTTTTTTTTTTTCGAACTGACTACGCTATTAACCCTTAAAGGTTTTAACAGCTTCACCGGGCTACTATATATTGAACTTTTTATATTTATGTATTATATATATTATTTATGTATTAACACACTGTAAAAGTAATAGATGTTATTTGCAATAGAAAATATTTTTTCTTCGTTTGAGTATTTATGGCAAGACTTAGATATTATAGCGTTTAAATTGCTTGAAATATAAAGATAAATAACTAGTACTTCGAAAATATCCTATTAGATGAATTTTGCTCATCACGTAAAAACTTGTGGGTAGATTACTACAAATCTTTTTAGTTTTACTTCTTAGACACTTTGCCCTTATCTATACATATAATAAAAATGAAGTGTCTGTATGTAATATGAAAATTAAAAAAAAGACTGATTGGGTATGACAGTATAAACGCTTCTGATAACAAAAATGTAATTTTTAAATTTTTTGTCGGTCTGTCTGTTTGTTCCGGGTAATCTCCGAAACGGCTGGAGCTATTTTGACAGGAATTTCACTGGCAGATAGATAAAATTACAGAGGCATAACTGAAATTACTACGGGTGCCATAGGCTACTCTAAATTAGACTAGGTGCTAACCACGGCTTTGTCCGCAACGCTATCTTCAAAACGGCTGGACCGATTTTCACGGAACTTTCACTAACAGATAGCAGACGTTATAACAGGTAATTCAGTTTATTTTAATTTAGACTACCTATTAACTGTGGCTTCACCTGCAGTACTATCTCCAAAACAGTTAGACCGATCTTTAAGAAATTTTCATTGGCAGGTGGCTGATCTTATAAAAATCTTATAAATTCAAACAATTTTAATTTATACTAGCTGTTAACCATGGCTTCACCTCTTCACATCTTCAAAACGGTCAGACCGATCTTTCACGAAATTTGATTGGCAGATAGCTGATCTCTTAAAAAGTAATTGTGGTTATACTATTTTAGACTAGCTGTTATCAGCGACTTTGTATGTATGAAATTTAGCAAGATTTCAACTCATTCTTTATTTTTAATTAGAGAAATAGTTATCAGCCTATTGTTTACAATTCGATATTAAAAATTATTAGTGACTTTGAAGATAGACGAAGTCTTCCTAATAAGATCTTAAACCATAAACGTATTACGTAAAGAGTTCCATAATACAATTTCTTGCGGAACAGATGAGCGTTTATTTTTTTATAGTCACAAAATCTTAATTACAATAGAAATGTATATTAGATGTAGTGTAAGAGAAAATCTTTATAATAATATTTTAAGTAATTGTTTTATTAGTTCCTTATACAGTGTAAGTGAGCACTGAGGTAATTATATGGTGAGGTAAGGTTCTAAATATGCTACTGATGACAAACTCATTAGGTACACTGTTAGTATTTATATATCTAATGTACACACTACATGTTTTAAAGAGCATTTCTATATTATATTCTATATTATATATATATATTTCTATACATAGTTTCACAATTTTATAATTCTTTAATACGATTAAAAAAACGCGTGTGGAGCTGCGGGTACAGCTAGTCTAAAATAAATATAACAATAGTTTTATCTATATATTAATAATACGTGAACCGAAATATTTGTACCCCTTTTTAACCTATTTTCGTGAACGTGTGAACTTGAAATTTGGCATAGTTAAAGTTTATATGGCGGTGAAGTGCAGAAAGCTGTTTATTTCATATAAAATGCATTAGAAGTACATTAAATTAATTAAAATATGCACTACTCACACTACGGCTTGAATTTTACACAACATATACACACATGTAAATAAAAAAGACATTCTGACAGCCGTCAGTAATTATGAACTTCAAAAAAGGTTATGAATGAGGTTGCTATACTCGACTGTATCTATTTTTTAACTCTTACGTTTCAATTACCATTTATCATCCTACATTCAACAATGATATTATAAAATATAACTATCATTGTAATGTTTATTATTTTTTATAGTGAACTCACTTCAAATGATGATTTAATAATAAAAACAAGAGCCAAATAATACTTTTTATAATCAAAATGAGAATTTTGTTCACAAAAGTACTCCATGACTTAGACCTCCGCAGTTGCAATTCAACTTCATGTAGCAACAAAAAAGAATATATTTTAGTAGTATTAAAAACATCTTTGTCTTGGATTCACCATTTGATTTTATTGTGGATCCATTACTTTTCCAAACGATGATACTGGGCATATCACTATTCCTCATAATGAACAGACTACATTTAATTCAATATCACCCAGAAATACCACCCTCCCATGGTTTCGTGTAAAATTAATTGAAAATTGTGTCATGGGTTGCGATAAATTTCTTTATTTTCGTAAAGTTATGTTTGCTTAAATTTTGAGAGCTTTACCACGTGATTTTTGTTTCAAATTTATAATTAACTTCAATTTTCAGTTACACATAGATTTTTTTAAATATTTATATAATTAAAGATCATGGCAAATAACTGAGTAGCCATGATGAAAACCTTTGATTATAGAAGTATACCCTTTGACAAACCTTAATGTAGTTCAAACTTTAAAAAATAAATTAACTATGGTCGAATGTCGACCACTGGGCGTCCACTAGTTTAATATAAAGTCATTAGGATCTTAGTAGACTACGTTTGTATTTCTTGGCGTGGAGAAGTTAAGTAGGCGATTTCCTACCCATACGCAGTACTGCTAGGGAAGTCACGTGTATCACCTAGTTATTCATAAAGACACAAATGCAGATTAATTCGCGAGCGGTTTATATTTCATATTATAATATATTGGCAAATTTCCTCCTGCACAAACTATTTTTTTGATGATAAAATCAGTAAGTAGTTACTTCTTAGCTACTTTAAATAGTTCATTCGTTCATTTATAATACGTGATAAAATTTTAATTTCATACTCTTTTTTATTAGTATTTCAACCACTTACGTAGCATGGATTGGTATTAAAAATGACTGACGTCTGAAATGATATTTGTCAGATGCCATTATCCCTAGCGAAATTTTAATACACTTATACTTGTTCTAATTATTTTAAATGAAAACGGTCCATTTAAACGAATTACATTGTTAAACAAACATTTAAATATATTATAATTTTATATAATACTAGCCTCTGCTCGCTACTTCGTTCGCGTGGAATAGTTACTTGATGCTGACTAACACACAGCGGAAGCTCTAAAAAGGGGAAAAGAACGATTTTGAAATATTCTTTATTGGTGCTCCGCCCTATTTGTCTTAGCGTGATAATATATAGTCTATAACCTTTCTCGATGAATGAGCTATAATATAACCCTGAAAGAATTTTTCAAATCTGACCAGTGTTTCTTGAGATTACCGCCTACAACGTCACAAAGTCATAACGTCAGAAACTCACAAATTTTACCTCTTTATAATAGTAGTATAGACAGTATAGATAATATTTATTTATCTGATGGCTCGATGGATGATAGAAAATGTCATCGCACAAAGATAAATCTCGGAAATAACTCTATCGTACATATTTCTACCTCAAAGCAGCAATCTCGGTATTTAATTTATAACATTTAATTTAAAAGAGTCTATATAAGAACATACGAGTGCTTAAGATATTTTAACTTACAGCTCAGTAGTAAGTATCAAGCTACTAATGATTGACCTCAGTTCAAACTGACTTTTTGACTTTGATTCCAAATATGTAGTTACAAATGCAGTTACTATTTAATATAAGTTATATGTATTGTATAAATACGTCAGATTTATTCACAATTTTAAATAATCAATTCATGGGTACGGTCTTTATAAGAAATAAAATTAGATAGTGGGAGATCGTTATTAATAATTGTATTAAATAGAAGTTCCTTGTAAAAGTTTACAACTTAAATATAATTATAATGTTGTACATAATTTGGGTCTAATAGGCGCACGTGTTATACACAGCCTGTGTAATCAGAATGAAGCGTCGAACTAAATTGTTAATGACCTCAATTTAATGTTCACGGTGTTTTCGAAGTGAGATTATTTACGTATTATTTCAACATTATTGTACCTACAACTTCTAGAGTAAATAAACTCATACAATTTAATAGAAGAAGTTATTTCTTTAGTAAGATAATTATTGACAGTGTTGTTACAAAAAAGTTAAATACGTGTTGATACGTGTACTTTTTATAGAGGTTGCGTTTTAAATGCACCGCGTTCGCTGAATGTTCGCCATCATGTTTTTTTTGTCTTGCTTTGGTGAGGTTAGGTTAGACTTGCGAAAAAAGAATAACATGAACTTGTCTAGGGCAAGCGTAGTGTATTTAGTACGAAACCTTTTTAAAGATAGTATTTAATACGTAACTTTTTTGTAATAACACCGCAGCAAACCTTTAACATGTATATACGCGGTATAGTACCTATATTAAAACATTACCACGTGATTGATAATTATCATAAAGGTTTAAAGGTATATTTACTACATCTACTAACTGTAACTAAAACATAAACTATAGAATTATTAAAATTTCATTCGTCTTCATTTCTGAACTTCAGAATTTATTAATTTAGTTTAATATTCATAGCCATGAACGTACAAACGGTCCCATCGTCGAGAACATAATTCAATAACAGCGAGTTTATGCGTCATACTAAATATGTATAATTTACTAACATTCTAATAATACGAAGTGTTATCCTTATTGACTAATAAATAATTCAAGCAACATAGACTAACAAACGCGATGTATGTTTAATTGGTAGTTACTTGCCAGTTTTATAAATATAACTGTTATCGAAAGTTTACACGAGCAAAGGTTATACCAAAATTAACAAAAACTTAACAGATAATATGATAACTTTGTTTGAAGAGTATACTAGTATGCAGATAGTAAAAGTATATTTCGTAGCTAATAAATATCTCATTAATTCATTAATGTGAAATGTGTAGAAAATGGACTGTGGCGGTTAATGACATCATTCGTCACTAGTCATCATTCTGTGTAGCAGCGCATCAGCTATGCGCGCAGCTTCCGACAATCATTTTCATAACCAAAATTATTAAGACATAAATAACTTTCAAGACGCTAATGAAAAAGTATAAAGCCGTAACACCGAATATAACGTGCTGGTCACGCTCTGCCTTACTTATACAATGTGTTGAGAATGAATGACATGTTTTCCGTGTCGTATCATTATTGTATGGCCACTAACGTAATGTTCATATTCATAGTGGTGCTCGTGACCAGGCGCATGCTTATAAATTATTTAAATCCTATTAAAAAGTTTTGGAGATCATTTATAAAACAAAATGCCAATAGAATTAAAAAATTTAATGTTATTATAAACTTATACGGTGTTACTACAAAAATGTTAAATACGTTGCTTAAATTAAATTCTTGCTTTAAAAATGTTTCGTACTAAATGGACCGCGCTCGCCCAAGTTCGCGTTATCCTTTTTCGCAAGTCTAACCTAACCTAACAAAGCGAGACATAAGAGTGCAAGATTCAGCGAGTACGGTGCATTTAAAACGTAACTTTTTTAAAACAAGTACTCAATATTGATTTAAATTTTTTGTAATAACACCGAGAGAGTTCATAAGTATGTTTGCACAAATCAATCTAAGAAACTATTAGTCTGTTATGAGAAATTATTTTTGCGTTATACACCTGTGGTCGGCAAATCCAATCCAAAAGCTTTTTTTTTCGAACTAATTACGGTATTGGCTTTGCAAGACATTTACAGCTTCACCGGACTACAAATCCAAATATAAACAATACAAGATAGAAGTTCATTCAATGAGCCTTAGTTTAAACTTAAACTTTACTTTGGTAAAGACATATTTATCGAAATAATCCTTACTAAAATGCAAAATTAACTCTGCCTGTCCGTCTGTCATGCTTTTACGCCAAAACTACTGAACCGATTTAAATGAAATTTGGTACACGAGGTAGTCTAGAGCAGTGTTTCCCGACGTGGGGCCCAAGCCCCACTTGCAATTTAAAAATCGACACGACTTTAACCTTTTCGCTTTGGGTTACTTAAATGTAATGTTAGATATCGTTGACAAATTAAAATAAAAGCCTGATTTAAAAAAAAAATGTCGATAATTATTTTCTTTGACTTTACCAAAATATCAATTGGGTAATTAGATTCGTCAAGTAAGTTTTTAATTATAATAAATAAAACTATTTTTGAAGGTTAAAAATTATGTATGGGGAGGGGGGGGGGGGTCATAAAACTGTATAAATGTTAAAGTGGGGCATAACCTTATAAGTTTGGAAAACACTTGTCTAGAGCCTGGGAAAGAACATAGACTACTTTTTAATGCGAAAAAAGAGTTGTGAGGGGTTGAAAAGAGGGATGAAATGTTGTATGGAAGTATCGTAATTTTTAGAGCTAAGAGCTTGGAACTTATTTTTTAGGTTGTTGATTCGATATTAATTAATATGACATTCTAAGTTTGTAAACGTTTTACCCACAAGGGTTTAAAATAACAATAGAAAACAGGAGATTAAATTTTGTATGGAAATATGTACGGTTCCGCATTGATTTGAAAAATTATTTCAGTGTTAAATAGCTCATTTATCGAGGAAGGCTACAGGCTAAGACCAATAGGAGCGTAGCAATTAAGAACGTTTCAAAATCGTGTTTTTTCCCCTTTTAAAAGCTTCTGGTGCGTGCTAGTTAACCCAAAGTCATTATTCTATGTGGACGAAGTCGTGAACAGAAACTACTCGCATTTGCCTTTGATCAATATGCAGTTTATGCTAGCTACTAGGCGTGTTATTTTTGTTTCTAAAAAAATGCATCCTTTCATTAGGCTTGCGTTTCAAAAACAAAGACAAGTTAATAAATAATATTCCGTATCTAAACATTTTTTGAAAGAGCCACAGTTAAATTCGCCTAAAGCGCTCGCCTTAGTATTCCGGTGAAGCTGTAAAGGCCTTGCAAGGCCAATAGCGTAGTCGGTACGAAAAAAAACCATAGTGAAAGACTCGCGAGTGACTTGCAAGCCGCGGTTTGCCTACTCTAGGATATACAATTTGTTACTAAGATCCTAAAAAATCTGAAAAATTACATTTAAAACTAACAAAACCATCAGTCGTATTTAAGTGTAATTATAATAAGAACCTACATCTTAACCACACATCACTACGTCTTTGGTTTTTAATTTCATCTTACTTATGCACTCCAAGTTAGCGAAAATAAAATATGAAGTGAATTTATACACATATACAAGCATTTTCTTTCTTTGATTTGACCATGGCAATATAGATAGCGTAGCTAGGTAGGTTCGTAGCGTTCTGGCGCTACAGTAATTTCCAATACAAGTAGGTATAGAACTTAATTCGTCTGGAACACATTTGGTGCCTGTTATATTGAATTTAGCCCCTTCGTAGATGAAGGTCCGCCCGCTGCGTTTCTGTATGACTACTTATATTTATTTACATTCGGTTCATTTAACAAAGGGCTCGAGTGCACTCGGGTTTGAATCTTGTAATAGTATTATATTAACGCACAAGTTGATTTTCAAATATAAATTACATTCTAGTGACTTATCATTTAATATAATTTAATTGAAAATTGTGATACGAGGAAATTTAACATTATTTCTAGAATATGCAGTTTGCAAAGTTTACTTGGTATAAATGGTTTTTTTTGGGACATTTTACAATTAGTGATTACTCTTCTGAATAATTATTGCTTGATCGAATTCAATATTATAATAATTGTACGTAATGGGTATACTTACGAGTTGTGTATGTACTTTATTAAGTTTAAAAATAATTTTCGTTTATATGAACTAAAAGTATAGTTATTTTAAACAAATATTTATACACAATTAAAACTTGGAACATGGAAAGCGCCTTTTCCCTGAAATCAATATCTCTCAACGTTTTGTGATTGGAGAGCGTCGCGACGCCGTATCCGCCCAATCAACATGGCCGCCGGCGACGCCACGCTTTCACTCCCATCACCCCTCTTAATTTGTATCCTCTCCCTCTTCATAAATTAATCACTTTAATTTTCTACATACAAGAATAATGCGACATAAGATGCAACGTTGTACACATTATATGTAGTTAGGAGTTATACGAATATTATTTCTTTTTTACATTATTCACGATGTTATACAATATTTATCAGATACTTGTAATAATAAACAAAGCAAATCAAAATATCAAAAAATACGACACACTTTTTACAAATCAAGTCATTCGATTAAGAAGCAGATCACTAAGTAATTTTGTGCAAAAAAGTTTTTATTAGTGCAATAATAAAATTCATTGCGACTTAATTCACATGTACATTATGTACATGGTATGAATAAATACTTATATTTTTAGCGATATTTATTGTAATTTCAATACATATAACATGCATAATGCACGCCTACATTAATGCCAGTAATTAAATCTTACATAATAATTTTTAGAGTTACTGAAACATAATATTGCCGCAATTTTACCATTGTTTCGCTATTAATAATGCACTTTAATGTTTATTAAATAATAGGATAGTATATTAGTAATAAATTTAATAAATTCAATCAAATTATCTGAATTTACAATAAACCTAACAACACTAGTAAATTGCTTAATATATTAATCTACGATAACATAAATACGATACAGAATCTACCACTAATGTACAATATATTGATCTCACTTTTTCTTTTAAATGAACACTGATTGTTGAAAATCAACAATGTCTTAAAAAGTTTTCATATCAATTTTTATATCTTTTTCATTTCTTTGATTACTGAACTAACCAGCAATAGTTAGCAAAATAAACAATAGGAAAATAGCTATTTGTAATTTATCCACGTCTTCTATAACAAGACTAAGATAACAGAATCTTAAATTTTTATCTAATACTAGCTAATACCTGCCCGCTAAACTTTGCATCTATAAAAAAATAGCAAAGGGTTAATGGAATTTAAAAAAATAATTGGCCTAGAAAACTATCTATAAAAAATCCTCATCAAATGGTTAGTCCTATGTTCTTCAAGGAAACTTTATATTAATTATCTGTATAATACTTTACTATATATACATACATATACATGGTTATACTCGATAGATAGTACATTTACACAGAATAACTCAAAGTTGAAGCGCAATCGGATGTAAGTGGATAATTTCTTTTAAAATCAAAACCCATCGCAACACGAAACCTCTTTAAAGGTTGGTATTTGAACTCTTTTCTTTTTGGGCTTATAGTGTTTCCGTTTTCAAACATATTCTTACTCAATATTAGGAAACTGCGTGATACATGTTTTTATAAGGACGAGAGTAAAAACCAAAAGAGCATCAATTTGTAATCATGTAAGATATAAAAAAACATACGGCAAGCGTTGCATTTCAACACAAAAACTAAAATGAAGCCAAAAGGTTGTTATTAGTAAAATTACTTCCCTGCCAAGTGTCTGCCACAATTAAAGGTTTGTTTGGAGCGGATGCCGGAACCAAGCGAACACGCGATCCAAAACTCATCTACCTTATGTCGCTATCCAATACGAAATATATGCCTTTAATTTATTGTTCATAATAGTGAAGTACCTGTCGATACAACAATCACTTGAACTGTTTGAACTTGACTTGATAATTTTTTTAAATCAGATCGAAAAAAAACCCGCTCTACCTACTGCAATCATTGAAAAAATACGTAACAGGTAAAAAAATTGTACTTTTATTATGGCATTTTCACGTTATACAATATGTGAACATAGATACATACATACATCTCTCAAGATAAATTTAATTAAATGTCTCCACGTGCCTTTAGAAAATATGTTCGCGTGCCCCAACTAAATCCATACTACCTTATGGATGATTTTGAGAAACTACTTCCGTGCCATGTGTGACAGATGAAGTAGCCCACTCTCGCCACCAACAGCGATCTTTTTTTTATTGCAACGTTTCCATTTTTTTTGTCAACAGGCTCATATCGTGTCCCGATTTATTATGAACGGTGTCTGCGTGAGGTGGCGTGGATGGATTGATTTAGAACGACTCGACGGCGCCGGTTGTCTGGAACTGGATGAAGAACGGGCGGCAATCGAAGACGCAGCCTTACGTGACCAGATAGAGAGGTACAATCAGCGGTTGCGGGATTTTGAAGATAAGCAACGAGCGTACCGTGAGCACGGCGAGGAACTACGAGCACATTCGCACGTTCATGCTCAACGTTGTCACCAAGCTCGACAGCCTCCTCACGCCTCTCATCCTGCGCATCCTCATCCATCCCATCCTGTTCATATCAAGCAGCACTCGCAAGGTGCTCTCATTTCCTAAGCTGTCTTGTCCCAACTCATGAATTTTAAATCTCGTGTCGTATTTCCATATTCAAAATAAAGAACACGTCCCTGATCTCTAAAATAATCATTATACTCATAAAATTTTATGTACATAGGCATACATGTCATTTAGTGTCTATCTATTGTAGAATATGAAATACTTTTAGAACTGAGTGAATTACAACGCAAGAAGTTTGGACGTATCTTGCAATATATCTGAAATCTTTTTAATTACGTAGACACCAAACAATCCAGCATGTATGTACTTATTATATACCCTTGATCATTTACACAACAGCCATTTTAAAACTCCTATATAATAAAGTATTAAAATATTAATTATTCCATATAATACCTGTCAATATTATAAAATATGTAATTTACTAACTCCTTTAAAAATTATGTACTAATATAACGCTTTTAAATATTGTTTGTAAATTTTATTATTACTTTTAAATTCAAGTATTAGACAGACGTCATATTCGGCAAACAGGTTAATACGTTAACCATTAGCCAATTAATATAGTTTATATCATTAGTTAGTTATTTTAATGATTATTTCTCGTTGGCCTTGTTTACTTAGGTATGTTATTTTTAGGTGCAATTTAATAATATTATGGGCATAAAGAACAAATACTTATCACGTAAACTATATTATATTTAATCTCATTACATATAACCCATACATACTAAATATATTAAATTATACAATATGCATTATGTAGTTCTATTTAAATGCAGTAAAAATACATGTCTTTTAAGTGATATAAGGCTTAATTAATTTTACAATTTTACTGTCATATATACCTTATAAATTGGTGTTTTTTTTCGATTCTGGATATTTCTGAACAAAAGTAATCTTAAAATTATTATGTGTTTTCTGCCATTTATGGCAACTGTTATTATTATTATTAAGTTAAATTTACATTCGTACTATGAATAATATAAATGTGATAGTTAGTGTATTATGTGAATAAATATAAATAATAATAAACACCATTGTTTTTTATTTCTCTTGGAGTATGCAAACATGATATGAATGTAAATCTATACTTGTTAATTTATTGATAGTTTACTGACCCTCTTCGAGTTTTAAACGTTACAAGTGAAATTATAGGTAATTAGTCGTCCGGTAAACGTATGTTGGGCCCGACGCAGTGTGTATAGTCTGTTCCCAGTTAGGTCGTTACGCATCAACATGCTGGGGTGAAGCACGAGCGACGCACCTGTGCGCTTTACTCGCGTACGCCCATCCCCGCCTGAACTAAAGCATGAAGTGTGCATAAAACAATTTAGGGTTATCTTTAGAAAATATCACGTATATACTTGCTTAATATATGTGTATGACCAATCTTTAAAGACTTTTATTCATTTAACAGTTCATAAAATAAATTGTATGATATAATTGGGACAACATTGTCAACTGCTTACAAGCTAAGCACAAATAGTACTGTAGTTAGCGAGCGGCTAATAATAACAACCAGTGTTAAAAACCGCTTTGAATTATTTTATGTAGATTTATATCTAAAACAAAAAATGTAATACTATGTCACTTTTGTAAAAAAAAGCAAAAGTAAACGTCTTCAACAGGTGTTTCCATCTTGGGGTGTAAGGGGTGTCAAGTAACATCTTAAAACTTGAGACACCCAAGCCAATCTCATCTGCACGTGGTGCACCCTGCTGATCAACGAACGAGGCAATGGCGATAGCGGGGAGGTAGGGTTATACAGCCCGACTGGGTCGCAATCACCATGTACATGGCGAAAAAGCCCGTCATAGTGACTCGCTTTTGTGCGTCGCGTTTCGGGATCAGCCTGTGCATATCCAGTACCGGGTGACTTTCGTCATTATGGCCGGCATGACAGTGGCGACCGACGATGGATGATCTGTCTCGCGGTGATCGCCACTGTTCTTGGATTGTACTATGCTTACCATCAGGCATAGTGCAGTCACTTTGTCGTGCTTCAATAAAAAAAATAC
Organism: Antheraea mylitta; assembly: GCA_014332785.1. Lineage (NCBI taxonomy): Eukaryota > Metazoa > Arthropoda > Insecta > Lepidoptera > Saturniidae > Antheraea > Antheraea mylitta. Next base: position 8,430,857 of record JACEII010000008.1, read on the forward strand.
TATTCGTAAATTCGATTAGCTGACTAAGAATGCAACCTGAACTTTACAGCTAGGTATACAACTAGCACTCGAGGTTATCTTAAAAATCTTAACTTTATGCAGAGTTGAACTCTCCAATTTTGCGGTGTGGCAACAATGACACCACAGCATCCTAGTTTTATCCACTTTTGGACCCTATTAAATATATTATTGCAGCGACACATCAAGAGTATAGCATCACACAGCAAGAACCGCAACGTAGGACGACTCTGCGTTGCATAACACCTGTGATAGCTCAGTGGTTACTGGTTAACGTGTTCAAGCACCACCTCAATCGACATACGTTTTAATCTTTGTGAATTAGCAGGAGCTTTCTATGAAGAAACATATTGTAAAGAAACCATAGCTAGGTTGTAGATATTTTCTAAGTCCACTTACTCAGCAACCAACCTCAAGTTAAGAACCTGTCACTAGCCACTATGGGTATTTTCCGGCTGTGCTTACGAACCTAGACCACATCATTATTTAAGATCAGGTGCGATTGTGATTAAACCGCAACAAATAAATTAAATATAGCACGATTATTTCGGCTAATATAGAGTAGTATGCGATAAAAATATGGAAATTAAAACTATAGCATATTTTAAGAATTACATTATTAATTTACATTTAATGTAGGTATGGGTCCAGTATGGTGCTAATTCATGGGCTGCTAATTTTAACAATCGTGTTATACAGCGCTGGCATGTCCATGATAGCAGATTTTTTCTTTAGATTCGACTACGCTATTGACCCAGCAAGGTCTTAACAGCTTCATCGGACTACTAAGGCGAGCGCATAAGGCACTCAGCCGATTTTATTTGACAAGTAATTCAAGGGTGCACGGCACACCTCGGCTTGGGCTGTTGCCTGATATGTGCAATTCGAGACCTATCTGAGCTGACGTTCATACGTATATGAGTTGTTGAAACATATATGTGTACCAAGTATACGTACCTCAACAACTCTTATAGATATTTCGTATCGGATAATTATCTAAATTATTTCAGCTCGATAAGGAAAAAAATAAATAAAAATAAAACCCTTCCACTTTCATGTGTAAACGTGCACGTGTGTGAAGGTGATATATGTAATCTTGTCGCAGGGTTGTAAGATTTTGTGTCAATGTATCGCGCGAGCAGCACACTCAAGTGCTCCACGCCGAGGGAACGGACCTAGGCTTGAGCCGCTGCCGAGGGGGGCTTAATCTGGTAAATAATGATAGCAGAGGTCAATTATATTTCACTGGTATCTATGATAGAAGGTTGTATTGATGCATCGCTATTCAGAAACAGTGCGTATCCAACTGCCATTCATTTAAACATTAAGTAGGCTGGTATGGTAATATTTCCCCATATATTAAATTATCTATCTTTCTGTAGTAGTGCCTGCTGCTTTTGGCTCTTTATTATATACAGTCCAATAATTTCGTTGAGTATGAGTAAAATATAATAGTACAGTTCGCGCCAAACTTAACGGTAGATAGTTGCGCAAAACACAAACCTACTTACTTTTGCATATAACAACAAAGCAACATAACAGTCAAAAAGTATCAATTCTAGATTACTACAATAATATTTCACCTTTGTTTGCTATGAAATTCTTGACTATAAGTTCAAACTTACGGTTATATTCAGAGTTGCCAAAAATATTGACAAGTATTGTATGTAGTTATTTTTTAATATTACTTTAAAAGGCATAAGAAATTCATATTATTCGATTTTCAAATATAAAATCAAAGTTTAACTCTGTGTTCATACCTACGGATCTTTTTTGATATTTTTATTTCATATTCTTACAAAAAGATTCATATCAAGAGATTACTGTAAAATTACACGCGGAACTAAGCATTATTATATGAGTTGCAAAACGATGTTATCGCAAGCCTTATTGTGACATACGACATGTTGACCAAATCGAACTATGAGCAGGTACCGTCTTTATTAGACATCATCGATCGACGGATCACTATCACAAAAAAAAACTGGAAGTTTTACATTGCATCGTCGCGTCGGACCCCGGATTCCATTCACAATGAACCGATGATTTATCGGGGTATTCTTTTTGCGCAAAAAGCTGCAGGTCAGTGTTCCAGCGAAGCACCAAAAGGGCATTTCGTGTAATCCGTCCGCGAAGCGTGAGAACTGCAACACGCTGTATGATTTCTCGATTACTCTCATGTAATCTTGAATTTATACAAGATTTAGTAACATTTAAAGGTGGTTTTATATCCCCGTTTATATTTTTTAAATGAAAAAGTTCAGCAACATCCTAATATTTTGAATAGAGTTTTATAAGTTCCTAACGTAAACACTGATCTTTGTACGTTTACTAGGATGGAAGTTTTATCAGTAATAAAGCAATTAGTTCGTTCTTGTCATCACAATTCAAAATTATTAAGAATACTAGCATAAATATTTTATGTCTATAATCAAATGGATTCAACCAAATAGAAATTTATATTACTGTATAAAAAGTGTAATAAACTTTGCCATGTGAGAGTTATAAACGTTTAGTACCGGATTTATAGCAAACATATTTCAAAACTATTAGATCTGTTTTGATCGGCTGTTACGAGAATTTCGCTACTAAATAATATACACCCTCCACATTTCATTATTAAAAAGACTATCAATCACAAATTATGTTTATGTAACTTAGCAAAAAATATCGGTTAACTATGATGAATTTCGACATACATACGATTACGACATTATTTAATACAAAAATACCTGTAATTGTTTATATATTCCATGTCCCGAAAATTACGATGTATAGTGTAACCAAACGATCGTTTAATATGGTATTAAATTAGTATTTAATCAATTGGTATTAAACTCTAGCCTTTTAAGTCCTTAGTTCAACGGAATTTCAAACTATGGAAACTTTCAAATCTTTTTATTTAATACAAATTCTAGATGCCAATCATTTGTTCCAGTCGCATGTAGTTGAGAATAAAATGATAAATACATAGACGTACAACATTGAAACTGCCCTTAAAGAATTCAAATTTATAGAAATAGTACTCACTATAACAGACGATAGTTTGTAAACATTTTTTCTAGTCAATTGTTTTTTCGAATGTTAGGCGATCGCAACTTTATGGAGGTAGACAGCTTCAGAGGACACATTAAGCATATTATACTTGAACAAGCATAAAAGCGTTCAGTACCATTTTGTCAACAGATTTTCATTAGCTTAGTAGCTATAATAAAATAGCTTTAATGTTAGCAATAAAAAATAAGAATATTTTTTTCTTAGATACCATCGACGAAATGAAGCTTACATTTAGAAGTTGATATTCATCACTCTTCATGCTTCTTAGATACGTCAATAATATCTGTGCAATACTCAAGATAATTTTTACCATTAAAAAACATATAGTTTCTATACCTAAATTAACAAGTAAAGAAAAAACTTACTATAGTCAGATTTTGACCACTGTACTAGCAATAGTATTGATAAGTTGTAAGAACAACGTACAAAAGTTACATCTTTAAAAGTTGTACGACTGAATAGTTTATATATCTCCCAGGACCGCTATATGAGTTTGCTGTTAGCGGATCAACGAAATTCCCCATATCATTTATAACTCTCGTTTGATCCATCACTCAAAAATAAAACTCTTTAGACAGTAAGATGATTTTAAACCCGTTTATACGTAATACCCATTTCAATCGTTCCTCATTATAAGGTTTCCCGAAGACACGTGAGTCGACCGGTCTCGTAACACACGTGAATGAACAGCCGTAAGAGGCATATTTGCGGCTTCTTGTCTGAGTAGATATAGAGACAAATATAGACATGACTAGATAGTATAGATATTCTATTTATCCATAGAGCCATATATCGTACAAACTATTAGCAATAGGTTAAGCTTTGAGCATAAAAGAGATACGATATTGGTTTATGTTCGCGTCTTCAATCAAGTTATTTTTGCTTTAAATTATCCTCTGGCAACAGTCCTTTTTTCAGGGTATAAGCACTCTCTGACCTTATCTGTACACCTGATAAAGTGTATGTAAAATCTCATGGTGATGGGGTAAGTAGTTCAAGTGTAATAATCAAATAAACTGACATTCGCATTTGTAATATTGACATACTGACAATTACACGAATGACACGCATAGACACAATATAAATAAAGCGAACGAAAGTTGCAACCCTTATTATTATTGAATATTCATCTTTTCCGTTGCAACTCATAAATTTGCTATAATACTGTATGGGATCCAAAAGTGGATAGAAGTACGATTTTGTGACGTCCTTGTTAACATACCGAGAAATTGGAGAGTTCGACTTCGCATATTACATTTAATTATCGTTGACTATTCAGTATTAACAAATATAGCACATAATATGTAAGATCATGTAATTTTAACAATCTACTAAATCGGTGACTTATACTTCATAACTATTTCCGATATCTAAAGTTGACACTAATTTTAATGAGTTTAATATATACTCTCAATACACAGCAAACTTTTTATTAAACTCGAATGTAGTAATTTCCACGACTAAAAGGAAACGTTAACGTGTATAATATGTCAACATTTTAATCATGTGAACTGGAAATACAAATAAAGCTGTTTGTTTATACAACGAGACTAAATTACAGGACTGCAGAGCGCAGATACATCAAATGTCGAAGTTTTATAGCCGACGGACAGGCAGCGGCACTTTGAAACCGAGTAGCGCCATTACACCCATATGTTTCCTTGAATTAACGTCTGTTTTCTACGAAGAAAACGACTGTCATAAAACTCGTTATAGATACGTGCATAAAACATTATATTAACTGGTTGTTAGTAATAAAAAAAATTATATACAGATTTACTGAAATTAGTCGATAATAATTTCTGGACTGATTATTACGAGCATAACTCTATAAAGATGATTGAAAAAATAATTTATGATTTGACACTTATGGGTAAAAGTTAAAATCGCTTGAGCTAACTAGGGGACACTTTCACGATAACATGATGGGTTCATGTATTTATTTTATTTTGCACGATAATTCGTACACTATTTATATGTTACCTTATTTTAAAGTGTTCAAAATTTCATTTCCGTTAATATAAATGTAATACACACTGCATTAATCAACTAAAGAGTGCATATTAATTGATAATAACATGTTATGCGTGAAATAATAGCGTTTTTTATTTATTATTTATACTTATATTTCTATATTTATATTCATGGTGTCCTGTGTCATATGTAAACAAGAACTGGAAAAATGGAAATGTCTTTATCAATTTTTCCAGGAAACAATTTTTTTTGTTTGAATTCGTGAATAACTTCGGTGTTTTCTCTTTATATATACATTTCTTCTGTACGTGTACGTCACTGAACTCCTCCTAAACGGCTGGACCGATTTTGATGAAATTTTGTGTGCGTGTTCCAGTAGATCTGAGAATGGTTTAGATTGAACACGGTATGTGTCGCTGCGGTCAGAAAAAAACTTTTTTTATTATCAGTATGGAACCATGTCCGCCTGGCCCGCTAGTTTATTATATTACAATGTATTAACATTATTCGAATTTCGTACTAAAGCGTATATAATGTAGTTATATAAAATTGGTGTAAATAATTCGTTATAATATTAAAAAACTATAGGTTACGTTTATTTTATTCCGTATATCACTTTGTTACTTTAATTTACTCCTGTTATATTTTTAAGATATACTTAGGTATATTTATTAGTTTCCAAACATATTACATTATTATAAATAGGTTATAAACGACCATTGTTCTTTTTAGAATGTGCCTACCTTATTTTTGTACTAAGGTACCAAATTATAAAAGGCTATGGAATTTAAAATAATATCTAAACAACTTCTACTTTAGCAATAAAAATTTAAATTCAATTAGCTGCAGGTTCGGTAAGAAAGTCGCTTTTTGGAACTCTAAAAGGTAATTCTGAAAAATAAGTCTAAGTAAGTTTTTTTTTTTTTATTGAAGAACGACATAGTGACTGCACTACGCCTGATGTTAAGCATAGTACAATACAAAAACATCGGCAACCACCGAGAGACATTATCCATCGCCGGTCGCCGCTGAAGCGAGTCACTATGACGGGCTTTTTTGCCATGTACATGGTGGTTGCGACCCAGTCGGGCTGTAAAACCCTACAACCCCGCAAGCACGACATCCAGAAAAATTGTCATGAAGATATCAGAAAAATTTAATATGGGATATTAACTGAAGAAAAAATATTTTGAATAAATAAGAATTATCAAAAAACATAATTTTGATAATAATCTACAGTTGCTTTTTATTTTACTTATGGGGGATTGTAAATAATGAGTTTATAATTATTTATGTGATGAAAAATACAGGATGAAAGTTAAGTGATTAAAAGTTTCGTAAAAATATTAGTAAAAAGGGCTAGATTGGACGTGATTTTCACGTGTGTTTTTATACTAGGGCCTTACATATGAAATTAGTGTTTCTATGGAACTGGTTTATTAATCGCAAATCCAAAAATTCAATACAGCATATAAATAATGAGACGATTTAATTTATATTCGGAACGTTCAATTGGTTACATCCTAAAACTAAATTGAATACATAATGATAACCAATTCTATTACATATCGACATGAAATAATGATTGCAGGTGACGTATCGAGAGAATATTGTCAGCGTAATCCACCGCCACGTGTCGGGATAATCCGAACTAATTGAGAACGCACGCCGCTGATCCAGAGATCATGAGGTGCTCATCCTCTCAGAACCCTAACTATGTTTTATTTCAATTCTCTTTTATAATCATTATAAATCTCATCCGTGTTACATTCACAGAAACTTATATACCTAATTGATACATTTTTAATTATTGTACAACATTACTTTGTATATTGTATCTATAAGATGCAATACGATCACCTTCTTTTTCTTGAACTGACTACGCTATTGACCCAACAAGATTTTAACAGCTTCACCGAACTACTAAGGCGAGCGCTTAGGACACTCAGCCGATTTTCTTTGACAACTAGCTCAAGGGTGCACGGCACACCTCGGCTAGGGCTGTAGCCTGATACGTGTAATTCGCGACCTATCTGAGCTGACCTAAGCTAACTATTCATACATATATGAGTTGTTGGAACATATATGTGTACCAAGTATACTTTTTTTTTCTTGAACTGACTACGCTATTGGCCTTAATTTTTTGGCCTTTACGCTTCACCGGACTACTAAGGCTAGCGCTTAAGGCACTCAGCGGATTTTATATTGGCAACCAGCTCAAGGGTGCACGGCACACTTCGGCTTGGCTGTTGCCTGTTGCATGCAAAATCGCGACCTATCTTAGCTAACCTAGCTAACTATTCATATATGTTTGAGTTGTTGAAACGTATATGTGTACCAAGCATATATGCCTCAACAACTCCATATATTTTTATCGAAAAATTCAGAGTTTTTCAGTTCAATAAGGGGAAAAAAGTAAACTCTTCCACCAAAATGTTGCACGTGTGTGGGGGTGATCGTGTAGTGTTGTAGCAGTAATGTATTGGTGTGTCACCGTATCGCTCAAGCAACGCACTCAAGGGCTCCCTACCGAGGGATCGAACCTAGGCTTGAGCCGCTGCCGTGGAAGGCCTAATCGGGTGTGCGGGAGAGAAGTTAACTCCCAGACCACGGCGGCGCGATCTGTGGTTACGCGGGTGTGGGCGTGAGCACGCTCTGTTTCGAGGGATAGGCTGATACTGATCGTACGCTGACGTGATATTATAAGGAGGGTCGGTAAAGATGTGTCGCGGACGTCTTTTATATCGCCCAGCGTTGGGTACGGGTTCGTAGTTTGCGGTGGATACCACTAACGGACTGGGATGATTCGCGGCTCGCTCGAAATAACTACTCGTAAGTGATTTTATATACGCCCAGATGGACGGCATCTCCAGGTCTCTGTGGAGATCCGCATTCCGGACGTACCAAGGGGCACCGGTGATTTTACGCAGAACCCGGTTCTGCAGAATCTGAAGTTTTCCAAAATTATTCGCGTGGTACCAAGCATACATACCTCAACAACTCTTATATATATTTCGTATCGGATAATTTTCTAAACTATTTCAGTTCGATTAGTGAAAGAAGCATAACTCTTCCTCTTTCATGTGTAAGCGTGTTTGCGTGCACATATGGGAGTGATATGTGTAATATTGTTGCAGGGATATAAGATTTTGTGTCACTGTATCGCGCGAGCTGCACACTCAAGGGCTCCACGCCGAAGGAACGGACCCAGGCTTGAGCCGCAGCAGAGGGGGGCTTAATCTGGTAATATGATCACGTTACGATACGAATAAGACATAATAAGAATGTAAATCTAACGTGTCTGTACTTTTTCGAGTTTCGGAAAAAAAATGCAGTGACAAAATACATTTCAACCATTTTTAGAAATACCTATCTGTCTATCACATAACTGCTAAAGTACTTGGTTCACGATAAAACCTCACCAAGAAAATCATAAAACATCATCGATAATACCATAGTCTTTGTTTTCGGTCTTCGGGTTTTCGGTCCACTCTATTAAAAGTTATTGTAATTTTAACGACGAGGCGATTTTAGTACGAGAGAAAAGTAAATAAGTAAATGGGCTTAATACATTCAGAAGATTTTATTAGTCACTGTTTTTTCCATTAGGTTCCACGTGGACGGAGTCGCGGGCACAGCTAGTACTGAATATTTAATATTTAAAAAATCTATATACAGTCATTTCATTAATGAACGGGTAAGGCTTTAAGTGTTTATATATAGTGACAGGATCACAAACATTTGCCTGTACTCTAGAAGAAGAGTTACGCTCAAGGTAAATAATAGATGACAGTCCCGGAACTAGGCGATGTAAATCGGGGCACCTGTTTGCGAGCGGCAATTTCAGGGTGTACCAAAATTATGATATAATATGATTGAACATAAAAAATTGCACCACGAAGCGCCTAGCATACGGAAGTTTGGTTGGTTTACCGTCGACTTGTAAGAAAAATGCTCTACACAGGCCCATACTACAAATTAACTTGAGCACCAATGCACTAGTGAATTTGTGGATGCGAGTTGCCGATTTGAGATTTGCCGTATTAAAATTTGAAGTATTTGTATTTAAATTAGGTGAAAGATTTTTGAAACATATTTTAAACGTTGGAGAGAGGCGTCAAATATTCCCCAATGGTAGTGAATACATGGTATATATGGTATTCATAGACTCAATATGTTGCGATGTCCAGCGTTAAACGCAGCGGTAGTGGTTAGGATGTGGTTGATAATTGATATTATCATACTCACTTGTTTGTGCCACGATTATCAACTGAACTTAATTTTTAATTGTAAAACGAAATCAAGAGGAGTGGCTATTACGTTGACCTACCGGTGTACCATGCAATGGGAATAGTTTTTTTGATCTAAGGATAGTAGATATTGAGACAGGCATTGAGAAAGACTCTAGCACAATCATTGTTGAATATAAAAATCCAAGATTCACACTCTTCGTCTCAAATCCTACCACATATTTTATTTTTATTGTAGAACAGGAAAGTGACTGCACTGTGCCTGATGGTGAGCACTGTACAATCCAAAAAGAACGGCGACCACCGAGACACGACGTCCCTTGCCAGTCGCCGCTGTCACGCCGGCCTTCGAATATGTCTCTTCACGTTACGCTTGAAGGACCCCATGTTATAGGATGGAGGAAACACACTGGCCGGGAGATTGTTCTACAGTTTCACGGTAAGGCAAAGATAAGAAGTTGCGAATTTTTTAGTTCGTGCCCAGATAAGATTTGCAATAAAACTATGGCTCCGAAGCCCAGCGGGCATGGTTCGGTTATGAAAAGGAGAGGAAGGTATTAAATTAAATACTTCTGCAGAACACTCGCCATGATACAGGCGGTAGAACACGCTCATTGAGGCAATATCTCTGCGTAACTGAAGCAGCCCTATAAACTATGTAATGTCTGCATCTAACAAGGCGGACAAACCGTCTCTGCAACCTGTCCAAGGCATCTAGTAGGTACTTGGTGGTACCATCACAGAAATGCGAACAGTATTCCACGCAAGGCCGAACTTGTGCCTCATAAAGGAGATATAGCTGATCATGCGTAAAAAAGTCGCACCCTGTTTAGGATTCCGAATCAATATGCACACAATTAAAAATTATGCACTCGATTCAAATAGTCTCGCGTCACTTGCGTCCTTGTAAAAACAACTTTAAATCATTGGCGTAAGGTTCAATTTTCAAAATTATAAGTTTGTCGCATAACTATATCCACGTACGTATATTGGAGAGTTTTTGCTGCCAATTTTGAGCGCTACTTTTATTCGAGACTGTCGATTGAGTTTTTATATGTCAATGGCCATAATGCTATACTTTCATCATAGTGTTTCCCATCACCAAAACCATAGGCTCATCATGGGATGTAAACCTGCATTGACTGATAATGTTCACACACATTGTCTATCAACCGTAAGTGCTATAAAACTTATTCCATTTCATCAAATGAAGCATATTAGCCACCACTCTCAAATAATATAATAATAAGGTTCGCGCATATATACAAAATCAAATAAAAATACAGTTAAAAATGTCATAGACTGTGGAATATAGCGAACTTTATTCGGGCAGTTATTCGTGGTTAAAGCATAGTAAGATGATAGAACTTTTCTGGCTATATATTGCACTAGGAGATCGCGAATATAAGAAACACTGTAAAATAGAACAGGTAATAATAACATTATAGATGGTAGAGGCACGCCGAAGCTTATGTGGTTTCGGAATGAATGGTTCGCCCGCGGTAGTACCACCCTCTCACAGATAACCGACGTGAAGTAACAGTGTCTGTATTGTTGCGTTTCGTTCGGTCAGTGAGAGCGCCGGAAGCTCACCGCCTCTGATTCCATCCCCTCCCCCGAAACACAGACTGGCAACACACTTGGCTCCTCTGGTGCTGGTAGTGTATATGGACGGCGGTGACCACTTAACATCAAGTAACCCACCTGTTCATTTGCCTCCTATGACATAAAAAAATAATAATAATGTATTCCATATCATTCTCTCATACGTTACATCCTATATATCTATTTGTTTGTTCCATTTTAATATCGCTTCCCATTGCAGCGAGTTTCAAGCCACAACGGAGCTAAAAAGTTTCTCTTCAATAAATTTAGTTATATGTGTTCCCAGGTCCTTTTTGGGGCACACTAATTATGTTAGTTAGAAAATTGCAAGTTCGTATTTTTTTTTTTGGATCCTCTACTACAGAGACAAACCACTGTGCGACGCAATAACGTTTCAAGAAAAAAGGTTTAGTTTTTAATTGGGATAATTTTGACCTATTAAAAAATCCAATAATCAATTTTTGTAAAGGTTACTAAGATTTACTTTTTTCAAATCCTCTCATATTATTTAGTTTTTATGGCAATTTTTCAATATTTTCTAAATTCTTCAAGGACACTACATACATCCTCAAAATAACCCCACTAAAATTCTTGTTAAGAATATATCTATATGTACAGAATAACATGTATTAAATCGAAAAAATTGTAATTATCTGTTCGCTTTCTTCACTCTATCGTACCCAAATTATTCAGAGAGTTGCGCCTATACATTTTACTTCTCTATATATATTGCAGATTTTTATTAAACCATGTTTTTTTTTTCTTTTTCGGAACTTGAGGGATACGGACCAAATTTTTGAGGAATTTAGACAATTGACTTTGGCAACGCCGAAGACATAGAGATGCAACATCTGTAATTAAAATAATCGATGCTTCTATAAACATCGATTCTTATGAATGTTAATTTGATGTTTTAGTAACCAAAATGAAACATACATATGAGGAAAATATTTTTAAAAAACAAATAAAAATATTGCAAAAAAGAATTTAAAAATAATAATTCTGACAACTTCGTACGCAGTAAGCGCAATTTAATTAAAAACAGAGATTAAAAAGGATCTCAAAATGATTTGATAAATATTAACTAGGGTTTACTAATAAAAAACATCGATTTTATGAACGATATATCGATATTTAATCAATGTTATAGAAAAAAAATGTGTGTGTACATTTGTACACGCGTTAGAAGTTATATTTCTTTGGCGTAACAAGATAAAAATCTTTTATTTAAAAAAAAATCTTTTGCTTTATTCTACGTTTGTGGAAAAAACGACATTAACAATAGAAAAAAGGTATTTAATACATTAAAAAATTTAATAGTAAGAAATTCAAACTACAAATACAAAGTAACAAAATGTTGACTGTAGCTAACTACAGGGTGTCGGTTTTTCGTGACTGTGTGCGCGCGCATCGTAAAAATTTACTCTCATCATTTTTTCCTAACTCGCCAAAAGAAGTATAACTTCAAAATTGGTTGCCTGTACAGTTGGCTTAGGGACGACAATTTTACCTAATAACGTCATAAGAATCCATTGATTATAAATTGTAGACTTTATGAATTGGATAGAACGCTCGGTTTAGGCGGAAGGTGACAACGAGCCATGCTATTCGACTGGCCAGCGTTCATCGATTTATAAGACGTTATCACGTCAAAAATGGAAAAATAATAAATATGATGCAAATGTTGACATACACACACAAGTATACCAACAAGGTCCCTTATATTTGTTTCACGAAATAGAATTTAAAAAACAATATTTCTGTAAATGTTATGCCTAGTTAGCTGTTCGTTTCTTGATATAGTCTATTTCTAACATCAACAGCAAATAACACAGTAGACGGTACTACGCATACAAAACATCATTTATAAAAAGCGTTCATCTTCGATGTCAGGGTTTTCAATATAACTATTAAATTATGATACAACAAATTTGAGTATAAACGATAGATCAGTGTTTTAAAACATTGACGTATCATTTGTATCTTTGCGACTGATTAAGGAAACGAGTGGGTAAGGAATACAACAGCTGCTGCTATCCATCACAAAACATTGCTTTTAAACATCGTTCATACTTTCGGCTGAGTGCATTAAGCGATCTGTAGTAGTCCGGTGAAGCTGTAAAGACTTTCCCAGGCCAATAGCGTAGTCAGTTCGAAAAAAAATTGTTCCCATAGAGCAGCGATATATCGTCGATGTTAGGAGTTTTTAAGCAACAATATTTAGGAACGATACATCATATTTCAAAACATCGATGTATCGTTTTCATCCCTATGAATACACCATCAATAGATAGGAGAGTAAACAGTTTTTACGGTTTTTACTAAAGGTGATTATAATACCTAGGTAGCTAAATAATCATGAGTGAAGAAACGGCTAGTAATGTAAAAGAAACAAGGGAGTTATACTCGATGTTTCATCAAGAATACATAATTATGGCAGAATAGTATGTTTTTTGTATTTCATTTAAAAGTTCCAAGTACATACTTTATAATCATTCATCTATATTTATTCCAGCCGTATGTTGCAAACAGAAAACTTACAAGGCATTTATGTAATACCATCTTATGAAAACTCATTTCGTAAGTATATAACTGTATAATTACATTGAGGTAACAAGAAACGGAAACATGCATTCCGTTGTCATACTAAAATTACTAGTCTCTAATGAAAAAGTAAATATCCAATTTAAAGACAATTTTGTATAGAGAAGATCTCTTCTATTTGATTTGGAATCATTAAAGCAATTCAGATGTGTGTGTTTGCATGAATCAAAATTTATTTGAGACTTTTTTTTCGTTACATATTCTTTTTATTGAAGCACTACTATACCTAACGAAAAGCACAGTGCAATCTAGAAGTTATGGACATCATAAGGATATGTACAATTCAGTCTCGGTTATCACTCATGTTTATCTATAAACACTCCACCTGTATAAATATCGGCTGATCCAGAAACATGCAAAATTGTCACTATGACAGGTATATACCATTTATGACTAATCAGGTATAAGACCCTAGGGACTCAATTATTTAATTAACATGGGCTGATGGGTTGATTAGAATGGGAAAGGGCATATTAAAAGCTTAAATAAAAATATCTTAGTTAATACTCTATAGGTTTTAGTATGTCACCGTAATTTCAATGGATGGTAAATGATGACTTGGTCCAAGATAGTAAATATGCTAAACTTAGAGGAAAACTGGCTCTCAAGTGCTGCTGGCAGAATATCCTAGACTATTCTGCACTAGACAGAAAATCCTTTAGCTTGTTTACCATCATGGACCAGACCAGAAATTAAAAAAATGAAACAATGAAGTATTAAAAACAGCCTATAAGTTTCAAACTTTTGTCTCTAAAAATGGCAATACTTCCATACAACATTCATCCCCCTTTCAACCCTTTTTTCACAATAAAAAGTAGCCGATGTCCTTTCCCTGGCTCTAACTATCTGTATGCCAAATGTCATTTAAATCAGTTCAGTAGATTTGGAGTGAAAATGTGACAGACAGACAGAGATTTTTGTTTCACATTTATAATATTAGTAAAAATTTAAACATTGTAGAGATGGTATTTTTAATATACTGACGTCATTCAATTGTTGTCATTATTAACTTCAGATTTAGAAAATTTTCTTTGTTTTCAAATTGACCCAAGCACATTTATCGCATCTCATAAGTCATAACTAAAATAAAAATGGTTATAGGTTGACTGCTTTCTTGATCCAGATTTATACTGTGTTCCGATGCAATTCCTGGTTTTTGAGATTTATTGCTTCATTTGTTTATGGGAGAACACTACTCTATTTAATGTATACACTGTCAGAGTTAGGATCAAAATTAGTACAATTTTCATCTTCAGGAATGTCAATAATACTGATTTTACAATCTAATTAAACATTTATGTATCTGCATTTTATTTAAATGTTTTTTACAGTTTGGTTTGGAGTCATTTTTGTAAGGTCTGGTTTATATGAAGGTGGAATATTCAGATTTACTCTCACACTACCAGATAAATTTCCAGATGATGAAATTCCTGTAAGTATAAAATCATTTGTGTGTTAGCTATAGGTTATGCTAATTTTGTCAGAGGACCAATAATAAAGATTGGTGGTAAATGACAATACATAGATTATGTAAGAACAAATTTATTAACTAGAAGCATTCTCATGATAGGTTTATACATATAAAAATGTATATTATTAAAATCAAGGTATATACATATTGGAATCTATAACCTGATCACTTAAACCTCCATCGGTGTTATTACAAAAAAGTTAAATACTTGGTTTAAAAAAGGTTTTGTAAGAAATGCACCGCGCTCATCCGAAGCAAGATCGCGTTATCCTTTTTTCGCAAGTCTAACCTAACCTAACCAAAGCGAGACAAAAGAGCAAAACGGCGAACATTCACAGAGAGATCTTTTTAAAGCAAGCATTCAAATCGTGCTTAACTTTTTTGTAATAACACCGTATAAGATACATCAAATTAATATTCCATAGTAATTTATACCATAACAAGGCCTACAGAAAAACTGACAGTATGTGTCTCCCTCCTAAACACATCCTAGAGCAGCAATACTCAACCTGTCTGTTAGCACACCCAATTATTTTAAATTTCATGCCCATCACAAAAACTATGAGCACACTGAATAAATCAAGTAGATCCTAAATAACCAGACCAAAATGCATTTCTTATGATATAAGGGTTATTCACCAACCTTGTTTCATTAGACAACACTTTTCACTACATAATACGTGCTTAATTTGAAATTAGGTTTTTCTTATTTAAAACTTAAATATTTGTAGTTTGCTGCCCGCTACACCATGAGTGAAAAGTGTTTGAGGCCCCTTTAAGAAAAGATTAAGTGCCAAATATAACTTGACACACAAACCATTTATTGTCCTAGAAAGAAGACAAATAGAAGTATGAAGAAAATATATGTCTATAAATATCTTGTTAGCAGATATCACACATTAAAAATTCCAAATAATAAAAAAGCCATTCATATAACAAGATGTACAAAGCTTCTATTAATTTGTTGAACAGGTAATATCAAATTGCCAAAAAATTATTACAAAGCGGCTAAATCAAATATGATACCACAATAATAAATACACAACTCATGCAAAGGTGGAGTAGGTTATTGGTGCTGTAATTTTACTTTACTTTTGGACGTATTAACCTCCAACAACTTGATCATAAATTAAAACTAAAAGAATTACTATTTATAGAGTATTTCATAAATATTTAAGATTTTAGTGTTGTTTTACTAATTTTTCAGGTTTTGACATTTACATCACAAGTGTACCATCCAGCTGTCGATGCAAATACAGGTGTACTTAATCTAAATGTAGTTTTCCCACAATGGGATAGAAAACAAAATCATATATGGCAAATATTAAAATATTTACATTGGATATTTCATAATTTGAACATGAAAGTACCTACAAATATAGAGGCCTCAGTTACGTGAGTATATTATTAAATTTTTCATTACAATTTTTATCTTATAAGCTTTATAAATTATTGTACATAGTGAGTATTCAGTCAAAGATAGGTAAAGCAAAGTCTTATTTGTATTTTTCAAGATTTAAACACTATTAAATGATTTTTCTTATATATATATATATGTTACAATATAAGATTGTGTTCTATAGTGTTTTCGAATAAAGGAGGGTCGATTTTGACAGCCTATGGTAGGCATGTTATGGGTAGGCATGTTATGGCCGGTCCATGTAACCTATTGCTAAATATTCAGTGATTGATGCCAAATAAACAGTGCAAGTCACATGGTTGAGCGAAAGCCAAAATTGTAAAATTTGATTAATAAAATAAATGGTTAGTAGTGCAAACATGTGCATTACGTTTCACAGTCACCTCTTAAAGGTTTGGTGGCCAGATGACTGGTTCAGTTAACAATTACACAATATCTGTACAGTGAACGGCCTATTCACAGAGAATATTGCCACTCTAAAAGAAAGTACACAAGAGAAACTTATGTACTCTCTTGTTTACTTTCTTTTAGGGCGGCAATATTCTCTGTGAGTATGCTGTTCAATGTACCTCTAAAATTCAACTAATATAAGAGCTTAAAGTGTATGATTACAAGCAATGTCGATTGTTCATTAACTGGATTTTGGAGAATTTTGAAATGGAGCCGAAGAATCATTTGTAAAGGTAAGATGCATCTTTTGGATGAATGGTTATGTTGATACGCATATTTACCATATATGGCTCGATGCCACCAACAATATGGGGTTCACCAAATTCTAATTAACCCAAAAAAGTTACAGATAGGTATAGATTTTGGCTGAATCTATATTGTAGAGTTGTTGAAAATTGGATGGTACTTGGCCCATTCAAATTAGAAAATAATTAATACCTCATATACAGCTTGTTTTATTCAATTTCAAAATCGACCTGCCATTTTTGGAAAACTCTTTACAACAATTTGCTGTTATTAGAAAATATATAAAACGAATAAATTATATCCTATTATGTTAATTTAATTTCACAGGTGGCATTATATCAAGTATGTTTTCTTTATTATAGGTACAAAACAAATAGAAAACTATTTTTAGAGAAGGTGAGAGAATGTGTTATGTCAAGTATTGATCATATCTATGATGATCCACCAGTTGAAGATAAACATTACATAACATTTAAACCTTATAATCCTGAAGTACATGATTCTGCAAAGGATGTTATGCTTAAATCACCTAGTGTTAGTGAAGGCGCAACTTTGGGAATATCCTGGGTTCAACAAGGGTCCATTCAACCGTTCTCCAAGGAAGAATCACAAAAATAATCTATCTAAAACTATTTAAAAGTGCATTTCAATTTTATGCACAAATACTCTCCATGAAACTTCCTAATCAGCCATAAATAACTTCTGTGATAAAGTTTAATTAGTGGTTACTATAAAATACATTATATTGTTGCAAACTAAATAATTCTTTAAATTGTTAAGTCATTAATATTAAATTAGGCAATCTCAAGCTGATATAAAAATAACAGATATTTTTAACTTTTTTTTTCTCGAACTGACTACCCTATTGACCTAGCAAGGTCTTAACAGCTTCACCGGACTATGAATTATATTTGTAACGATTAATATGGATTTAATGGTTTTCGCTTTTTATTCCACGTTTTTATAAAAAATCGCATCAGTTAAATGTAATCTCTTTAGTTAACTAAAATCAACTTTGTTGCACCCTTGCAGCACTATGAGGAGTGCTCATATTTCTATGATTGAATTATCTTCTTGCTAGGATCCTTGCAATTAACGAATGCTCTGTTTGTATTTTTATATCAGTTTGAATTTGTACACAATATTTATTTTTCTAATTATTTTACATGGATAACTTGTTGTTTAATGTATCTATAAAGTATCACATAGGTTTATAAGAATAATTATAACAGTTAAAAAGAATCAGGTGTATCATTTAACTTTAAATTATACTTCTTTATAGTTTCATATAACCAACATTGATCTAATTCATATTCTTTACCGTCCCACACAAAATGCGTTGGAGATTGTGTTTCTGCTCCTTGAAATTTAAAATATTTACTTAATTCTATTGCGAGTTTTGATTTTATTAAACCAATCCCACCATATTTATCATCAGCGGGATGATACACTCTACCAGTTTTAGGTAACATATAAATTTTTTCAGGTATAAATTTAGTGTTCAACAAATCACCAGCATATCCATAAGTCAAAATATGCCCGCTATTCTCTTTTATGATTTGCGTATACACAATAGGCACATCATCACATCTAATGTAATTTCTTTCCCTTCCACACAAAGATATAAACGGAAATTCATCATTGTATCGTCCAGTATTGTTCAATCGTATACGTTTAAAGAAAAACTCTAAAAATTTCTTTTCTTTGAAACATGAAGTAAAGTTCTTCATTTTAGCATCGTCCAAGAATAACTGAAAATTAAGGGATTTATTACATAACCGGCAACACCCGCTAATACGAACATTTATACTATATATATAATACAATAAAACCTACTCTATGATTATAAATATGAATAATTTAGCTTTTTGGTAATGAAAATATTATTAGAATGAAATCGATACCCCCGAAGATAACCTACAACTGTAATGAGAAACTTAACCAGTACAATATGAATAATATTCTTATATAAAAATTACATCTATTTTTTATATCCAAGTCAACCAACATGTTGGTATATAGTACAATCTCTTTAATATTATTACCAGGTTAAGTTTTCATGATGTTTAACACATATCCGATAAAAAATTCTCGTCACAAAACACTTTCCGATTATGATAAGAGATGCCCTGCATTCTCATGAATGCCTCTAAATTAGGCAACCTCTTTATGATAGGTGTAGTCCGAGTAGTTTAAGGTCGTCGACAAAAGCTCTAGTACTTAATTTCGAATACTATTTAAAGGACTATTTTAAGAGTGTTCCAAGCTTTCAATCACCATGTGAACTAAAAGGCAATAGCTGCCTTTAACGTCTATAATGTCGCATTTATTATACAACGTACAATACTAAAACAATTCATTCATTTCAACATTTATGCATGGCGCAACTAATTAAGTGAATTCGGTGATACATTTAGAGATGCGTAACGGTGAACACTTTATTGATATTCCCCAAGTGCATCGGAAGCCATTATTAGTCCGGTGAAGCTGATAAGACCTTGATAGGTCAATAGTGTAGTTCGAAAAAAAAAATCGGAAGCCAGGATCGATGTGGCGTGACTAAATATAATCCCGTCAGGGTACAGCGCTGTTGCCTAAATAAGCAAGACAGATTTTTTGGTGCTATCTGTAACTTCTATTAATTACAGTGGAGAAGCAGTTATCTGTGAAATGTCCAAGTGAACAACACGATTTTGAAGTAAAACTTCTTTACGCACGTTTGACTTTGGGAGTAAGCTGATGAATACGTGACGAGAGCGTTACCAAAAGTGTGATCGGGCGAGGCGAATGGAAGTTGAGCTATATAAGTTCGTGAAGACTGAAAGAATTACGTTTCGTGTTATTAATGGAAAACCATAATAAATCTAAATATTTGTAGGAACTACTATTCTTGCAGACTTACAAATGTCGAAAGGACTTTATTTGGATTTGAAACTCACTAGAATTACTCTGCCACAGTGCATTGCAATTGTGTAGCTATTTTCTCACAACAAGCTTTTTTGAGTACACTTTCACTACCTAATAAAATGGTGGTCTCATTTTAAAATCAGCCAAAAGAGCCATTCTCAAAAAGCTTCACCGTGCCAGTTTTATATATTAAATTTCCTTTGTTTTTACTAATTACATAACAATGATGGATAATAATAGTTTTTCTTATTTTATCTAGTAATCTCACAACTGAGAAACAGCCTTTTCTTACCAAGAGAACAAAAGGGTTAATTCACCGCGTTACCTCATGACTCTTTTGGAAATTTTTAAACGTCGAATATTCGATACACTGAACATCGTAGTTATATTCTTCTATTTCTATACATTATATCATTTAATAAGAATGTAAATCTAATGTGTCTGTAACTTTATGATTATTGTGAAAAAAATTGTTGCAGGTGTCTGGGAATAAGTAATAATAATTTTTGTAAGTAAGAAAGAAAAGTAGATATGTAAATGGACATAATGTCGGTACAAACGTTCGAAAACAGTACACTCACGAAACATGCGCATCGACGAAAGGTTTTAAAAGATATTCAATAGGCAGCACCGCGAAAACCGCTTTAGGGGTTTCGTCGATGTGCATGTTTGGGTGAGTGTGCAGGTACGAGCTTTTATAGGTAGGTTCCGTACTGTTTCTCATATGTATAGTGTAGGTATAGGCTATATAGAATTAGGCTAAGACCAATAAAATCAGAACAACAATGAAGAATATTTCGCAATCGGGATTTTTTCTTCTTGAGCACTTCCGAAATTTGCAACGAGTTAGTATTAGCCGAAAGTAACGATTTCACGCGGCCAAAGTCGCGAGCAGAAACTAGTCGATACAATAAAAATATTTTACAATCTTTAAGCTTTTCTCCGTATATCGGTTATCAACTGATAGTGTTCATATATCTGGTGAACTTTATACACTGAATAAACTAATTCCAATAAGTACAGAAATGAAGGAGAAATTCACAACATTTATTGGAGTATAGCTAGGTATGCCGTAAAAAATATTCCCATTTATTATAGGTAGCCAGAAGATCAGAGAATTTGGTTTTTTGGATTAAAAGTTCAAAGGTTACCTACCATACCTTGATGATCTATGTAATAAAAATATTCTCTAATTTTTGGTTCCGGTTCTTGTCCTTGTATATATTGAAGTAATCTTTTCTGGACGTGCACATTTTGTTTTAATTTAATGAGAAAAGTAGATCGATATATCATTACTACACACGTCAAATAGAAAAATACAAAGATGAATTTTTGGCACTGACTTTTTGTTTATATTTATCAAGAGACTATACGTATAGAGCCAAAGAGAAGAAAATATATAGTATTACGGTTAATGGTATACACGTTATAGTCTATCTGACAAAACTTCTAATACGTATTTATTATTATTCTTATTAGTGTCTGTGTAACTATACATACGTATATATATAGTTTTCAAATGTAGTCCGGTGAAGCTGTTAAGACCTTGCTGGGTCAATAGCGTAGTCATTTCGAAAAAAAAAAAAGTTTTCATAACATATATAGGACCACAGAGTATAGGACTGTATGTTTTTCTTGGAATATAAAATGAAGTATATAACCCTATTTACAATCCAATTTTAATATATAACCTGTAGTGTTTACATTCCATAATGTAGAACAAAATTCAAAAGGGACAGCACTAGAGGTGAGTAGTTCCGGACCGTAATAGTTCCTGGAACTATGTCCGGAGACGGAACGACATCGGTCCAATCCGAGATGTCAAATATAATAGTTCCATAGTTCCACAAAACATGTTCTGTCAAGACGAATTTCCGAACATGTTGCAAGCCGACCGTAGAGCCGATCGAAAGCAATCGAGTCCTGCCGAACCGGAACCGAGTAAATACGAGTGTGGCTGTCTCATTTCAAAACCTAGTAAGAGACACTTATAATATTACATAATTTTATAAAACTAATAAGTTCCTACAAAATACAAATCACACCAGCGATAAAAACTCACAAATAAGTAGATATTTTTAAACGTTGATACCTAATAAATGATACATTCACTGTCTCGTAACCACTTAAAAACCTAATAAGTTATTTTAACCATCACAAAACCTAGTACTTCTCTGAGACTTACTAGATCTATAAATTGTTAAAGAAACTAACTAGGTTTTTAAACATGAGCAAGCACAATGAAATACAGGTGTTTGGGGCCTTCAGTATTAATAATTACACAGGCTCTCCTTTTACTTGGTGATGAATAATGACGGTAGGCGTGCGAACGAAATACGACTAAGTAATCGGAATAAAAGAACTTAAAATATCTAAGTAATGGGAATACTTTTAAAAGAACTGAAAATATTTACCTATCTAACTATTAGGGATGTAAAACGCTTGATGTATAAGGAAGAACTAAGAAAGCATAGCGACGATATTTCAATGTCTGAAGAAATAAAACAAGCAAAGAATCAAATTACGTATATATCAATGGTTTTACAGAAAGTAATGTTTTTCATGAGTCGTTTGGTTACTTTTAATTTAAATTCTCCTGTAAAATTTAGTTTTAATAGCTTACTAGGTTTTGAAATAGGACAGCCGACTCAAATAGTTGGATTGAAACGTTCCGTATTCTGTTATACAATAATGATCCGCAATACTTTGCGTTAAGGACGACATTGCTTTATTGATACTTATTAATTTAATTTTTCTTGTGCTCATGCACTTGACTCCCTCTAAGGGTCCCATTTCACTTAAAGTAAATATTATTTATTATATATATATATATATATATATATATATATATATATATATATATAT
>JACEII010000008.1:8453733-8524670 GCA_014332785.1 Antheraea mylitta
TATATATATATATATATATATATATATATATATATATATATATATATATATTTGAGGTATGTCTGTTTAGCAAACATATGTTTTAATAACAAATATAAATATGAATATGTAGCTTAGCTTAAGTTAGCTCAGATACATCGCGAATTGTACTTAGTCCGGTGAAGCTGTTAAGGCCTTGCTAGATCCAGGGTGTACCGTGCACCCTTGAGCTAGTTGTCGAAATAAAATCAGCCGAGTGCTTTAAACGCTTGCCTTTGTAGTCCGGCGAAGCTGCTAAGACTTTGCTAAGTCAGTAGCGTAGTCAGTTCGCAAAAAAAAACATTTTAAATGGCAGACACGCTACACCACGCCCCCTACGGAGAAAGAAACGCTATGAGCATAAATATATATATATTATATAGCAAAACATTATTCACATATTTGTAATCAGTAGTATTTATATATAGTATTTATATATATAATAGTAGTATATTAGTATTACATTACATTTAGTATAAAAAAAAACTATAAAAATGAAAACTAAACCAAAATTGTACAATACAAACTCTATGTTAAAAATACATTTAAAAAATATATAATACCATTAACAATAAATAACCAATAAAAGTAATATGGACCTATTTGTATACTGATTGTATTGTAGTTCCGGTTCGTTATAGTTCCGGGAACTGTGTGCGCACCTGGAACGATCACAATATAATCTTAAGCGTTATATGAAGTCGTTCCACAGTTCCATACAGTTCCACATATCCATGTTCGGCAAATAGTTCCGGGAACTATGTGCGCACCTGGAACGATCACGGTATAATCTTAGGCGTCAAATGAAGTCGTTCCACAGTTCCATACAGTTACACATGTCCATGTTCGGCATGTTCTATTAACGATATTCCGAACATGTTACAAAACAATAAAGAACCGATCGTTATTTTTTTTTTTAATGACTACGCTATTGACCCAGCATGGTCTTAACAGCTTCACCGGACTACTAAGGCGAGCGCTTAATGCACTCAGCCGATTTTATTTTGGCAACCAGCTCAAGGGTGCACGGCACACCTCGGCTTGGCTGTTGCCTGTTGCATGCAAAATCGTGAGCTATCTTAGCTAACCAAGCTATTCATATATGTATGAGTTGTTGAAACGTATATGTGTACCAAGCATACACGCCTCAACAACTCCTCCATATATTTATTATCGAAAAATTAAGAGATTTCAGTTCGATAAGGGGAAAAAAGTAAACGCTTCCACTTTCATGTGTAAGCGTGTCGGCGTGCACGTGTGTGGGGGTGATCGTGTAACGTTGTAACAGTGATGTATATTTGTGTGTCACCGTATCGCGCAAGCAACGCACTCAAGGGCTCCCTACCGAAGGATCAAACCTAGGCTTGAGCCGCTGTCGTGGGAGGCCTAATCGGGTAGACCTGATCGACAACAACCGAGTCCTCCCGAAATCGAACCGAGTAAGTATAAGTAGTTGGACAAAAACTTTCCGTATTCTGTTATACAATAATGATGCGTAATGCTTTGCTTTAAGTATGACATTGGGTTATTAATCATTTAAAAAAAAATCTACCTGTAAGGGTCCCATTCCCAACATCCCATTAATAAAAAAACATCGGCCAAAATATTAGTATAGTTTCATGCGCAATTTCTTACATGCTGAATTATGCTATCATAATTCTATAAGGCGCTCCATCAAACAAAAAGTGCATCTAATTTCTAATCTCTATTTATAATCTGTAATTTTGTCTTATTAAAAGGTGAATTCATCAATTAGATATTCCCAAAAATCATCGCTAACAACAAAAATAATGAGTGATTGAGTGCACGACTAATTATGATGGATAAGAATAAAGATGTAGAGAACTCAAACTATATCATTTATAATGAAATTATTGGTATACACTACACAGCATTCATTAACATATTGACTGTGTAAAAAGTGAAAATGAAAATGTTGGCTTATCACATGGTGCCTTACTGATGAGTGCAATCTATATACACAAATATATGGCCCATAAAGCAAATAACTTGCTTTTGTCTTGCAAATGTGTAACGTCATTAAATTATTTTGTTTTTTTTTTTCAATTTATTTCTTCCTTAATTTTATTATCCTAATTAAAAATTGAACTTAATTATTTTGAATTTATTTTAGTGTCCTAAATATGCTCATTACTTGACTCTGAAGCGGAACGGAGTACACCGGGTTAGCTAGTATAAAGTATTGAAGCAATTTTAAATAAACTTGACACAGTGATAACTAATATTACAAGACTACATCCAGGATCCACTCTCTGTCCCATAAAACGCAAGGTGTTCTGCAGAATAACGGACGAAAGTAAAAAATTTCAAGTTCATAAAATTCTTAACGAATTAATCTTATAGTAGTAAGATTATGTAACAATTTAAGACATATGTTACCCTGTGCTACTTAAAAATAAAATATAACAAAAAAAAAACCGTTGGGTTTCGAACCTTCGCCCCAACGCGTCTTCGTTGAATATAACCTAAGCAACTTTACCACCAGACCACACATAACAGAAACGTAAAGTGAATAAATATTTGAAAGTTGTCAGTTTGAAATGTCAAAAGTAATTGTCGTCCACCATGTTTTGTTATCAAACTCGTCAAAAAAAATTGTTTAAAGTGCCATCTACATAGGCGACTGATAACCGAAAATAGGTGAGATTTTCCATACAAATCCGATTGTGAGAAGTGAAAACAGGGAGTCAGGATGAAGAAAACCTTTTAGGTCCATAGATGGCGCTAAGTTGAAATATTTTGAAGCATTAAAAGTTATACACATATGCGAGTGTTTTTATGTTTATTCAATAGTTTTTCATATATAGTTAATCACAATAATTTACATTAATAGTTAGTTATCACATTAATAGTTAATCACAATGGATATAATTGAATTCGGCAAAAATCATCTATTTTCAATACTGGGAAGACATATATCAGCAATATATGTAGGTTAGTTTTTTTTTTATTGGACCCGATAGGTGATGCTGCGAACGGGTTACAGGGTTATTTTTAAATTTCTTTCACATAACCATGGCCTATATATTTGAGTAAGCCCCTGTATAGTTCGGATTACCAATTGAAAACGGTAGATGTCGCTGCAATCGGCTTAGTAAGATTTTTCGCATTTAAAAAATAATTGAAACAGATAATAAACGATTTGGTGCACACGAAGTTGCACGGGTCAGCTAGTATATAATAAATCAACCGACAATTTTACTTTTAAGAATGTATAAAATTGCTTACTAGGCAATGTATTTCAATAAAACCGAGGAACTGTAAGGACCTATTTGGACGTTGAATGCAGGACATGAACCGACACTATACATCTAAACTTGTGGAACTAGCTAGTTCCGCGAACATGTTAACCGCACCTAGTTCCGAACGCTATGTTAATCGTTCCATGTCCGGTCCGCTTCCGGACATGATTTGCGCATGTCTAGACAGCACATTTATACTGTACATGACAATATAGTAAGTGTTGCTAAAATTTTAAACGTAAACACTCAAATTATGTTTATATATATTTATTTGGATATATACATATATAGTAGGAAATTCTATAATCATATCTAAAATATTACGTTACTAGTTCGTAAACATAAAGTGTACGTAAAATGATTAAATATATGAAAACATTATATAACAATACTTAAAAAAAGTTATAGGCTATGAGACAAGGTTTACACTTAGATTCAATTTAAAAAAAGTTGGTAATTAAGTTCATGATTAGGTAGTGTATCTATCGATCATATATGTATATATATATATATATATATATATATATATCTATATGATCGATAGATATACTACCTTTTAAAAAAAGTTGGTAATTAAGTTCATGAAAAGGTAGTCTTTTTTTAAATATTGTTATATAATGTTTTCATATATTTAATCATTTTACGTACACTTTATGATTACAAACTAGTAACGTAATATTTTAGATATGATTATATATATATATTCCTCTTTCACTGATAATCGTCTCTTATTACGTACGACTATTTTCATCATCCATACACTGGATAATAGAATAATACAGGTATAGAAACACTACTCATCATATGTTTTACTTTATAATTATGTATTGTCATGTTTTATATAGCTTTGCATTATTTGGAGGGCGACATTGTACTCGCTTAGTACAAAAAAGTGGATCCTGTTACAATACATTTCAAAATCAATTAGTTAAACATTAATACTGCATTAGCTATGACGAGTAAATCATCTTACATTTTATATCTAAGACTTAAGTCTTAGACTAATAATCAAGATTAATCTAATTTAAGATCCAGTCTTATATTAAATTTATATAAAAAAATAACTGTGATTTTATAAGTCACTGAAAACTATGATGAATAGAATTCTTCTATTCATTCTACGAATCTTGTTTCGTAAATAGAACTGCAAAATATTACCGTTAATAAAATGCTACTATAATGAAATGATCATTTTAAAAAGTTTCCTATTAGAACGAAATATAAATTTTAGATTAATTTTGATAAGATGGCCAAAAGGACATGTATACCGTGGTCTTAACAAATTTAGTGTCACAAAAAATTTTCAATCTGTGCTTATATTTTAGAAAATTGCAATTTGCAAATTATAATGAAATCCCATAACAATATGTAAAAATTAAATGTATAAGTAAAAAATAACGATGATAATAAATTAATCTACATACTTATAGTACACTTCAGGACTCGCGATTAAAAATAAAAAATAAAGTTTTTGTACTTTACGTTTTCCTTACATGGAATTTACATGAATTGAAATTATAATGGAGAGTATTCGCAGATCATGGAAATTACGTACGTATCAAATTAAAAATAAATTTACTGCACCAAAATAATCTATACAAAATGATGTTCAGAAGTACTGTGTATAACAATTATACCTATTTAATTAGGGGACTGTTTGTGAAATCTTTGTTAGACAATAAACAATAACCAATCTACAGCTTTAAACGTATCTAATATTTAGTATTCAAGGCAATTTAACAGTAAATAGACGGGCTAAAACAGTATTGATATAATAGACAATGTATGTAACAAAGCTCATATGTATCTGTACATTTAGTTCCTTTAGTAATGCTATTGATAAGAGTTTTGCAATGAACTGTTGAAGACATTTAAATATATAGTAAAGGATTACAAATTATATATATTTCATATTTTCTGAAAAGGTACTGCTAATATAGAAATCTCACACAATCACATATCTAAAGTAATATATTTTCATTCTTTTAAATACCAGCTGCGTGTTTAATGTGTTTTTATATTAATGGCATCTCAAATATCACCTTACTTTAAGCTGTTAAGTATTTATATATATATATATCGTAGTACTAGTTTTTAGCATGTACTAGCGAAAACGCTGCTCCTGATGGGTAAAGGTTAATCAACTATCCCAACTTCCATAGGGAACAAATTTTTCAAAGCCCTTAGTATCTGCCTATCTATATTCTATACTAATATTATAAAGCTGGAGGGTTTGTATCTTTGTTTGGTTGAACCTACTAGTCTCGGGTAGTACTGGTCTGATTTGAAAGTTTCAGTGTCATTTATTGACGAAGGCTAAGGTTATAGATCATCAAGCTAAAACCAATAGGAGTGGAGCACCAATAAAAATTTTCCAAAATTAGGGTGTTTTACCTTTTGAGAGCTTCTGTTATGTGTAATAATTTTTATTTTATGTGTTTGCTTAAAGTAAATATTCCACATGTTAGAAGTCACAGGAAGAAGCTAGTGTTATGATCGTTTCCTTATTACATGTTATAACCCTAGTATGAACTATCTCAATTTTAGAACTACAGATGTATTTTATGTACTTTTGAAAAAATAATATTGTATATTATACTATCTTTTACCTGTGGCGTTGTCATAATTATGCAAATTTAACTTTACCCACAGAAATAGTAGTTTTCTCTACATAAAAGGTACTCTGTGACCTTGTCTGTGTCAATGACAATATCTATTCAAAATTTTATGATTGGTTTAATGAAAACATGAGAAACAAACAAACTCATACTCACATTTATACTGTTGGATATATAGGATACTCAAATAAGTTTATTAATCATATAAAAAATAATTACAGAGGAATTTCTAGCTCACAAAGCAAATGTCAACTGCCTAGCGATGGGTCATAAATCTAACCAAGTTCTGGCTACTGGAGGTGATGATAAAAAGGTTAATTTATGGGCCATTGGAAGACAAAGTTGTTTGATGGTTTGTATTTTAAGTAACATTGGCAATTGAAACATTGATTTAATCTTAGTAGTCCAGTGAAGCTGTTAAGACCTTGCTAGGTCAATAGTGTAATCAGTAAAAAAAAAATCTAATCTATTTCAATATGTCTCCTAAGTATTTATTCTTGTTTGCTAACCTTTCACAAAATAAGAAAGAGATAATAAAATAACTATTTTAATCTATGAATATTATTTGTCCTTTATTTATCACCTTTTTTATAAACAGATTTTTTTTTTACTAGAAATACATCTTCAGATAATCCTGAAATGCATAAATACCAATAATTATTTTATAAACATGTTAGTTTTTAGAGGAAGTAGTGAACACACTGCAGTTTTTCAGAAAATAAATACTGTATTAATAGTACTGTAATACTGTAGATATAATTTCAATAGGAAATATTTAGGTTTAATTTGAAGACATTATGTTGTAGTAATGTAATAACAGGCACATTGAACTAATAAATCACATCAATCAATCAGACCTTAATCAAATTCCAAATTGAACAATACATTTCTTGAATCTATACTAATATTTTAAGTTGGAGGGTTTGGGGTGAATTCGCTAATTTCAGAAACTACTGTTCTGATCTGAAAAATCTTTCAGTATTAAATAACTTATTTACCAACGAAGGCTATTATAGGTTATAAATCATCAAACTAAGACCAATAGGAGTGGAGCACCAAACTCAGGCAGAAGCCAGTTACGTATAAACTTAAGATAATCAAACAGTAATTTTCATTTTAATATAATTTATGTGTATTTATTTAATAATAAAATATTTAATTTCTTTCAAATGGTTATTTTCATTGTATCAAAATATTTTTATTAGTTTATTAATATTTGTATAATGTAACAAAAAAATCTTTAAAATGACATATTCAATTTGTATCTTAATCTTGAGACTACTAGTAAAATAAATTATTATCTTTCTGTAGAGTTTGAGTGGACATACAACCCCAGTTGAATGTGTTTGTTTTGGACATTCTGAAGACTTGGTTTGTGCTGGTTCACAAACAGGGGCTCTGAAAATTTGGGATTTAGAAGCAGCTAAATTGTTAAGAACATTTACTGGTCACAAAGGAGCTATTAAATGTATGGACTTCCATCCCTATGGTGACTATTTGACGACAGGATCCTGTGATAGCAATGTTAAACTGTGGGATACTAGAAAAAGAGGATGTATAGTGACTTATTCTAGTCATAGATTGGCTGTAAACAGTTTGCAATTTAGCCCTGACGGTCAGTGGATCGCATCTGCCTGTGAAGACGGTAAGTGATCTCTTTAAATTTACTCATTACTATTTCTAAATTTCAATGTTGAAATTAAGTATTTATCGAAATCTTTAAGTCCTATACTGATGTCTATTAATTTTATTTGTTTATATACTTAAGTTTTAGTTGTAAGTTGCAATCCTACTTTTGTTATTATGTTAGAATATTATAGTACGCCATTTGTTAATTTTTGTTGTCAAATCCAAAGCCATTATCTAGCATACATGATAAAGTTACTAATAACTATGAATTATAATGAAAAAATAATAACTGATAATGAATTATAACATTAACAGTGCTTGCATTGTTGTTTCGTTCGGTCGGTCAGAGCTTTGGAGGCCCACTTCACCTAATCTTCCCCCTCTCCTTTTCCCTTCCTCCCCCACTCCACCTTCCCCCAACAGAGGCTGGCAATGCACATGTGACTCCCCTGGTGTTGGAAGTGTCTATGGACGGTGGTGATCACTTAACATCAGGTTACCCAACTGTTCGTTTGCCTCCTATGATATATTAAAAAAAAAATTATTATCATAAAACTAGTACCTAATGATAATTCAACCTATAAAGTGCTAAAGTACTTATAAAATACGATTCTTCCTTATCCATATCAAATTTAGCAAGTAAGTAAGTTTTACTGTAAACAAGTCATTCATTTACAACACTATTTCTAGTATTTTTATGCTTTTGACAGGTTTAGTAAAAGTATGGGATGTTCGTGTTGGTAAAGTGCTTAAAGAATTTACTGAACATACATCAGCAGTGTCTTGTGTAAAATTTCATCCTCATGAATTCCTTCTCGCTAGCTGTGGCACTGACAGAACCGTAAATTTCTGGGATATGGAGAAATTCCAGCTTGTATCTAAATTCGAGAAGGAGAATACATCTGTTAGGTATTTTCAATTCATTATATTCACTATTAATATTTTCTTTTTCTAATTTTTTTTCATGATGACATATTGTAAAAATATTAAATTAATAAAATGTGTATATATTGGATTTTCTTGTATGTGTATGTGTATGTATATATATACAAACAAGAATAAAATGTGTCTGTCTGTTTGTTTAATTTAGATTCTTAAGTGTACATTTGTGTTTTCAATTCAGACACATGGTGTTCAGTGACGATGGCGCGACATTACTGGGATGTGCTAATGATGGGTTACATGTCATTGGTTGGGAACCGGCACGTGTCCTTGACACGGTACAAGGACACTGGGGACAGATACATGACATTACTGTTGCTCAAACACAATTAGTAAGTGATATCATGTATCAGACAAATTATTTCTGTTACTTAGTATGATTAAAATGTTTGGCCATTATGTTAAAGTACCTTGTCACTCAGTAGTTAAATAATAACTCATAATACAGCCTTAATAATTGTAAGATTAGAGAATTGTTTTGTTTATTATTAAATCAAACCCATATAGATTTATTTATAACCAAAATGTCTTATATATTTGAAGATACCACAACACTGATTACTGATATAAAATGGTCTAATGAAGTAATGGATGTATTATTTGGATACCATTCAAACAATACGTTATAAGCAGATACATTTGTATCGATTTATTTATTTTTTAACTATATTAAACTCGGGCCATTTCTCGTGGTTTCGCACGCGTTTTCTATTTTGTCACTATTTTCGACCCTTTGTAATTTAATAACTACCATATCAAATAATAACTAAGTAACTGAAGGAAAAATTACAGATTTTCATAGATACTTTCATCTCTTTTTTCCACTTTATGGGTTGGATTCCCTAAAATCGTTAGTGCTCACATACCGTTTTAAGATGTATGAACGTTGCATAAAATGTTTCACGACCCCTAGTTTGTGCACTTGTGCAGTTATGTAATGATTAACCTTGAAAAGCGCCAACTTAATTTTGCTAAAAAAGTTTTAGAACAAACTTTAACTAAACCGTAGTTGTTTGTTAGTATTTGTTTTGATATTATTATTTTTTATGTTAAATGTGCTACCAAAGGATTGAAGGATATTAAACTTTAATCAGTTACCTGGTATACATACTACTATACCATAATTAGAGTGGCTATAGGACAGTAATTAATGGATATAAAAAGAAAATAAATTTTTGGCTGATTTTCAACATGATCTAATGTAATTCGACAGCACGTGGTCATACAGTAAAAAAAGCAAATTATAGCTTCAAGTGTCTTGTGTTTTCATTCGAAAACCATTCAATTTTTTTTTTTCTAAAGTTTCGCTCTACTTTAAATGGGTTTAGGGGCTTAAATATAAATATTTTTGATTACACAATGCCTCTTTTAGTAAATTGAATCCTCTTTAATGTGAGCTACTCACCAGGTCTGTATGGACATTTGGTGCACAGTTATCATCGATCATTCCTCGGGATTTTAGGCGAAAACATTAAATTTAAAGCAAACAATTCTAGCGCTTGTAACATTTTAGCACTTTTTCAGGATAGTCTCAGGTTGAAAAATTACCAACGATACAACCTTTGTTCATATATGGATTTATAATTTCAGATTGCTGGATATTTTCATTCTACTTATGTGGTATTGATGGTAGTTGATCTAAATAAAGTTCACCCATTCGGCGGGCCTCCGCCTCCCGCGTCTCCACTCGTGAAGGGGGATATTTCGCCCTTCCAAAAAGGTCATTCGGTGCGCAAAAGTTTTTCAAAAGAGAAACCACCTAAAGAAGGTAGTGGTTAACATTTGTTATATAATATTTTTACTGTTCTTCAGATGCTTGTCTGTGGTGTTTTCTATCTTAAAAATGTATTTATGTACAGAACAAAAAAAAATTGAATGCAAAAATATACGCTTTGTTTATAAAAAAAAATATATTTTGTCGTTACGAAACGTTACCGTTATGTTACGAAAATCGTAGGTTTTGAAACTATAGTTTTTTTTTTTTATAAAATGGAGAAAGCGTGATATACTTTTAAATAAGGACCAAATTTCTTAATATTTACTATTATATAATTTATCATTTTCATTAATAAAGTAAGTTAAGTATTTATGTGATAAAGCATTTTAAGCTTCACATTTTCTTTTTGTTACTGTATTATTATTGCTGACTGTTACTATATCCACAGGTAAATTAAAAAATAAATAATTGTAAGAAGTAGAACTAAAAAACATGATCGTAATCTATCTAGTAGGTTTTAACTGACACACATACAACCCATGCCTTATCATTTAGTTTATATTTAAATATATATTTATTTATCTCACTAGCCTTTGCCCGCGACTTCGTCCACGCGGAATAGTTACTAACGCTAACACGCAGTGGATGCTCTCAAAAAGAAAAAAATCCCGATTTTGAAACATACTTCATTGGTGCTCCGTTCTTATTGGTTTTAGTATGATGATATATAGCCTATAAACTTTCTCGATAAATGAGCTATATAACACTGAAAGAATTTTTAAATTGAACCAGTAGTTCCTGAGATAGTAGACCCTCTACAACATCACAAATTCACAAACTTTACCTCTTTATAATCTTAGTATAGTAGTATAGATTATATATCTCATTTATTTTAATTATCGTTTCTTTGTTGGATTTTTTTGGTCAAATTATTTGATCAGTTAAATTCCCAATGAGATTGTTTGTCGGCATTAGTTAATTCATAAACGAATGGTGAAAGAAATCATAATGACATAGACACAATACCAGTGGAGTCGCAAGTGCGTTGCCAACCTGTGTTAGGGGGAATGGGTACAGGGGAGAGGAATAGGGAGGGGCGAGGGGACGGGAGGTGAGTCTCCGGCGCTCTCACTGACCGAACGAAACACAACAATGCGAGCACTGTTACTTCACGTTAGTTTTCTGTGAGAGGGTGGTACTACCCCGAGCATACCAGTTATAGCTTCAGTGTGGCTCTACTATCTACAAAATCTACCCACTTACTAAATCTTTGTTTTTCTTTTTGTATATTAAATATATTGTTATATTTAAAATAGAGTTATAATATTGCTATCTTTATTTGACAGTATTACACAGGCCAACGCTGCTTGATGAAAAAACAGCCGAGGAATCGACATCGGGGACGGAAGCTGACGAGGATTCAGGTGCTGTTATATCAAATTTTAATGACTACTCTGAAATATTTCGCCCTTCAAGAGCATGTGAGTAGTTAACTTGCAAAGAATGTTAGCTGGAAACAAAATACACTAAAACAGTATGGCATTGTACTCAAAACATATTATTGGTATTTGCAGTGACACGAACTCCACCTCCAGCTACAAGTTTATCGTCAGAGGATTATTCCATATCAGGTTAATTATGAATAAATAACGTAGACGGCATGAGTATCTCATAAAGAGTATGGTTTAATAAAAATACTAACACAATCGGTTTCTATGTAGGACATACTTATCAAATATGTGATAAGTACTTGTTTGTCTGTGCTTAGATCTTCTTTGTATTGGCGAATACGTTCGTTGCAATGTAGTGTTTTTTTTTTCGTAATGTCTACGCTATTAACACATCAAGGTCTTAACAGCTTCACCGGACTACTAAGGCGAGCGCTTAAGGCACTCAGCCGATTTTATTTTGGCAACCAGCTCAAGGGTGCACGGCACACCTCGGCTTGGCTGTTGCCTGTTGCATGCAAAATCGCGACCTATCTTAGCTAACCTAGCTAACTATTCATATATGTATGAGTTGATGAAACGTATATGTGTACCAAGCATACACGCCTCAACAACTCCTCCATATATTTACTATTGGAAAATTGAGAGTTTTTCAGTTCGATAAGGGAAAAAAGTAAACTCTTCCACTTTCATGTGTAAGCGTGTAGGCGTGCACGTGTGTGGGGGTGATCGTGTAGTGTTATAGCAGTGATGTATATTTGTGTGTCACCGTATCACGCAAGCAACGCACTCAAAGGCTCCCTACCGAGGGATCGAACCTAGGCTTGAGCCGCTGCAGTGGGAGGCCTAATCGGGTTTGCAATGTAGTGTCTATGTAATAACTAACTATTAATATACATCAAATAAGTTCGACTAAAATATCAGTCTTACAAAAAAAATATTACGAGGACAAGTGTTTAGATTTTGAAGGACTTGGTATAATTTTTTATAATAAGGTTAATTTATCTAAAAAACCCTGATGAGTTTTAATTAGCTTTCTTTAAAAAGCTGGGTTTAATAATATATAGCAATATAGAAACTAAACACTTAATCATACTCAACATTTCTTATTAGTTTTTTAATGGCAAGTATTAACGAGATTCTACAAACTCTATATCCTAAAATTTATAGCTTTGTTGAAATTAATTCATAGATTATTGTTCACAATAATTTTGTATCCAAAATTCACTGAATACTATTGAAATAAAAGTCCTTGCTCATACTAGTGACATAAGGGTGAAGATTTTTCATTTCATTAGATGCATTTTCACGACACACTCTTTCATGAGCTATTGGTGTGTACACGAGAAAGCGTGTACGCGAATTCACAAATGATATTGTTATTCGTTATTTATATATACCTATGCGATCTTTCCCGCGCGAAAGCTTTTTCATGCGGGAAAGAGCATGTCGTGTAAAGGCAGTTATTAAATTTGTTTGCATTGAGCACAATTAAACCTTTGCCTGAGATGTTAAGATGATAACATACAGAACCGGAGAGAAGGTTTTGGAGCTACAGAGCTGATTATGTCTGTAGGTGTAATCTGCATGTAGTCGTCATCTATCTTTTGGTCGCTCTGAATATAACAATAAGTTCGGGCTTGCGCGTAATACAGACGAGAGGAATATAAATTGGCATTAATATAGTCATAAGTTGTCTCAATGATATACATATAATACGCATTCGTGCCTAAATTTGTGTTACGTACCGAGCGACTGTGTAGTCGCCAGCAATATTTTTACAATAAAATCATTGCTCGATTCTCGTTCTAAATCAATTTTAAAAAATGGTGCTTAATATTTGCTGTAATTATCTCGAGAATAGCAAAACTGATATACACTTAACATCAGCTGATTTACGCAAAAATTAAGTGGTGTAATAAATTAATAAGGTCCTGTCGCACAGTCCGGCCTGCCTCCCCCATCTCAGCTAGTGCCCCGATTCCCATTGTTCTATCGTGCGGCGTTCCCACGATAAGCAATTACGTAATTATTAACCTTGAAAAGCGACTCTTTGAAGACGTTAATTGAAGTTAGGTTTGATTTTTTACGTTTAAAAGTATCGTTCCCATACTTTAAGAGGTTTTAGAACATACTTTAACTCAGGATGTTTTAGTTGTTTTAATGTTTGTTTTGATATTATAATTTCATATGTAAGATGTGACCATAAAGTACCACAGGATTGAATGATGTGACCGTTTTAACATTCACCTGCTATATTCGGCCAATATATTCAGAGCCATCAAAAAGATTGACAAGGGTTGTAGTAGTTAACCAGGCAAATAACGTGTTAATAACGAATTGTATGTTAAAATTAAAGAGCCCATAGAGAAAGAGGTGAGAGTGAGCACTTCCCTACGCGACTTAATGCTAGAAGAACCAGTAGCGATGAGTCGCCCGTTACCGCAGCCGTCGCCGCCGCAACGCCAGCGTCCCGAACACTACTCTCGCATCCCGACTTCTACTAAAGACCACTACGTTTTAGAAAAAAAGACAGAAAGCTTTTCCAGTAAGTCAGATCAAAATGCTCGATCAGAACATTACTCTATTATTCTATCACATGCTTTCTTACTCAAAGAAGGTTTTAAGATAATATGACAAATTTCGTATGGTTGACAATTTTGAAGCCATGTTAAATCTGGTGGTGGTTCATAATTAACCTTATACATAATATTTATTTATCGGAATATTAAGTTTCTTAACACGGCTTGCAGTAGGAGTTGACTCGTAGAAATCGATACGTAAGGAAATAACGTTATGCTTCTATATCTCTATTTCTCTTCTTCTATGCGACTTTATCTCTATCTCTCTTTCTATTGTATATAAATGTGTGATCCTGCGAGTACTGAATGCGCCGAAATTGCATTAAAACTTGTTCTTATTTAGCACTAGCTTTAGCTCGCGACTTCGCCCATGTTAATGTAAATCTGATATATCCTCTGGGATCAGTACTAGTACTCAAACTGGAAACTTTCATAATAATTGGTGATAGTTGTTTTTGAATGATTCTCCGTTTTGTATCTAATTTTTAAAAATTGAATTTTTTGCCTAAAATGTTAGTGACACTTTTTGATTTAATTCCTCAATTTACGTTACTGTAATGAAAATATGATAGAAGATAACAAATAAAAATATACACACCACATAGAGAATGAGGTTCGCATAACACTTTTTTCTTATCTGATGAAAATATGGACCGTTTATTTTGAAAGTGGTGTAAGTCCATTTTCTTTTGTTTCGAGAAAATTAAAGGTTATACTATATTTGTTGATTTAAAAATACAGGCAAATCATATGAGGTCTGGCATTGTTTCTATTGTTTTATCAACATTTAATTCGTTTATATAAATTTGTTTTTGGCTAATTAGACTACGATAATACATAATTATGTACTGTAAATGAACTTACACCACTTTCAAAATTAGACAATTGTAAAAATCGTTTAATTTCAATTTTGAAAAATCAGATATCGCTTAAAATATACTTCATTTCAATATAATTTTGTTTACAAATACGCATAACAACACATCAAATTTTATTTTAGACGGCAATTACATTGTCATTACAAGATACTGATTACAAGAATTTACTTAATCTCTGCATGTGGTAGTAGCTGCTTCATGTCTTTATATTTTTTGTACGTAATAGGTCTGGCATTTTGGTACAAAGACTCCAGTGCGATTTTTTCAAATTTTAACGGTCTTCCAGGACGTAGAGGTAATAAATTGATAATTTTAAATTCTGCGTCCGTCATCGTTGTTTTATAAAAAATGGTATATGGTGCAATTTTGAGGAACCTGAACCAACATATTTACAACTAATTTTATTAAATTCCATTAGTATTTATTTTATCTGTTTTTAATTGCATTTTGGAGATTTTTTGTTGAAATGAAATTCTCCCGTTTCATTTCATGGAAATTGAATTTATCCTGTTTTCTACATTAAACACGGAGGGGAAACAATGCAAATCGTCCGCGGGTGAAACCGCGGGACATAGCTAGTATAAAATAAATGAAAAATAACAAAACACTGATCGGCATCCATCTGCTATGCCACCTACCTCTGTCAATTGGACTTACACCACTTTCATAATCGTTGATTATGCAATTTCATTTACCGACCGATTTTAAGTTGTACAAAACATGGGATTTTTTTGAGAAATTAAACACGGACTAGTTATATATAAAAAAATACATTAAATTAAGCATGAATTACGTGATAGCTCATTTTTCTCAAAAATGCACTTACACCACTTTCAAAATAAACGGTCCATATAAAACTATAAATGATCTAAATCTCTACGTTCGGAGTTCAAGAAAAAGCACAAAGAACTTCGTTTCTTACGGGGATGCCTGACTTAAATTTTTAAATATATATATTTTATATGAAACAGTATAATATAATGCCAGATTTTTCTAGTTTAAAAAAACTAGATTTCATTATTCTTCAGAGTACTTAGTATGATATAACTCTAAACAAAAATTCAATGAGCATATATTAGCAAGGCATAATTATCAAGGGCATACAAGGGCAAATATATAGTTTTAATGGATTCATTTCAAAATAAACGATATAGTTAATTGGTATAATTCGCTTGCTTTTAAAAACTAACAGTAGTGCCACGGCAATTACTTTAACCAGATTATTAATTGCTTATCATATATATCAGGGGTGATGGACAAAACACAAGAGGATAATAATATGATATATGCAAGCGCGCCGGCGACTACAATACGCGATTACACCGCGAGCCATATCACAACAAACACGCTTAATCGACATAATTCTTACAAAGAAACAAAGTCGGCCACCGATTTTCGTAAGTCTACTAATTTATTACAATTGTGTTGTTACATTTCAAAGTGAACTAAATCCAATTTTAATCGTTCATATAATATGTATATATTTTTTTTAGATTTCTACGGTGTTATTACTATAAAGTTAAATACGAATTGAATACTTGCTTTAAAAAGGTTTCGTATTAAATGCACTGCGCTTGCTGAATATTCGCTATCTTGCTCTTACGTCTGGCTTTGGTTAGGTTAGACTTGCGAAAAAGGAGAACGCAAACCTGCCTGGAGCGAGCGCGGTGCTTTTAATATGTTTAACTGTTTTGGAATAACACCGCTAACTTTTATACATCGAGATTGAAGTTTAAATTTTGCCGTTTATAGGGTTTTTAGTGTTTTTTTTTATGATTTTTATGTTTTACATGTACAAAAATTGAAGATCTTGGAAAATAACTTAAAATATTAGCAACAGCTTAAATTGGATATTATAGCCCATTTTGAAATATAACGACTCAATTTTGATTTTATTCATATTTAAATTATAAATTGATTTATGTTTGCTTTTCAGCGACAAACAATTTACGACAAAGTAATAGTGAAATATCATTAGGACCACCAAGTCTCGGACCGCGATCACTCTCTTTTACTAGGACCTCGACTGAGAATACAAGGTGATTCCATATTTATATTATAATTTTGACTCAATACATAAAAGATTATGAATTATGAAAGTTTTAATCTCATAATTTTATTAATTCTGGAAATTATTTTAATGTTTCTCAACACATAAAGATTGAATACAAACTTTTAAAGTACAGTATGTGAAATCATAAATTTCAAGTTTCGTAATGACATTTTGTAACATTTTGCTAGATTTTATAATTATAAATTAGTTTATTTAAATAGTCTCTAAAGATTATTAAACAGCATCATAGTATATATTTAATGTGTTGGATTGTATGAATTAAGCTGTACGATTGTAGGGCGCTCGATGTATGTGAATAAATAAAACGTCCAATAAACCTTAAGGAATTTACAGTACTCTGCTTTTGATTTCCCATGTTGGTAAAAAGACAAAGACAGTCGGCAAGGTTCGGTTTCGTATAGCGTTGTCTTTGTTTATCGCAGTTAATGCGCTG
Source organism: Antheraea mylitta (assembly GCA_014332785.1). Taxonomy (NCBI): domain Eukaryota; kingdom Metazoa; phylum Arthropoda; class Insecta; order Lepidoptera; family Saturniidae; genus Antheraea; species Antheraea mylitta. The sequence goes on from JACEII010000008.1 coordinate 8,471,336, forward strand.
AGCGATAAAGAGAACGCTTTCAAAAATATTGAGGGAATTGACACTTTGTTGTTCAGTTGCCATTTTATTTTATTACGTTGTCGTATTGTAAATGGAAGAATTTATATGATTTCCTTCGTTATTAGCCCGTACGAAGCCGCGAAGAGCGGCTAGTTTGGTAAATCTTTGGATTTAGGAAAGAGAGGTGCATTTAACAGTACTTTGTTTTTCACATATGACTTTTTTTGTTCTGAAATGACACTTAATCAAAATACGAGTTAGACGTACTTTAGAGAGTACTAGAAATTCAGAGTATCGATTAACGATACGATTGAAGAATTTATACAATCAATTTGTGTAATATATTCTTATTTATATAGTTTGTTTAATATTTTAGGCGTCGCGTCGAAAGTGTAGTACGAGAAAATGTGACAGTTAACCGGAATGTCCAAGTCGCAGAAACAGAACCGGAACCAGAATTTATACCGTACAGCACTGACAGACCTGTTGGACTAGACCTCGATGAGTTTTTACCTGTGAGTTACTAATCTATCTATATAAATAAAACGATAAGAGGTCTATCGTTGTATGCTTATAAGTAAAAACTATTCAATACATTGTGATTTTTTAGTTTTAATTCTTAGATACTTCATCATTAAAATGTGATGAGAAAATGAGTTTAAAGGTCTATATAGTGAAGGTAGTATATGTAGTCTGCTCCAATCTTTTGACTGCTTTAACACGTTCACGCTTGCGCGTACCACTGGTGGCTCGCACTAGACTGTCTTTTTCTGGCGGCGCGTACCACTGGTGGTACGTATTCGATTGTGCTATTTCTAATAAATAAACGTTAAATTCTCATTATTTCTAATAGCACAATCGAATACGTACCACCGGTGGTACGCGCCGCCAGAAAAGACAGTCTAGTGCGGGCCACAGGTGGTATACGCCGGTGGTACGCGCCGGCGGGAACGTGTTAAACATAGGTGCACCGAACATAAATTTTGGTATATATATGTATTATATTGTATGTATACTATTGAGACAACTTAAGGATAAATAAATGGTGATATTAGATTCCTACTATAATATTTTAAAATTCGTTTTCTATTAAACTCTTTGACTCTATAATGTGCAAGTTTGAACTTCCTCGCCAGTCTTTATGATCGCTGTTAATATGGGTACACAGAATATATACTTCTATATAAATATGTAATATATTATATGTACACTATGGAGACAGCTTAACAGTAAATAAATGCTAATTTTAGATTCTTGTAATAATTGTATATCTTTGTATTAAAGTTTTGACTGTATTATGCGCAGTCCGAACTTTACTAATAAAGAAAAAAAAGTTCGAACTTAGGGCTATATTCAGAGCGGCGGAAAATACTGACGATCAGTTTTTGGCGGGATTTTGGAATATTATGTAGTGTACTTTATATTTTATTCATAATCTTGTGTTATTTGCCTCTATATTATGTAATATCAATGGTCTTTTACGTAATATAGTTTGGTTATTGTGCACAAGTGAAGTGAATTGGAAATAATATCACGGAGCATTTTTATAACTTGCCACAAAAACTCCCTGGAAAGTTCTAACAACCATCAAGTACGTTCATTGAAATGATCTCAAGAAACTTGTAATACTACTACAACTCTAAAATGGCAGTAATACTCTAGTAGAAGAAAATAAAATAAAAGATTAAGGAGCATGTAAGTGTATGTATGAGTGTATGTGTGTACAGCGTGGGCTGAGCGGGCGGGTTGTGGGAGGCGGGGCGCGCGGCGTGGGGGGCGAGCCGAGCGAGCAAGAAGTGCTCGGTGTTATGATGCGCGGACACGACTCCATGATGGCCGTGCTCACAGCCAGGCAGAGGGCTTTACAGGTATTTATTTTTATTAGTCGAGCCCACTATTGGTTTTACAGGTATTACTAGTCCTGCCCTCTATTGCTCGAAACTCGATCAAAATGTATTCGTGTTTCAAATCCTGTATTAAAAAAAAACCTTTTCCCCATTTTCATATTTATTTATCTACAAATGTGGATATACCAACAGTCAAAAAAATTATTGAAAGTTTGTAGGTGGTAGAGCCATACTGAAGGCATAACTAGTTTTAGCGTGAACGGGTCCACTCGCCCGTGGTAGTACCATCCGACTCACAGAAACACCAACGTGAAAGACCTACCTCTTTCTCTACCTTCCATCTCTCCTCCTTATTTCTACCAAAAACAGGCTAGCAGCGCACTTGCGATTCCTCTGGTATTGCTGGTGTCTATGGACAGTGGTGATCACTTAACGTCTAGTGACCCACTAGATTTTGTAAAATAAACTGAAGACCTACAACAATTAATCACATATATACAACTTACACTATTAATAGTAATAGAAAAAATATATGATACAACATTAAATATTCAAAAACATTGGACAAAGAAAAAAAAAATAGAATAAGAATAAACGAAAAAATGAAAACTAAAATTAACGTATGGAAAAAAACAAGATGGCAAATATAATAAAGTGTATTGAAATATGTATGAGTTACTAAATATTTTACTGTTATTACTAAGGCTTTTCAATAATTACAAAAATTACAGAAAATCCTTATTAATACTATAAATACAAAAGTGAATTGTCTGTTTGTTACATGGTCACTACTCAACGGAATATAAAGAATGTTTACATAGACTTTCTGACGAGGTACAGAAAAGGGCATAGCGTACCTTGCTTCCAGAAAGAAAAAGAAATATTATGTTATAAGTTAAATCTACATTAACAGAGGCAAAGCGGCAATCAAAAACTAGTTTTCTATGTTTGATAGAATTTAAATATTCATTTTAGCATCAATGGTATTAATTACTTTCTATTATATTTTTTTTCTTCAGATTTTTCACTCTGTAAGAGTTAATAAGAGTCTTAAAACGGCATTAGAATCAGTGATTGCATTAGAGGACACATCTGTTATACTCGACATTCTTAATGTGATGGCACATAAACCGTAAGTATATTAACTCGATAAATTTTATACAAGTTATTTGTACGTTTTTCTAAAAATGGTATTTTTCAGATCATTATGGAATTTGGACATTTGCCTTTTGATGCTGCCTAAAATATATGAACTATTACAAAGTAAATATGAATCGTAAGTATTATTGAATTTTATACACATATAAATTAATCTAAATAAATCTGTTATGTTCAGGATAATTTCTGGAACCTCTGAACCAATTTTGATATATTTCCTGGCAGATATTTTCAGAGTGAATAACACACATTCTAGGCTCCATGTTAATAAGTTTTCTTATATGGACTGTAAGTAGAAATGATAAATTTGAATCAAGGTAACTTAAAATCGGTAAAAGTCTAGTAGGGGGTTAGATAATATTTACTGTAATCCATTTCTTTTAATTTACAAAAGTAAGTCAATCAGACAAAATAATTAAAATCATTTTCACAGGAATTAAGTTACAGGCACCAGATGATTTTTATAAATGTTAATTTTATTTATTTTTAACAACCATCTTCTACTAGTTAATTGCTATTACTACCATTATCGAGTAGCTATTGATATTAGAAGTTTCTTACGATTATTTCAATGTTCTAACGAGATGGTGGCCATCTTGTTAGAACTTTCTAAATAGTTTTTGTGGCAAGTCTGAATTATAAATACTATCCTATGTAGCATATAGTATTATTTTCCATTTACTTCACTTGTGCGCAATAACCTAACAAGGGGGCGTAACCAGTGATAAAATCATGTGATATAGCATTCAGATATGTCATCTCCATACATTTTGCCGTTTTCTATTTACGATAGTGATTGTCGATAAGCAACTTGGTTAGGTACTTATATTACTTAATATGCCACCAATATTATAAAATATACTGTCAAATAACACAAGATTATGAGTAAATTATTGAAGTCATTACACGCTAGACTACAATTTTTCTAAAACACTCGTTGATGTTAGTTATTAGCTGTTGCTCCTAATTTCGCTCGCTTTAACACTTTGATTGCCACGTTTCTCTTGTGACGTCACGGCGCGGTGGTCATTGGTGACCGGAGCGCTAGATCTTTTTACAATTATCAAAATTCATTTGCGGCCTCCTGAAAGAAACACGTGATTACGGTGTGGCAGTCAAAGTGTTAATATATAATATAGTTTTTTTTGTCAATGACTCTGCCCTTACTGTTGGATTATAATATTTACAAAATTTAATTGTCTTAAGTCATACCATAAATGCGAATGTGAGTTTGTTTGCTTGTTTGTGACGCTTTCATGCCTTAACTCAGTCGATTATCATACAATCTTGTATACACTTTATTAAGGTTATAGTGAAGTAAATGTTTTGGTACATTTCATTAAGAAAACAAGTAGGTACTGCTCGAGAAGAATAGATCAAATATACATTAATCTGATTGAAACCGCGGGCAATTGCTAGTATATAATGTTAGTCAATGTTTTCATCAAACTTTGTGACCGCTCTGAATGTAGGATGCGCAAAACACAATTTCCGGTACAAATACGTATTATATTATGTATATAACATCGAGACAACTTAACCCCTCGGCTGATTGTTTGCGGTCCAGATGTCAAATGGGGATCATGTTTTTAAATAGCTAGCCAATTTTTTTTAATTATAATTAAAAAAAGAACTAATCAGAATTTGTGGCTATATTCACAGTGGCCAAAAAGTTTGATGAGAACTGTAGGAGTGAGGATTTGAATGCAGAAATGTGTTTTCGTTTTTAGATATATGCAGTGTGGATGCAACGCATTAAGATTGATTGTTCGTAATTTTTCGTCTGTGGTTCGCGCTAACGTCAGCGCTCCGGTTCGTACTCTAGGGGTCGACATACCGCGTGAGGAACGATACGCTAAATGTATGCAAATACACCGACTATTATTAGATATTCGTGCCTTTCTACTCAAACGACAAACCCTACAAGGTCGTCTTGGTGCTGCCTTTAGAGATCTCCATACCCTCATGCAACAGGGCTTAGACTGTTAAGAGGAAATGCGGTCTGCGAGAAGTTCACACAATAATTATTAACAGGAATCTATAGCTATCTCGCTTTTCCCGAAATATTAAATAGAGCGTGAGAGAGACGACTACAGTTTGGACTGATTCTACTTACAAATAATAGACAAAGTCATGGTTTTGTATTTCGCTGTTTCCTCCCTCGAAATTAAATTATCTACGAGAAATTATATAATAATTATTAACGGGAATCAAATGCTGTCTCGCTTTTCCCGGACAATCCAATAGAAAGCGAGAGCGATGACTGCAGTTTCGAATGATTCTGCTTACACATAATAGTCAAAATCGTGGTTCTGTATTCCCTGTTTCCTTCCTTGAAACTAAACTGATTTTAACTTTCATATATAATTGACCAATTTTAGTACTTTTAGAAGACTACTATATTGTATAAGACTTAATTTGTGAAAAATAATAAAAACATAGGCACATAACTGTGATAGATACTGACTATGTGGTATAAAAATAATTCATCTAAATGCATTATCCAAGGATAAAACAGAGGAATACGTTATGGAATACAACGACCCTGTTTCCTCTTAAGTAATTGTTTATATGTCAACTACTAAATAATAAATACAAGAACATTAATTGGCCTCATAAATCTACATTATCTACAAATGTTATCATTGTACATTTCCCCTAGGCCATATTTTAAACATGTTTTTATATTAAATACCTGTGATTCAAATTTGTAGACTGAATTTGAGAGATTCAGCAGAGGAATAGCTCATCCACATATATTTTTCTTAAATGTACAGTTCTGTAATTTTTTTTTTTTCAAAAATGTAAAATTTTGGAATGAAATATTTTATAGCTTATAATAATATGTGTTTTTAAAACAAAAACACTGTTATTTTTTACTATACATTGTTTGTGATCACAAAAAAAAAATTGTCAACCCCCGGTCACTTAATTGATCTCATTTATTCTTATTTCTGATGTAATAGTATTTCTAATGAAGGTGTATATACGTATATATATACATATACTCCGATTTACTATAATAATTTTTATTACTAACTAATGACATTTTTAATATCTAACAAGTAGTATTTATTTTGATATAATACCTGTATAATTCTATATAGATACTACTAATTTTAAAATTTCTTTACTAGAAATTACTAATGTTTGAAATAATTAAAAAAGATACTGAGGTCAATTATGTAGAAGGGAGTATGTACTCATTTACATATTTTATTAAAACAATACATTCTATTATTCTGTTTGAATAAAACCTTAAGATAATTTAAATGTCATATAACTTTGGTTTCAATATGAATGTTTATTGACAAAATTGCAAAAGATCGTGAATATTGTTACTGTACAAATTTATTAGACTACGTAATTATTGATTCAAAAGAAAATCGCGTCATATGCATGTATAACAGTTATTGTGCTTCACATTAACAATATTACAGTATTAAGAATGATGTGTGGTATTGATGCTGTGTGCTTCACATTAACAATATTACAGTATTAAGAATGATGTGTGGTATTGATGCTGTCTGTGGGATCTCATGTTTATATTATAAGACTATCAAAAAACGTCCATAGTAAAAATTAAGTTATGTAATATAAATTTAAGATATAAAACAGAATTGTTGATATTTGAATTATAAACTTTATCATAACCAACATAATTATAGATAGTTGTTTAAACTAAATTTTATTTCGTATTCTACTTATGCTAATTATGACACAATAAAATACAATTAAAACTAGTATTAATTTTTCCTTTTTTTACTTCTATGATGTTAAGTTGTGTGTGACTCCGAAGCCAATATCGAAATAAGATAGTACAAATTAAAAATTTTACAACATCTGTATTAACACAAAAATAACAGTCCTGTTCCACGGTCTCACCAAAGCTAATAAGTCAAACATTACTCGCTTTCTGCTTCCTTTCCATCATCTCGTCTTATCAAATCTTAATTTATTTTTCTCCCTCTTCGTGGCGCTGTAATCCCAGGTGACATTGTTATATATGTCAGGTTCAGCCGCAGTAGAACCATATGGACAAGTATAACGAAGTTTCGTCATATGAAAAACAGAAAGCACAACACTATTTTCCAGAATTACAACTAAAACAAAAACGGTCAGACAAATGATACATGTTGGCTTAAAAGACGTATATCAAATAGCCATAAAAATTAAAAATATCGTGTACTAGGGTTGTACCAAAAGATTTATAAATATAAATAACGCGCCGTTATATCATGCTAATAAAATGAATACCGTTATAATATATTTATTTACCTATATAATTATTAATTTAAAAAAAATTCCTTTCCAATTCTTCTGGTTCAGGATTTGCGGAGCTAGTGAAGTGTTACATAAAATTTTATTTAATGATTTAATAATCTATTTATACAAATTAACATACATAAGCTACTTACATATTTTGCACTACATACATGTATGTATATTTTCCCTTTAATTACACACTCTTGTATCTAAATTTATAGCTTTTCCTAAGTATACAGTGAAACAACAATTAAAGCAAATGAAACAAGCAAGTCTGTATGATATGATGTATATTGGAATACTTTAGTGCAATTAAAAGGTATACATATATAACACCACTTCTTACTTTCGTATTGAAAACTGTGGGATGAATTGTCAGCTAAATGGATTTCTGTAAAACAATTATAGTTATTGAACCAATATTAAAATAAACAAAATTTCTACTTACGACCAAAGTTTTATTAATAACGTGTTCTAAAGTACTAGTGTACTTAAGTATTCCAAAATACATCTAGCTTTAAATTCATTTAAAATTATACCCAAGAGATGACGCAAATTTTTTGTGACTTGCAAATTTTAGCGTCAAAAAAAGTATATTTTTTACGCGACATAATACGTTTCTTTTTAATTTCGTGTTTAATAATTTGTAGTTGCATTCGTATTTCACAAATTTTTTATTGTGTAATAAGTTTCAACGTTCGATATTGGTATCTAGTAAAATGCAAAATTCTTTTTTTTACATAAGGACTAACTGCCGATTCTTGCCAAAATGTAAGCATTTAATATTATGGAGTACAGAATTTTCGCCATTATTGAAAAGTATTACATACCAAACAGTATCGATATTGTTTTCGTTGTTAGTATTGCTATTTTTTTATAATGTTTGATAACGTCATCATAGTGTGTGCGTCATCCCTATGCGTCAAATAATGGTTCTACGTACATATTTTAAATTAAATAAAAGAATAGTAGAGACACGATAACACGTCTTTAATTATTCAAAAATGCAAGTGTCTGAAATAGATAATGTTAAAATATATAATTTAAGTGTTGGAAAAGCGTTACCAGACGTAAGTAAAAATTATAACCTAAAAGCATGTTTGTTTTTTTTTTTTACTTTCAAACTAATATCTCGAATTGTTAATGCTGTATTATATCCTATACCGATACTTAAAGGCACTATTTAAAAAATAGGCTACACTAGAATAATTTTTATCCCTATATAGCCACCTATACTATCTTTTAATGGTTCTGGACATCTATTGGTATACTTTGGGAGCAACTTTTGGTAGCAAATTATAAAGTAAACCCCCTTTAATTAGTAGTAGTAATGCTTTCATCACATTGTTACTTAATAAAAAAGATGATTGAAAATATGGTTCATAACACATTATTTCTCTTTTAGTGGTTAACAGAAAGAAAAAAACATGCTCTCTTGAAGAAAAATGTAGATTTACGACGGAGAATAGAACTTATACAAGAGTTCGATATGCCAGGTTTAAGCACTAATATCAGAGTGTCAAAAGATGGCCAGTACATAATGGCAGCGGGTATTTACAAACCAAGAATAAAATGTTTTGACGTCAATAATTTATCTTTAAAATTTGAGAGGTGTCTCGATTCTGAAGTAGTTAAATTTGAAATATTAAGTGAAGATTATTCTAAGGTAAAATATTCTAAATTTCTTTATAAATAAAATACTCATATAAAAATAAACAATCTCTTTGTAATCTTTTTTGTACTAAACAAATAGTTATAACTATATGTAAATTACATGTAAACATGTACTATAAACTTTACATTAACATTTTAAGTATTAATATAGATATAGATATTATAGTACTAGTTCCCTAGTATGTACCAGCGAAAACGCCACTCTGGACAGGTAAAGGTTAATAAATAAATAAAGACATAATCTTATTTCATCAAGTGAAAGGAGAACTAATTGTACAGGTAGTAGGTGGATATTTCTATAAGCAAATGAATGAAAATAATGAACTAAATGTGTTTTTTCCAAATTCTGATTTTATACATTGCTGCATATTACCAGATGATAACTGATCGCCTTTTAATTCCAGATTGTGTTCTTACAATGTGATCGTTATGTAGAATTTCATGTGGGCCATGGAAGGCATTACCGCCTAAGGGTGCCACGTTTTGGGAGAGATATAGCTTATCATCCAGCTTCGTGTGACCTATTTGTTGTTGGTGCATCATCTGTAAGTTAACCGTATATTAATTTGTTACGAAAAGGACTATACACATTTAATACCCAACTCCTATTTAGAATTACATTATTGGATGTATGTATAATCAATATTCGATAATTATGTATTTTACTTATTTCATTTAAACATTCAGGACAGGGTTTTAATATTTTTACAAATTCAAGTTAAAAAAGGAATCTATATATTTTTATTTTATTTTCAGGAAGTATACAGGTTAAATTTGGAAATAGGACAATTCTTAGCTCCTTATAAGACAAAGGCTAATGAAATTAATTGTTGTGCTGTAAATGAGGAACATGGGCTTTTGATATTAGGAACAGAAACAGGTCACATAGAGGCATGGGATCCAAGAACTAAATTGAGACAAGGAATATTGGATTGTGCAATGCATTGTACAGATTCTCACTACAAGTAATTAATTAAATTGAATTTTAAAAGTATAATCTATACTAATATTATAAAGAGGTAAAGTTTGCGAGTTAGTGGTGTTGTGACATTGTAGGGGGTAATATCAGGAAGTACTGGTCCGATTTGAAAAATTATTTCAATGTTATATAGCTCATTTATCGAGAATGGTTATAGACTATATATCATCACGCTAAGATCAATATGAGCAGAGCATCAATGAAGAATGTTTTAAAAATGGGGATTTTTTTCCCTCTTGAGAGCTTCCACAGCATGTTAAAAATAAAGAATACCTTTATTCCACGCAAATGAAATTGCAGGCAGAGGATAGTTATATGTTTTGAATTTTTGTAGTCAGAGCTTTTCATACAATTGAAAAACAAACCATGTATGCAAGATTTCATGATGATTGATGATTAAGAAATAAATATGTTAAAGCCTAACAAACAAGCTCACTTTTTAGTTTACAATATTGTTTAAAAATTAAGGTGCAGGAAGTCCCGTAGGATTAATTATGTCTCATTATTATTCCAGGAATGATATGTTACCTGCCATAACTGCTTTAAAGTTTGATGGTGCTCTTAATATGGGAGTAGGTACGTCTACTGGGCACATACTCCTCTACGATATTAGATCCAGCAAACCAATAATAGTTAAGGACCACATGAACGAGATTCCGATCAAGTGTATAGAGTTTCATAAACATATGAATTATGTGTATTCAATGGACTCATCTGTTGTTAAAATTTGGGATAAGAATACTGTAAGTTGCAATATCTAATATTTTTGAAGTTATACTTCTTTTGGCGCGTTAGATAAATGATGTGTGTAAATTTTACTAAGCACGCACACCGTCACAAAAAACCGGCACCCTGAATTTGGCTATAGTCAACATTTTGTTTCTTTGTATATCTTTGTATCAAAACTTTCAATGTATTAAATACCTTTTTTCTATCGTTAGTGTCGTTTTTTCTACAAACAGAATTAGGCAAAAGATAAAATTTTTGAAAAGATTTTTATCTTATTACGCCAAAGAATTATAACCTCTAACGCTTGTACATAAGTACACACACACCTTTTTTCTCACTATATAGTTTGAATCAATCATGTAAATGTGCAAGACATTGAGATTTAATTATATATTATCAGTTATTTCAATACTAGTTCATGGAAATATTCCTTTACATATTTCCCTCTTTGGAACTGATTTTTTTAATTATATTGTTTTTTAGGGTAAACAATATACGAGTATTGAGTCTTCATGTGATTTCAATGACTTGTGTGTTATACCGAACACGGGATTAAGCTTGATGGCAGTTGAAGATCAGAAAATGCAGATTTATTATATTCCTTCCTTAGGTTTGTTTTTATCCAATTTTCAATATCACACATATCGCATTAATAATGGAAGGAGACGTATATTCATTTTTAATTTAATAACATTGTAGAATTTTTTAGGCTTATAATGAAAAAAAAATCTGAGACAAAAATTTTATTTATGTACCATTTTGGCTTAAGACAATGAACAATGTTATATTAAAACTCGATCAATATTTAAAGAAAGGCATTTTTTGGTTTTATGTTTTCAGTTTCCCTTAACTTTAGATGCAACTATCTGAATATTTTTTATATGCTAAAAATCCATTATTTGAACTGTAATCGGAAACCAAAATCTTAGCCAAACTTTAAAAAACAGTATTTTTTTGAAAAATATGAATCGATGGGTATTTATATTATTAGGTCCTGCACCGAGATGGTGTGCCTTCCTAGACAACTTAACAGATGAATTGGAGAGTTCGGCCTCACAAACTGTTTACGACGATTATAAATTTGTTACAAAACAAGAACTCGAATCTCTTCATCTAGATCATTTGCTGGGAACAAATCTGTTGAGAGCTTATATGCACGGGTAAGTTGCGAGTTAAGTTGTTTGTTTTACAAATATTATCTACCCTATATACCGGTAACTATAGAGCCATCATCACTAACGTCGTGTTATACGATCTTATATTGTTTGACTGTCTTTTATGATTTATTATAATATAGTTATTTATACTTAGCTGTTGTACTTTTGTAACCGTTTATAAATTGTCTATGTTATTTTATTATTATTGCTTAATCTCTATGGTAAATAAAAAGGCCGCATAGATAACTCATATCATAGTATTGATACATCATAATTTGAAAGAAATTGTATGTATGCAGACATCTAGTATGTTGCTATAGTATGTATGTAGATATTGTCTTCGAGACGGGACAAATGCACGAACGACTTCAACTTCATTCAAAATGATCTCGAACAGACGATAGCAAAGTTTTTGTGACTACTATACTCGTATAATTTTTAACGCTTATCTGTTTCTATCGCCTAACATAATATCGTATAAATTTTTGCTTGCAAATTTTAGTCGTGTTAGTTAAATTCTGAGAAGTTATATGTCAATCGGTTATATTAATAGACGTAAATATGTAAAACAAGCTTATACCCACAACTTGCCATGTTTATTTTCTTAATAATATATCATTATATTATATGTAAAGAAAAATAGAGTTTTTTTTTTAATATCAAAGGAGGCAAACGAACTGGTGGGTCACGTGATGTAAGTGATCACCACCGTCCATAGACACTAGCGACATCAGTGACGTCGCAAGTGCATTGCCAGCCTGTATATGGGAGAAGGGGGAGGGGAAGCAAAGGGAAAGAAGGAAAGAGGAAGGGACGTGGGCCTCCGGCTCTCTCACTGACCGAACGAAACACAACAATGCAAGTACTGTTATTTCACGTCGGTTATCTGTGAGAGGGGTGGTACTACCCCGGAGGAGCCGACCCATTCATGCTGAAACCAAAAATAGCTTCAGGGGGGCTCTACCACCTACAAAAGTGAAGTGAATAGCAAAGATATAATTTGCTGATACTTTTTTTTCGTCTTTCGTGGGGCTTACGTAAATTATCGTATCTTAGAATATTAATAACTCTATGTTAAATGATGATATTTTCTCATGCACCAAAAAAGTTCTCTTTGGTATCAAGTATCTACAAAATCAAATAAAAATCTATCAAGTTGTTTTTGAGTGACGGGCACAGAACTGCAGATCTTTATCATTTGATTTATATGAATGACAACTGTATTATTTAATTTTAGGTATTTCGTTGATGTGAGACTATACAAAAGAGCGAAATCAATCGCTGATCCATTTGCATTTGATCAGTACAAAAAACGTAAAATAAGGGAAAAGATCGAACAAGAGAGACCATCGAGGATTAAAATCGAGGACAACTTACCCAAAGTTAATAGGGATTTGGCTTCGAAACTACAAGATGAAGAGGGACGTAAGAAGAAAAATGCTGGTAACTTACTTAAAGACGAAAGATTCAAGGTATGATGGTTATTTTATCAAAACAAATTTAAAATTATATCCAGTGAATATTTCATAAAACCACCTCTTGTCTTTGCTCTTTTTAGGCGTTGTTTGAAAATCCTGATTTCGAAGTTGACAGAGAAGCTGAAGAATATAGGTTGCTGAATCCAGTTCTCTCCAGGTTCGATAAGAACAAAGTCAATAAAACTGAACCAGAATCTGTACAGGTAAAAAGTTTTTGATACTATCATAAATGATTTGTTTTATTTTTGTGTGAAGGAAACAAAAAAAAACAATACTGAATATTTTCCTCAATATAGTTTCATGTTTAAATAGCTGTTTTTCAAGTGCGATTAGATTGTGCAAGACAGAACACGAGAAAGCGTGTACGCGAATTCACGAGTTAATGTTGTTTATCTTTACACGTGCAATCTTTCTCACGGGAAAGAACGTATCATGTAAAGGTTACTGCTAGTCATACATGGTGTTATTACAAAAAAGTTAACCACGTATTAAATACTTGCTTTAAAAAGGTTTCCTAATAAATGCAACGCGCTCGCCCGAGGCAAGTTCGCGTTATCTTTTTCTCGCATGTCTAATCTAACCTAACCATAGCGAGACAAAAGAGCAAGATGGCGAAAATTCAGCGAGCTCGGGGCATTTTAAACGTAACCTTTTTTAAAGCAAGTATTCAATACGTATTTAAGGTTTCTGTAATAACACCGATAGTGCTTAGAAATAGGCCCGTAAATTGAGCACATTGACGTCACATACAGACCTTGGGCATCATCAGTAATATTATAATATACTAGTAGCTGCCTGCGACTTCGTGTGCGTCTGTATATCAGTACGACACGTGCACGATTTACTTTAAGTTACTGTGCCTTATAACCTTCTCGCAAGTGCGAGCAATAAGTTGATAAAATTTCATTGCAAACGGAGGAATAGTATGGGAGCGCTTAGAATACGAACAAACAAGCATTGATTTCTGTATATTAGATAATAACTAAAAACTAAGTCACTTTTTGAGACTGACTGTATGTTTTCTTACTTTTTCCGAACTCTGTAGTGGATTTCGACACGATGATCCACATCGTTAGGAAAACAAAAATGCTTATGGCGGTACATTTATAAGATCATTGCATTCGTGCCAAGTCGGGACGGATCTCTAGACTATTATATATTAGAATGTATGTTTATTTGTTATACCTTTATGTCGTAATTAATAACTGAACATCATAAAATTTTGCATACACGTTGTCAGAAAAATTCTTACTCAAAACACATACTTTGGTTCTCAAGGAATGGTGAAATCTTCATTTACGTGAGCGAAGCCACGGCTACGAGATACTATTATGTGATGTGGATAATCTATGTATAATTTCAAATTAAAGTTCTGTGTTCATTAGAATAATTTTTGAATAAAGTCTAATATTTATCTTTTGGTAGTGGTGTATATACAAATAAAAACATAATAATCAATATTATTCTAGATTCCGGAGAATGAGGAAATAGATTCAGATGTAGAATTATATGAAGATAGTGAAGAGAGTTCCGATGAGGAACGCTCGTGGGTGAAAGAAGTGAAAAAGCAGCATAAGATGATACGAAAGAAGAATCAAGAAGAAGAAACCTCTCAAACAAATGTAGAAGATAAACTTTATGAATTAAACAGTGTTCCGCAGTCTACAAACATCGTTAAAAGTATAACACGCGTTAATAAAATTAGTTTAGGCAACCGATTGGCGAAAGAAGGTTTCGCGATGGTTACTGGTACAGGGGGTAATAGAGAAATGAGGTTTAGTATGAGAGGAAAGAAATCTGCTTCAGATGATCACAGAAAAATGAAACGTCATCACCAAGAGCGTAAACAATTTGTTCGTAGAACAGGATTCCTAATGAAAAAGAAACTTCCTAAAATGTCAATATGAGAAATATAATTTTTTACAATAAGAATTGAGAATTTATTTACCCTCATCTTAGTCCATAAGATTTGTCTAGACATGCGGCAGCATGACAACCCAAGTTCAAGCTGACAGAATGGCGAGTGCGCGTTACGGTGTGTAATATTGCACGAACCATTCTGTTCCACCACTCTATGTGTGTTCTACCGTATGTATAATGGATTGTGTTCCGAGGAATTGTTTAACATTATGCTTATAGATGCTTTCCACCATCGCAACGCTCGTCATCGACAGGGAAATTCATCTTCACACATTTGAACTGAAATGATCTCGGATTGTTCAGAGGATTTTCCTTCCACGAACGATCTGACTGTGGAAAGAGCTTCCTGCTTAAGTTTTTGCCTGGGAACTACAATATGGAGTACTTCAAGGGGAAAATAAATAAGTTGTTAAGGGTCGGCAACGCGCATGTCACACTTCTGATGTTACAAGCGTCCATAGGCTGCGCGGTGTATCAGGCGGTCCGCACGCTTGTTTGCTACCGGCGTAGTATAAAAAAACCATTTGGTGGCTTCAAAACTCAAAAACGTCCTCGTAACTCAAAAACTATTTCACATAAACATGTCAAACTTGGCTCATATATCGAGACTTGTAAGATACATATGCGCTTCAAATGTTATAAACACACCTCAAACAGTAAAATAGATATTAACGTTCAAAAATAGCCATTTTTATCACTGACCAATCTTTAGACCAAGATTCTAACTTCATTCTAGATGACCTAGACAGTTCAAATTTGGCATACAGATAAGTACTTGGGTGAGCACAAAGGAAAAAATAAACAGAAACTAGTACACTTATACCATTTCATTACAATATTTCAATTAGTTGATTCTATTAGGAATAATTACTTATAGTGCCTGTAATTTTAGAATCAGCTATCAAAATTGGTGACAACTGGTTTTTATGTGGATTTTAAAGTTTTCAGGTGAATATATAACCAATGGAATAGCACCATTATTTTTTTAACCCAAACTTATCAATTTTAGTACTTCTATCTACAGTGTAAAAGCTTTAACGTCGTTCGTTATAAAGAAACACTACAACGTAGAAATTACATACTAATAATTTCTGTACAAAAAGTAATGATATTCCATATAAACATAAATGCGAAATAAAAGTCAAGTTATGATATATGCTTAGTTGCTAAATTCAACGAGAAAAGAAATGAGATTTAAATAGTTGCCAAGTTCAATATTTTATTTATAAAATAAAATATAACAACTTAAAATATAATTTCTGCTTATAACCTAGGATAATATTGTAGCCTAAGGGCTGATTTGGCTAGTTCGAATATACGCATTATATTATAATCTTCTAAATTCTAAAACTGATCTTATTTTATTATTCTGAAAATTTGGCATGGTAGTTAAAAGGAGCCATAGAACATATGTCTCATCCATGACTGTTTTAGTAAATACTTAATAATAAATCGTATGTTCTAACTGTCCAAGTCGGACCTTGGGCTTCAATATATTATCTTGAATTATAAGAAGAACCGATTTTCTTTTCTCGAACTGACTATGCTATTGACCTAACAAGGTCTTAACAGTTTTACTGGACTACAAGAAGAACTGATATTAGAGTTGTTATAAAATATTTTACGTTGTTATAAATAAATTTCAGGACTGACCATTGAACTTGGCACCTATTTAGGTCTCACTTCTTTTGTTGTTGAAGTCAACAAACAAGGCATATATCATAATATTGAACTTGGTTCTCATTTCACATTTATATTTTGATGGAATTAAAAATTATACATAATCTATGTAGCATCCACTAATTCTATTTATACTTTAAATAAAGTAGACGCAACAATAATTTATCATTACTTTGTTCTTGTATATACTTTCACCTTTTATCTCAAGTTTATCAGAGTTCAGTGCATACTGTCATGAATAACTTTTAAATCTAATATTATTGAATACATGCAAGAAAGTCACTTACGGATATAGAACCCATGAATAAATTACGCGTCTATCGTTACGGTTACGTAGCGTCGTCGATATCAGAGCGACGTAAAAATGTGAAAACAAATTCATGTCACAGTTTGCATTTATCACTAGAAGGTAGTTGCACTGTCCATACATATAGGTATATGATAATATTATGATGCATTTAAAACATTGCGTTGTGTTTTTTCTTATCTTTACTGTTTTTGTGTCCTTTTTACCAGTATAGTTTGAAAGCGTCAAATAAAAAGACTGATCATATTACTTAATACATTATAGTTATTAAATTAATATATGATTATTACGTGTTCCTATATGTTGTATTGTAGATAATGCAAAACGACAATGGATCGTACGGGAGTGGTAAGTAGTTTTCTATTTGAGATATTTTAATTTTCTACCTCCATTATTTAGATATCAAATTGCTTGCAGCATCAGCGAGTTAATAGTGTAATAATGTGTTATCTTTTCGTATAATGTGTACAATTGTAATAAAACAGTAGATATGGGCAATAAATTAAATAATGTCAATTTTTTAAATGATTATATAGCTAGTGATTTGCTAGACAGCCATGTATTGGGCAACGAGAAGCTTGTTGAACCAACAATGGAGAGGTCAACGAGATCCAGCTTAGGAGTCAACAGTGTCGATGTGAGTGTAAAAATCTATACCAGTTGCATGTTTGTTTTTTAAAATAAATGTCAATTATTGTAATAAATAAATATCAGATCTCCTCTGCACAAATACCTACTGCTTGATTTAAATGTTTTTGTTTATAAATTTTCTCAGATTGGAGAAATAACTGAATCACCAGATACGGAGTATATGAGTACGTCTGCAATTTTACATTACTGTAAATCTAAGGTAATAGTTTATTGGAATTATTTATAAATCATTGCTTATTAAATGTCCTTACGTGTTATGAATGTGGTATTGTTAAACTTTCAGATATTATTACCGTATTTAAAGCTGTTAACAATTATGGGACTGAGACCTGTGCTTGATGTGTCAAACTCTTCGAAATTTACAATATGTTGTTTACATCTTCATTCTGCACAAGTAGCAATACTAATGTTTTTAGGATATGTTTTACAATATATGGCGTGTTTCAGGTGAGTGTTTTCAACTTGTTTTTCTTTATTAGGCATAGGTTTATTTTTTCAAGATAGCTCAAAGTTATATAATAGCAATAGTCAGTTTTACTCATTGGAATCTTAACAGAATGATCAATGTGAATAGGTTTATATTAAATTAATAGTTAATATGTCTAGTTGTATGCGTAATATAGTATACAATATCTTGGTGTCTTTTGCAGAAGAGATAGAGGGTTTTGCTATAAACTAGTTCCTCTAGCGTTGACATCATCCTTAGAGTATGAAGCGTATAAGGAAGTGTGTTACGGGAATGTCGCTGTCACCTACATCGGTCCAGATATTTTACATTTTTTCGGGTTCTTGTACGCTCTGTACTTATTCAGAATTTCAGACAACGAACAGCTGCAAAATTTAATGGAAAGGGTAAGTTTTTATTTTATTATTGCTAATCGTTGTAGGTTTACTGTAGTATTTAGTATAAATCGTATATACATCGATCATTAGCCATATCTGTCACCGTTTACATGATATCTACGATCCCATTAATTACGAGGAACTTTGTTGTAAGCACCACCCGTTACCTCTTGTGAAGCGAAGAGAAATAGCTGATGTTACGTACCTGCTCAAAATTGCGTCTAATATTGTCGATTGTCCCGAGTTACTATCAAAATTATCCATCAATGTCCTGAACAAAAATCTACGTACGAACCCCCCTCTTTCACTGCCCACTGTTTCCACTAATTATCGGCAGAATTCATATTTATGGCGAGTTAGTCATTCCTTCAACACCATAAGCGAGATCGGTGATTTTGACCTATTTAATACTTCTGTAGATAAGGCGACAACGTTTTAAACAAGGATGTTCTTTAATGATGGCGATTGCAAGTAGTAATAGACTGTTAAAATTTTTGATCTTATTTATTATAATGTTTACTTAATACCGTCTAATGCAAGTTATTGTATTCTGTTTTATATCAGCGAAGACTTATAAATGGCTTCATGTTTTCTATTCTTTTAACTATGTATTGTATATTATAACTGTTAGTTTTCCTAATAAATAAATAAATAAATAATATAACCATTGTATGCATTAGAGTTTCAAATCAAAAGAAAAATCAAGTCACAGAGAAAGTAGTTTTATCCCATTTTTATTCTGTATTTTGGTCATGAAACAGATGAGTAGGTATTGTTAAAATATATAAGTATGAGGGAAGAAAATGTTGATTTCTTAGTACTGCCTTCTATTAACTTAAATATACTGCAGTTTCATATTCAATCCAATTGTTCGTCTTTACTAATATTATAAATGCGAATATAAAGGTGTTTGCTACGCTTTTACGCCTCAACTACTGAACTGATCATTATTACATTGTTCATTATCAGGGGCACAGAAAAGTACCGTTTATTCAGAAAATACTGCTTTCTGAGGATACGTCAAATCTACAATACCACGAGTGAATTCGCGAGCAAAAACTAGTTTGTGTAAGAAAAGTATATCTTTATTGTTAGTTATAGGTCAGATTTAACCACATTATGCGATAAAAAATAAACAAATTTGACAACGAAAGAAAATAAAACCAACTGCAGCCATCCAAGGAAAATGTAGGGCCATCGGTCGGCATTCGACATCTGTTGGAATGCTTTTATTTTAATTTAATTCATGCTTTTACATAAATCTGGAAAGAATTGATGTCTTAGGAAAAAAGCTAATAAGTTGGTTTTAGGTACTAGTTTCTTAGCTGAATGATACGACATAAAGAAGTTGTTAACCTTTCGTAATAGCCGAAGTTAGAGCTCCTATAAAATAAATCTCAGTAATATTCACTTAATATGTGTGACATATTGTTACAGGTATTTCTTTTATCATCATTAGCTCCACAAGGCTTACCCACAGCAAAACCAAAACGATTGTTGCGCATGTTATGGTTTTTCATAATACTTAGTGTGCTTTGGATGTGTCTTTCACTGTGTTTAGTGAATTTAATGCTAGCCAGGGGTAATATTATTTTTAGATGGATGGAATCAAGGTATTATAATAAAATACTTTATTTGTTAACATGTAATTAGTGGATATTAAAGATCAGTTCCGGACAACCCTGGATCTACGATTCTTTCGAAACTGGGCAAAAACTTGTTAGTGGCAACCCTCTCCAGCGTTTGAGTTAATTTACTTAAAGTTTACCCTTTTCTTACAAATCGACGGTCAGACCGCCAGGCTTGTGTATGCTAGGCGCTTTGTGGATAAAGTGTTTCATTTTTAATATCATACGATTTTGGCGCCCTCTGAAATTACCGCCTGAGGTAGGTGCCCCCGTTTTCCCCTGCTAGATCCGGGGCTATTAAAGCTAGTTTGATATTAATTTTACTTCTAGGAACAATATATAAAGGAAATGATAATCTAAACCAGGGCTGTCCAAACTATATGGGACTCTGGGCCAACAAAAATGACTGAGTACATTGGGGGGCCGCAAAATACATATAAAAAATTAAAATACATGTATAATAGGTATCATTATTTTATTATCTACTTTTTCATTGATTTGTTTTTTAAAATTCTGTTAACATCAACCTCAATATTACTAATAGCTAGACGCAGTGCATGTTTTAGTGATGTCTGTCAATTAGAACCTGTATTTCGATTTTATAAACTTCATTGTTGAATATGCACTCTTACAATGTTAGGTATTGCCTACCATCGAGCCTATTTTTTACCCCAAAATTCGTCAGTTTCGGGAAAAAGATGATAAAAAAGATTCTGCAGGCCGCAACAATTCAAGCCGCGGGCCTTGGTTGGTTTGGACAGCCCTGATCTAAACGATTTTACAAGTAGCGTATACCTACAATTTTCACAGCGGCAGTTTTATTCATTTGTATTTTTTTTTCAAAAATAGTAGTGTAAAGAGAATCCGTGCTAGCAAAAAAGAATTAAATTGAAAATCTAAATACGTTTTTTACCAAACTAGCCGATTTCCGTTCATTGTGCATTAAAAAATTACTAAGGGTCTAACAAACCCCTTCGAACCTAAGATAAAATTTCTACGAAAAATTTCATAATCGAATAGTCATAGTCCTATTCCGGTATATTTAGTAGGTAATAATATTCTTTTATATATAAATGGTTCTTAATATTATGTTTCAGTTCATTTGAAGTAACCCTAACATTGAAAATATTTCTCATTATATGTACTTTGATACACGATATGGTTCAAGCAACAATAATAACCAGTTATTGTCTTCAAGCACAGTTGCTACAAGCGCACCTCATGTTTCTTAAAGAGCGCTTACTTAACAGAACTATAACGCCTCTGAACTGGATGAAGGTATGTAATATTACATGTGTTTTATTAAAACTGTTTCATCTACTTAGAATTTACGTTTTTTTTATCTTCGACCTCCATAAAACGTAAATGCTTGCCAAAGTATTTTATTTTTACAAAAAGGTACAATTACAGATGACAGATTGAAATTATTTGCGTAACAAAACTATCATAACATAATAAAACTGCAATCCAATTACAAATTGTACTGTACACAACATTATCAATTTTAACAATAACCACAGTTAGCTTAGTGTGATGACAAAATTAATATTAGGGATACGTAACGATCATGCTAGACGTGTATGAAGAGGCAGTCCTCTTAAATACACTTTTGAGAAAGCATCGATGAAAAAATCTTAATTTTCTACTAGTGTTTTCAGGCGAGCATTTCAATGCCCTGAAAATAACATCACTCAAAACTTTTTCTTGGGCCAAAAACACATAGGTAACATCTAATTCACACGGGTGTCCAGATCTACACACATGGATAATATCTATTTCAAATTGACCTCATTATCGGATAAATGTTTTATTGAGTTTGTTGCACTCCTATGGTTGATGTCGTATATATTACGTGACGAAAAATTTAGAAATTCAAATTTTGTTACAGACACACTTTTGTACACACAACAGAATTTTTTTATATTATCTACCTGTGATTACACACCTGGCATTATATTTGAGTATGGACGATGTAAACTCGTACTTATGTATTTATATTTAAATTTGTAGTATTACTATTTGCATATAAAGCAAGTTATTTTATGATCTTGTATAGGTATTTTTTTTTTTTTTTTTTGTAGGAAATAGCGGAATTCCACAAATTGCTAAAGTATTTAAATGATGATCTAGCACCAGCTGTTTGTCTATTCACAATTGTCAATACATCGTGGGCAATATCCGGTATAATGTGGCTTTTAAACGTTGATAAGCTGGACACGGAAACGGAACCGATTATGGGCATAAGCGTACTCAACCAATTGTTGTGGGTTTCAGCAGCAATTGTTCCATTTATACAAGTAAGTCGTGTAGTATTTTAATGACATTTAAATGTAATTTACATTTACTATAGTTCGATATTTTTGTAATGCGTAGCTTTGACTTTGATGAACTGTGAATATCAAAAAATGTAATTAAATCCTTTAAACAGTCACGATGCCTCATAAGCAACATTACACCCATGCGAAATCGGGCCGGATAACTATTTTTTAAATAAAACATTTTGTTTATAATCTGAATACCAGGTGACTAAAGTTTAATCGTTCAATCGTTTGGTAATTCATAGTCACATTTAACATATACAATAATAATATCAAAACAAATACTAATAAACAACAAACAGAACCTTAGTTAAAATTTGTTCTACAACTTTTGAAAGTATGGGAATGAAGGAAGGAAGGAACACGTCAACATTGAAGAAGCGCTTTTCAAGGTTAATCATTACGTAATTGCTTATTGTCGTAATGGCGCACTGTCGAACAAAGGGAAGCGGGTGCGGAACTGTGTGATTTATTGCTTTCCTTATTTCTATATTAGTTCGTTTTTGCGTATTACATTAAATGCGTTATACATTAAACATAATGTTTAATGTATACGGGTTTTTTTTTCTCTAGAATAATCAGGTCAAATATGATGCACCTATTTTTTTTACTGATTTAGAGTCGGGAACGGCTACTAAGTAACCCCTGAAAATATTGCTACTGTTTAAGAAGTCCCCCTATATATTACCAAGATCAATATATATTTATATTTTTACAGGCGGCACGTTTAACCAAAGAATGTCGCAAGACACAGTCAGTGGGTCACGAATTGTGCGTTCGTCCGTTCCTACATCAGGACACGTCTCAAGAGGATATCACAACGATCCTGATGTACTCCTCCACACTTCAACTACACGCGAAGCTATTTCATTTCCCCATTGCCGGTCGATACCTGTGCGTTATTTTAACAGTCGCCGTTATAATTCTTTTTTCTCTTGGTATGTGTCACTTTTTACAATGATTGTGGAAATTGTACCAAGTCTGATGGTAATTTAAAGAATAACACGTTTTAAATACACACAACTATTTATTTAAATATTTATTTGGCACTATGCGCTTTAACATAAGTATATAGTAGTACTAAGTAGGTGAAACTTTTATTACCAAAGCATTTAAAATGTAATATTAAATAATACTACAGTACATTTTTAATATAATTTAGTCTTCTAAACTTAGGTTAAGTTTGCATGTAATATTGTAAGCATGAAATAGTTAAATAAAATCATAATTTCAACTACTCGTTTGTGCTAATTACGATCTTTTTTTATATCATAGTAGGCAAAAGAGAAGAGGTGGATATCCAGCTTTCTCACTGACCGAAAGAAACGCAACAATGCTAGCACTGTTACTTTTTACGTCGGTGTTTCTGAGAGAGGAGATCTCGTGGTACTAAATGCACATTAATCTTAATTTACGTTATACTATTATTACAGTTACAAGAAATAAATATTCCTTTGAATTTGTTATGTGAGGAGACTTTATACATTGATTTTATTTAATAACACTTATCAAAGTATGGCTAGTGTTAAAAGCTATTATTTTATCTTTGTAAATCTATATTAATACAATCTCTAGAAAAACGTTTCTACTATTTTATTATTGTAAATAATTATTATATTTTGCCTGGTTCGTTTCACTAAAATGATCGTTGTTATTAATAGTATCCAATGTTAAAATATATCAACATTTTATCATTTGTAAAAACAAACTAGAGTTCATATTTATTTTTTATCACACACAGACATTACGGCTTCTGCAATAGGGTTGGAATATCGTACTAAAATCTTACCACACTACAACTTCAATATTACTTACTTTTTTTTCGAAATGGAAACGCTGTTGACCTGGAAAGGTCTTTACAGTTTCACCGAACTATATATTACCTACCTAACTATATATTACCATAATTGTTAGAGTACCCAACAATGTGCAAACAATAAACTTTAATTTGTCTCAAGAGTTCAAAATGTACTTCACAAAAACGTTACGTGTAACAAGAGTTGACATGTAAATATGTTATTTATTTATTTAAGCTTTAATATACTGTTAGAATATTTTAAATATCATCATATGGGGCATTTCATAATATTATCACACAAGTGAAAAGTGTGCAAGTTTGCTTCTGCAATCTACCATGCATACAGTTCTCGCCAATCGTTTAGATCGCTCTGAATATGGATACGCAGAACACATATTTTTTAAGTATAAATACCTATTATGTTATAAGATCAAGATAAATAAATATCAAATTAAGGAGTGTGCGACGAATATTTGAATTAACAAATTATTCGATAGCGAACTGATTAAATCCATTCGGAATTCGATATATTTAAATAATTACAACTATTCGGATTATTCAAATAATTTCAGTTATGCGAATAATTCAAAATATAATTTTAATTAATCATCATCAAACTCTTATGCGCATATCTGAATTTGAGGCTATGTTGAGAGTAGCCTAAAAGATTGACTATATTTGTATATTGAACAATTTGAATTAGTATATATTCTATTCATGAGTAGTTATAGTATATCTAGATAGTTGTGTGGACCACCAGGTTCGCACGTCCTGCAACACCACCTGGTCCCGGGACCCGCCGGCACTCGTATGCGCGTTGTGACTGATGCGACTATTACTTTTCATTGTAGCTGTAATATTTTAATTAGAATATATCGTGTAACAATTAGCAATATAATTATTGTAATTATATTACATTACAGTTTATTGTGTAGTTAAAAAAAAAAAGAAGAAAAAACCGTGAGTGCAACTCGCTACACATGACGCGAATGAATTTCTGTTAATAATGTATCACGGCTATTGCTACACCACGTCGCTTAAAATATATCGTGTCACAATACATTTAACACGATCTTATACAAATAAATTTATTTCTGTAACGTATAAAAACAATATCAAATTATTAAAAAAAAGGAAAAACCGTGCGTGCCACTTGCTACACATGACACGAATGAACTTCTATAAATAATGTACCACGGCCATTGTTTTTCATTCTACCTGCAACATGTCGTTTAGAATATATCGTGTCAAATATAACCATCACGATCTTATTACAATAAGATTTATTTCTGTAACGTATAAAAACAATATCAAATTATTTAAAAAAGAAAAAACCGTGTGTGCAACTTGCTATACATGACACGAGTGAACTAGAAAAAACCATGTGTGTGCAACTTGCTATACATGACACGAGTGAACTTCTGTAAATAATGTATCACTGCTATATTTTTTCAATGTAGCTACAACATGTCGCTTCGAATATATCATGTCACAATATAATTATCGTAATTTTATTACAATAAAGTTTGTTCTCTAGCATTAAAAATCAATATTATATTATTTTTAAAAGAAAGAAATTAGCGCGTGTAACTCGGTACATACAATGAGTGTACTTCTGTAACTAATGTATTACGGCTTATTGCTTTCCATTGTGGATGCAACGTGTCGTTTCAAAAATATCTTGTAATAATACAAATCATGTGATTTTACAACAAATATTTATTTCTGTAGCGTAGAAAATTGGTAATAAATTATTTAAAACCGAAAGAAAACAGCACGTGCAACTCGCTACAAACACAAGTTAATGATTTATCAATTTTGTGTACGCATTATATATATTATCCAAGTGGTAGAGCTCAAAAATGTGCTATTTAGCTTACAGAAAACATAAATATATGCACAGACTATTATTGTACTTATTCTATAGTACTTTAATCATCACTTTATAGTTTAGTATGTTGTCGGCGTAAAAAAAGGGGACAGTCGCGCCTTTGGAGAAGATACTTCGAAATTGTTCTTTGATAAGGTGTAATTTGAGACCAAATAATTAAGTCGATTACTATTACATGCAGTTTTTTCTTATATATGAATATGAATGTATATAAAAAAGGCGAAAAATGACAGACACGTCCCTCTTTCTTTGAACGGCAGTGTAGTTTTTGTATATAATATTTTTATAGGATACTCTAGTCTTTTCTCTATGGGCAATGTACCTATTTCCTTCCATTTAACATCAAAAAAGAGTTTTGTTGAAAAATGATGCTCGTTAAAATTCGATCTTTAGCAAAGAAGCTTTATGTAAAAAATATAAGATATAACGAATATACATTATAAACTATATTTAAAATGTAATGCAAACTTACGTGTGGTCTTTTTATTAAGTGCTGGATGTGGGTCGCTTAATGTCGGTTGAAGGTATTTCTTTATCGGGCTCTCGGGTCTAAAAATAATTAATTAGACGAGATTTTAGCCAAAGTTTCCATAGTTTTGGTTGTACTTTTCCATAATATTATTTCACAATTATCATACCCTTTTTTGTATAGTAGACATTGAGGAACCTTAAGTGTCTTAAATAAAAAACGTTAAAACATTTATTATGATTTTCCTTTAAAAATATAAATAAACAAATTATTAAAAAAAATGTTGTACACTTTATTATGGTCGATTTTCTACCACTGGACGACCACTAATACACGTAATTAGGTACAAATACAGATATTAATCCATTAACGTCGTACTTTTTATTTTATTTTATAAAACTTCTGTAAGAGATATTCATTGGATGTGTTAATATAGCAACTACTTCTGTGTAGGTGGAGTATAAATAAGGGTATTTATTACCTCTTTATAATATTACTGTAGATAATAACGATATACATATATAATGTCTCACGTTGTCATATAAATAAATGTATTATTGCAAGCATACGACTATATAAATGTCATTGCCGAATGACACGAAATAAAAAAAAAATGCGTCTCATTTTGACCTAATGTGGCTAATTCGTTAACTTGTGTAGTTTGCGTATAGAATTACCTAGGTAAGGTGACGGAAGGTAATCCAGCTCTCTTTATCTGTGTTTTTGCGGAAGTCCGCTTCGAAGGCTGCGAATCGAACGACGACGAAGTAATATCTGTAAAATTTAATCCTATGAAAAAAAAAACCACATAAATAAATAAACGCACGAATTAATGTAATAAAATACATACTTGACATGATAGGTTGTGAGGCAGACTCTGTGATCTCTTGCCGTCCCGTGTTCGATGTTATTTGCTATATAAATAACATAATGTATAAAAAATATGCTATATGTTTATTCATATGTATGTATAAGCAGAGATGGGCGTAATCGATTACTTTATTATGAATCTGATTGGAAGTAATAATCATGATTACAGTTAATCATGATCGTAGTGTAATCATTAATCGTGATTAAAGTAGTCAGTAATCAAGATTATATGATTATTTGTATTCAATATTTAAGTAGTAGTTTATATCGCTATCCGTACCCTACTCGATTATGAATTATTTCAAACATACCTGAAAGTCTAAAACTCACTGATTACGATGATTAATCTTTTACAATTAGGGTAAATTTAAATTTAGGCCTAAGGTTGAATACATATAAAGTTGATTTACATTATAATACTATATCTTATTTGTACATTAATATTCTGGTAATCAAAAAAGTAATCTACATTGTGATTACAGATTAATAGTTATTAATTTCTTTTGTGATTACTTAAGTTAATTTGTAATCATGATTGAAAAATATAAAATGTAATCGTAATCTTTAACCATTAATCTAATTACATTTTGCCCAACACTGTGTATAAGAATGTAGTAGCGGTACTCTATCTACACTCTACACTTGCGGAAATTTCCTTCAAAAGGTGAAAAAATTGTGAACATACGAAGCAACTCGATTGATATTAATTTGCAATTGATTATACCAATTTTAAGACTCTTTACAATGATATATATTATTAATACCGTTATAATAATTATGGAATATAAATAAATACCTACTTAATAAAGCTAATTTCTGAATATTACCTGCGTTTCTGTTTCAGATTTTTCTTTATCTAATTTTTCGTTGTTCACATCTAATACTTGTTCATTGGTTTTTCTCAGGCCCGCTATTAAACTTGTCTGTTGTTTCTGTAATTATGTTTTTTACCATTTAAACTTGACGACTTTAATCTAAATAAATAAAATGATGACATCTGTGAGTCTGACGTATGATTATCATCCAAAAATCACTGGATACATTTAGATTATGCTTTTTACTTTATAAACACTTGGTTCTTACAAATAAAATCACGATATCTCCATTTGATATAAAGTTACTGAAAATTTTAAAACACTACAGTTTTATGAGCACTACGTGTTCAGCGATATGTTCTCTTGCCGTGAGAAATGAGGGCAAGTGGTATGGTAAGCATGCGCAGGTACGGAGTTTTTTTTTACTAACTTTATCGGTGTTATTACAATAAAGTTAAATACGCATTAAATACTTGCTTTAAAAAGGTTTCGTACTAAATGCACCGCGTTCGCCCGAGGCAAGTTCGCGTTATCCCTTCTTCGCAAGTCTAACCTAACCTAATCAAAGGGAGACAAAAGAGCAAGATGGCGAACATTCAGCGAGCGCGGTGCATTTAAAACGTAACCATTTTAAAACAAGTATTCAATACGTATTTAACTTTTTTTGTAATAACACAGTATATGTTTTAGAAAATCACGATGTGGTCTCTGGATGATCTCATCTGAAGTTAAATTACGATATGGTCTAAGATGGGAAACACACTAAACCTAGAGGGGACTAGTTCTCAAGTGAAATTGCCGGAACACACCATCAGATGTTTGGCTATAGATTTTCAACGTGAGCTAGTCAGTTAGACTTAGGAAAGGCCTTATCACTTTGCTATGCTTTCATCACTATGTTTTTTTTTTATTGAAAGCTCCGACTCAGTTGCAAGAATTCTAATCCGAGCACATCAACGCGGTATTTTTTATATTATAGGGAGCAAATGATAGTCCATAGACACTAGCAACACCAGGGGAGTTGTAAGTGCGTCTCCGGTCTTTTAAAAAGAAGTGTACGCTTGTATCCAACACGTTACCAAGTAAACCATTCATTATATATACAACATATAAGTAAACGAATAACATTGTTTACAAATAAATGTTGTTAGCAAGGTATCTTTTTCTCTTTAAGATAATAAACAACGCAGAAAAAGTCACGGGTATCTGTAAATCTATACTAATATATAAAGCTGAAGAGTTTGTTTGTTTGTATGGTTGAACGCGCTAATCTAAGGAACTACTGGTCCGATTTGAAAAATTATTTCGGTGTTAGGTAGTTTATTTATCGAGGAAGGATATATGCTATATCATCACGCTAAGACCACACTAAGAGGTGAGCACCAATAAAGAATGTTTCAAAATCGTTAGCCAAAAGTAACTATTCGATGCCGCCAAAGTCACGGGAACAGCTAATATCTTAATATTATTTTAATGAGATTACTATTAATATTTAAATAATGTACTTACACTGCTGTTCGCTCTTATTTTCTTCAAACAACCTTCAAGCCAAGTGCGTATAGTCTGTTTGGCGACTTCTTCCTCTATGAGAAACTCGAACTCCTCCCGCGCCAATAACTCTTCCATTTGTAACGATTTCCGTATATCCACCGTTCGGTATGATAGCATGCTTAAAGTGTACAAATTTCGATAGAGTACATAATTATATGTACTATATATTATGTATATAACAAACAAAAAGTAATTAAAGCACTAAATACATTTCACGTAACAATAGTAAACGGACAATGTACAAATATATCACGTGTCAAATGGAAAATGGCGTATACATACGGCGGATAGAAGTTTATGCCGAAAAGGCACATAAAACATGTTTTGCTTTTATTAGAGTTTTTTTTATTTATTTTAAGCTTAGAAAATGACGACAACCCTATGTTCACGTAAATACGAATACGCCAATATGAATAAAAAAAAGTTGTTCGCCGGAAAAGCGGCTCCACATATTTTAGTTTTGTAAGAACCGCTGTAATATATAAAATACTAAGAATAAGGTCATTCATCTGATTGAGCTGTCGACATATATTTTAAGTTTTTTGGTCTCGTCGCCTCCAAATTCGGCAATCTTCCAGTGCGGGGGTATATGTATACAGTATGACTGGTTAAGAGGTCGCAATATTCTCACAGATTACTCATTATTTGCTTCTCGTTCTAAATCAATTAAAAAAATAAATATTTAAAAGTCAGAAAAAACTTTAACTAAGGTTCTCTGTTATTTATTAATATTTGTTTTGATATTATTATTTCAAATGTTACCATTGAACTACTATACGATTGAAGAATGTAACCCTTTAAACACTCACCTGGTATAAAAGGTGTGAATACTTAGAAGATAGTTGGCAGAGGTTACGAGGAAAATGTGTTGAACCTACATACAACCTAACACGGATATTTAAAATGCTGAAAGAAGAAACTATATGTAAAAAATATTCTCATTAAACATACTTAATGACATCATGAAAAGTGACGTCTTCACCGTTATGAAGTCTCTCCAGCTCGTAGCACATGTACTTGAACAGAAGCCGCTCTTTGTGCGTGTCGCATTCCAATCGGCCTTTCAACAAGCGAAGTATGAATTTTACCTAAAAGTAAAAACACCTTTTTTACGTGCAAATAACTATGAGGATATGTGTTAATAGAACGTTTCGAATTTACGGCAGATTATGACAATCGGTTTTATTATTAACCAGCTTTTGGTCGCGACTTTACTAGCGTTAATATAGACTTAACCTATCCATTGTAAACAGTACTTTTTCTGGAGGAAATGTATCATATGTCCTTCTCTATAACCCTCAAAATTTTTTTTGGCGGGATCCATAAAGAACTTTTCGGCTTCTCTAACTATACCTAAAATCACATTCGACATGACCTACATACGTAACAATATATAAAAAAAATATATTCATGATAATATCTATGATAAGTATATAATTCAAAAAGTATGTACCTTTCTTACAGGAATAACCCCTTTCTGATGAACATCTACGATGTTCCAAGTATTCTGGAAGTTCCTTATGTCCGCATAAGATAATAAAGCGTCTTCTTCGTTTGAATAAAACAACGAAAAGTTCTCCATTATAATAGCTGAAACAAATACCTAAGTGCTAATCTACACTATAATAAAACTGTAACAAGTTGAAATCTGTACATTAAATATTTTTTTCAAAATTTTAATCAGGGTAGATTATGTTATCGATATAGAAGCCAAAAATAATCTTTTTATAATTTTTGTCTGTCTATCTGTCTGTCCCTGTGAACACGTATCACTCTGAAAGTACTAAACCAATCTTGACGAAACTTGACATAGTGATAACCAATATTACGAGATTACGTTTAAGATACTTTTTGTCTCATAAAACGCAAAGGGTTCTCCAGGATAAAGGATTAAAGTCTAGAATCTAAACCCGTATTACTCTGAAAGTACTGAACCAATTTTGACGAAACTTGACACAGTGATAACTAATATCACAAGGCTATATCCAGGATACTTTTTTTTCCCATAAAACGCAAGGGGTTCTTTAGGATAACGGATGAAAGACTAAAATTTGTATTCAATGTAATTCTTGACGGATTTTGGTGAAGTTTCTTTGTGATGTATATAGAT
Organism: Antheraea mylitta; assembly: GCA_014332785.1. NCBI lineage: Eukaryota > Metazoa > Arthropoda > Insecta > Lepidoptera > Saturniidae > Antheraea > Antheraea mylitta. The sequence continues at coordinate 8,503,475 of JACEII010000008.1, forward strand.
ATACGAGTATATAGACAGATTAAAGATTTGAGCTGTATTTCACACTTTTATCGGTTTGTATTCAGGGAATCCCTGGTACCACCGATCTGAATTTGATTGTTTTTCAATGTTAGAAAGATATATTATCCGTCAGTGATATAGATGTTTATTCTGGCAAATATATATTTCCATTAGTTAATCACAAGGAATGTAATTGAAATTGGCAAAAGAATCATTTATACTGGGATGACATTTATCGACAATATATGCAGGTTAGTATTTATATTAATTGAATCCGATAGGTGATGCTGCGAACGGGTTTAGGCTTATTTTAGAAGATTTCTCATATACCAAGTGGGTATATGTTTGAGTGAGTCCCTGTATAGTTCGAATTTACAATTAATAACGGTAGATGTCGCTGCGATCGTGTTTTAGGTTTATTAAGATTTTACGCTGATAAAAATACGATTGAAACAGGTAATAATCGATTTTGTGCAGACGAAGTTGCACGGGTCAGCTAGTACGTAATACAAAGCAAGTAATGTAAGTAAATTCGATTTTATTTGAGAGGCAATATGAACGAAGGAATGTTATAATTATCTCTTTAAATTTACCAAACCACATCGTTTACATCAAATCGTCATATAAGGTTAGATTGTTATGAAAACGCTAATAACTGCAATATTAAAAAGTGCGTGTATGCTTATCACGATAGAAGTGAAAATATATGAATTTTTGATACTGTATTTGTGGTGTGCATTCGGAAAGCTGGCGATCTTGACATCGGCAACAATAAAAAGTACTTTCGCCTTTTTTTAGAGGAGGTATCTACCTCCAACCAATTTAACAGTATTAGTAGTAACACTGCCTAGGTACAGTTCCTCGGCGTGTGAGTGTGCTATTTTTTTTCGAACTGACTACGCTATTGGCCTAGCAAGGCCTAACCAGCTTCACCAGACTACTGAGACGGGCGTTCAAGGCACTCAGCCGATTTTATTTTGACAACTAACTTAAGGATGCACGGCACAATTCAGCTTGAGCTATTGCATAGGTTACGAAAAATGCGAAGCTAACTGGGTTAACTAAAGCTGAGTATTGAACATGTGTACCAAGCATGTATACCTCAATAACTCGTATATGTATTTCGTAACGGGCAATTTTACTAAACTAATTCAATTCGATAAGGAAAAAAACCTTTCATATCTATAAGAGTGTGTGAGTGTATGTGCGGGTGATTTGCGTAATGTTGTTGCAGTGATCAATACATTTTGTGTCACTGTATTCGTGCAAGCAAAGTACTCAAGAGCATCACGCCGAGGCAAAGGACCTAGGCTTGAATCGCCGTCGAGGGGGGCCGTGGCGAGTGTGCGGGAGCGAAATTTACCCCCAGAACACGGCGGCATGATCTGTATCGTGTGTGTGGACCGAATGTGGTGGTTATCATCTCAAGCACTTACCAACGAGAAGATTGAGAACGATGTACGTGATAATGACATAGAAGGTGCAGAAGTAAGCGAGCGAGGCGGTGAAGTTCCCGCAGTCGGTCTCCCAGTAGTTGTCGGCGGGAGTGCAGTACGGCGGCGCGACCATACAGTCGTGCATTATCTTGTTCCAGTCCTCGCCGGTCACAATCCGGAATAACATCGCTACGCTGTGTATGGGCGAGTTAAAGTTCGCACGTCTGTCGAACAGAACATATGATATCTTCTATGAAACATTATAATTCATTGCAATAAACATATATCCACCAATTTCAAAGCAGTCGAGCCATCAATCGAAGTAACTTTGGTTTTTTTTTGGGTAAATTTGATAGTGTCAGTAAAAAGATGTTTCGATTTTTGTTCGTGGTTATTAGTATGTTTAGTCAATGGATATATAACCAATGTTAATCAGAGTTCCAAAAAATCAAAGATATTACCAGATTTTTGTTAACAATTATTAATGTAGACACACCGGCGCGACAGTTTCTTTTACTGTGTAGTTAGTGTATAAAACAATAAAAGTCCTACATCTCTAAAATATCTGTCAACAATACCTCGATTCTCTACGACTGACGTAAATGTATTATTATAAATAAACAAAAAACGGTGTATTAATAAATAACGATGTATGCAGTAAATAATCCTTAAATTATTTTCATTACATTTGCTAGTGTTTTTTTACAAATTGACACCAGCAAGTTGCAATTCATTGTTAATGTATTTTAGAATCAAATTAGTAACAAGAGAAGGAGTTCTAAACGTTACACTTAAATTGACATAAAATGATGAAGACAATTTACACTGTAAATTACGGTTTTTAGAGACCTTTTATTTAGTGATTTATGAAATATTTAATTCAGAAATATTACATAGTATTTTAAATCAGAAGTACAAACGAAATAAGTTATGTAGGTGATACACTAAACATAAATTATGATCATTTTCTTTACATATCTGATTGGTCATAATAGGATGATGTTACGATTATAATTTTCAAAACTTACCTTCCAATGCCTTCGCCGTATTTAACGTTTCCAAATACGATGGTGCCGGCGAGAGCGTAGAAAAACACGAGTAGAAACATTCCAAATATTATGAAGAAGCTCTTGCAGACGCTGACGCCGACTGTTAGCATTAACATCTTGAGCGTCGTATGTTTACCGGTTATTGTGAAAAAGCGTAAAATGACCACCATAAAGCCCACGAAGTATGATAAATCGTTCTGTAAGTTATAAATAATTCCCAGCGAATCTATCTATATTATATCAATAGGAAGAGACAAAACAGTTAATTACACTTTCTCAGACGATTTTCTTCTTTGTTATTTGTTTGATAGATATTAATGAACTTTAATGATATCAATATTTTATTTGAGATTAGCTGTGCACGCGATTTCGTCTGCGTGGAAGCTTATACAAAAACAAATGATTAATAAAGTCATCTGAATGTATTAAGTCCATTTATTTGTCTTCTTTCTCTCGTATTTACGCTGCGTCGTCATTGAAACTGCAATAACTTTTGATAAAGTGGACCGACCTTAATGAAACAAAGACTAAATTACTTTCGAAGATATACTTTACGATTTTCTTGCTGAGGGTTTATTGTGAATCCATTATTTTAGCAGTGATGCGTGTTCATACACACTGACCGACATTACTAAAAATGATTGAAATGTATTCTATTACTGATTCCTAGACACCTGCAAAAATTTTTTCCTCGAAAATCGAAAAATTACTGACTCGTTAAATTGACATACTTATTATATGTATAGAAAAGTTCGATTTTTTTTTCCTTAATATTGGAACTTGAATAACTATGATCAAATTTTGACCATTAAACGATTACTAGTACTATTATATAACAACTAGTAACTAATCTATAATTATGTCTGTAAATTGGTCTTTCCACTGATCAACAATATGATGTTAAAAATGTAGTTGTTGTCTAACAGTTTGGGTGTCTGGATTTAACTCAAAAACAGCTGCATCGATCTCTATGAAATATCGTAGAGGGAAAACTTACATTAATCTACTACGATTATCAAAACTACTTTAAAAAAATCGGAATAAAACTATTTCTAATAATCTTTTAAATATTATTTTCCACCGATGTTTAAATATTTTATTTTATTCTCAATCAATCTTAATTATTAGTGACTGTTTTGTAACATTTGGTTCCACGCGGACGGAGTCGCGAGTACACATTGTTATTTTAATAGAATCTTTATTAACCCTTTCAGGACCAAGGAAAACATTTTTTCCAGTTTTAAAATGCACATTATTTGAATTATTTATACAGAATATGGAAGTAGGATGTTTCTCACCCGAACTTCATAAACATTAATATTTACAAAGAAACCAATGACTGTTGAATCATATCACAAGGATGTGTATAAGAAATCCGCAGACTGGACTCTGTTATTACTACAACTGATTGTGTAGTGTAATAAAATAAGAGCGTGTTCTATAATGCTTTTTTTGATGATTTTCCTATATCTTACACTTAAATAAATCAACATAAACAGTTTAATGCTAATATATATTCTTCGAAACCTTATGATCCATTGTGTTTATAGTATTTAGCACTTTGTTTTTTTTTAACTTTATTTTTGGCAATCAATCTTTCCGATTATTACTGCCATTGTCACGTAATCAATTATATCACAAGTGTCGTGGGATCATTTCAATATTAAGCATCGTCTGAATTAATATTCTAACAAGACGGTGGATCCCTTGCTAGAACTTTCCAGGGAGTTATTGTGGCATCTCAGAATTTCATGCTTTCCATTCACTTCACTTATGCACAATAAACTAACTATATTACGTAAAACGCCACCAAATTTACACAATATAGAGTCAAATAACACAAGATTATGAATAAAATATAGAACCCACTACATGACAGACTTAAATCCCGCCAAAAACTCTGGTAATTAGTTATAGCTACAAGTTGGCTCTACCACCTACAAAATATTATCGTTACCTTGAGTGCGAAATGCATAAAAACCCAGATACAGCCGGCGACGGTGACGAGCAGATCGTATCTGTTCCGTCGGCTCTGCCAGTAGCCGCGCGGCGTGAACGCTACCGTTTTGAACCCGACCTCGATAACGAACACCGCCGTGAGTCCGGCTGACGTGTTCGCCAAGTATACTGTATACGGCGAATGTAGAGACCACTGTAACCAATGTAATATCTTTAAACGAGCAATTCTTGTATATTTTTATATATTCAGGATTTCGGAAACGGCGTCTTCTATTTATTAGTATGTAGGTACTTTCGGGGACGATAAATAGGTCTAGCTAGATTTTATTCATAGAAAACTTTTTAACTGAGATTTCGGACAATAGACTAATATTAGCTAGAAAATGAAGGTAAATTTTGCCGCCGCTATCATAATAAAAATACTTCAGATGGAAATTGGTTGCTTGGAAAATCCGTGTAGCCCCAGTTCGAATCCAAGTGTGGATTTTTTTAAATAATAGTTTTGTAAGGCAATCCTAACAATTTATTTTAATTAAATAATTTTATTATTATGATTATAAAAGACATCTTTTTATTTTATTTGAAGAAATGCTAATTTTGTGAGGCAAACCTAACAGTTTATTTTAATTTAAAAATGTTTTTTAAAGAACCGAGTTAGGCTCGGTCGGCCAGGTAGGTACTTATGTTAAAACTAAAAACAGCTGGAGATACGTTACCTTTTGACAACTTTGACAGAACAAATGACACGACAACCACAGAGTACCTTATATAAATAGAGTTCGCACTCGTTCTTTTCAATCAGCGCCTCTATAATACGAGGCCCGAACTAATATCTGTTGGTAGTCGATATACATATATAGTTATGTATGTACACATAAAGCGGTACTGTGTAAATCGTATACAAGCTATTAATCATTTTTATTTGTATTGAATATATTCATCGAAAGGGAAATCTAAATCCAAGTATTATGTAGGAGTCAATGTTTATAAGTAAGTCCGTAAATAGATAGAATTGTTTGTGGGAGACAAAAAAATTTAAGGGAGCACTTTCACGTAACAGAAACATAAAGTGAATAAATATTTGAAAGTTGTCAGTTTGAAATGTCAAAAGTAATTGTCGTCCACCATGTTTTGTTATCAAACTTGTCAAAAAAAATTGCTTAAAGTGCCATCTACATAGCGAACCGATAACCAAAAATAGGCGAGGATTTTCCATACAAATCCGATTCTGAGAAGTGAAAACAGCGTGACGACAACAAACACGAGTTTTTGGCGGGATTTCTGTCTGCCATGTAGTGGATTTTATATTTTATTCATAATCTTGTGTTATTTGGCTCTATATTGTGTTAATTTGGTTGTGTTTTACATAATATAGTTGGTTTGTTGTGCTTAAGTGAAGTGAATGGAAAATAATACCACGGAGCATGAATTTCTGAGATGCCACAAAAACTCCCTGGAAGGTTCTACCAAGGGATCCACCATGTTGTTAGAATATTGATTCACACGATGCTTAATATTGAAATCGCATGACGCTTGTGATATTATTGACTACGTGACAATGGCAGTAATAATCGGAAACATTGGTTGCCAAAAATAAAATTAAAAAAAAAAGATGGCGTATTTTCAATAACGGTGGTGAAAAAGAAAGGTTATATATTGATTAGATACGGACGGATTGACGGGGTAGCCGTCAAAAGTAACTTTATATTTTATCTATGATAGTGTCGCGTTACAATATTACTTTACGCGTGTGTTCGTTACCGTGTCATTTGTTCTGTAGGTGGTAGAGCCACGTTGAAGCAATTACTGGTTTTAGTATGAATGGGTCGGCTCGTCCGGGGCAGTATCACCCCTGTCACAGAAAACCGACGTGAAATAACAGCGCTTGCATTATTGTGTTTCGTCCGGTCAGTGAGAGCGCCTGAGACTCACCTCCCTTCCTCTTTCCGCTATTCTCTTTCCTTCCCCTCACCCCGTCTCCCATATACAGGCTGGCAACGCACTTGCGACTACCCAGATGTCTATAGATTGTGCTTGGTAGCTTAACAAATAAACATGACAAAAAAAAGAAATTGTGTACTCGCATTCATATCTACTAGAAGTCCAATTAGGCTCAAAATTAACTACAGAACCACAGTCCTTGTTGAAAAAGTTTAAAGTGTAGGAGAAAAAAAAACAAGCTGTACTTCTCTCTCTCTCTCTCTAACTCTTTTCAAATATTAAAAATAAATAAATAAATCTTCACATAATTTAATACTCTTTTCGGAAGCAATTTAAATATAGAATCATAATGTAGTTCACTAACCGTAACCGATAGTAAGCCACTGTTGATAATCACCACAAACGCAATGATTCGTTTGAAACTTAAATTCTGTGTGACGTCGTATGCGAAAGCTCGTATTTTTCTTTTATTAGGTCGAGGCGGTAAATGAAGGGGCTGAGCAATTTTCAATCTTTTCTTGAGATCACACCTAGACGTAACAAGAATTTTCTATTAAACATAAAAATATACTAATATATGTGTGTTTTTTTTTATATAGGAGGCAAACGAACAGGTGAGTCACCTGATGTTAAGTGATCAACACCGTCCATAGACACTAACAACACCAGGAGAATTGCGAGAGCGTAGCGAGCCTGTGTTGGGGGAAGGAGAAAGGAAACGGGGAGGGGAGGTGGATCTCCGGCGCTCTCACTGACTGAACGAAACGCAACAATCCAAGCACTGTTACTTCACGTCGGTTTTATATGAGTACTACCCCAGGCGAAGCGACCCCTTCAAGCTGAAACCAGTTATAACTTCAGCGTGGCTCTACCACCTACAAAACTGTAGTCCGGTGAAGCTGTTAAGACCTTGCTAGGTCAATAGCGTAGTCAGTTCGAGAAAAAAAAAACCTACAAAACTACTGTGTATATAAAAAATGTAAATTTAGTCAATGATATTATAACTACATAGATACGTCATAAGTACTTTGACAGTGCCTTGTTAAAACTTGGCTAACTAGCTTATTTTTTAACGGCTGCCCGACGGTTCTATGACGATTCCACCCATAATTAAACAACATATAAATATTTCTTTTTCATGACCGATATTGAGAATATGCCATTTTACTTCCACGTTTTATCTAAGACAGTGTGGAGTTACAATATTACTTTACGTATGTGTGCGTTATCGTGCCATTTGTGTTGTCAGAATACCATGTAGGTAATGTTTAGCTTTTTAGTTATAATATCATTGAAATTTAGTATATGGACCTACATTACGTTTGCAGTGAAGCAAGATTGGCCAAATTTTAGTAAGATCGCATTTACGCTAAATTCTCACTTTTATATAATCCACTAAACTTTTAGATCTTTCTTTAACTTTTTTTAAAACTAATTTATATATATGAATAATGATACAATCGGTACATACAGTTATTTGTATAGAAAATAACAACAGGTAAATACAAGTATCAACATATTTGTTTTTTCAAGTGTTCGGGCATAAATTGGTTATGGATAAGCAAAATTCTTTTTTTTTTACACATCATTTATCAATGGACAATCGGGGATGATCGGTCACTTGCTCGAAACCCGCGCTTACATTCGGACTCACTCGCCACTACCACGGCGGCACGGAGTTCTATTTTGTGTTTCGTGTGTGTTGTTTTGGATAACTGGTGCTCTCACCATCGGCAACGGTGGCGGAGAAGACATATATCAGGTGAGTGAGCTTGTTTCCCGATTATAAAGAAATACTTTCGGCATACATTCTTCCAGGAGTATCTACCTCCAGCCAATTTATATACAGTCCACTGCCTAGACTATGTTAGGTTAGATTAGTACAGTCCACTGCCTAGGCTAGGTACCCCGATCAGTGTGGGTGTGGTGGTTGCCACCTCAGAAAGTCTAAATTTAAAGATAGATCTGATAATTTACCATCTTCTCTGGTCAACAGTTAAAAGTGCAGTTCCTTTGTTTTCAGAATAATTAGCGATCACAACACCAACGAACAGAGTCAATCCAATCATGCAACCCAGAAATATATATACGTGAATATAGATCGCATGAACCTGAAAAAATACATAAGCGAAATTATTTACACATCTTTGGTAATTCCCAAAGAGTATGTAAATGAATACTTACTGGACCCAAAGCTTTGATTAAGACATCTCTGACATCCAACCAACCTTTGAATGAGAGTACCTCAAACAGAGTCAGGAGGGCATCGCCGATGTTGTCAAAACTAAAACGTTTTGGATTTGCCCTGCAATATTAAGAAAACAGTTTTTGTAATGGGAATTTAAAAGCGAAACTTATCTACACGCATTGTGTGAAAAATTCCAATATCTAAACCATCCAATATCCAATCGAATACCTTTAAACGAGCAATTGTTGTATATTTTTATATTTGCATATATTCAGGATCTCAGAAACGGAGTCGTCTATTTCCGCGAAACTTAGTATGTAGGTAATTTTGGGGACGATAAATCGATCTAGTTAGATTTTATTCATAGAAAACTTTTTTTAACTGAATTGTTAGGCAATAAAAAAATATAGCTAGAATAAAAGGTAAATTTGTTTGTTTAGTAGATTGAACGCGCTAATCTCAAAAACTATTGGTCCGATTTCATAACTTATTTCAGTGTTAGATAGCTAAATGAGCTATCTATCTAATAAATATCGAAGGTTATAGGTTATATATCATCACGCTAGGACAATAGGAGTGGAGCACCAATGAAGAATGTTTTAAAATCGTGTCTTTTTTTTCTGAGAGCTTCGCGTTGGCGTTTGCCTAAAGAAACTATTCCACGCGAACGAAGTCGAGGGCAGAAGCTAGTATTTAATAAAGACACGCTCGAGAGTACACTTTTAATCCTAATTATTTCCACAAAAACTCGTTAACAAAGCAAAGTTTTAATTTAAAAAGGTCCTTTGAATAAAGTTCAATTTTGTATTGGATATATTTGGTTTTTTTTTCAACGACTAGTTTGCCAACTACTATTCTAATAGATATCCGAATAACTTTTTTTTTTTAATTATTTGAAGTGCACTCACCAGACCCTGGGCACGAGCATGGATGGGAAGGTTTCGTTTGGTCCAGGTCTTATTTTCATCTTTGTGACGAAAACGCGTCGCATAAACACGCCCACACAGTCCTCGCGTCTTGTTATAGTAGGGTCGTTGCAGCGGGCCAACCTTTTTTTAAAATTAAAAATATAATTAACCTGTAAGGTTTTTAAGAAAAAAACCTTTTTTTTATTTTAATTTATACCTAGGATATATCTTCATTTCATATATTGATTTTAAGGAACTATGATCTTCATAAGCACTACCAAGTTCAAAGATGTGTATAGAGGGCAAGTGGTGTGATACGCATGTGCAAGAGAGAGAAAATAAGGCGATGACATTATTTGCAAAAAACTTTTGCAAGTGAAACGTATCTTTACTTTCGATTTTTAATGTCCTTTGGACATAACATATATTTTTAAGATAATAAACAACTTTTTTTTCTCGAACTGACTACGCTATTGGCCTTTACAGCTTCACCGGAGATAATAAACAACGCAATCGAAGTCGTGGGTATAATGAATAAAATCTCAATTGGGCAGAATAACATTAATAGCATCTTCGCAAAATTTAATTTAATTTTAACCATATCACTGATATGATTTCTGATGGTTAGTAAAAAAGTCTATATTGATAATTATATAGATCATGTCTTGATATTATGTATGGATTTAATTATAAACACTGACAATAAGAAATTAAAGCTTTTTTTGTACTGGTTGCAATTTCTTTCAAACATACCTTCCTCCGTACAACTGAACACCGTAGCTCGCAAATACAAACATCAGAAGGATCAAGAGGGTAGACACCTGTAAACGAAAATATAGTATAAGTAATAAAATACAGTAAAAAGTATAAGTTAATAAAAGCTCGAAATGTACTTCTTCGAATCACTATCTTTATAGTTACCTGCATTTGACAAATGGGCGACTCGTTACTATGATATATATGTAAAAAAACAATGCGACTATCGAAGTAAATACGCAGATGAAGTAATACTTCTTTAGTTTTTATGTATTAAATTATATGTATGTAAGAATATCCATATACTATAAGTAGTCTTGAGTATAAATACTAAACTATACAAGTATTCATTTTCTTAATATTTGATGCAGACTGAGCGCTGCGCTGAACTATTAGCGCTGGTCAGTATTTTAAAAGAAAATACAAAAAAATGAGCCTTCAACGCCTGGCAAATTGTTCTGTATAGGTTATGTGCATAAAAGAACACATTACAACAGGAATCGGCTATGATGGCATAATGAAAAGATAAAGCATTACAATTTTTTTCCGTAAAATAATGACTGTTTATTTATTTTAATACATAAAATATATTCATTTTTATTAAATACAAAACTCAAACATTCAACAAAACGCAGGCGCTTTGTTTTTGGTTTGTTTTTATCAATGGGCGCTAAGTCGTCGGCGCGTGCCGCGTAACCCTAGTAGAATGAGTGAAGTAGAAGTAGAAGATAGAACTTATGTGTATATAGATAGGGCTGCAAATGTTTTTAAGTATTTTGTTAATAGTGCAAAATTCGTGTTTTGCGTCGCCACGCCAAAGATCAGGCTTACCCTCCGCCTATAGATGTTTGACATCAAAAAACGATTGTTTTTTAGACGACACGAGTGAAGTTAAACATCTTTAGATCCATCTACTAGATAAACGTTTAAAGGGTCACATCCTTCAAACCGGTGGTAATTCATTAGTCACATTTATTTAACATATAAAATAATAATATCAAAACAAATACTTATAAACAACAAAGAGAATCCTAGTTAAATTTTGTGCTAAAACTTTTTTAAATATGGGAACGATACTTTTAAATGTAAGAAAATCACACCTAGCTTCAATGAACAACTTTAAAGAGGTATTTTTCACGGTTAATCATTACGTAATTGCTTATCGTTGGAACACCGCACGGTCGAACAAGGGGAAACGAGGCGCGAGTCAAAGTACGGAACACGGGCGGAACTGCGGCACGGTGCGATTCATTGCTTTCCTTATTATTACACCAATTTGTTTTTAAGTAAATCTCCTGATGTTGAACGTATATCAATTTTGTTTTCTCTAGATAATTAGGTCAAATATTAAGCACCTATTTTTTTAATTGATTTAGAACGAGAATCGACTAATAATTATCCTGTAGAAATATTGCTAGCGACCAAACAGCCGTGCTGTATATGTTTGATATATAGATAGATTAATTTTCTCCAAATATTTAAATTTACTATGGGTTTTACCAACTATTGGTTATCTTCACTAGCCCATATCTCTCTTTCAATTTCCGTTCACCTTGCCCGATTACACGCTTTCGTAACGCTCCCGTGACGCATTCACCAGCTTACTCCACAAGTGAAGCGCGTGCGTAAAGAGGTTTTACTTCAAAAATAACATTACCAATAGTATCTCCATGAAGCCGCGGCAGAGTTCGTAGACGACTTTGCGCATGTGCGGTACGAGAGTGAATATCCGCAGCGGACGCACGCACCGCAGTATCATCAGCATCTGCGCGCACGAGCCCGGCGGCACGCGCCGCGGCATCCAGCACAGGAACGTCAGCGACACCTGCATATATTTTTTTGCTCTATCTGTCTACGCTATTGACCTAGAGAGGTCTTAACAGCTTCATCGGGCTACTAAGGCGAGCGCTTGCGGCACTCAGCCGATTTTATTTAACAAATAGCTCAAGGGTGCACGGCACACCTCAGCTTGGGCTATTGCCTGATAAATGCAATTCGCGACCTATCTGATCTAACCTAAGCTAACTGTTCATATATATGTGTATATATATATATATACATATATAATGTATATATTATATTTGTTGTTGAAACCTATATGTGTACTAAGCATACATACCTCAACAACTTTTATATAGATTTCGTATCGGATAATTTTCTAAACTATTTCAGTTCGATAAGGGCAAAAAATAAAACCTTTCCACTTTCACGTGTGAGCGTGTATGCGTGCACGTGTACGGAGGTGATGTGTGTAATGTTGTTGCAGTGATGTAAGATTTTGTGTGAGTGTATCGTGCGAGCAGCGTACTCAAAGGCTCCACACCGATGGAACGGACCTAGGCTTGAGCCACTGCCGATGGGGGGCCTAGTCTGGTAAATACACCTGCATACAGTTTACAATTATCTTTATAGGATATTTTAGCCTACCTTGGAGTGTCATCTAATGGATTTTATATTTTATTTATAACTATTTGTGCCCGCGACTCCGTTCGCGTGGATCTTAATGTACTTTAACAGTCACTAATAAAATCATTTGCTGCATGTATATACTTATCTACTTTTCACTCATAATTAAATAGCATCGTCATTAAAATTACAATAATTTTTAATAGTGTGTACTGATTTTAATGAAAAGATTAAAAGTTACTCGAGGATATGCTTTATGATTTTCTTTGAGCTTTTATCGTGAACGTAGTACTTTAGCGGTGATGTGTTCAAACAAACAGACATTTCTAAAAATGATTGAAATGTATTTTATTACTTGTTCCAAAAGGGCAACAATATGAACATAAATAGAACATGAAAATTTAGTTGATGACATTGCTAGTCTATACTAATATTAAAAAGAGGTAAAGTTTGTGAGTTTGTGATGTTGTGACGTTGTAGGGGGTAATCTCAGGAACTACTGGTACGTTTTGAGTAATTCTTCTTGTATAAGATAGCTCATTCATCGAGAATGGTTATAGGCTACATATCTTCACGCTAAGATCAATAGGAGCGGAGGACAGATGAAAAATGTTTTAAAATCGGGATGTTTTCTTCTTTTGAGAACTGCTGCGTGTTAGTGTATCTATTCCACGCGAACGAAGTCGCGGGCAGAGGCTAGTACATAAATAAAATTAAATGGAATGAAACAAAACCATTCGAGATTGCACTCACGCTTTTAATGACAAAACTTGACTCAAAGACCATTTAAGACCACATATGCGCATAAACTGGCTTATGCCTGCGGCTTCACTCGTGTAGATGTAGATTTGACATATATCTGGAGAACATTACCTTTTTTTGAATGGAAGGTATCCTTCTTGTGGCTTCACTTGTGTAAATGTAGATTTGAGATATATCTGGAGAACACTACCTTTTTTTGAATGGAAGGTATACTTCTTGTTCTTTTCTATGTCATTGCCAATGTGTATACCAATTCCATGGTGATTAGTTCAGTAGTTTAAGTGAGAAAATATAAGAAATAAATAAACAAACTCAAATAGTTTGGAAATTATGGTCTAACACTAATCTATACAATGTTTAAATACAATTATTCCATCAACAATTAATGATCTCTCTATAATGAAACCAATATTGATTTCATACAACGGATATAATGTAATGCAAATTACAAATTATGTACGTACAATATAAATGAATACGTCCAACACAGCCGCTGCGTCTTTCAGGTAAGCTTTCGGTGTGAAAAATAATCCATCAGCTAAAATTTTCAATGCCAGTTCAAGACTCATAAATATCACAAACCCGTATTCGGCAATCTGAAACGATAAGAACTAACTTAATCCACTGTCTTCATCTTTTGGTGATATAAAATATACCATGTGAATATTTAAAAGGCCTTCAACCCTGTAGTAGTTCTATTTTGTTTTTCTCTAGATCATTAGGTCAAATATTAAGTAACTATTTTTTAAATTCACTTAGAACGAGAATCGACTAATGATTATCCTGTAAAAATATTGCTGGCGACTAACCAGTCGCGTTGTATAAGATGTATTTGTTAATTTAAATTAGGTAGTAATCATTATTCACCTGTAAAACGAAATTTTCCATAACTCTATACGTGGGCGTCTCGAACATCATGGACAAACATGACAGAGTTGTCACCATTATCATAACCCAATCTATATAAGTTACCAAGCCAAGAAAATTACTGTAACAATACAAACAATTATATTAATATTTTGCAGGGTTCTCATTCAAAGAGTAAATATCGAGCGATCGATTAATTAATACAATAATTGTATTGCTATTTAAATCGAATGTCTTCGTATTTAGATGTTACATAGCGACATGTTTTTTTCCTCGAACTGACTACGCTATTGACCGAGCAAGGTCTTAACAGCTTCACCGGACTATTAAGGCGAGCGCTTAAGGCACTCAGCCAATTTTATTTTTGGCAACTAGCTCAAGGGTGCACGGCACATCTCGGCTTGGCTGTTGCCTGTTGCATGCAAAATCGCGACCTATCTTAGCTAACCTAGCTAACTATTCATATATGTAGGATTGATAAAACGTATATGTGTACCAAGCATACACGCCTCAACAACTCCTCCATATATTTATCATCACAAACTTTGGAGTTTTTTCAGTTCGATAAGGGAAAAAATAAACCCTTCCACATTCATGTGTAAGCTGGTAGGCGTGCACGTACATGGGGGTGATCGTAGTGTTGTAGCAGTGATGTATATTTTTGTGTCATTGTATCACGCAAGTAACGCACTCAAGGGCTCCCTACCGAGGGATCGAACCTAGGACATAGCGACATCTCACAAAATGTTCATATACCAGTAAGTTTTTTTTTAACTTTATTTTTGGCAATCAATCTTTCAGATTATTACTGCCATTGTCACGTAGTCAATAATATTACAAACGTCGTACTATCATTTCAATATTAAGCATCGTGTGAAACAATATTCTAACAAGATGGTGGATCCCTTGTTAGAACCTTCCAGGGAGTTTTTGTGGCATTTCAGAATTTCATGCTCCGTGGTATTATTTTTCATTCACTTCACTTATGCACAATAAACTAACTATATTACGTAAAACACCACCAAATTTACAAAATATAGAGTCAAATAACACAAGATTATGAATAAAATATAAAATCCACTACATGACAGACTAAAATCCCACCAAAAAACGTACCAGTAAGTTATCGCCCATTGGCATGCAAGTATCACAAAAATATACGAGATGGCGCTAAATGACATTGAATAATTAATTACAAAAAATTATATAAACAGAAAAAGCAAAACCTTATTTAAACACAAAGCTTATATACGATATAAATGTATATAGGTATATATACAACGATTGCTGGTTTAAAGTTATATTTAACAGTGAGGATTAATGAGTGTTTCACTAAATGAATATAATATGTTATCTCGACTGTTTGCATGAATTCTAAAAGGGACGGCAGATACTCTGTTTGCATTTAAATATCGACATCGCGTTTGGGAATCGACGTGGTAATTTCTCCATCCCTGTTCCACTCCAATCACACGCACCTTTGCATATAAAAGGAGATCGAGGAAGAAGACTCTGCAACGACGTGAACCACGTCAATACTTATATTTTCTATTCTACACCTATTATTGCGTGAATTCATAAACCGATGTCGATTGTATTTGGAAAGTAGCCACCCCTAACATTGTCACTTTCGTCATATTCTCTCTCATCAAATATTTCATTATACAGTAGTGGATTGTTCACCACATCATACCCTAAGTATGAACAATGTTGGTAGGTAATGTAATCGCTTTCTAAATACTATAACGTAGTCTGCGTCATCAAAAAATGTGATAAGTCTAGAAGTAGATTTTTTTAGGTATACAAAAGACAAAAAAATAACTCACTGAAAACTCTTATAGTGTACTTTTCTCTCGTTGCCGGTAATAGGATCGCGGAGTCGTGCGTCGTAGCGTGCGTCCACAATAGCGCGACAGATCTTCCTGAACCGTGACTCTCTCGGTACTATTAGAAGCGGAGTATCGAATAATGGATGATTTTCACGTAAATCTTCTTCACGTTGATTCCTATTTACATACAAATATTCCACTATTAGCTGATATCCGCGATTTCGTCTGCCTTATATATTATTTTAACAATATATTTTATGTAAAGAGGAAAGGAAATAGACAAAATATACTTTGCTTACAAAATTTCTTTGTAATCAAAATTATATGATTATTTGTATTCAATATTTTAGTAGTAGTTTATACCGTATAATATCCGTACATTACCGCTACCGTACTCGCTTATAAGTAATTTGAAACATACCTGAGAGTCTAAAATTAATTGATTGTAAATCTTTTATAATTTGCGTAAATTTAAATTAATGACAAAGGTTGAATATTTGATATTGAAGGTTGAATACAAAATAAAGTTGATTTACACTATAAAAATATGTATAATTTCTTCATTTCTCTTGTATGATTACTTAAGTTCATCTGTAATCATGATTAAAATTTACAAGGTGTAATCGTAATCATCAATTTGGTTGCAGCTTACCCAACACTGGTCCTTTTTTTCGAAATGTCTACGCTATTGACCTAGCAAGGTCTTAACAGCTTCACCGGTCTACTAAGGCGAACGCTTAAGGCGCTCAGCCGATTTTATTATGGCAACCAGCTCAAGGGTGCACGGCACACCTCGGCTTGGCTGTTGCCTGTTGCATGCAAAATTGCGACCTATCTTAGCTAACCTAGCTAACTATTCATATGTGCATGAGTTGCTGAAACGTATATGTGTACCAAGCATACACGCCTCAACAACTCCTCCATATATTTATTATCAGAAAATTGAGAGTTTTTCAGTTCGATAAGGGAAAAAAGTAAACCCTTCCACTTTCATGTGTAAGCGTGTAGGCCTGCACGTGTGTGGGGGTGATCGTGTAGTGTTGTAGCAGTGATGTATATTTGTGTGTCACCGTATCGCGCAAGCAACGCACTCAAGGGCTCCCTACCGAGGGATCGAACCTAGGCTTGAGCCGCTGCCGTGGGAGGCCTAATCGGGTGAACCCAACACTGGTTATATATACTATACCTGCGCATTTCAGCTTGTTGTCGTTTGGCCTGCAGCAGCCGTATGTCGAGGTAGGGAGGGCGCGCGCGGGAGGAGGGCACGACCCGCGACGCGGCGCCGATGTCGCCGTTCTCCAATAAGTGTTCGTACGTTTGTTTCAATTTTATCGACCCGCTATGGACAGAACGCCGGATTGATCGCGAACCGAACCTTTAAACATTTATCATGTATTCTATAAATGTATTATTCTTCTATTTTATTTTTGGCAATTACGTCTTTTAGTAGACTATTACTGCCATTGTCAAATGAGTAACGATAGTTTCTTGATATCATTTCAATGAACTAACAAGATGGTGGCCGTATTGTTAGAACTTTCCAGGGAGCTTTTATAGAAAATCAGAATCTATGCTCCGTTGTATTACTTCCGATCCACTTCACTTGTATACAATAACCAAACTGTATTAAGTAAAACACCACCAACATTACACATTATAGAGCCAGATACCACAAGATTATGGATAAAATATAAAGACCACTACATGGCATTCCAAGATCCCGCCAAAACTCATTCTATAATAATGTAGTCTAAAATTTAAAACCTACAAATATTTAACCTTTAGGCTGTTTTACTAAAACCAGATCTCAAAATGGCGGTCCATGCTTTTAAATTTAGAGCCAATTTGTCAGGTGAACAGCAAATCATTAAATAGTATTAGTTCAACATTCGTTTTGTATGGAGCTTAAACTATAACGATTACAGGTCAGTGGTCAACAAGTCGTTTAAATTGAAAATAAAACATACCACAATTAACTTCTATATATGCATTATTGTTATCTAGTAGATATTTGCAGACGGATCGTTCATAAAATACAATGAGGACTCCCTTCCACTTAAATCCTTTTTTTCATCCATTACTTTTGTAGGTGGTAGAGCCACGCTGATGCTATAACTGGTTTCATCATGAATGGGTCGGCTCGTCCGGGGTAGTACCACCCGACCCACAGAAAACCGACATGAAGTAACAATGCTTGCATTACTGCGTTTCGGTCGGTCAGTGAGAGCGCCAGAGACCCACCTCGCAGCAACGCACTCGCGACACCCCTGGTATTGCTGGTGTCTATGGACGGTGGTGATCACTTAACATCAGGTGACCCACCTGTTCATTTGCCTCTTATGATATAAAAAAAAAATCCCCTAACTACCTATGAATATTGCATCACGAACGATACATCCCCAGTACACGTCCAATATATACGTAAAAATATTTACATATGACAATTATGAAACAAATTACTTTCTATCGTAATAAAAAAAAATCAAGATAATAGTTTGTAAGACTGTTTGATGAGTTGCAAATATCACATTCCCTTACACAAAACATCTTGTCACAGTAAGCGACCAGATAAGTGCAATCTATTAATGACCCCAAAAATATGTTTATTAAATCTACATACTTCTTTTGGTCGACACGTAGTTGTTTCGCACTTGATATAGTTCCCTGAGATTTTAATCCAGACTTTCCACCTGTAGCCAGCATGGCCGAGTCTCCCAGGAGAGGTCTATGATTGTTCGAGTCTCTGCAACGAATAATTACATCGATCAATTATGACAACTTGATCACAAGAATTTAATTATTAAGTGAAAATAATTTTAAACCTGAACAAACTGAAAACTACTCCAACTAAAATACCTGAAAATAAATAAAAGTAACTTTAACAAATTATAAAAAATAAACAGTAAATTTTAAATAAGAGATGTTATGTTTAAAAATGAGGTAAATGTGATTTTCGCCGTTTCTAATATTTTACGTTATTTTTTAAGATCATAAAAATAACTTAAATTATAAAATTAAACAATAAATTTTAAATAAGAGACGTTACATTTAAAAATGAGGTAAATGTAATTTTCGCCGTTTCTAATATTTGACATTATTTTTTAAGATCATAAAAATAACTTAAACAAATTATAAAAATAAACAGTAAATTTTAAACAAGAGACGTTTATTTAAAAATGAGGTGAATGTAATTTTCGCCGTTTCTAATATCTTACGTTATTTTATAAGATCATAAAAATAATTTAAACAAATTATAAAAAATAAACAGTAAATTTTAAATAAGAGATGTTACATTTAAAAATGAGGTAAATGTACTTTTCGCCGTTTCTAATATTTTACGTTATTTTTTAAGATCTTTAAATTTTTTACATGTAAAATATGAGAATCATAAAAAAACAACTAGAAACCTTATGGATGGCAATATTTGAACTTCATTCTCTTTGTATAAAAACTGGGAATCTTAGGAGATTAAGCAAGTTAAAAGAAAATAGATTTAACTCAGTTTGAAATGTAACACATTACCGATTTGCCGGATAGTGAGTTCAAGAACCATGTCACGCTGGTTTTAATACCTAAAGGCTTATTATAGGCTGGATCAATATATGAATGGTTGTGATGTCCGAGAAAGACGGCCCTCTGTGCGTGCACTAAAAATTATTGTAACAATTTTTTGTGTTTTGTAAAAATATATAACATGAGGATATAAACGAGATCGACTTTCTTGTCGGTTCTTCTCAATGACTGGGTTGTTTTCCGAACTGGTAATAGCATTGACTTTCATAAGGCGCCTTCTCAGAGCCTAAATTGAATAAAGGATATTTCGGTTTTGACTTTAATTTTGCATGACAAATATGTATAAAATCAAGTTTAATCCAGCTCACTCGATAATAGAAGTGACGACATGTCTCCTGAGTGCAGAATAGGGTCGTTGCGAAGGCGGAGCGACGACTAGGGTCTTAACGAGGCAACGCTTGCGATAGGTGAAGTCAGTCTTTCCGGGACCCATGAACTGGAAGGCGCGGTGCGAGAGGTCAGCAGCGGCTCGTGAAGCAACCGCGCCCGCATTACTCACCCCCGCCATCGTCTCTTCTTCCCCTTCCACTTCGCATACGAACTGACGCATAAACGACTCACGGACCTGATAATACATCCTCTATTATTATTCACAGCTTTCGTCAAACTTATTGACCGCTCTAGATATAGTTGCGTAGAACACAAATTTAGATATAGATACGTATTACACTGCCTTGATTTTTTTTGTTCTATTGATGAAGGCGTTACTTTGCGGAAATCCATCATTGAATACTGGTGGAAGTGCAAAGTACCATCCACCTTAGTATTCACTGTCTTGAACATAAAAACAATCCTGAGACTAGACCGCAACAACACCTATGGTCTTAGTGGCCTAGTGGTTTGACCGGTGGAATATTATTTCAATGTCCGCAGGTTCGAATCCCGGCATGTACCAATGAATTTTTATATACTAATTAATACCAAGCGTATGGAGAGTTTTAAATACTGCATTTGGCTCCATACCTACTTTGTGTAATGCAATCACAACGATTTGATGCTCTTTATCACCCCACTCCTTTTTAATATCGCAAAATATTGTACAATGTATTGGCGCCAAAATGAGAAAAATCAATGAATAATCATATAAAAATGACAGATTTTAGATTCAAATGTAATATTTTGTTTATTTTTAATTGTAACAGTATTTATGGCCAGACTAAGTATATAAAAACCCAAGACACGTATTCTCGAATAAAAATAGCGCTCAAAACCGTCCAGCAAAAACTCCCCAATATACATACGTAGTTATAGTTATGCTTAGTGATAAATTTATGATTTTGCGAATTCAACCTTATCTGAATGACTTAAAATTGTTTTTACAAGGACGCAAGCAACACGAGACTATTTAAAATAATTGTACAATTAATAATTATGCACTCATTTTTGTGGGCCGGCTGTGAGACATTAAGTGTGCATCTTGAGTTTATGTATATGAATGGGTATAGGGTTTTTTAACCGACTTCGAAAAAGGAGGAGGTTATATGTTCGGGTGTATGTATTTTTTTTTTATGTATGTTAATCG
>JACEII010000008.1:8525070-8675971 GCA_014332785.1 Antheraea mylitta
GAGTTTTGATATCGAAGTCGGTTCAATTTTTTTTTGTAAAAATTTTTTCAATGTGCTCTTTTAATGCTTACATTTATCTCATTAGTTCTTATTGTGTTTTTTTGTTTCTTAATCATTATAATACACGCCTGAGAATAAACTATCTTTGATGGCACTCATCGAGTCTTCATATCACTTGTAAATAACCATATAAGTAATTTAACAACAACACTTCAATGAAATAACTACGGCTAGTTAAATAAATAGATTTTTTAATGTAATATCAACAATGTAATGCAAAGTATTAATGTAGAGATTACTCAAAACTAAAAATCAGGTTTTATGTTATCAATGAAAATAAATAGTCAGATCCACAAAGGCTACCTTTGGTAAATTGAAATCTCCTGGTACTTTGTGTAGTTTAGTCATCTGTGGGCTATCAGGAAATTTTTCAAATATTCTCAACCTAAACGGCAGGCTTTCTTTTATCTCTGCGCTTTGTTGTCGATACTTTAATTGTTTCAGTTTCTTTATGTCTTCATCCAGTTCGAGATTATCCAAAATCACTGCTACGAATAATGACAATACAATCTGTAAATAATAAAACACACTGTAATTTAAATATACCAAACAAGCTACCTATCAACGCTAAATCGAAATGAAGGAAAGAATATGTGAGAAAGAAATTTATAATATCGCTGCACGTAGATGACTATTTACGAGAAAAAAATATCCCAAAAATTCAAAAGACATCTCTCCACGTTCTATTTATTACAATGTACATACACGTTATGTATTTTGTGAAAACATTTATTGAAAAAAAAATATATAAGACCCGGTAATTTTATTTGAAAACATCAGCAGCTGGCGACTTTGTACGAATATTTTATTGCGTAATTAATTTTGAGTTGTATTGGTATTAAATTATGTATAGATTTTATGATTCCTAAGAGTATAACTCAAAATAACAATAAACATCCTGTTATGGAATTAAAAACAAGCTCGAGAACACACTTTTTTTATGCATTATGAAATTTTTTTACAGTTATATACCTGTATCAATTTCGTAATGGCATATGCTTTCGACTACAAAATTATATCAAAATTCATTAAATTTTATTTTTTTACAAAATCGATTAGTTAAGTTTCTACTTATTATCCTAGTTATCTATATATATTTCCCGTCAACGGGTGAACTTGAAATTTGGCATAGTTAAAGTTTATATGGCGGAGAAGTGCAGAAAGTTGTTTATTTTATATAAAATGCATTAGAAGTACATTAAATTAATTAAAATATGCACTACTCACACTACTACTCGAATTTTACATGATATATACACACATGTAAATAAAAAAGACATTTTGACAGCCGTCAATAATTACGAACTTCAAAAAAGGTTGTGAAAGAGGTTGCTATGCTCAACTATATGTATTTTTCAACTCTTTCGATCTTATTACCATTTTTATCCTACATTCAACAATGATATTATAAAATATAACTCTTATTGTAATGTTTATTATTTTTTAGGGTGAACTCACTTCAAATGATGATTTCATAAAAAAATGAGCCAAATAATACTTTGTATAATCAAAATAAGAATTTTGTTTATAAAAGTAATCCATGACTTAGACCTCCGCGGTTACAACGTTGCATTTCAACCTCATGTAGTAACAAAAAAGAATTTATTTTTAAAAGCTAATGATAGTATTGAAAATATCTTTGTCTTGGATTCACCATTAGAACATTCAATACATATTGTGGATCCATTACTTTTCCAAACGATGATACTGGGCATATCACTATTTCTCATAATGAAGAGACTACATTTAATTCAATATCACCCAGAAATACCACCCACCTATGGTGTCGTGTAAAATTAATTAAAATTGTGTCATGGGTTGCGATAAATTTCTTTATTTTCGTAAAGTTATGTTTGCTTAAAATTTGAGAGGTTTACCACGTGGTTTTTGTTTCAAATTTATAATTAATTTCAATTTTCATCTACACATAGGTTTTTTTAAATCGTTTATATAATTAAAGATCATGGCTAATAACTGAGTAGCCATGATGAAAACCTTTGATTAAAGAAGTATACCTTTTGACAAAAGAATCCTAATAAAGTTCAAACTTTAAAAATTCAAATAACTATGGTCGAATGTCGACCACTGGGCGCTCACTAGAATTACAAAACGTACGTTTACGCTAGTAAAAAACAGACCTAGCAGATTGCTTAAATTCTTATAATGCGTATATAGTATATAGTATGTATACGCGTATATAGTATATATACGCAGTTCCGCACGCGTTTTTTTTAACTGTACTAAAGAATTATAAAGTTGTGAGACTATTTACAATTGTAGATATGCTCTTTAAAAACAGTTGTAACTATGACACGCACACCACTTACAGTAACATGTAACGTATACATTAGATATATAAATATTAACAGCATGCCTAATGAGATTTACCATCAGCAACATAATTGCAATTGTAACCCACCATATAACAACCTTAGTGCTCACTTACACAGTGTAAGGAACTAATGAAACAATAACTTAAGATATTATCATAAAGATTTACATTTACACTACATTTAATATACATTGTCATTATAATTACGATTTTGTGACTATACAAAAAATAATCGCTTGTCTGATCCGCAAGAAATTGTATTATGGACCTCTTTACGTAATACGTTTATGGTCTAAGATGGTATTAGGAAGACCTCTATCTTCAAAGTTAATAATAATTATAATGTCAAATTGTTCTTTACACAATAAGCCGATAATTATTTCTCTAATTAAAAAAAAAGGAATCTTGAAATCTCGCTAAATTTTATATGGACAAAGTCACGGGTAACAGCTAGTCTGAAGTAGAATATCCTCAATTACTTTTTATTAGGTTCGCTGTCTACCAGTGTAAGTCCCATCCGGTCTAACGGTTATGGAGAAAGTACTGTGGGAGAAGCCAGGGTTAACAGTTACTAAAAACTAAAATTGCCTAAATTACTTTTTATAAAGACCTGTCTAATCGTTAAATTCGTTTAAAAAAAATATCACAGTTTGCAGGACAAAAAAAAAACATTTCTCCCATACTATTTGTATGGAAAAACTTTAAATTCGATGGAAAACCTCTTAGAATTGGGAATTTGAGCTCTGCTTTTAACAGAATCTCTGTTGGGTCATCTTCTGAGATATTTAGGGCTGAGAGCAAAAAAAATTCGTCATTTTTTGGCACACCCTAATAAATATAGATATCAAAAATATCTAATTATTTACGTAAAATTAGTAAAAATGTCATATTTTCTTACCAAAGTAACAAACAAGTGATACAATATAAAATAAACTGCAACAAAAGGTGTTAACGACTGGCTTGTTCTGACCATAGTTTCATCCATAACTTCAACCCAAGCCTCTTGAGTCAGTATTTGAAACATGGACATAAAAGCCTGTAATTAGATGAGGTAAAATCAGGCACTTAATATTTATTTTATAATAATTTTTTTTTAATAATAGCATAACAAAATGAAATACCTCATCAAATGTTTCGAATTTTGTAAATTCACAAAGAAAACAAAACATTTGCATAGAAATCGAGGAACTTATTATGAGTAAACACATTGTGAATATTATTAGGCTGCCTAATTTCTTGCCAGGTCCAAAGATTTTGTATACAAATCCTTCTAATATAGGAGATGCTTTAATCAATCTTACAACTCGAAGTACCTGAAAACCCAAAAGAGCTTTGTTTGTATCAATCTATCATTTAATTTTTTTTTAAAGGAGGCAATGGAACAGGTGGGTCACCTGTTGTTAAGCGATCACCGCCGCCCATAGACAATAGCAACCCCAGAGGAGTCGCACGTGCGTTGCCAGTCTGTGTTTGGGGGAGTGGAGAGAAAGGGAGAGGGGTTAGAGGAGAGGGGAGAGGAAATTTTTTTTTTATATCAAAGGAGGCAAACGAACAGGCGGGTCACCTGTTGTTAAGCAATCACAGCCGTCCATTGACACTAGCAACCCCAGAGGAGACGACCGTACGTTGCCAGCCTGTGTTTGGGGGAGTGGAGAGTAAGGGAGAAAGGTTAGAGGAGGAGGGAAGGGAGAGGAGAGGGGAGGAGATGGGTCTCCGGCGCTCTCATTGACCGAACGAAACGCAACAATACAAGCACTGTTACTTCATGTCAGTTTTCTGTGAGAGGGTGATGCTACCCCGGACGAGCCGACCCATTCATGCGGAAACCAATAATAGCTTCAACGCGGCTCTACCACCTACAAGATTACTACTAATTTCTAAGAAAAATATACTTTTACATTACAAAATTGAATTAACACACCTGAAAATAAGTAAATCCTGACATATACAACTGAGGTATGATATGAATAGTTGTTCCGATAGCCAAGAGTAATTCAAACTTGTGTACCGAGTGTTTGAAATATCCATTCAATCCTAAACACCAAATTTTTATCAACGCTTCTAAATCTAAGAAAATCGTAAAAGCAATCTGAAAAAAAAATATAATAACGTTATAGAATTATAATAGTGTATTAGATTAAAAACTATACATTATATGCTACCCGCATTTGTGCTTCTATTTAGAGTGTCTGTTATGGATTTTTTGTATGTGAAACATCTATAAGCGGAGGGTAAACCTGATTGTTGCCGTGACGACGCTAAGACGAACTTTGCACTATTAACGAAATACTCAATAACATTTGCAACCCTATCTTATAGGCCACTCGTTCTACTAGTGTTACGCGGCACGCGCCGACGACCTAGCTCCCTTTGATAAATGCCGCCAAACACCGCGCCAGCACCAAGTTGAATTTCTGTATTTAATAAAAATGAATATTGTAATAAAATAAATAAACAGTCATTATGTTATGGAACTAAATTGTAATTTTTTTAGCTTTATTTTTTCATTATGCCATAACTGATACTTGTTGTAATCTGTTCTTTTATGCATATAACTTATACAAAACAATTTTGATGTTTCACATCTGCTAAGCATCTCGTGACGGGTCATTTTTTTTTATGCTAAAGAGCAGCAAACAGGCAGACGACCCATCTGATGGTAAATGGTTACCGTCATCTATAGACACTAGATTAGACTGAAAAATCTATATGAATAAAATGATGTCTAACGTTGTACGTACATTACACAAAAACTACTTGAAATATTTCTATCAGATATTTGTAAAGTTACTTCCTAGAAACTTGGTTCTAATAAAAAAAAACGATATCTTCTTATAATGTATAGTTATTAAAGTTTTAAGCAACTACGATTTTTATGAATAGTGCGCAATCAAATATGTATGTTTGCCTTCTGTAGATAAATGGGGCAAGCAGCGTGGTTCGCATACGCAGGAGACAGAACTAAATGGATAATAAAGTTTACAACAGAGTTTTGTAAGCAAAGTATAATACTATATAGAACCCAAAGCACAATATCTAACCCCGTTTGGTATTTTGCCTATGGTGATATGTTGCTATTTTAGGTTATTCTACGTTGTTACACCGAATATTTGGTAATTAAGTTTAAAACGTGTATTTGCCACACTCGACATTGGCGAATTTCCCTACACAGGTAGAGGCCATACTGAAGAAAAAAAAGCAAAGTATATTTTTGCTTACAAATTATTTTAATACTCTTTCCTTTTCACATACAATATACTTTTAAGATAATAGACAACGCAGACTAACGAACGAGGCAATGGCGCAAGCGGGGTGGTAGGGTTTTACAGCCCGACTGGGTCGCAACCACCATGTATATGGCGAAAAAGCCCGTAATAGTGATTCGTTTCTACGGGTCGCGTTTCGGGATCAGCCTGTGCATATCCAGCTTATTATTACAGGCCGGCATGATAGTGGCGACCGGCGATGGACAGTGTGTCAATCGGTGGTCGCTATTATTTTTGGATTGTACTGTGCTTACCATCAGGCATAGTGCAGTCACTTTGCCGTGCTACAATAAAAAAAAAAAAAAAAAAAAAGACAAAGTCGCGGGTATCAGCTAGTATTTACGTAATACATACCAATTTCATACATCTAATATAAAACCGCGTTATAAAGGTGTTTGGATATAATGCAGTAACCTAACACATTACTATTGTTAAATAAATGTAGGCTTCTTAGATAAAAAAAACCTTTGTAGATCTAAAATAAAAATGGATTTTGCCGAAAAGTAACACAGTAACAGGCAGATAATCTACTGTAAGCGTAAGTAAAGTAATTGATAAACTATGAATGTAAAAGTAGTAACTGCTATCTGTGTATCTATTCTACTATAGCCCTATTAACTTTTCAAGAAAGTAAATATTATCTGCTCACCTCAATATAGTAATATTTTTGATAAAAGAATTCACGAGGGTTTCCATCATGTTCGAAGTGCATAGAGGAAGTGATCACACCATTAGCAAGTACTACTCCCATTACCAATAGCCGAAAATACGCAGATCGTAACATTTTATGAAGTATCTCTGGAGCGCTTCCTGAAAAATAATTTATAGTATACTATAGACCCATATTTAATATCCTTATATTATTTACTGTCTTAATACTACAGATACAAAATAAAACTTATGCCATCACATGACTCCAATCGAGAACGAAATGTCTTAACGTAAGGCGTCATACCAGAAACATTCATTTAATACAAATATACAAAGAAATAAAATTAAAGAGTCTGTTTATAAAGCCCAAAATAAAGATTTTCACTTAATTCTGCTGTGGGGTACGGCTGCTGAGGTTGACACCATATTTTTTATTACAAAAACTGGCAATTCGAGCAATATATAATATGGGGCCTCGTGATCAATTAAAATTGAAGTTCTAGCTATTCCGTATCTTAAATCTACCTTTCCAATACATTTTTGATAATTTAATGTATGTCCGTAAATACTGCAAAACCGCATTTAGTAAAAGACCGGCATAATCTAAATACTAGAGATTGTAAAAAACTGGTCATACCCATGCTTCAGACTTAGCAAAACCAGTAATAGTTTTTTAGGGTAAAGTGTTAGGTTTTACAACAAAGTCCCAAAGCATGATACCGATTTGCCGGACTGTAAGTTTAAACACCACATTTTTATGTCAAAAGGCCATCATAGAGTGGATCCATATGTGAACGATGGTGATGTTTGGAATTGACAGGAGTCTGTGCATCCACTAAAAGCGATTATAAGATGTATTGGAAATATATATATATATATGTTAAAAAGATATACTCAATCGAGTGTCTTGCCAGTTCTTCTCGATGACTGGGTTGTTTTTCGAACCAGTGGTAGTTATAACGTTCATAAGTACCGTATTAAGTCTTAAACTGAATAAATCATTTTTCATTTGCTTTGGATTTCTGTCATTGTATGTAATAGGAAACATGGGAGTAGAAAGAAAGCTGCATAGAGAGAGTATAACGCTTTATCCTGTCATGACGATTTCTACCAATCAACTTTTACTTTAAACCGTGTTTAAAAATTCGTTCCAAAACGTCATGTTCACCTGGATGTAATACAGCAGAATGAAAAAGTAAAAATGGAATAGCTACAACGGAACTGAAGAAATTTCATAGTATAAACTATATCTGTGGCGGAAAACTAGGGATAATGTATCGCTTCAGTATAATAACGTGATACATCTTCACTGTATTCTACTACCATTCAATAAAGTGCAGTTATTTCACCAAACTTCATTAAATTACTCAGTACATCATGATTAATTTACCGGAATGTTTATTTTCATCAATAGTAACTAACTTCCAACCGTTATCATCGCCTGTAAAAAATTGAGTAGTACTGCTTTTTGTAATTGGGTTCCTGACTCCCCACATTTGCTGGAATTGTACTCTTATCTCATTGAACGTTTCCGTTATGACAGCTATGAAAACATTTTTCACAAGCCAAGCTAGGAAAAAGATCATTGTGCTGAAAAAAAAACAATTTCTGTGGTCAAGCCGATCTTTTTTTATTGTAGTACCAGCTGATACCCGCAACTTCATCTTTGTCATTCATTCTTAACAAAATATTTTCTCTTAATGCAGAGAAAAAACATAAGCACAACTTCTCCGCGGCTTTAAAACGCACGTTGCCGAACGCGTGGTGCTTATCGACATCGGTGATTTTTAAAACAAATGAAGTCATCATGGTTCTTCTATATAAGGACCAAGAGTCTAGAAATTAAAATAAAAGAGAAGGTAAGTAAAATATACAAAAACTCCCCACGTTCACTGGAGATAGCCCAAAATGCAAGTTACGACAATCCCGCTTTCTCCCGTCGATATACATTACCTAATTTCAAGAGAATCACTGTGACGAATTAATTATTATATACACCGTACAAATAGAAGCGACTGGATATAGACGTCTAAGCTTGGAGAGAGTCACAGTAAATTGTTGCTAACGATAGGCCTGCAACTACATCAAGTCAATTTTAACATTAATGTCAATGTTAAATTCGTATAATCATATTTTGCTATAATCTTGCACATGCTATAATCTTACAAAAACATGATAAATTAGACGCCGAATATCTTTCTAATTGATGAACTGTTTTAATATATTGTTTAGCATTTGTCCTCTTATCATATCACGAGGGAAGAAGATCTATCTATGTCTGCTTGTAATTCATGGTCGTAATAAATCCCTATAATCATTACCTGAAGTATAAGGCAGATCTCCAAGTAGGCAAAGAATCAATAGCTCTGTACATTATAAACACCCAACCTTCCTGTGACGATGCTTGATAGACAGTAAACAAACTGGTTCCTGTGTAAAAAACATTGTTCGTGTATTCTTATGTACTTATGTACCTGACTTTTTTGTCATTTCTTTCATGACGTTTTCAGTTTTTATGGCAATTTTGCGATATTTTCCAAACCCCCTTTAGGGGCACTGCGTGTCCCCACAAATACAGCTCTGGCTATATAGCCAGAGATATATACGTCAGTATTCAAACGTGAACAAACTTGATGAAGTTCCTGTGCAGTCAAAAGTAATCTATACTAATATTATAAGGAGGTAAAGTTTGCGAGTTTGTGACGTTGTGATGTTGTGACGTTGTAGGGGGTAATCTCGGGAACTACTGGTTCGATTTGAATATTTATCAGTGTTATATAGCTCATTCATCGAGAATGGTTATAGGGTATATATATCATCACGCTAAGGCCAATAGGAGCGGAGCACAGATGAAAAATATTTCAAAATCGGGATGTTCCTCTTTTTGAGAACTGCTCCGTGTTAGTATTAGTGTTAGGGTATCTATTCCACGCGAACGAAGTCACGGGCAGAGGCTAGTAATATCTAAACTGCAAAAATTGGTTTACTCCACTTAAGGTGACTTGCAACTAAAGAACCACAATAGGTATGGTAAGCATGTTATTGCATCAAGTGATACAGTCCTTTTTTTACGTACTGACTACGCTATTAGCCTTGCAAGGCCTTTACAGCTTCACCAGACTACATGTGATATAGTCCGTTTTTAGAACTTGAATTAAGTTGTGATGGAAACACGGGTTTTTTTTCCCACCCAAATTTGTTTGTATGATTCATTGTATTCAACTCGTGCCTATGCCTGAGGATGCCCGAATCTTGTGGTAGGTCACGTTTCCAACTGTTTCGATCATCATTCATTGATGTTTGTATGTTGTTCCCAGCGCTAGACGTACGACCGTTACTGAGATTAACAAGAGTGACTTGAATTTCTTCATAACAGTTATGAACAGTTTTTTTTTCACGTGAACAGCGCACTTAAGGGCTCCACGCCGAGGGAACGAACCTAGGCTTGAACCACTGCCGAGGGGGGCCTAATCTGGTGTGCAGGAGCGAAATTTACTCCCAAACCACAGCGGCGTGATCTGTGGTTACGCGGACGTGGGTTTGAACACGCTCTGTTTGAAGGGACAGACTGGTACTGATCGTTCGCTGACGTATTGAATCAGAAGGGTCGGTAAAAATGTGCCGCGGTCGTCTTCTATAGTTATGAACAGTTGACTTGCATAGTGTCTCATTACATAAGAGTAGTTTGAAGGTAAGCGATACTCTGCTGAAGAGTTAAACCACACATAAAATCGTAGTAAGTCATAGTTTCACGAGATAAATCAATGGTGACGTAGCTACGAAATTTTTAAGAGGACACTATAAAAAAAAAGTGACAGTAGATGTACCTAACAGCATTTAAAAACCGAAAAGTTTCATTTTCAAGTGTCATAACTATTTTTTAATATTCTTAATGTTGTAAGTGGCTACATCCGAAAACTTGTAGTGCCGGGTGCACGTAAATGTAGATATTGTGTGTTCAATAATGACTATTGTTTCCTACTTTAAATTCTTGACAAAAGATTTTCTACAAGAATTTCCAAGAGTTAGTATTGTTCAAAAGGTCGATCGCGATCGACAGGATTCACAGATCTTCTTTTAGTAGGTAGATAATAAAAAAAATTTAATGAATAAACATTTAAATTGATTTGATTCCATTGAATTAAGCCAGAATAACTCTCTCATCTCATTCTTTTATCTTTTTTATAGGAAATTATCTATACCTACCTACCCAGAAGACAATCCTGCATCACACATACTTGCAGACTTTCGAGATAGATCATAATCATAATAATATTGAGGTGGATCATCAGCAGTTCAAGTTTGAATACGCCTGAATTAGTAGAATCGATGAAGGATTTGTCAGTTCTTTTAGTTTTTAATAATAGCAGTTTTTATTTTCTGAATTTTACATTTGTGCTGCAGTAAAATAAAATACAATAACAAATGACAGTATATTTCTTTGTTCTGTGTATTCTTTAGTTTTTACTTTGCATTTTAATAATTGTTGTTATCATTATAAAGTCTAAACTTACCAAATGAATCAAAACCATTGAACCCCATGATATAGCTGTTTAAGTTAAGTTTCATACACTTCATTCCAGGTGGGCATTGGTAACCAGATCCAGGGTCAGGAGAACAAAAGGTATCAGGGATTGCCAAAGAGTTTATAGTGATATGTCTAAAAGCACAGAAAACAAGTTAAATATACATACTTCATGGGATATTATGTTTTATATTACACTAAAACACTCAGAACAACTTCTACATATTTCTCAACATTGTACTTTAAGAAATAAACTGTAATAATAATAATAATAAATCTTTTATTTCTGACATTATGAGTCCATACAATTTGTTTTAGTGTAGATGTTTCTTAAAACCTATGTTAGTACATTCATATTTAAGAAATTAAATTAAATAATTACTAACTTTGGATCTGTATTATTTCTAACACAATGGTGGGTTAGTTCTCCAAAAAATTGTACACCCAGCAAACTGTACAGTGACATGAAGAATAGAAAGAAAAGTGTAACATTGTAAATTTGTTGACTTGATCTCCTGTAAACAAACAAATCATAAATTTATTTTTAAATATATGATGGTCCGACTTAGTTCTGTGAATTTTAAATAAATTTATATATCTGAACCAGTTTAATCATCCTTCACAAGACAATCTGTTATTATTTAGGAACCTTTATTCTTTTATCTAAACAGTAAAGCTGTGATAAATAACGAAAATTATTAAACAAAAAAATGTGTGCAGTCAAAGGATTCAGGAATGTAGTTTCATACACTTTTTCTTAAAATCCAAATTACATTTGATATGGAGATGATTAAAGACTAAAGACTAATGTATTTGGAATCTTAACTATGCCCTCCCAATATATTTTTGATAATTTAATGTATGTCCGCAAAAACTTAGATATGCTGGATCAAGTAAAGACCAACATAATTTAAATACTAGAAGCTGTAACAAGTTGGTCATTCCACGCTTCAGGCTCACAAAGTCCAATAACAGTTTTTTAGGTAATAGTGTTAGGTTTTATAACAAAATCCCTAAATAGGTTACGGATTTGACAGTGAATTGAAGAACCATGTCAAGCCGGTTTTAATATCTAAAGGCTATTTTATAGGGTCAACCAGTATGTGAATAATTGTGATTTCTGGAAATGACGCTCCTCTCTGTGCATCCACTAAAAACGTTGTAACTATTTATGCTTTGTAAAAATATGTAACATGAACAGATTAAACAGATCGAGCTTCTTGCCGATTCTTCTCTATGACTGGGTTGTTTTCAGAACTGGTGGTAGCTTTGACTTTCTAAAGCGCCTTCTCAGGGCCTAAATTAAATAAAGGATATTTTGATTTATATTGTTTATGTCTGTACACTTTTATTAAGTAAGTTAAAAGTGTTATACCTCCCATGCAACACTCTATCTGTAATCTGTAAATTAATATTGTTAAATAAACTGTATTCATCACTATATAGTTGTTTATTTTATCTTGCTTTAGATATAGAAGGCTTCCTAGCATTAAAAATGTAATTAATGGTATTAATATAATACTATATTTCCTATTGTTCCATTTTTTTTTTTATATACCTTATATTATTTTATTTCAAATATTTTATCTAATGCAGCTAATACATATTTTAACTGGTTCAAGAAGAAATGAAAGGATATATAAATATAACTGGATAAATTTCTTACTTAAAGATTTGATTGATCCTAGATTTTGGCATCGAAAACTTTAGGAAAACTCTTAAAAATCTTATCATAATTAAAGGTCTTGGAGCTCTCAGTATGCTCAAGTAACTATATCTTGGCACTACTGATGGTAATTCAAACATCTGTAACAGTATTGATATCCAGAGGAAGAACACCATTGAAGCATCAAACTGACACCAATGATCTTTTAAATATGCTACATCTCCCTGTAAAATAACACACTGTTTTAGCACATTTATAACTTTTTCTTAAATGTAAATATTATCTGTTATCTGCATTAAGTCCTGGTTGAAGGAATAGAAACCTTGTAACTATTAGTCAAATATGATAATTTGGCCTTAACCATGTTAATATACCCATCAGAATACAAATATTATAATTTAAGGGCTTATTGAAGTCACTTATGTGATTAAGACAATTCCTGCACCAGAAACCAGCGTTGTCAGAGGGGATATTATAAATGTACAAATTTTTCGACATTAATTAGCAACCGAATCACAACTGTTTAAAAACCAAAAGACAATCGTAATAATTGTCTTCATGGCCATAGCGCAGGAGAGTGAGGGGGCACACCGGTGACCCCCACTATGAAAAATTCCTAACATGATTTTAGAACTCATATTATTTGGTGGAAACAGTATTTAATCATAAATGCATAGCATAATAAAAAGTCTGTATATGAGCCTTGGATAAATCATGGACAGTGAACGTAACATAAGAAACATTATAGTAATAAATGTATTATTGAACAATTGATCAGTATCCATATTAACTATAATTATGTACTTTTAGTATTGACCACACTGCGAGTCACCTGTGGCTCCTTTGCACTGTAGTGAAGTTAAGTGCCACTCACTAATGACCCCCCGGGTTAAAATAATTCTCATGTGTAATATTGGAATCTACAACACTCAATGCAGTTGTAAAGGCAAGGAGAATGCTTAATCCACTATGTTATTTGTGTATACCATACTATGTATTTTCAAATCAATTTATGTTTAAATGTAAACATTTTTTTATATTTACCTTTAGAACTCCTCTCACTTGCATTTTAGCTATCATTTCTGCAGTAAATAAAAGTGTTACAGTGCAATCAACAACAAAAGTAATAATTTGAAGGCATGGATATTTTTCAAAAGATTTCGGTGTGTTTAAGGAAACCGACAATAAGCTTAAAAGGGCGCACATTCTCAAGATTCTTCTAACCCATAACTGAAACAAGCAAATTAAATATATGTGATAACAAAAAAATTATCTATACTATTATTATAAAGCTGGAGAATTTGTTTGTTTATTGGTTGAATACGCTAATCTCAAGAAGTATTGGTTTGATCTGAAAAATTATGTCAGTGTTAGATAGCTAATTTATAGAGGGAGGCTATATATCATCACGCTCAGACCAATACGAGCGAAGTATCAATGAAAAATATATTTTTTTTTACTTTTGAGAGCTGACGATGAGAGCGGACAAACTTACGAAAAGAACCAAGTTACAAAATACAAATTAACTCACCTTGTTTACCCACTCTATGTCGGCGCTTTCATTCAACGACTCTTCTGGGCCATAATCTGCCAGTACCGGCTCCCCTTTTAAGCTTTGTTTTCTTCCCAACATCCTGACGCGTTTAAAAAGAATTTTTGTAATTATATGATACACTGATATAAAAAAAATACGACTGCGTCAATTAGGAATACTACATTTATAGAAAATCGATAACATTATATTTAGCAAAGTCGTAAATGCATAATTGATATAAAAAACCCGTGAACTGATTGTGGCATATAATTTTCAGTAATTTATAACATTTTCCGCAGCTTTCATTGCGGTTCCTTGTGTTTTTATGTATTTTGTACACCCAATATTTTTCAAGATTGGATACTGTCGCGCCATGTCGTATGGCGTAGGACTGTTGATAAAATATCGATATTTTAATCTTAAAATATCGATATTTTTTAGTAATATTTTTTGGGCGATATATCGATATTTTGATATTATAATTTGGATATCGGCGGTCGATATTTTTTTTATTCCTAATCATTTTCTTAGCTTTATTTCACCTAGGTTGAATCGATACATTATGTTTTTCTTTTCCAGTCTCCTCAGTCAGATATAATCTCAGAATTCACACCTATTACATATGTTATTTTTACATACTTTATCCATACTTTTTTCGGTTTCCTCTACTTTTATATCTATTCACTTTCATACTTAAAACTATTCAAGTTAAAAGTCTTTCATCTCTCTTTATGACATTCCTGTATCATGCTAACCATTATTTCTCAACTTCTCTGTCACTGGTGATGTTTTCAAACTTTATCTGATACGTTTTTATTCTATCACTTCTAGTTACACCACACATCTTAACAATCGCAGCTCTGCCACGTACAGTTTTTCCCATCTGTTTCTTTTGTAACATAACCATTTTATACGCCTTCCCCGTGAGTTACAAGGGCATCCGTGGATCACATAACCTGAACATCTTTCTCCATTTCGTGCATCCTGCATTTATCCTATTCCTTCCGTTATTTTCTACGCTGCCACGTTTTGGATTAATGAATATGAAGCAGGCTAGTAGTAATCGTAGTACCTAGTGAAACAGCTGAACATATGAAGTAAATAGTATTTAAAAAATCTCTTGCTGAAAAATATTAAGAGAGCCACTGCAGGGCTACAGACCTTTTCCTGAAAGAAGGTATGGGCATAATCACCACACTAGCCCACGGCGTATTGGCAATTTCAAACTCTGAGAAAACCACAATTGTACGTTTTCTCAGATATAGTAATATTACCAGAGCATTTCTCAGGCTCAGGTTTTCTCACGGGGTTTTCCTTGACCGTCAGACGATACTGTTACCAATTTAAATTAGTAAGTGTACGCGAATTTTGTAAAATTCATTATTACACACCGGGGTTCGATACAGCAGACATCGAAATGTTGTTCTACTAGTGAAACTAGTAGACTACCACTATTTAAAAAACTTTGGTAACTGATGGACTGAAAAATATTGGTACATATAATTATCTTAGTACCTGGGCGACCGAGCCTAGCACGGTTCTTTAAAAAACATATTTAAATTAAGATAAACTGTTAGGTTTGCCTCACAAAATTAGCATTTTGTTACCAAAAAAAAAGAGAAAGATATTTCTTTTGGTGTCACTCGGATTCGAACTGGGGTTACACGGATTTTCGATGCAACAGATCAGATCAATCTGAGCTATTTTTGTTTTAACAGCGGCGGCGAAATTTACGTTTATATTCTAGCTATAAGTTTTCATTGCCTGAAAACTAAGTAATTTTTTTTTCTATAAATAAAATCTAGCTAGATGGATTTATCGTCCCCGAAACTACCTACGTACTAAGTTTCACGGAAATAGATGACGCCGTTGCCGAGATCCTGAATATATACAAATATAAAAATATACAAGAATAGCTCATTTAAAGGTATTAGATTTAGATAAAACAATAATAATGACGATTATCAATATGACTGAATGACGTTTGTGCAAGTGGCTCTTAGAACTGTACTGTTATATTTTAAAACATATATGGTATAAACTAAACAAATATACTGGATTAAAAACTGTAAATCAATGTTAAGCTGAATTACATTTTTTTAACATAGCCGATATATCGAAATATCGATATTTTTTTACAATATATCGAGTTCCGATATTGATATTTTCATAAATATCGATATATAGAAAATCCGATATTTTTAAAAATATCAACAGTCCTAGTATGGCGTATGCAGTGTTGCCGTTTAAGAAATAAAAAGGTCTCCAGATGTCAATTAAAAGTCGCTAGATTTAGAAAAATACATGATTAAAAAAACCTTAAAAATTATAAAAAACCTAAACCTTACCTTCATGGTAAAAATACAATATTGCGAGTATCTCACCGTGATGAAACGAACAAGAAGCTTTAGTTGGTTCAGTTATAACCA
Source organism: Antheraea mylitta (assembly GCA_014332785.1). NCBI lineage: Eukaryota > Metazoa > Arthropoda > Insecta > Lepidoptera > Saturniidae > Antheraea > Antheraea mylitta. The sequence goes on from JACEII010000008.1 coordinate 8,541,534, forward strand.
GTTTTAGCAACATTTGATGTTTCTATTCTACATTTATTCTTTTTTTAAAGGATTTCCATTCCCATAAATAGATTTTGATATGAATGTCTACAATTTAACAAAGAAACTAAGAAATAGAGGATGTTTTGCGAAACCATAACATAGTAACTGACTTTTTTTTCTTTTGGTGGTGGTAGTATAATGAAAGTAAAAGACAAAACGATATCTGATATATATATATCATTCAATAGAGTTAGAGGCACCCAATCGATTACACCCCGATATAGAACATCATTCTGGTAGGAGAATTCCAAAAAGAACAATATCAATTCATGTTCTTACCAGTAATTACACTAAAGCTAGTATCAAAATATTTATGTATTTTCAATATTCAGATAGTTGCTAGAATCCGCTACTTTTTTTAAGCCGCTAGATTAAAAAAAAAAAGTTAAACATATCCAAAATCCACTATATCTAGCCACAAAGTCGCTAAAACGGCAACTATGTCGTACCTAGGGATGAGCGATATTAGAAACCATCGATGTTGACATCGATGCCAACATTGATTCAACAGTATCGATGTACGGTAAACATCGATAGCAAAACATCGATGTTTTTGCCAGCAATTAAAATTGTCTGTAAAAACATAGGTTAGCGACGAAAAAAAGGTCATCCAAATATGTAAAAAACTATTCGTACGGCTTACAAATTTGATAATTTTTTAGTACATGCAACGTTTTTATAAAGTCAATGTTATCAAAATCAAAACATCGATGTGTCGATATGTCGATATCCTTATTGTCGAATGTTTCTTCAACGCCGATGAATTTCGCTCATCCCTGTGTCGTGTGTCGGATGCTAGTAGGGATGGGATGATATATCTCTTTCTTCTATGCGTTGATTTGGATATTACAATATCGATATATCTCCACTCTCGCTGTAATCAGAAATCAATATTATTATCAGAGTGCAGTTCTGTATAATAAGTTTAACAAAGAACTTAACATTTTTCCTCTCACTTACAGAGAATGCAAAAAATGTGTAAGAAATTGGCTCCTTAAACTTAATTATGAGGAAACAGAAAAAATTATCACAGGTTAGAAGACATTTTCTCTTATTAGTATTCCTCACGGACTTTCTTAGACTGTAGGAAATGTTGCTCTTTGTATTATGCTGTCTAATATTAAACACATACACCACACACACAACACACACGCACACACAACACACACACACACACACAACACTCGCACTTTTTGTTCTATTTTATTTATCTTCTTCTGTATATGGCACTTCACATACATTGTGTGTACACACATTATTTGAGGAACGAAATATGTTACTCTGGAACTGGCCGATATTGGCTGCGACACAGGATAACTAATGCAGCTGATATCGGTCATTTATCATATTCTGCAAATTATTTAAAGCTCTAAGTTCCAATAAATAAATGTAAAGGTAACAATGTAAATCTTAGTAACAATGTAAATGTTAAAGTTAATGATAAATAAATAAATAAAATAAATAAATAAATAAATGTTGAACTTTTAACATGAGTACTCTTCATGAAAAATGTTTTATAATGTGTAGTACCATCTATTGTATATATTTTTTTTGTATGGGGAGATATCTAACGGACATCCATATCACGCCTGACAACTGAGGATGGGTTATGTCCGATTTTTCAATAATTAAAATACTTTCATACAACTTTTAGCCGGGTTTTTACGAACTATGTTGATACGTCCTTAGATAGTATAGAATTTTCCGCAAACTATAGTTCGCGTCAAACTTTATAACAACTCTGATGTAGATGCGCAGAACAGAAACAAAAGTAACAGAGGAATGCAGAAGAAATGAAAGTGGAGCGGGCTCGCTTGCATTCATACCTTGTCCCCAATGTATTACAAATATATAAATTGCCTTGTCCCTATTACACCAACGTTAACACTTGTTTCCCCGCCAATGCTACTACAGTCACAGTCAGGTAATAGAGATAGATAGATAAAGGTATTATATATATATATATATATATATATGATATATATATAAGTATACCTTATATATATGTAAGGTATATTTATATAAGGTACTCTGTGGTCCTCCGTTAGGAGTACTACTATTCTGTGTTCATGTCATGCACCTGTTCGTTTTATGGTTTATGATATTATTCTTATTTACTTATAGCGATGTAACATCGTTCATTACAAACGTTGATATTTTCTCTTAGACATATCGATGCAATGTCGAGTACATCAATGTATATGCACAATATATTGATTTTTTAGAAAAATATAAAATAAAGATAAATGTAATGGAAACGTATATTTATAAAACAAGATAACTAATATTTATATCATAAAATAGGATTCAAAAACAATAATTTTGTCAATTTTATGCTTAGTTAGCGGCCTTTCTGGGTGAATCGTAGCCTGTTTCTAAAGTCTATCGCAAACTATACGATAGGTAACGCTACACATATGGCACATAATTTATAAAGAGCGATATCAATGTCAGAGGTTTCAACACTGAAATAAAAAAATACGTTACAATATTGATCTTTATTGACGACGCATCAATGGCTTGATACATTGATGTGTCATTTGTATCATTATGCGTGACTGAGGCAGCGAGCGGGTAAGGAATACAAGACACGGCGCAAAACATCACAAAACATCGTTCATATAGAGTTCGATATCGTTAATGTAAGGAGTTTTAACATCGATGTTAACAATTCAATTTTTATGAACGATATATCGATGTTTTAATACATCGAGTGTTCTTACATCCCTATATACATACTTCTCTAAAATGTATTAGGGATGTTCGATATTAGCTAAACATCGGTTTAAAAGTATCGATGTACGATAAACATCGATGTTTTTGCTAGCAATTAAAACTGTCTGTAAAAAAACTAGCTTTATCGGGTGTTTCTAGCACAGGAGTTGGCCAGCGTTGAAAAAAAAGGGTCGTCCGAATAAATAACTATTATTTTGTAGAACTTACTTCCAGTTATATTTCACAATTATCTAGTCTCTAGCTAATACATGCAACGTTAATTGATCCTAAAGAATATATTGACATTTCGGTATTTTATTCTCATAACATGGATGTTATCGACATCAAAAGATCGATGTTTTTCAGAGTAAAATCGATGTTGCTTCAACATCGTTGAATATCGGTCATCGGTAATCTGTATTTACATAGCATAGGGTTGTTGATATTTTTAAAAATACCTGATTTTCGATTTATTGATATTTATAAAAATATCAAATTCGGACTTCGATATATTGGAAAAAATATCGATATTTTAATATATATCGGCTTTTTAAAAAAAAAAAAATCAGCTTGATATTGATTTACAGTTTTTAATCCAGTATATTTGTACAATTTATACCATAAATGTTTTATAATATAATAGTACAGTTCTAAGAGCCACTTGCACAAACTTTATTCAATCATATTGATAATCGTTTACATTATTGTTTTACCTAAATATGATAATTATGTGTATCAATATTTTTCAGTCCATCAGTTACCAAGTTTTTTAAGTAGTGGTAGTGTACTAGTTTCACTAGTGGAATACCATTTCGATGTCTGCGTATTGGAACCCCGGCGTGTAATAACGAATTTTACAAAATTCGCGTACATTTACTTATTTAAATTGGTATCAGTATCGTCAGACGGTGAAGGAGAACCCCGCGAGAAAAGATAAGCCTGAGAAATGTTCGTTTAGTATTACTATATATGGGAAAACATACAATTGTGGCTCTCTCAGAGTTTGAAATCGTCAATACATCGTGGGCTGGTGTGGTAATGTGTTCATACCTTCCTTCGGGAAGAGGCCTATGGCCCTGCAGTGGATCTCTTATAGGCTGATAATGATAAATATTTTTCAGTAAGACATTTTTAAAATACTATTTATTTCATATGTTCAGCTGTTTCACTAGGTATTAAGATTACTATTACCAGCATGCTTTGAATTCCGGTACGTCGGTTCATTGGTCCGAAACGCGACAGCGTAGATAATAACTGAAGGAATACGATAAATGCAAGATACACGAAGTGGCGAAAGATGTTTAGGGTATCATGTGATAGGAGCCGGGAGGTAGATCCGCGAAGTGGCCCTCTTCGCCAAAGAAGAGCAGCGGTTGGGGCGAGGCGTAATGCCTGTCTGCTCCCAACACCGTAGCCAAACCTGAGGGGATGGGTCGGGGGCCCCATCTCCTCGTAGCACGCTTGAGGCTGATGAGGGAAGACTACTGGTCGTGTACCCAGTAGTCTCTCAACAGTAGGGCAAAGTCCGGCGTTCACTCGCCAGGCTGCCGCAGAGGCAGTTTTTCACGTTCCAGAGCAGGCTCGACCCCTGGCTGCCCCTACAATGTGGCGGACGGTACACCGTGGGGTTTTAGTCTGTGGGAGTCGAACATAACCCACTCTATCCCCCGGGAGGGTGGCGTATCCAAAAAGGGTTTCCCCACGTTAATAAAATAATTTTAAAAACAATCGTGAGATCCTTGAATGCCCATGAGACTCATGGGGAAGGCGTATAAAACTTTTATAAGATGAAGGGTATAGGGAATGTTTTGTGTAAATATAAACCTTTTATTATAATTAACTTGTTTTATTTTAAATACACACATATTATATTTTTACCAGACGCCATAGTTACAAACGTTCTTATATTATTATATTTTTATGCAAACTCGTTTACCATAGACACAAAACATATTAGTAAGGTACTACACTTTTTATAGAGATGTATCTACTAACATAAGACACAGTCATAATGCATGCATCTGAGTGCTGGGTAGCTATTATTCAACCTAAGGTTAAGAAAATGATCGTGAATAAAAAAAATATTGACCGCCGATATCCAAATTATATTATTGAAATATTGATATATCGCCCAAAAAATATTATTAAAAGATATAGATATTTAAAAAAAAAATGATATTTCGTTATATCGATATTTTATCCACAGCTCTAATATAGCATAAATAGCATTTGAATTTTGAACTGCTAGCGTCGTGTTTCCAATAGTATAAAGTACTCTGTGGTCGTGTTCATAGATAAGATACTATATTACTGAGAGTTGTTTATAGTATATTCCTATTGGTCTGTGTTGTTATATCTTTATTTAAAATACTAACTGAACTTAGAATGTTATTGTAATTCTTAATGTGTTTTTCACTAAAAAATATTATTTTATGTAGGTATATTTGGTGAAAATGTTCATTTATATGAGTAAAAAGGTAATGTTGTGTGTTGTTGTCATGGAGATGATTGTAAGGGTAGTTGAAACTTTTTTAAATTCTATGTTGAATTGGATTACACATTTAGAAAATTACATAAAAATAAGTGGGTACATATGTCTTCCGTAACATTTTTTATCTAACTGGAGACTGAATATTTGGCTACACTTTTAGTTTTACCTGAGACCGTAACTCATTTAACTTAATAGTATACTTTCTTTATGTCTTAGGAATAAGTGTTTTTCCTAACTATGTAATAATTTTTATTAAATGAAATAGAGGGTACAAAACCTACTTGTACATATCTTACCATCCATCCTTGTATTACTTCAAATTCTTCATAAATTTGTCACTTTATTTGATATATTTGTAATTTAATATGATTGACTAAGATAAAAGTCACAACTTTCTAAACTTTATAATAATAGGAATGGAAATTTGAACAAATGGCATAATTTTACAGATTGCAATACCAAAACAATCAAATGTTACTTGCCTGTCATGGAACCACTCCTCAGGTTACATTGCAGTTGGTGGAGAAGATGGCATGCTCAAAGTTTTAAAATTAGAATCAGGTAATAATTAAATGATCTGTGTAGTTATAGTAGCTGTAAGTTACATAATTTAAATAGTTTTAGGTGGTAGAGCCACACTGAAGCTGTAACTGGCTAATGCGTAAATGGGTCGGCTCGCTCAGGGCAATACACACTCACAGAAAACCATCATGAAGTAACAGTGTTTGCAATGATTGTGTTTCGTTCAGTCAATAAGTACACTGGAGACCCATCTCCCCCTTTTCCTTTCTCTTCCTTCCACTTCCTCCACTATAACTCCCTTCCTACCCTCCCCCCTTCCTCACAAAAACAAGCTGACAACGCGCTTGCAAGTTCTCTGGTGTTGCCAGTGTCTATGGATGGTAGTCATCACTTAACATCTGGTGACCCACCTGTTCCTTTGACTCCTATGATATAAAAAAAAACTTGATTATATCAAGTTTTATGTAAATAAAGAACATAGTACTCTTAGGGAATAAATCAATATTTATGAACCACAGTTCACTTGTGTTAAACTGTAACATTCTTATGTTAGTGTTTTTTTTAAAACTGACTACGCTATTGACCCAGCAAGGTTTAACAACTTCACTGGACTAGTGTTTGTGTTGTTAATCTACATATCTGTGGCTACGTTTTAAAATAAATTATACTTTGATATTTTACTCATTTCATTAATTTTTCATTTGCATCTTTTACTTCCTTTAATGGTATTTCTTGTCGACAAATGTGGAGATTATTTCTGCCACTGCATGTTAGATGGTAGTTTTTATTTTACATACAAGAAATTACTTATATTTCCTGCTTTTTAACTAAATAAAACTCAGATAAAATTATCTAGAAAATATTTGAATCAAAATCTTAGAGATAACAAGTAGATTTGTTGATCTAAAAAAAATAAGGGTAGATTCTAATTAAAATAAGACTAAATAATCTTTTACAGGAGGAGGTGGCAATCTGTCAATGAACCTTAGCTTGGAAGGACATACTGGGCAATTATGTGTAGCTCTATGGAATGAAGTTTTTCAAAAACTAACTACTAGTGATGAACATGGAGTCATTATAGTATGGATGCTATATAAGGTGAACACTAGCAAAAAAAATCTTACCTTACCTTGGTTTTACTATTTCTATGATTATATTTTATATTAACAGTAAAAAAAGCCGTCAAATTATCTTTAGATATATTTTTACAATTTTGTTATGTAGTATGCAAGTCTGTATACATTATTAGGTAGCGAAAATACGCAAAGCTTAGAAAGTATGTTGATTGTGAATATGGTTGCTGCTGCTTAAAAACAGAATTTAAGTTGCCTATGCTTTGGTTGTATTACATTGATATTCCTTCACAAGAAATTTTAAATGGTAGGTCTCGGTACAACTAATATTGATGTATATTTGCAAATATGCATTAATACCAATTCTGTTTACAATTTTAAAAAGGGTTTTGATATATATATATATGCTGTTAGACTCCCCTTATATACTTTTTTTTTTTCGAAATGACTACGCTATTGACCCAGCAAGGTCTTAACAGCTTCACCGGATTACTAAGGCGAGCGCTTAAGGCTGATTTTACCTTGGCAACCAGCTCAAGGGTGCACGGCACACCTTGGCTTGGCTGTTGCCTGTTGCATGCAAAATCGCGACCTATCATAGCTAACCTAGCTAACTATTCATATATGTATGAGTTGTTGAAACGTATACGTGTACCAAGCATACACGCCTCAACAACTCCTCCATATATTTACTATCGGAAAATTGAGAGTTTTTCAGTTTAATAAGGGAAAAAAAAGCAAACCCTTCCACCTTCATGTGTAAGCGTGTAGGCGTGGACGTGTGTGGGGGTGATGTATATTTGTGTGTCACCGTATCGCGCAAGCAACGCACTCAAGGGCTCCCTACCGAGGGATCTAACCTAGGCTTGAGCCGCTGCCGTGGGAGGCCTATTCGGGTGTGCGGGAGCGAAATTAACCCCCAGACCACGGCGGCGTGATCTGTGGTTACGCGGGCGTGGGCGTGAACACGCTCTGTTTCGAGGGACAGGCTGGTACTGATCGTTCGCTGACGTGGTTGAATCAGGAGGGTCACTTTACATAAAACACGATTTTGGAGAACCTGCAGCTTATCAAAGTTATCTTTGGACATATGTGCAAAAACGGGGCAACTATATGTCATCACGGGACGAATACACGTCTTATACAAAGTGAGCTTGTGTCTTCCCCTTATATACTAAACTAAGCATTTGTATTGAGAAGAATAAACTGCATTAGAGAATGTAAATAATGAAAACATATATATTACTATTATGAACGTTGGTTATACCTAGAAGGTATTAATTTCCCTATGCCAATGCTAACAGTCTATAAATTATTTTAGGGTTCATGGTATGAAGAAATGATAAACAATAGGAACAAATCTACTGTTACAAGCATGGCCTGGGGCTCAGATGGACAAAAGATATGTATTGCTTATGAAGATGGTAGATATTTTTTTAATTACAGTACCTAATATTAGGTAATACTTAATTATTTTGCTTATTATAGATGGGTACTTAGAAAATGTATAGTTAAGATTATGGTAAATTAATGATAATGCAAATATTTTTTCTAAAAGTAGTAAAAATTTATTCAAGTCTATAAAACTTGTTGGCGTTCTGATATTTGAACAGAGAACAACCAACAAAATGCAAGGAATAATCTATAATTATAATAACATTGTAAAACCTTCGTATTTGTACATTAAATATGTTTACCGAGAAGATATTATATATAATCTATCTATCTAATACCTTTAAACGAGCAATTCTTGTATATTTTTATATTTGTATATATTCAGGATCTCGGAAACGGCGTCATCTATTTCCGTGAAACTTCGTATGTGCGTAGTTTCGGAGACGATAAATCGATCTAGCTAGATTTTATTCATAGAAAACGTTTTTTAATTGAGATTTCAGGCAATGAAAAAATATAGCTAGAATATGAAGGTAAATTTCGCCGCCGCTGTCAAAACAAAAATAGCTCAGGTGGAAATTGGTTGCTTCGAAAATCCATATAACCCCAGTTCGAATCCGAGTGTGTATATGTAAATATATATTGTAAAAAATGATAATGTTGTAAGGCAAAGCTAACACTTTATTTTAATTCGAAAATGTTTTTTAAAGAACCGAGCTAGGCTCGGTCGTCCAGGTACTGTGATTTAACAGAATATAATAAGACTTCACAATTTTTGTGAAGTTTCGACCTTATGAGACTTTCTCGGACACGCCTAGTCCATTCATCAACGAAAATCCGTGTTTGATCTTTGACTAATAGCATACTAATAGGTCTGTGAGTTTAAAAATAGGCAAAGATAGCATGCATCTAACATTTTACAGAGCTATTTCACTAATTATTGCAAAGCGGCATTACAACTGACATTACGGGACAGTCCCACAGAATACTAGACGATTGGTCGCCTTATATATTGACGATATAGATATAGCCAATTATTGAGGATGGTTATTGGATATCTGACATTGTTACAGCTCTTAGGGTCGGGGCAATTATGTACCATGCAAAGTATTAATTAAAAAATATGCTAATGCATTTAAAGTGATAGAGCTGGTTGGTTGTGTGGAGCGGCATGGGTTTTCGATCGCCAAAGGTGTGTGGTTTATCCCTCGAGCGAGAACTAAACATTTCTGATAAGGACCTAACTGTAAATGCGTATGTCCGTCTTGTGGGATGCGGCGTGTCTCAGTCACTAGATAGGCATTTAACGCAATAGTCGACCTTCATATGGAACTTGTGCAAACCTAAAACTACGATAAATGTAATTAAAAACTTAAATCCGAGTGAAATCATGATGCACGTACAGTAAAAGATAGATGAAAATTCCAAATAAAAGTTGTTTTGTTTAGTATCATAGTTAATAATAGCCATATAATCACAATATTTTAATTACCGCAGAGTTTCACTAATCTGGCACTATTGAAAAGCAGTGATTGTAGGATTCTATAGAAAACCTATAGAATTTTGAGATTATTTTGATTCGTTGTGCAAAGCATAGAATGATAGTAGGGACGAGCGAGGGAAGTATGAGCGTAGGCTAACGTATTATCGGACATACCGGACTACTGGAGTGCCGGATTAGTGAGACTATTTATTTTCATAATAACAATTCATTTAAGTTAGTTTACATGGAAATGGCCTCGTAAATTTCCAGGTGCTGTTATTGTTGGCTCAGTTGACGGCTCTCGTGTATGGGGTAAAGACATTAAAGGACCCGGTTTAGCTGCCGTGCAGTGGTCTCCGGATAACACATTGCTTCTTTTTGCATTAACTAATGGCGAGCTGCATATGTATGATGATCAAGGAAACTTTATGGTACGTGAAACCTTAATATTTAATCTAAAATTTAACACTATCGAAGAAAGGAATCACATTTCAATGTTTTCTTTATAGATGCCTGTTACTCTTAATGGTATTTCGGGATCGATGGAAATACTTCATATGGACTGGTATGCGGGTAACGCACCCAACAATAGACCGATTTTGGCTATATGCTATAAAAATGGCATCATTGTACTAATGAAGAATTGTATGGAGGAGGGTAAAAAATTGTCAGATTATTTGCGTAATAAATAAAACAATATGTGTAATTTTGTATTCACTTTATCATATTTTTAGATAGTGTGTATGTAGAAACTAATATGACAACGATTGGTTGTCACTGGAATCATAATGGTACAATCCTAGCGGTGGCTGGTTATAAAGTTGACAAAACAAACGTTGTACAATTTTTCAGTGCTTATGGTGAGGTAAGTTTTTTTACGTGTGTGCTAGGTTTTATTTTTTTAGATTTTTATTAAACCTTTTGGAATGTCATTGAAAGGCTTTATACATACCTTAGTGGCAAGAATTTGAGTCGTAATACACGTTAATTTATTCAAGACTTTATGGCGGGATTTTGGTCTGACATGTAGTGGAATTTATATCTTATTCATAATCTTGTGTTAATTTAATCTATATATTGTAAAATTGGTGGCGCTTTACGTAATACAGTCTGGTTATTTTGCATAAGTGAAGTGAATTGAAAAAAAAATTGGTTGCCTGTAAAATCGGTATACGGGCGAAAGTTTTACGTGACAACGACTTTGAGTGGTAAAATAATTTTAATGTGAATATTCATTCGTATAGTAGTCTCTCTCGCTCTTAGGCGGGCTAACCATGCCCGAGTGGAAGGGACGCGTGCCTCTCACTCGCTCTCATTGTTAGCGCATAACGTGAGCGGAGCGTAACGCAGTTTCTTGAAGTGTCACCCGGCAAACCAATTTATAAGACGTTGTCACGTCAATAATATCACAGACCATGAGTTCTGGGATGCCACAAAACTCGCTGGAAAGTTCTAACAAGTGAGCCACTATCTTGTTGGAACATTGGAATAATCACACAATATAACAAAACACTGACACTGGCAAATGCTTTTGCGGAGCGGAAACAAGAAAAAGAGGAAGAATCAGTCGAATTAATCAAATCTTTGCATCTAATGCAATTTTAATAACAACGTTCCCAATCAATAATATACCTAACTTGCTAAGTTCAAGTTAAGTTGTCACGCAGACAAAGACGTAGTCCAAACCAACTGCAAAGATTTTGTTCATCTTCGCTCCTACATTTTTTTCAGCAATGGAATCAATGTACTTCCTATAAATGGTGAAATTGCATATGTAGATAATTTTGGTTCATACTTCGATTGATTAAATATATAAATTATTTTTCCCTATTTACTTTTGTTATATAAAACGCTAATTTCATATGTAAGGACATAATATTTTAGGCCATATTAAGGACGCGCTCTCAATTTTCGCGCTTAAATTTCGGCATCGAGTCATACTACTAGACGTACATAGCTCACGCACACAGAGACAACTGATAACTAGGGGGGACGCGTTACTCACTATAAACAACTTTGATACTTTTATAAAAAATATAGTTTTTTTGTATTATTAACATTACACTTTTGTTATATGTTATCTCATAGTGCGGGATCAAATTATCATTTTTCAAGGTCATACTCAAGCATCTAGTCACATAGTGTGAGATCAAGGTTTTATTGATCAAGGGCCAGGTGAGGGGGTGTATTATGGTAGCAGTATCCTAGTACACACAGTCACTTAAAACATCAACTTTGCACTCACGAGTTTAGTATGATAATGTAGTTTATTTATTGTATTATTAGGCCGAGCGTATAAGAGATCCAGTACAGGTTCATAGGCCTATTTCCGAAAGAAAGTATGGACATAATCATGATGACAACCCACGACACGACAAATTTCCAGAAATCGACAAGCTATTATTTTGACATACTGTGATACTACAAGAATTTTTCTCAGGTTCACGTTTCTTACCTTGTTTTCCGTCAGCCGATAGTGCTATCAATTTTCATTAGTAATTAGTAAATGTACACAAATTCCAAAAAAATCGTTAATACAAGGTTCCGAAATTGCTGATATCGGATTGATATTTCACCGGTAAAACCAATTGAACACCATGAATTCCGTATGTACATGTACAAACATGAATATGTCTTCTATACATACAGTGAGCGTTACGTTTCTGGGCTTATCAGATTTTTGCGAAAAAAAATATTGCAAGTAACTCAATAATAAGTAATTAAATACATTTCAATCATACATATCAATGGAAATGTCTATCTATCTGTTTGTCAGTGCACTTACTACTGCTAAAGTATAACACTTATGGTAAAATATTTAAAAAAAGCATAAAGGCATACTACAAGATAGCATTTAGTCTTTGTTCCATTAATTCGGCTTATGCTTTCAAAATATATTGTCAATCGAATGAAGACATGAGTCAAGTATGAGAGAAAAGTAAGTATGTAATTAATGATCTCTGCCTCATTGAAAATCCTGGTTATTTTATAGAATACTAGCTGTCCCGGGCTACTTCATCTGCGCTAAATCGGTTATTACCTGTTTCACTTGTACTTTTAAACGCCAAAAATTCTGAATAAACCTAGAACACGATTGCAGCGACATCTTCCGTTTTTAATTGTAAATCCGAACTATACAGAGACACACTCAAATATATACCCAGTTGGTATGTGAGAAATCTTTAACAATAAGCTTACAACCCGTTCGCAGCATCACCTACCGGGTCCAATTAAAATAAAAACTAATACATATATTGCCGTTAAATGTCTTCCTACTATTGGCAATAAATTATTTTTTGCCGATTTCAATTACATTCCTTGTGATTATTAACTATTGAAAATATATATTTGCCAAAATAAACATTATCTATAATACTGACATAATATATATATATATATATTATCTTTCTAACGTTGAAAAAAGTTCAAAATCGGATTGGTAGTACTAGGGATTCCCTGAATACAAAACGTTAAAAATATGAACTATGGCTTAAATGTTTACCTAACCTGTCTGTTATATATAGCAGAAAGAAAATTAACCAAAATCCATCAAGAATTTCATTGAATACAAATATTTGTCCCTCGTCCGTTATCCTAAAGAACCCTTTGCCTTTTATGGGCCAGTATCCTAGATGCAATCTTATAATATTAGTTATCCCTGTGTCAAGTTTCGTCAAAATTGGTTCAGTACTTTTAGAGTGATACGTGTTCAGAGGGACAGATAGACAGACAGACAAAAATTGTACAAATATTCTTTTTAGCTTCTATACCGATAACAAATAATTACAACATAATAAATATAACAAAGTCTATCCCAATTAAAATTTTCAAAAAATATTTAATGTACATATTTGGGCTTGCTACAGTTTTATTATAGACTTTATATATAAATGTATAACAGGGGTCTGTTGTCGTGTGCGCATCACGCGAAACCTATAGAGATCGATATTTTTTCAGACATTTTAAACACTGGATATTTATCTAAAAACATATTAAGATTTGTTTAGGTTTTAAGAAAGTACGATTTTTAAAAGCATTTCAGCAATGTGTGAAGTGGTGTAAGTGGTGTGATGCGTATGCGTAGGAGAAGTAAATGAATAACATTGTTTACAAAGAAATTTTGTAATCAAAATATATTTTATCTCGAGTTTTTTACATGTTATTCTACGTATATAAAATATATTGTTGTTATTATTATTATAATATAGTTAACAACCGAGACAAAGTCGCGAGTACCATCTAGTTTATAAGCGCTACCTAACCTAAATATAAAATAAACACTTCAAAATTGGTTAGCTTTTAAAAATTATCAAGAAGTTTCGTGAAGTGTATAAGTACACGTATAGCGATGTATTTTTTTAAAGCAACCCGGTTTAAAGCGACGTAGACGCCCAGTCGCTAAGGCGCTCGAGCGCGGAATGAACTGAGTGATTTCTTGTTCAACGTCGTTTTGTTAATCGAATCTAAATGAAGGAAATAAATTGCACCTTATTCTCTAAGTGTTAAGATCTACATAACTCCGAAAAAGTGGTGAAATTTTGTTTAAAAGTTATTGAATATTTTTCTTAGATATGGTAAAGATATCTTAAATATTATTTCGATGCACTAAACTTGACTATATGAAGCAAAAGAAGGTATTTTTTTTCTATTAAGAAAAATGTAAATTTACTGAGATTTTGATGCCGAAAAGCAGGTTGTTTTGCGCGAGGGGACTACGGAGAATCGATTTTTTTAAATGAAAATCTATTAATTTTAAAGACCATCATCCATACGTCATTGTTAAAGGTTCAATGTATCTGTAGTTAGTTGTTATGTTTATCAAAGTTCAATAGTTTTATTGTAATTCTTACCGGAAAACAGTGAAAATGGACCTTTTTTGAGAGCGCGTCCTTAACATCTGATGAGATTGTAATTATAAGAAAAAAAAGCTATATCAGTACACATATTTAAACATTCTCTTCCGATGCTATAGTTTTGTAGGGTAATTGACAGGCTTATTTATAATTCTAGCATATAAGAACGCTACGAGTACCGGGAGGTTCGATGAAAGCTTTGTCTTGGGAGAAGCGATCGCTCCGACTCGCCATTGCTATAGATTCGTTTATATACTTTGCAAATGTCAAGGCCGACCACAAGTATGCTTTCTATGGTAATACGTTAGCTTTTGTATCTGGAACGGAAACCGTTACCTTTTGGGACTGCGTCACACACCAGGTAGGTTTTTATGTGATTGTGATATATACTATGTGGATAATTTTTTTTATGCATGATTATGTATGTAGTGAGAAGTTGTGTAGGTGGTAGAACCACGCTGAATCGATTATTGATTTCAGCATGAATGGGTCCGCTCGCTCGGTGTAGTACCACCCTCTCATAGAAAACCGACGTGAAGTAACAGTTCTTGCATTGTTGCTTTTCGTTCGAACAGTGAGAGCGCCGGAGGCCCTCCTCCCCTAACCTCTTTGCTCCTCCCCTCCCCCTAACACAGTATGGTAACGCACTTGCAACTACCCTGGTGTTGCTAATGTCTATGGACGCCGGGATCACTTAACACCAGGTGACGCCTGTTCGTTTACCTTCTAGGATATATAAAAAAAAATGTTTCTTTTAAGAGTCTTTTCTATATTATTAAACGATTTTTATATTATCTGTATTCTGTTCCTTGTATTAGCTATTGCCGTTGTTGTTTTTCAGTCATGGATAAATCATATACCTGGAGTGATAGACATGTGTGGAGTTGAAGAGTATTGTGTCATCGCTACAGTCAGTTCGCTGATTATTTCGAATCAACAAGGAATTCAGTGCGATGGTAATGTTTGTTTTACTTCGAAACCTCAATCCCAACACGATATGTCATCCGCATACATTTAAGGATGTCAATACAATGTTTTATTGTATGATAATTAACACTATTTATTTTTACAGCCAAAAGTATAAATATACCTATAGCGTATGTAACGATCAACAGTAAGGCTATAGTGATAGCTGCTTCCAAAGAATCGTTTCTGATTTGGAAATTTTCGACCCCGTCAAGACCCGGTAAGTCGATTTATTTTTTTCAGCACAATGAATAATTATTAAATATATTAAATACTTAAATGATTCCCTTGTCCGTATAATGATTAATTTAAATTATTTGACTTTTAAAGCGCCACTCCTTTGTTCTCAATATTAAAAGAATTTTTAAGCATTTTGTTATTAATTACTATTGCCAATATCTTTAGTATTTCATGTATTCGTTTTCTGCTCGCTGTTATCCTGGTTCAAACCAGAACCTGTCGTTCTACTACTAAAGCCAGTTTTAGAATAAGACCATTATCTCTCTCATATTCTCTTACGAATGTAAGCCAAAATTCTTTGGTCTTCAATGTTCTTAGTGTAAATTCTCAAATATTACAAGGCATTATTTTTCAGTATACTTAACGTAGCTATCGTCATGATAAATTTCCTGAGAGTTAATCAGAACATTCTTGAAGTCTATTGGAAATAGCACGTCACAAATTATGAGGTCTCGCTGAATTTAAATGTTACACCTAATTTCATAAATTTCATAACGCTGTACATCTAGCGAGGTATACTCATATCGGCGAGATTGATCTCTTCGAGATTTCGAGAAAGAATTTGTTATTTTCATACCTGTTCATAAGTCCTTGCCTGTTAATAAATTTTTGGTGTTATCTATAATACAAAAATTAATCGCTGAATGTGTTGCTAAGCGCAAATCTCGAGAACAGCTGAATCGATTTTGCTAATTTTTTTTGTTGATATTCTTAGAAGGTTCTTATGCAAAAAAAAAGAAAACGTATATTTTAATATACTTTAGGCGGAACGAAGTTAGCGGGCATTGCTAGTTATTTATATATTCTTTCTTTTAACTCCACTGAAATCTTATATCCAGCGTTATCAAAAGTTATCACCGTCATTTACCTCAAGTATTCCTAAAAAACGTAAATATATTCTGGTTTAATATGTATTTTTTTGCCTACCTAACATTTTGCAATATTTCGCGTTTCAAACGCAGGAAGAGCGCATATGTTTTATTGTATTTTTAATTGATTTCTAAGTTAAAATAAAAAAAAAATAAAGTTATGTATAGTTTACGCGCAGTAGAAGTGTAAACTTCAAAAATAAAGCGAGTAGAGCGTATGTCGTCTCTGTTCTGAAATACTCGAAGGCATACGAGACACTGCTTCCATTTTACCTGACACAGTGTTTACCCTCACCACTTTTCGCCATCCAAAAATTTGCGGATCAGAATTTCGAAGCCATTTCAAAATAAAAAATATGGGCTCTTTGGCTTAAACCCTTACCTTACTGCTATTGTACGCACTTTTGCATTTCACATGCGATATGTAATTTATTTTATTCCATTTATAGTTAAATACCTATAACTTAATTTTTCTCTATACCAATATTAATTTTCAGAATTTATTCTATCTTGGAATCTGATTATGTGTAATTCTACAGGTTCTTCTGAGTATTTATACCATGCCGATGGTTCTCCGGTGACATCAAACGACGTCGGCGTACAAGATGATACAATATGCTGTATCATATCCTCAGACAGTCACCTCCTAATAGGCAGAGAATCTGGAGTCATTTTATTATTTTCTTTAATCAACTCCAAGAAAATAACGTCGATTAACTTGAACGCGAAACCCTATAAACTGGGTCTAAATTCCAATTCTAGGTATAATCTATACTAATATATAAAGCTGAAGAGTTTGTTTGTTTGTTTGTTTGGTTGAACGCTATGATCTCAAGAACTACAGATCCGATTTAAAAGTTTCTTTTAGTGTTAGATAGCTCATTTATCGAGGATGGCTATAGGCTACATATCATCACGTTAACCAAAAGGAGCTGAGCACTAATGAAGAATGTCTCAAAATCGGGCTACTTTGGAAGCTTCCGCTGCGTGTTAATGTCAGTATTATACGCGTTGCCATGGTAACGCGATAACATTCTATTAAAAATATTTTCATGGTTATTTTGTATTCCTATTCAAAAAGTTTATTCTACGTTAGTTTGTTTTCGATTTTTAATTATACGTGTTACGTTTATATCGCAAACATTTCTTAAGTTTATTTTATGTTGTTATTCAGAAAGTTTAGTAGTAATAATATTCGTCCAATAATACAGTCGAAGGAATTAATCCATACAGCCAATTCTGAAGTTGTCAATATAGTTAGTTTTCTTTTATGTCCAAGTTAATGTAAAGGTATAAGCGCCGAATCCTCTACATAATATAACGTAATTTTTTATCTTCTTAATCTTCAAGACCATAGAATTAATGCTTCATGGTTTTATTTTTCATTCATTTCACTTATGCAAAATAAACGAACGATATTATATAATACGCAACCAATTTCTACACGATATAGAATCATGTAACACAATATTATGAAAAAAATATAAAATCCACTACCTGACAGACTGAAATCCCGCCAAACACTCTTAAAAAACTCTATTCTACATTAGTTTTGTTGCCAATTGTTTATTTGTGATATATTACGTATTATAAAAGTAAAGTGAGTGTAATTTATATTAAATTAAATTATTTTTGGTGAATAAAATCTGTGATGCTACAAACATGAAATTTTTTTTAACTCTGTCGATATGTCTGTTTTTTTATTTGTTCCGGGTAATCACCGAAACGACTGGACCTATTTGAATGTTTTTTTTTCTTAGAAATAACTACGCTTAACAGCTTCACCGGACTACAAGTAATATTGGAACGGGAATTTAACGGGCAAATAAGTAACTAATTAGCTGTTTTATTTAATATTGTTCGATAATGTGTAGCTTCATATTTTCATTATTTTCTTATATAGTGTGAGCACTGAGGGCGATATATAGTTTAAAATTCCAGTTATGTGGCTGATCATAATGCCATCCCATTCGATACACTATTAGTACTCACATACATAATGTACACGTTACCTGTTACAGTAGATGATGTGCGTGTGATACAAATATTTTTGAAATAGTATTGTTGTAATTTACACTAGAAGTGTAATCACAATTTTAAATTTATTTAATATATTAAAAAAAACGCGTGCGAAGCCGCGGGTAACAGCTAGTCCTTATATAATACGCACCTGAAAGCTTCCATTAAGTAATAGAAAAAGACTGCTCTGTTTATATATCTGACTAGCATCATACCTTTCTCTTTAAATGTTTTTTGAAGTAAAACTTCATTACATACGCTTGACTTGGGGAGTAAGCTGGTGAATGCGAGATGAGAGCGTTACGAAACCGTGTGATCGGTCGAGGTGAACGGAAATTAAGAAGGATATAAGTTACTGAAGATAGCCCATTGTTGGTAAAATCCATATTAAATTTAAATATTTGTAGAAAAATAATCTATGTATATATTATACATTAGATTGATTAAAAAAATCGACTATTTTTTTTTCTCTTAATTATATCGAAAATATTGTTGGAAAACATGCAAAAAATCCTGTGAAAGCCACAATCCTTAATATTAATATTAAGATGTGCCGCATGGTAGTTTTCAATTTCCCATATGATTAACATGGGGAAAGCTTGTTTTTTTGAGTTTTCAATTTTATAACTCTTTAATGAGTCATCAAAAAGACTGGACCAAATCATTTTCTTGTTTAAAATTGAACGCTCTACAAAAAAGGTATCTTATATTTTTTTTTATAAATCGACGCGTCTCGAAGTTATTCGACTTTAAAATATAATTTATAATATTTTCTCATTTCCTTCCAATTTTTTGACGAAACTATCAAGTTTATCAAAAAATTTTGTCTCTACAATGTAACACTTTGTTTCAGTAAATTCTACGTAATAGATCAGCCTGGATGCTTATATATATTAGATACGGATATGGCAAATAATATAAGTATCGGGCAAGCTCTTCGTAAAGATGTATGGAGTGCACTGTGGGCGTCCGATAATCCACAAATGTTGGCAGTTGCAGAAAAGGCCCGGTTATATGTACTACGGGATTCAGAACCCGAGGAACCACTCACAATGCAGGGATTTTTGTGCAAATTTAAGGTTGGGAATCTCTTTAGCTTAGATGTAGATAAATATGATGATTCACGAAGGTTTAAACTACGCAATTTAATATATATTTTTTCAATTCATTTACATGGTTATTCTAATTTAATATTTAACTAATGGTTTAGTTTTACTGTCTCGGCAGAAATGTAAGAACAGCATATAAATACCTATATTTTTATATAAAACGTTTGTATCTCTGTCTTGTAGGAGTTAGAAATAACTACTGCACTTTTAGATAACTTAATGGATAAATGTACACCTCAGCACATAATTAATATAGAAGTAAAATCATTGAGGGATACGCGACAGTTAATAGAAAAAGTCGGCCTGAAGGAAGCTGAGAACTTCATAAAAGATAACCCACATCCACAGCTATGGTAAGTACGCATGATATTTTCGTACTCTACTTCTTATTTGTTGGTTTTTTTTTATATCATATGATGTAAACGAACAGGTGGGTCACCTGATGGTAAGTGATCACCAACGTCTATAGACACTTGCAACACCAGGGCCGTCACAAGTGCATTGTCAGCCTATGTTTTTCTCCGACGCTCTCACTGACCGAACGAAACGCAAAAATGCAAGCACTGTTACTTCACGTCGGTATTTCTGTGAGTCAGGTGGTACTACCCCAGACGAGCTGACCCATTCATGCTGAAACCAGTAATAGCTTCAGCGTGGCTCTATCACCTACAAAAATTGTATTAAACTTAAAAGAGTAATAAAGTATTAAATTATTTCTGAATAGTGTTTTAAGCTTGTGGAATCTTCACATACATCATCCTACACTTTAAAGTTCAATATAGAAATGACACTTCACGTTGATTTTACCACGCTCATTAATTACGTGGCCGTCTTTTTTTCATCAGAAACGTTTAATTGTAAAATGCTAAATATAAGTATGGTGCTAACATTCGACCTTACTTCATTGTTATTACTGCCAAAGTTTACTTTAAAAATAAAATTAAGGTTTGTTAGAATTCATTCTTGTTAGTGTTCTTAATGGTGAACATTAACAGGGTATATGTTAAATGCAATAATGCACGATATTTGTATAGTTATATTTTTTTTCGAAATGCTTAAATAATGCTTGAAGTTGTAAGAAGCGTCATTTTCGCTGAATAATTATTTTTACATAGGCTATTACTTGCTGAAGCCGCTTTAAAACAATTTGAGGCGGAAAATGCACTAGAAACTGCTGAAGCTGCATTTGTGAGGCGCAACGATTACGCTGGAATAAAATTTGTTTCGCGAGTAAACGCCTTACATTCTAATGCTTTGAAAAAAGCCGAAATTTTGACATACTTTAAAGATTTCGACGCAGCAGAAAAGATATACCACGATGAAGACAGACGGTGAGATGATTTATTTCTAAAAATCTTAAGTCATGAACACATTTGTCTTCAAGTTTCTAAAGAAGACCTGATCATGTTAAGTTGTTAACTCATGTTTAGGTACAAAATTGACTACAGATAAAAAATATATGCCCTTGACTTTTCATTACGGAATATACTGATTATAATATACTATTGCAGCGATTTAGCAATAGCACTTCGTAAGCGCTTGGGCCACTGGTTCCGTGTGGTGGAATTGTTGAAAATGTCTCCAAATACCCCAGAGTCACAAATTAAACAGGCGTATAGTAATATCGGGGATTACTACAGTGACAGACAAAACTGGTTGGTAAATATTAAATATATTGTTATAATTACAATCATGTTCCTTACCCTAAGTACACGTCCATGAGTAAAGTAAAGATATCTCAAATTGATTTTTCTAAGTTATCTTATAAGTATCTTATAAGTTTTACTATTTGATAACAATTTCACTTGATATTTTATGACGCGGGCCATGATGGTAGCATACTAAGAGTAAGGAGAATTACCTCTCATATTCAGCAGTCGGAAAATACCTATGCGTGTTTGTTTTTAACTGGAGGGTGGTAACTAGTCAAGGAGTAATATTTTGTTATTATCTTGTTGCGATTTACCACAATTTCTCTTTAACCTATCACTCCGATTAATAATATGTTTCGTACATAGGTTGACACCGTGCTCACCAAATTAGAAGCATTATAGTGTATGTTCTCAAAGTATCATGAAATACACAGTCAATATAGATTGACGTGTTCTAGCTTCTTTTGAGAAGAGACCGATTATAGTTCTAAATTAAGAAATAACCATTAACAAATTGTTTATCAAAAAAATCAGTCAAAACATGTTACACATTAATTAGCTTTCGCAATTCTAAATAAATATTAGTTTAAAAAAAACCTAAATTACTTCTTATGAGGTCAGCTATTTATCACTGAAAGTTCCGTGACAATCGTTACAACCGTTTTGGAGATGGCACTCCGGACAAACTCGCGGGTAACAAAATAATATAATCTCAAGTTACTCCTTGTGAGTTTTTTTTTTTCGAAATGAAATCGCTGTTGTCCTGGAATGGTCTTCACAGCTTCACCGAACTATAAACCTTGTGAGATCAGTTGCCATTGAAGAGTTAGAACAGTAAATAAGGGCAAAAGGCAAGCCATACCCAATAGCGCCACCGGTAGTTTCTCTATTTTACCACGTGATAGAAATAGGCAGACAAATTTGCGTTTATATTTGACCGGGATTTTATCTTAAAATCATTTAACACACAAAAGCTTTGTCTGCGCTACAGATATAACGTAGTTTAGCATGTATGTTGTTGGTATTATTAAACCATGAAATTTAGAAGTATCTCATTCATAGGACTGGTGCTATTGAGTATTACACAATGTGTAACAATATCGAAGGACTGAAAAAATGTTATATGGCTTTAGAAGATAACGAGTCATTATCAAAGCTGTTTATGGGATCACCTAGAACAAATACGGTACATCACAGACTTAATTCACTTGTCCATGTAACACTACACTTTTAAGGTGAAAGTACTAAACATACCAGCTTTGTTTTACTTGTTTGTAGTCATTATATTGCACAGTGTACCTTGACCGTACAGTAATCATAACATATATTTAAAAAAAAAATCTTTATTTTATTTTGTACTTTATTTCATCTACCAATTCTTTTATTAAAAATATTCAACTCTATTAAACGACCTTGTTACTATTTTCGAATTTTATTTTGTGTTTACCTTTCATTTCATCTACAGTCTTCGTAATTTTTTTTTGACCGCTCTGAATATAGTCATAAGTTTGAACTTACGCAAAATTTCCTGAAAATTGTAATAGTAAAAAATAAAGTTAAAATATTATTATAGCAATCTAAAAGTGGCATTTATTAATCCTTAAACGTGTCTAGATTTTACGCATATAATATAATATGTATTTATACCTAAAATTAAGTTCTGCGCAACTATCAGAGCGGTCTAAAAGTTTGTTACATAGTGTATAATTACTTCCAATTCCATTAGATATACGAATCGAATAACGAACACTATTCACATATCTATATAATGACCACATGTCAATTGCAATCAGGAAACACCATTAAAACCAAATGATGTATTGGGAGACATTGTTAACGAGCCTCCAACGATACAGGGTATTTTGCATTTGAAAGAAGCCGGTAAACTTACACAGGCTGCTGCTATGGCTGTCCAGGTATGTTATTACTAGAATTACTAACTGTTTTAATAATAGAATAGAAAAATAATACTATTATTCTTGATAATAAGTACAGTAACATTCAATCTAAGATAATATTGGTGGTTACCCCGTGGAGATCTTGGACGTTACTTTGTACTTAAGTCTGCAAATGATTGATTTAAACGTTTGATTTTATTTGGTCGACCTGTACTTTAGAAGATAAATCTGTAACTAGTAATAAAAGAACTGAAATACAAAAAAAAAATCTTTCGACGAGGCAACTATGTCATTATCTATATCTATACATATAATAAAAATGAAGTGTCTGTATGTAACAGCGAAATAAAAAATTTTCGTCTGATTGGGTATGAACGTATACACGCTACTGATAACAAAATGCAATTTTTGTCGATCTGTCTGTCTGTTTGTTCCGGGTAATCTCCGCAACGGCTGGACCGATTTTGACGGGAATTTCACTAGCAGATAGCTGAAATTACTGCGGGTGACATAGGCTTAGTGTATAAATTAGACTAAGTGTAAATTAGACTAAGTATAAATTAGACTAAGTGTTAACCGCGGCTTCGTCTGCAATGCTATCTCATCATTTTCATAGAACTTTCACCAACAGATAACGGATGCCATAACAAGTAATTTAGTATATTTTAATTTAGACTAGCTGTTAACAGTGGCTTCACTTTGGTACTATCTCCAAAACCATTAAACTGATCTTCACGAATCTTTCATTGTCAGATAGCTGACCTTATAAAAAGTAATTCAAGCAATTTTAGTTTATACTAGCTGTTAACCGTGGCTTTGTCGACAGTAGTTTCTCCAAAAGGTTAGACCGATTTTCCGAGGATTTTCACCTTACCTTATAGAAAGTAATTAAGGTTATTCTTTTTTAGACTAGCTGTTACCCGCGACTTTGTCGGTATGACATTTAGATTTCAACTCATTCTTTATTTTTAAGTAGGGAAATAATTATGAACTAATTGTTTATAATTCGATGATATAATTATTAGTAACTTTGAAGATAGAAGAGGTCTTCCTAATAAGATTTTAGAGCATAAACGTATTACGTAAAGAGGTCCATAATACAATTTCTTGCAGAACAGACAAGCGTTTATTTTTTGTATAGGCACAAAATCATAATTAATTATATATAATATAATTAATAATAATATATGATTAATAATACAATTAATTAATTATAATGACAAAATAATGTAAATGTAAATCATTATGATAATATTTTAAGTTATTGTTTCATTAGTTCCTTACACGGTGTTAGTGAGCACGAAGATAGTTATATGGTGGGTTAAATTGTGGTCCAGTGAAGCTGTTAAGACCTTGCAGGGTCAATAGCGTAGTCATTTCGAAAAAAAAAAATGGTGGGTTAAAATCCCAAATATGTTACTTATGGTAAACCTGACTGGTTACATTGTTAGTATTTATATATATATTGTATACATTACATGTTACTGTAAGTGGCGTGAGTTTCGTACTTAGAATTGTTTTTAAAGAGCATTTCTTTAATTGTACATAGTCTCACAAGTTTATAATTCTTTAATACAATTTAAAAAAAAGCGTGCGGAGCCGCGGGTACAGCTAGTGTTACAATAATACTAAAAGATTCCTATAATGCTTAACATGTTCCGTGCCACGTGATGGCCCGTGACCTGAAGATAAAGTTTAACGTATACCACCACCGGTAGTATACTTAACCTTTTAAAATTATAATTATTTATCATTAAGAAAATCGAATCCCTCGATAAATTATTTTATTTTTCAGTTGGCAAATATTGAGGCATCTAAGAATGCGTTACCTTCGTTGATCAAAAAACTTTACATGCTGGCCGGTCGTCTTTACAGTCAAACTTCTGTTGGTAAGTATATTTTAAATCAAAATTATGAAAGAACTTGTATAACTTTTTCATAATATAACAGAGACTGTTAGAAATAATGAAAACACTGCAAGTAACTTTAAAGCTTTGTCAACTTTTAGTATAATACATTGGAAATACTCTCCTCATCAATTTCAATCAGTTCAGTTCTAGCATTCGAAGTGAGCGCACGCACAAATTGTCTACCTCAGCGATTCCCAAACTTTATACTTTAATCTCAATAGATTTTATTTGATATTTTTCCTGTACATATCAAGATGTTCACTTGTAAAAAATGTGAAGTGTCATACAAAGATGGTGCTCAGTGCTCGGGTTGTCAGGGCCATTTTGATTTTACGTGTGCTGGAATAACAGAAAGTGGGTACCGTCGTCTAGGAGATGGTAGAAGAAGCAACTGGAAGTGTAGCTCCTGTAAGTTAGCCCTGACTGCCAGTCCTTCACAGGAAAAAAACCCATTATCTACCTCTTCCTCTCCTGCAGATTTCGGTACCATAATGACCGAAATAAAAAACCTATCGATGCAAGTGGCTTCATTGCCAGTCTTACTTGAAAATGTTAGAAATATTCAAGCCGAGATCAAAGAGCTTAAGTCCGTTAAAGCTGACATTATGGATGTCAAAAATTCACTGGAGTTTCTTGAAGTTCTTGAATGAAAAAATATCGGAAATTGATAGAGAGGTGCAAGTTTTACTAAAATCCAAAGAGGACATCATTGATTTACAGAAGCGAGTTAGTAAACTTGAAGAAGACCTACGCGATGGAGATCAAAATTCTAGAATGAACAATATCGAAATTAAAGGCATTCCTGTGAGCAACTCCGAAAACTTGTCTTCAATCATATCTAAAATCAGTGATTGTATTGGTATTAAAATATCTAAGGAACAAATTAATTACGTCTCGAGAGTACCCATCCTTAATGATAGTAAACATAAGTCTATCATAGTTTCGTTGCACAACCGATGTCTAAAAGATGATTTTGTAGCTGCAGCAAGAAAACACAAATCTATTACACCCAAGGACCTTGGACTTCTGGGTGATCACAGGGTTTACATAAACGATCACTTGACCTTACATAATAAGATGTTACTTAACAAAACCAAATCATTGGCGAAGGAAAAGAGTTATGCATTTGTTTGGGTAAAGGGATGTAAAATTTTTTTACGAAAAAACTCCAGTGCTCCGGTACATATCATCAAATCGGAAGCAGATCTCGCGAAAACTTTCAGATAAGACTGTTCTTTTTTCTTTCATTTTTATATTTTTTTATAAAGTCAACTTTCATAACATTTCTAATATTGTTGCTTCCTGGGAAAGTTTGAGTATCGTTGGTACAATTTACTGCGCTATTGTCCGAATTAATGAGGGGTCACCTTCACCTTTTTTTATTCATTACTTGAGCTCTGAGTGTTTCGTGATATTGTTTTTTTTGTCTTACCCTACATTTTGTTCGATTTACTTTTACTGTGGTTTTTATGTAATGACTGTACTGTTAATTTTATATTTTTTACATGTACTCTACAATTATTCTTACTCAGTATCATCTCTAAACAATTGTTACGTAAACATCGTCGTACGTCATACGTAAACATGATTACTATTTTTTATAAAAATGTACGTGGACTTCGTACAAAAACAGCTATTTTCCTTAGAAATATTTGTTTACACTCATGATATTACCTATATGTTTGACTGAAACATGGTTAACTAAATCTATTTCTAATAGTGAATTGTTTGATAATCGCTACATAATTTGGCGAAAAGATCGAAATTATTTTAACACTAATCAATCGTTAGGAGGTGGGGTTCTGACAGCAGTCCGTCGTGAGATCAATGCTTCCCTCCACTCTGAGTGGTTCTCTTCAGCTGAAGATATTTGGTTAACTATAACATCTCACAATAAAAAGCCTAAAATTACTTACAAAATACATCGATACGTAGTGTATATTTGTAACCAGAATTTAGGCAACTCAATGGCAACACAACTAGCAAATTTCTCTGCGAATTTGATCCAAATCGTGCTTCAGAATCCTCTTGATAAATTTGTAATCTTAGGAGACTTCAATCTTCCGAATTTAACCTGGTTGTTGGCAAATGATGGTGCATCATATCATCCTTCCAACATCCATGGTGTTACGCAAACAAATTTTCTCGATAGCATCGCCACCTGTCACTTGCTTCAATATAATTCTGTTATTAACATTAATAATCGTCTTTTAGATTTGGCTTTTTCGAATAGCGATCTCAAACTATTACTGCCATTGTCAAGTGAGTAACAACATTATAAGTTTCTTGATATAATTACAGTGAACTAACAAGATTGTGGTCGTCTTGTTAGAACTTTCCTGAGAGTTTTTGTGACAAGTCAGAATCCATGCTCCGTGGTATTATTTCCGATCCACTGCACTTGTGCACAATAACCAAACTATATTACGTAAAGCACCACCAACATTACATTCACATTACATTACAAAGGGCGCGTTCCAGTAGAAGCTCACAACGCAGGCTATACGGAATCGATATCCCTTGGGTCGAAGAGGTCAAATATATCGGTGTTACATTAGATAAACATTTAAAGTTCAATTCACATATAGACAGAGTGCGAAACAAAGCCGCTATGGTCTTGGGTCGCCTCCATCCGTTGCTTTGTCATAAGAGTAAGATGTCCCTCAGACACAAGCTCACTTTGTATAAGACGTGTATCCGTCCCGTGATGACATATAGCTGCCCCGTTTTTGCGCATATGTCCAAAGATAACTTTGATAATCTGCAGGTTCTCCAAAACCGTGTTTTACGTAAAGTGACCGGTGCTCCGTGGTACATTCGGAGAGTCGATCTCCATAGAGACCTAGAGATCCCTTCTATCTGGGCGTACGTAAAATCACTTACGATTAGTTATTTTGAAAAAGCCGCGAATCATCCCAATCCGTTAGTGGTATCCGCCGCAAACTATGAACCCGTATCTAACGCTGCGCGTTATAAAAGACGTCCGCGATGCATTTTTACCGACCCTCCTGATTTAATCACATCAGCGAACGATCAGTACCAGCCTGTCCCTCGAAACAGAGCGTGCTCACGCCCACGCCCGCGTAACCACAGATCACGCCGCCGTGGTCTGGGGGTTAATTTCGCTCCCGCACACCCGATTAGGCCTCCCACGGTAGCGGCTCAAGCCTAGGTTCGATCCCTCGGTAGAGAGCCCTTGAGTGCGTTGCTTGCGCGATACGGTGACACACAAATATAAATCACTGCTACAACACTACACGATCACTCCCACACACGTGCACGCCTACACGCTTACACATGAAAGTGGAAGGGTTTACTTTTTTCCCTTAACAAACGGAAAACTCTCAATTTTCCGATAATAAATATATGGAGGAGTTGTTGAGGCGTGTATGCTTGGTACACATATACGTTTCAACAACTCATACATATATGAATACTTAGCTAGGTTAGCTAAGATAGGTCGCGATTTTACATGCAACAGGCAACAGCCAAGCCGAGGTGTGCCGTGCACTCTTGAGCTGGTTGCCATAATAAAATCGGCTGAGTGCCTTAAGCGCTCGCCTTAGTAGTCCGGTGAAGCTGTTAAGACCTTGCTGGGTCAATAACGTAGACATTTGGAAAAAAAAAAGCTCACAACGCCCTTTTCGCCGTTCCACTAGACAACCGCGAGCGTTGCAGTCGTGGCGAAAACGTCATTGATGACGTTATAACATACGCTCACGCGAAGCTCACGACGCCCCATGTCTGGAGGTGGGTCGACGTGAGCGTTGACAAAATTGGCGGGATTCTCAATAAAGATGGCGACCGTGAAAATGTCATTCCTTGATACGGTATAGGATATTTATATTAAATAACATATTATATTGAAATACGTAAATGAAATATGTTAATAAAGTTTTGATAATTTTACTTCTTTTGAAAAATGTTGTGAATTCTAAAATTCAATGTAGAAATTAATCTATAATCATTTCATGGTAATTTAATATTCTTCATTTAACCAATAAGGTCATTTTTATGATAATTAAAATAAAAAAATTGAATTATACATTGTTTCTTTAATATACTGAAATGAATTTAATAATTATATGAATTTACTGTTAACACTTACAAAGTGTAACTTAACCTCTCAAAGCTTTTGCTTTATTTTTTCTAGATCGCCATTTTTATTATTTATCTGAACGCTCAAAACGCCCACAAATGCGTTTCACTAGCGCTTATGATCGTAAGAGCCTGTCCAGATGAGGCGTTTTGCGCGCGAGTCGACACGCGAGCGTCATATTATATCGCGCCCAGATACCGCGCTTTACGCGCGTTTCTACGCAGGGAGGGATTCACTGCCAGTTATAAACATGGACTCGGATACAGCGGGTGTTGTAGCTTGCTTATCGTCGATGGAAACGGCGATTTAACGTGCATTGAATTTTACGTGACAGAATGACACATAGTATATTTACTACATTATACCCACAGCTCCGAGAACACAGCGAAAGGTTTTTCGACTACTTTCACATGTCACTAACATCTTTCGATGTATTACTAGAAATTATTGAAAAAGATTTGACTTATAATAATCTGACGATTCCATATGGCTACTCTTTTTTCAACTTCGTCAATAAAAAGCTCCGTATCGAAGTTATCACACTCCATTCCGAACCAAATGCGTCCACTCGCCACTGACTCGCGCGTAGTACTGGACGCGGCAATGGGGCCCGAGAATCTCGAAGCTCGCCGCGCTCGCGCGTACGACGCGCGAGTCGAGAGTCTCGCTGGTTGCATGCGTTTTACGTGCGAGTTAGAAAACGCGCCGCCCCATCTGGAGGGGATATATGTAGCTCTAGTATCTCGGATACGCGTGAGTGTCTACGCGCGAGTCGACTCGCGCGTAAAACGCCTCATCTGGACAGGCTCTAACGCTCGAGAGCTTGTGGAACGGGAAAACTCGCGGTCGTGAGCGGGAGCGTTGTGAACTTCTACTGGAACGCAGTCAATATAGAGTCAAATGACACATGGATAAAGTATAAAGACCACTAAATGTCAATTCAAAATCCCGCCAAAAACTCGACTCATTTATTGGTAGAAGGCGGTCGTCATCGGTTAGCATTGCGATGCTGGCGACTAGGAGCGGCGCAACACTGGGCGAGTGCGGCGGCGGGAGCGGCTCGCATCGCACCGCAGCCGTCCATTCCGCGACGTGTTGATTCCGCGTTACGCGCTGCGAATCGTCTTGCTGCACACCTTGATGATTTACATCCAAACCAACATCTCCAGGTTAAAACATGCTAAAACTGCCTTATCACCAACACCATACCTACCAACATCGCTACATGATTATGATTTTACTGACTGAATTAATTACGTTTAATGTCTACTTACATTCTACTGTTCTAGTGATAAACGTTAGAACAGGTCTATTTGTCTAATTTTACTATATATGTTTGATGCTGTAACTGTTTGTTCATAAATTAATCAGAAATCTAATCTATTAAAATTGACAACGATGAGGAACGTCCACAGGTAACAAACCCGATAGGGATTGAATGTTGTTATAGAATTAATCATCCAGAAAACCGGTAATATTGTTCCGAGATTATAATTATTCAGATTAATTAAAAATATATTTACAATAATTATTGTTAAATTGATATTGTTGGCACTAAATGTAGGTACATTAACAAGAACGTAGGTTTTGGTATCCTTATTTGACGAAATCAATAACTCATGTACGGCTCTATAACAAATAGTTATAAATATAAAATATCAATATCGTAATATGAAATTAATTAATTTTAGGCTTGGTGCACAATTGCGACAATAGCAATCAGAGCCCGTGCATTTGAACTGTGTTCCAAGGCTTTCATCAAACTTGAAGCTATGGATGTGAGTACATATCTGGATTATATGTTACGTTTCATGATATTGAGCATAAATTACATTATTCTACTTAATAAATTATGTTACTTTATTTATAGCAGAAAACTTTTGAAAATTTGGCAATCGAAGTATTCACCAGATGTAAGCCTAAAGATGCAAAAGCAAATAAAGTCAACTGTCCCAACTGTGATATCAACATACCTGAATGGTAAATTATATTCACGTACTTTATCTTTTAAAAATTCTTTCAATGACGCGTATTGCCGCATTTCAACATGAATCGTCCTTTTTAATTTTAGGTGGAATTGTCAATATATCATCCAATAACGCCTGTATATATTTTCTTTACTTGTTTGTATAAAGAGAAAATATGTATTTTTTTGTTTGTGGTGGATAAAGACAAAATAGTAGAATCGAATTTAAAAAAATCATTATTTTAAGCGAGCATCAGAGGCAATACTTTATTTACAAAATCTTCATTAACATTAGTGATGCCTCGAGCTCGATTATAATTGTGCAGAAGGATAATAAAAACAGTTCACACGTATAAGAAGCGAATGAAACCTTAAAAAAACGTGCGTAGTTCACACGGAGTAGAAGTGTGCAACCTTTATAAAATATTCATATACATGATAATTTACTGTATGGCTATAGGCAACGGTTAAAGAAACAGTT
Organism: Antheraea mylitta; assembly: GCA_014332785.1. Taxonomy (NCBI): domain Eukaryota; kingdom Metazoa; phylum Arthropoda; class Insecta; order Lepidoptera; family Saturniidae; genus Antheraea; species Antheraea mylitta. The sequence goes on from JACEII010000008.1 coordinate 8,573,317, forward strand.
ATAAAAGCATTTATATAACGTCATAATAATGGATGACGTTCTTGTTATTCAATCGATCAGTCAACCAATCAAGTATTAATAATTATTACCTTAAACAGCAAATATAGTAACACAGCCTAATATAGGTACATATTATTTGAGCGCGCTAGAATGATTCCCACTCCTTTTGCACTACATATCTGTACTTCTATACTAAAATTATAAAGAGGTAAAGATGGTGACGATGTAGGGGGTAATCTCAGGATCTACTGGTCTGCTTTGAAAAATTCTTTCAGTGTTATAAAGCTCATTTATCGAGGAAGATTACTGTATATTATCACGTTAAGATCAATAGGAGCTGAGCATCAATGAATATTGTTTCAAAATTGTTTTTTTTTCTTCTTGAGAGCTTCCACTGCTTGTTGGTGTTAGCCCAAAGTAATTATTATACGTGGATGAAGTCGCGGACAGAAGCTAGTTTTTTATAAAATTCCTGCGAATACAAAAGGATTAAATAAAGGAGTGCTTCATATGTCTAAAGACATACAAATATTTTTAAACGGTAGATGGAACCTGTATTTGTCTTATTCATAGTTTTGTGTTATTTGGTTGGTGATGGCATTGTTTGTAATTCAGTTCCATTATTGTGCACAAGTGTAGTGGAGGGGAAATAGTACCACGAATAATGAATTCTGTGATGCCACAAAGTATCCCTGGAAAGTTCTAATAAGGAAACCACCATCTTGTTAGAACATTCATATTATCGTAATACATTTGTAATATTTATTACCTATTCGACAACGGCAATAATCCGACAATGGCAATAAAAAAATAATGCGTAGTGTCCCTCCGCACGGAAGAAGTGAAACTTCGTAATTTGGAAATGAAAATAGGAAGGGGTAGAAATTAACATCTAGTGAAATCATATTGTTTCCAGCGTTGAACATTTAACGCAACAGTGCTTTCATACCCCCACCATGGTAACGTTAAACGTTTAACGCAACCTTATTGGAAGTCGCATTAGAAGTTTCACTTCGAAAATATATTTGCAGGTGTTCCGCGTGTGGTGCATGTGGTACTTTGATAGAGGAATGTGCCGCGTCAGGGCGTGCGCTTATTTTAACGCAATCGCAACATGCGCAGGAGCAAACGCAGTTGACATGCGGCTTGTGCCTCTCGTCTGTACTGCGACACGAGCTCGTGCTACGACACTCGTGCCCAATGTGTCGAGCTGAACTTTCACAATAATTTTAAGTCAGTGAAAATTCATGCACGTCTAATAAAGGAGATAACGAAATTGTATGAAATTAGTTTCTAGTGTTTAAATAAGGTGTGCAATTTGCATATTCGGGTTATCTGATATATCTAGTAGATTTTGTCATGATCTATCATACCCTTAGATTTTTTGGATAATGCGAGTTACACTTCAAACAGATCATGTATTTTAATTACAGTTGTAGAAATTTAGGTAAAACTATATCAGTTGCTAAAGTACCGATATATTTTAAATAATTACTAATATAAGATATAAACATCCTACAGCAATGTCCTCAATTAGACCTAAAATATATTGAAATAGAGGTTGCAGAAATGAATGTAGTTACTAATAAAAATATAACATTCTGACAGTCTCATATCTCTAACTCTGTTGTTTCATAGCATAAATACAATAGATCAGTAAATAAATTACAATAATACATATACAATAGAAATACAAACAGTACATATACAATTGAAATAGCGAAGAATAATGCAAAATAACATATAAAAAAAAAGAAAAGAAATCAAAATATTAAAATATGATGATAAATTATGATATGAAATTACTTGTTGGTAATCTTCATAGCATAAATGTAATAGATTAATAAATAAACTTACTATAGAACATTTAAAGAAAATAACTATTAACAATTTATACAAGAATAATACATATACAATAGATATAAAAACAGGACATATAGAAAAGAAATATTGAGAATAATGTAATAAAGAAAACATGTAATAAACGAAAAGTAATTAAGAATCCAAAACGAAGCATAGGAGAAAATAAATACTTAATATGAATCAAATAGAACAAAAGAAGTATAAACACATAATATAAATAGCAGTATAATAGTAATAAAATAGAGCAACAAATTAGACCATTGGAATTTGGAAACATCAAGATGAAAAATTAATATAAGAAAATTAAAATAATGACGTGGCACAAACTGAAATAGCAAGTGGATAGATCGAGCCAAAAAGAAATACAAAAATGAGAAGCACAAAATTTATCTTACAACTAAATAATAATAATAAAGAAATCGAGTCACAAACTACAAAAATGTAGAATACAAATAATAATACCCAAACAAACTCTCTGACCATCATTTAAGAAGTGAAACGCCGGGTGTCCCTCTAAGGGGCGTCCAACTAAAAAAAACCCAATTGTTTGTAAATAAAGAAGAATTTTAAAAATATAAAAACAAATCCCAGGATCGACTACATTAATGTACTAAATAACTAAATCAGGATTTACCCTAATTGATAAATATGAAATAGTTTAAATTGATAATAACCAGTGAAAAGATTTATATACATCTATTACTCATCAAATAAATTTATAATTATTATGGAAAAATGGTTTTTATTTTCTTGTATTGTGGAGTATACATACCTTCAGTAAAAATCGAAAAAATCCATGTTGTTTTAGGGCTGCCCAAAATTTTTAAGTCGGGCCAAATAATCAATGCAAACATTTTAGCAGCACCCACCACCGCGTTGCAATAACTATTTTTCTTACTTTTAAGACTTGTGCAGTAAAAAAAAACTGACTTGTGTTTGGGCTATTACAAAATTGTTCATGGGCTTGAGCACCCTGTTAGTAATATAGAAAACTTTCGAAGTTTGCATCATGTTAAAAAATTTTGGGAAAAACTATTTTATTTTTACTTATGAAAGCAGTTCTTAATAATTTTCTTAAAAGGTATTATAAAGTCTTCATATATAATGTTCAGATAATTCAATGTAGCCAATCCGGAAAAACCAATAGATTTAGACTTTTTCAGAATGTTAATGTTTTATTAACATCTAAATACTCATTCAGTATCATTTAGATATTTTGTTGGGTTCGATTTCGTTTGGTTTATAGCGATTTTGAAAACTTGAGGATTACACCAAGATCGAGAATTCCATGTAGTAGTTCTATTCATAAACCATTTGAATGACATCCATTGTTTGATGACAAATTGATTACAAACGCACATTTTATCCTAGTTACTTTGTATACTGTTTCAATGAGAAGTTACACTATGACGCATGTTTGGTTGCGTTCTTTGTTTTTACAATGTCACACATATATATTAAAAGTAGTATGGAAATTCTAAAATATATAAAATAACCACTGCTCTGTAAATTGGCTTAGGAGAAATGATACGAGATCAGAGTTATAGAATAAAAATCTGCAATTATTTATTTAATTTTTATTACTATTCATATACAGACAAAAGATGACCATGGATGAATCTTTAATGTAATTAACTATTCTGACTAGATGTCCAAGTTCTAAGGAACAAACTTTGAGTTTTGCAAACACCCTTTAATTATTGGATTTATTACTTATTTATTAATTAATAAAGAATGAACCTGTTGGCCCTTAAAAGTTAATAAATGTCAAAATATTGTATTTATGTGAATCTTTTCAAAGATATAAAGGTGTATTCTTTGTGTTTATTGTAAAACGAGTGTACTTTTAAAATTCAAAGTAATGTGGACATCATAAAAATGTTCAAGAAACAAAATTAAATAGAAACATGTCTTGGGCAATAAAATAAAGGATTACAATGTTGTAATAAACTTGTTAAGGTTTAGGACTTTACATATGAGTATATTTCTATTCTATTACAAGGTAAAAAGATGTTTTTATTTTGAATGTGTATGATTTAAAATTCATACGTGTTTTATTAAGGCCTAATTAAAATAAAGAAACTTCGATTACGGTACAGTAGTAGCCATATAATTAAGAACACGTATTTAAAATAAGAAATATATTACAGTTGCTGGTAATTTGAAAACTTATTACGTATGTGTATAGTAATATACAAATAGGAATGTTAAAGATTCGGCTTTACTTTCTCCACAAAGAATTGAGCCAAATATTAACATGCCAATTCAAGAAGAGATTGAATCTATGGTGTGTTTATTGTGATAAACTTTCATTGATTTGATTATTCCATTTCCATTGATTATCCCATATAATATATACTTAAAAAAAGGGAAAGTTTTTTTAAGTTTTGAAAACTACATACATTTTTTTTTGTTAGTACACATATTCCTAGCGTATGTTGATCTTATCAGCAATCTTACATTTTTAGTTTGGTTCTGATTGATAGGAGGAACATATGAAATTAGCAAATTTTATTTTTAAAAGGTTTTATTCATATTAATTGCAATTATTATAGTATATTTGCATAATAAATGCAACATAATTTTTGTTCAATCGGAAACTGTTATCAGATTAACAGTATTTACATTATCTATTATTATTATTATTTACATAACATATAATATTTACCAACACAACAAAATACTCCCTGTAAATATCATGAATATTTGTCAGGTAAAATTAAAGTTTGTACAGAGTATCCTAAGTCTCAAAATGGTCTTTTCAAAAGAATGTTCTTAATTATATGAACACTACCACATGTACTTAAAGAAATAATGAAACTTTTTAAATAATGAAATGAATTCAAATTCATTGTAGTCACAGCTAACAACCATTTCATATTTATAACGAATTAACACTAATAAAACTGATCATACCCTCATTTTGAATATTACAACAATTACTGAACAAAATTATTTTTAGGCAAGTCCATTTTAGAAAATTGCAGGGTATTATCTATTATTTGAAACAATTCAGGTGGCTGTGGAATCCTTCCAGTTTCCAGTTTAGACCACAGTGGAATATTATTCAGAGATATTTCAAAAGCTCCTGATGAAACAAGCTGACCTTCAATCATATTTGCCAAGAAGAACATCATCATGCATGCATACAATTTGTTTTCAAGGCACCAGCTCCACCAAGCGGGTTGAGGTTTGTTCAACCATGCAAAGATATTCACTCCACTGAGTATACACATAATAAGTAACATCTTGCCAAAGCCCTGAAACAATGGATTATTTCAAGATAATTAAACCTAAACTTAAATATTGTCACTTTTAATTTGCAACATTATGAAAACAAAAATGAGTTTTACCACATGATCTAGGTATTTCCATGTGGTTTATAATAAATAACCTGTCTTTAATGAACTTCATCAATTCCTCATGAAACTAAAGATTTCGGTAATTTATGTCTTGTCTAAAATATAAAGTTTCAAAGGTTACATACATTCTTAAATATGGAATCTCAACACCTTCATGGAAATTACTTCAGTAAGGTAGATAGATAACGAAGTATAGCAATTGCATAAACCATTTAGAGAATGGCTGTCAAATTATTTAATATATTCCATCCATCCATCTATAAACTATCATAAAATTAACAGTAAAATTATTAGGTAAGGCTTAAACATTCTCTTTTTTTTAGAAATTGTAGTAAGTTCTTTATGAAAAGATTATGAATAAATTTAAATCTTCAAAGTAATTGAGGGGTAAAAAATGTATCCATAAATAGTACAACATTCAAATAAAAATGATATAGGTATTATCAATGTTCAGCTGAGCTGTGAAAAACAGGATATTAGCAATTAATTATGGTTGAGAGAAGAAGCATAATAATTATTATCTTTTAAAGTGGCTAGTATTAGCTACATAGTCATGACAAATATCAAATTCAAAATAAATATTTGCTTGGGTATCAAATAGTATTTTCAAATATTCTAGTTTGCCTAGTGTGCTATACCAATATAACAACCAATGATATTAAGGTTAAACAATGCTTCTATCTACTACAACATTTTACAGATACAGAAAGAATCATTTTTGCACAATAAAACTTCTTGTGAAGATAGACAAGTGAGCTACCCTACTTTCCTCATCCATTCTTAAGTGTTTTTTTTTCTCGAACTGACTACACTATAGGCCTTGCAGGGCCTTTACAGCTTCACCGGACTACTTATTCTGTTAAAAGGTAACTCCCACTTGTCCTAGTTATAGAGGTACGAATTTTGACATCGAACTTGAAATTTCATTAGAACAAAGGTAATTAATATTAATGATAAAATATGAACTTATAATCATGAACCTATAATAATATAATATAAACAAGAACATGTTTGTTGTTCCCTACCTCAGCTTTTCTACCTATTTGCTGTCGAACTTGAATCAGGTTAGCTAAATTTTAGTGTTTCTTTTATTAGGTCAATTTAATTTAATGGGATACATGTCATAATTAAGGATTAATCACTATCAACATTAAAATTTATAACTACCAAATACTAAAACAAATTCTAGACTAATTTCCATACTTACAATTAACCTAGACAAATGCATGTTTAGACCTGGAGGGTCATAGTTGGCACCAATCACTGAAATGTCAGGGTATTTTTGCTGTATAATACCTGCATAATCTTCAAATACTTTTCTGTACCCACAAGAGTAACTGCAAAAAATATTATATATACAAATAAATATTTTTTCGTGAAAATTAATAAGGAAATTTTTATTGTAAATTGTTATAATCATGCATACCAATAATATATATTCATTATATGTCCTACGCCTTGACCTATTTTAGTTATACTTTCGGCATCATTTTCACTTGCTTTTACGGTATTATCAGCGGATAAAAATAAGCACAAAAGTAAAAAAATAGCAATCCAGTGTGTTAGGTAAAAATTATTGAACAAAGACATTTTCATGGATCGAGATTTAAAATCTTATTATACAACCAATAAAGAACAAACGTCACAAGTCTACCAAGAAAGGAATTTTATAATAAAATATTCTCATTGGGTACTAAAACTGTTCACTACAAGATATAATCAGAATGAGTCAAGAACAGAAAATGATAACGGCACAACATCATTTGGTGTGACCAGATTTGGACCATATTCTCTTATCTATGACTCTCGTCCATGAAAATGATATCTATTGCGCTTCTTAAATTCTGCGCGCTGTGCGGGTTTCTTCCCGCAAAATTTGTGACATGGAATTGTATGGAAGTAAGCGCACTGCGGGTAGAATTCTGCACCGGATTGAAATCTGGTAGCTGCGGGAGAGAAACCGCGAATTATCGCAATTCGCAGTAATGCTTAAAATACGGAGAAGGAATGTCGTCGCTGCGTGTTTTAGATAACAAGGAAGTTGTGTCTTGTCTGTTTGTGTGTTTTCTTAGTTTTGTAAACTACGTAATAGATTTCGACAATTTTCACAACCATTAAGACAATTTTGTTCCCATGGATTTTATGTATAACATGTGTATGAAATAATTATATGAACCAGAGAAAAATAGACGTATTCCAATGAAGTCGTAAAGAGTTTTGGTGCGCTCTCATTGATGTCGGTTGCTAACCTTTTATATTCATATAATTATTATGGGTTTGAGTTTTTGGCGGCATCTAGGACTCTAGTGGGTTTTAAATGTTATTCATAATCTTGTGTTATTTGGCTCTATATGTTGTAATATTGGTGATGTCTTAAGTAATATAGTTTGGTTATTGTGCACTTACAGCACAAGTTGATAGTATTTAAGGGCTAACATAGCTGAGCACCTAAAAGTAGGGTCATGTTTAATTTTTTTTTTTTCGTGTATAAAACTGCATTAAATAAACATAATAAACATTTTGAAGTATGGCCTTTATTATTAATTATGTGAAAATTGAGTTCTAAAATTTCGAACGATAAAAAAATTGTCGTCGTTTTCCTGGGTGTTATTGTCGACAGCTTTCGCGGTACCAGACGTGCCTCTCCCATTTCTTATCTGAAAAAAAAAAATATTTTTCTCAAAGTAGATAGACAAAACTGGTACTTATCGAGCCGGAATTTGCAAGTTCAATTTTTTCGGGTCATGACAGTCATTTGCATGAAATTGGCGGTTTTTCGCCTTAAAATTGTTGCGTAATTATGACAAAAAAAAATTATCTCTAATATCGAAAACAAGGTTCGATAAGTACTAGATTATAGAAGTATTGTGTGAATCATAACTTTGCAAAATTTGATCCCCATTAGTGCAGTAGTTGCAAAGATATTTCCGGTACTGATTTTGAAAATACTGTTTCAAGTGAAACGCGTTTTAAGTCTTGATTCCACTTTACAATGGAATAACTGAAACCAGTTATTACAAGTTATTTTTAAACTTACATGAAATTTTTAAACTTACATTGATTTGATGTCAGCTTCCTCTTCTTTTTCACGTTTTCTGACTTTCCCAGACTGATGATTCTGTCGCGAACTTCCATGCTATTTTGGATCATTTAGACTATAGTCAAACAGGTGATAAAGGCCGCATCTACCTGCGGCCCTACCGTTATTCCATGCTTTCCCGGTCAGTTACAAAACGCTATAACTTAGTCATTACTGTGGATTACTTTATGAAATTTTCAAATTAGACACTCGAAGAATAGTACTTTCGAATGAGCACCTTTTTAATAAATGGTTTTTCCTAATTTACCCAGGTATATGTGAGCCCTTAAATATTTTCATTTGACATCTAATAAACCCAAACAATTTAAATGATTTTTGGACCATGTTAACATTGTGATATCGAAAGCTCAAAGATCCAGATGCCTAAGTCTTGAATAGTTGTTATTTTACTTCCTTTAATTTAATAGAGTGGTTCATATAAACACCAATATGAGGCATTTTCTTTCTTGTAAATTTTATATGGGAATACTTATCTGGGTTAAGCAATACTTAAGATGACACCATTTGATAGCATTGTCGATGTCAAATTGTAGATTTTGTACGTCTAAAGTACTACTGACAATGCAATATAATTTTAAACCATCAACATTGTTGTAGCATCAACAGTATAAAATTAAAATTGTAGCATTAGCTGTCCTGCGGCAAACATTTTATTTGTTAAGGATAAATCAAGGGAATGGAGGTCATATAGGCATCTAGTTTTTGACGTTCATAAGCGCTTTATTAGGGCCTAAACTGAATAAAGAATTTTTGATTTTGATTTTATTATGTTTATACCTTAATTTATTTTACAAAATGTGAAATACTTGTTTGAGTATGTTAAAGTTGTTGTGGATCATGGTTTTATTTTTACCTAAATTCGAAATATCGTAACATGAGATATAAAGTTATAAATCGATTCGTGGCAATGATCCGTAGTTTAATATTTATTAAAGTATGCAATTTTTCTATATCTAAATATCGATTTTGGAATTAATTGTTTTCAGAGCGCCATCCCTAGTACCATATATGACAGTTTGTTTTATTTTTATTTCAGTTTGGATTTATTTTCATCTTATTCAAATTTTACATACATACTCAAAACTTGAAATTATACCGAAAATAATGTCTCATGGTCATTGTCATCATCACGACCATGATCATGGAAGTGGAGAAGAATCAGGTCTTCAATACAATCTCTTTGAGAAGATTGATAAAGACAACTTACAGTGCCTAAATGAAAGCGTTGAAGGTTCCGGTAAAACAGTCTTTAAATCCTGGGAAAACCGTTTGGACAGAAGCCAGGTAAATGATTTGTATTTTGAGCAAAGAATTATGTATCTAAAAAAACATGTCAAGTTTATGCTTATATGTTTAATCTATACTTCTATACTAATATTATAAAGAGGTAAAGTTTGTGAGTTTGTGACGTATTAGGTAATCTCAGGAACTGCTGGTCTGATTTGAAAAATTCTATCAGTATTATATAGCTCATTTATCGAGGATGGTTATAGGATATATATTATCACGCCAATACCAATAGTAGGGGAGCACCAATGAAGAATGTTAAAAATCTGTTTTCTTTCCTCTTGAGAGCTTCCGCTGCATGTTAGCGTTAGCTAAATTATCTATTCTACGCGAACGAAGTCGAGGGCTGAGGCTAGTTGGATATAAATTCGTTTACTATATTTATTAGTTGCTGTATGGATTGTCATTAATAGAGGTTAACCTTCAGGTTCTTTAGTTTAAGACAACACTGTATATGCTGGCCTATTTCTTATTCACCAGAGCTTGTATGTACCATGTAATTTTTCCTATTTCCTTTTTCCACATACTTCGTACTAGAGTGAACATGGTTATATGAACCATTCTATTCTTTGGTAAAGGTCTTGTTCGTAATTGTACTGTTGCTGCTATGGGAGTTTTATCATTTCACAATATTATCCAGATAAAAATTGAGTTCCAGCTCAAAAGCCTTAAACTCCTACCAATTTCTCACACCACAATCCAATAATATGTGCAATCTCTTCAAAACAGATTGCAACATAAAATTACAACTTTTGATGTAAAAAAAAAAACTCATATTAGCACTGAAACAATGCAAAAAAACCACCTATCTCACATAGAAACAGAGATATCACTCAAAAATATTTCTTACTGTAAGTATGTTTCAGATGTCAACATTTAAGTTGTGTAATTCTTAACAACCTTTATTGGTGTTTTTGGTAGGATTTTGGCCTGTCATGTAGTGGATTTTATATTTTATCATACTTTTGTATTATTTAACTCTAAATTTTGTAAAATTGGTGATGTTTCATGTAATACACTTTAGCTATTGCGCATAAATAAAATGAATGGAAGATAATACCACGGACCATGAATTCTGAGATGCCACAAAAACTCCCTGGAAATTTCTAACAAAGGTGCCACCATTTTGCTGGAACATTGAAATAATCACATGACACTTATTGTGTATGATGTGTTGTAATCTCTATAAGAACATACCATTGACATTGGTAAATGTTTCTGAGAAGCCAAAACAAGAAAACAAGAACAATTTTTATTTGTAACATAGTTTTAGCATGATGTATATGTTTATATTCTATATTGTATAAATTTCTATATTTACAATATGCTTTATTTACAGTTTGTTGAGAGTGATGCAGATGAAGAATTGCTGTTTAATATACCCTTTACAGGAAATGTTAAAATTAAGGGCATAAAAGTATCATCAGAAGATACCAATGCACATCCCGCTAAATTAAGACTGTGAGTATGAGGCATGCTGTCACCGGACATAATTAAAGAATATGCTGTTCTTATATGTTACCAGCCTCTGCCAGTGAATTTGTTCGTGTGGAATAAATACTTTGGGCTAATATGCAGCGGAAGCTGAAAAGAGTAAAAACCTCCATTTTTAAACATTCTTCATTGGTGCTCTACTCCTATTGGTCTTATCGTAATATAGCCTATAACCATTCTTGATAAATGAGCTATATAACATTTAAAGATTTTTTCGAATGGGACCAGTAGTTCCTGAGATTACCCCCAACAACACCACAACGTCACAAACTCACAAACTTTACCTCTTTATAATATTAGTATAGATTACACCATGCTTTTGCTTCTGAAACATGTCTGCCCAAAGGCTTTATTTCAGTAGTTATTTTTTTAACTCATTCCATCATAAATCTAATATACTCATTAGTTTTATCTATAGTTATTGTGAACTTCTTCATTAAACTACAAGTTATAAAATATAACAATAATGATTCAGGGTGTTGAATTTTAAAATATCTTGCATAGTTCAAGAATACATCACATTCTGATAAAAAGGAAGGCACTATTTTATTCAGAAATTTGAAAGTGGTAATAGATTAATGAAAAATATTAACACATAGTATGTACCTATTAAAATATTACCCAATAGGGTATCCCTAAACTAATTTTTATCAGATTTTTATAACAGTTGATTAGTAGTTTGTTTATTTCATTTTAAAGTATGTCAAAACAATTAAACTTTGTGTATTATTTCTTTTTAGGTTCAAAAATAAACCAAACATGACATTTGATGATGTGTCGCTAAAACCTGATCAAGAATTCGAACTTCAGAAAGACACTGATGGTACTCTAGAGTACTGTCCTAAGTGAGTGATTTTTTGTTCAATATTTCCTGTATGTAATAAACCTATTAATGGATTAACTAGTGTAGTACTATGTATCAAGTCAATTAAAAAAGGTATTTGCTTTGTTATTGTCTATAGTGTTATGTGTAGTATATGACCCCAATCTCATCTTACTTTAAAGGCGAAGTGGTTGAAGATGGGGAACACTGTAAACCTAAAGAGAGGTGAGAGACTGGCTCTTAAGTACAGTTGCCAGAACACACCAGTAAGTGGTAAGTGGGTAGTGAGCTGGTGGCAGAATTAGAAAAGGCCCTAGCACCATGGTTTTATTATGTTTTACTTCACTGGATCTGATGTAAGGATTTGTTACATCATTGACATGGTGTCCGAATACATTATCGACTGAAGCATTATATATTAAATATTATATATAATAGTATTTTCATACAACATGATTTATTATTTGTTCTAATTTAGATTATAGATTTTATTTTTCTAAATAGGAAAATATTATGTAATGATGATTCAAATTTATTATTTGTTTTTCCAGGATAGTAACTTTCTCTTCAGTAACACACCTAAGTATGCATTTTCCAACTAATTTTGGCGAAGAAACAACAAAAGTTTATTATATTGGTCTAAAAGGGGAATGGACACCTGGACACCGGCATGGTGTCACCATATGTTCATATGAGGCCATGCCTAACCTTGACGATCATAAATTAAAACATTTGGATTCTGTATCAAGACCCATAGAGTAAATGTAAATATACATAATAAGGTTAATGCTCTCGTCTGTTGAGTAAAAATCCAGATTTTCGAAAATTTTCATTAAGGTGGATTATTTGATTGAAGAAGGCGTTGCTTTGCCTAAATCCTTAATTCAATACTATAGTGGAAGCTGCTTTGCACTTCCGCCTGGAATTGGTTGACGACTACTACGTCTAACTGTAACAAAAAACGGATCAATTAATTAACATATATATTGCATAATACATTAGTTATACAATATATCTATACTAATATTATAAAGCTGAAGAGTTTGTTTGTTTCTACCGGTCCGATTTGAAAGTTTCTTTTAGTGTCAGATAGTTTATTTATCGAGGATCATATCATCATTAGTTTTGTTTTCAATTTTTAATTATACATGTTACCTTTATATCGTAAACATTGCTAAATTTTATTTTATGTTACTATTCAAAAAGTTTAGCAGTAATAATATTCGTCCAATAAGACAGGCGAAGGAATTAACCCATACTGCCAATTCTGAAGTTGTCAATATAAGTAGTTATTATATATTCTTTAGTCAGTTTTCTTTTATGTCCAAGTTAATGAAAAGGTATAAGCGCCAAATCCTCTATATAATATTTCAAAAATTTTTATCTTCTTAATTTTCAACACCTCAGAATTCATGCTCCGTGGTATTATTTTTCATTCATTTCACTTATGCACAATAAACGAAGAACATTACACAAAAAGAAAACAAATTTACATAGTATAGAATCAAGTGACACAAGATTATGAATAAAATATAAAATCCACTATATCAGAGACTGAAATCCCGCCAAAAACTCTTAAAAAAGTTTTTTCTATGTTAGCTTTGTTCTCAATTTTGGTTTTGTGACCTATTATACGTATTATAAAAATAAAGTGTGTGTATGTAATCTATACTGTAATAAAACTGAGGTAGACTATGTTATCGATATAGAAGCCAAAAATAATCTTTTTACAATTTTTGTTTGTCTGTCTGTCTGTCCCTGTGAATACGTATCACTCTGAAAGTACTGAACCAATTCTGACGAAACTTGACATAGTGACAGCTAATGTTACGAGATTACATCAAATATAATTTTACTCCTATAATACACAAGGGGTTCTCTAGGATAACGGACGAAAGACAAAAAATTGTATTCAATGAAATTCTTGACGGATTTCGGTAAATTTTCTTTGTGCTATAGGAATATAGTAGACAGATTAGGTAAACGTTAAAGCTATATATTTCATATTTTTATCTTTTTGTATTCAGGGAATCCCTTGTACCACTGATCCGATTTTGAGATTTTCCTAAATGTTAGAAAACTATATTATCCCTCAGTGTTATAGGTAATGTTTGTTTTGGAAAATATATATATATTTTCAATAGTTTATAACAAGGAATGTAATTGAGATTGGCAAATATTAAATTATCGCCAATACTGGGGAGACATTTATCGGCAATATATATAGATTAGTTTTTATTTTATTTGAACCCGGTAGGTGATGTTGCGAATGGGGTTTAGGCTTATTTTAAAAGATTTCTCACATAGCAACTGAGTATATGATTGAGTGAGACCCTGTATAGTTCGGATTTACAATTGAAAACGGTAGATTTCACTGTAATCGGGATTTAGGTTTGTTAAGATTTTTCACGTTTAAAAATACAATTGAACCAGGTAATAACCGATTTGGTGAGGATGAAGTTGCACGGGCCAGCTAGTTATCAATAAACTAATTAAAATATGTTGCAGATTGATATGTAATCACTGTATCAGACTTATATCAGATCTATGTTGACTCTTCCGATGCGATCGAGCGATCTCGATTTACAAGTCAATCTGCAACATATTTTAATTAATCTAATGATAATTATTATATTTACTAACTAGCTGACCTGTGCAACTTCGTCTGCACCAAAGTGGTTATCACTGTATCTTCACTTGGTTATCAATTGTATTTTTAAACGCGAAAATTTAATAAAACGGATACCCGATTGCAGCCATAACTATCGTTTCCAATTGTGAATTTAAACAATCCACGGACTCACTCAACCATATACCTAGATTATATGTGATTTTTTTTTAATATAAGCCTAGAACCCGTTCGTTGCATCATCTACCAGGTTCAATTAAGATAAAAATCAACATATATAAAACTAAATAAATACCTCTACCACTTTATCATAACTATCTTCAACTTGTATTAAAACCTTTTTATACTCCATTGCATTGAAGAAAAATATATGAACACTGTGTTGAAGCGTCAAACATCGCGTCGAAGCGTTAACTGTCACTTGCTTGTAACTATTGTCTAAGAGTTAGAAACTATTGCGAAAACAAATTTTAAATATATTTCCAATATATTCTTATAAATAATCTTTATACCACTCACAACATAGTGCCTATCACCTTTTGGTAATTTATCTATGTTGATATGTTTCTATTGTAGATTATTCTACGTTGTAACACTGAATATTTGCCATTAAATTTATAACGTGTATTTGTCACACTTGATATTGGCGATATTGCCTACATAGGCAGAGGTCATACCGGAAAGAATCCATCAAGCCAGCTTATATATTATATTCATCCGAACTACATCCCAGCTACCTGGCTGCCGGTAAACGTTGCGTTTATTTGTGCATATCGTACCTTTACAGACAAAAATATTGATTTTTTAAATAATTTTTATAACTTACTTTGAAACTTTATTAAAATGGAATTATTATTGAAAAACATTATTATTGACAATAATGTGCTTGATGCTATTTTTTGGAACTAAAAATAAAAGTAATTTTAAACCATGTTGAAATAGCAGTAATTTTATCATAACTATATTTAGATATAAATAGGTACAAATTTCACCTTTCTGACTAATTCAGTTATTTACTCAGTATTTGGACCGATTTATTGCTATAAAATGATAACTCAGATATAGCTATAGTGCAGTACTGGCTGCACGATAAAGATAGCGATAATTGTGGCAGCGTGTGTTATCGACGCATATATTTAAGATTGTATCAGTCCCATGTCATACGTTTACGTTTATCGTTGTTATTGTATATGGTGAAATCTTAATATCAATAATGTTCAATAAATTGAAATTTGTTCTTTGCTATGGAAAAAATAATTTGTTTGAAATTAATTATTTTTATTTGTAAAATATTTTAACGGGCATATGATTGTTTATAAAAAAATGTGTTTGACTATGATAAAATCATGTTTTTAAATGCGTTTAAAAGTTACTGAAAAAAAACCTAAACATACTCATAAATCAAAATTAATTAAATCAAAATACACATTAAAAATACAACGTTAACCGGCTACCAGGTGCCCTAAATTCTGTCTATTGATATATTGAAAATTTGTGTAGATGGTAGAGCCACGCTGAAGCTATTACTGGTTTCAGCATGAATTGGGCAGCTTATTCGGGCTAATACCATCCTCTCACAGAAAAACGGTGTGAAATAACATTGTTTGCATTGTAATGTTACGTTCGGTCAGTGAGAGCGGCGGAGGCCTACCTCTCTTCCCCTTTCCTCCTCTCCCTTCCCTTACCCTCCGCTTCCCCCATATACAGGTTGGCAACGCACTTGCACTGGAGTTGCTAGTATCTATAGACGGTGGTGGTCACTTAACATCATGTGACCCACCTGTTTGTTTGCTTCCTATGATACATAAACATATATATTGATGTATTAAAGAATCAGCTATTCCAAAATTCTTGTTCTCTCAACGTTGCCGGTTCTTGTACTAAGGTGTCGCAAAAAAGTCTAGTTACGTTAACTAAACATTTTTGTTTTTCGTTATCCTGGAGAAACCCTTGCGTTTTATGGGACAAAAAGTATCCTGGATGTAGCCTTGTAATATCAGTTATCACTGTGTTAAGTTTCGTTAAAATTGGTTCAGTACTTTCAGAGTGATACGTATTCATAGGGACAGACAGACAGACAGAAAGATAGACAGACAGACAAAAATTGTAAAAAGATTATTTTTGACTTCTATATCGATAACATAGTCTACCCTGATTAAAATTTTCAAAAAATATTTAATGTACAGATTTCGACTTGTTACAGTTTTATTATAGTATAGATTATATATTGTACTAGCTGTTACCCGCGGCTTCGCACGCGTTTTTTTTTATATTAAATAAATTTAAGATTGTGATCACACATCTAGTGTAAAATACAATAATACTCTTTCAAAAATATTTGTAAGTATCACACGCACATCATCTGCTGTAACAGGTAACGTGTACATTATGTATGTGAATACTAATAGTGTATCGAATGGGATGGGATTTATCATCAGCCACATAACTGGAACTTGAAACTGCTATATATAACCCTGAGTGCTCACTTACACTATATAATAAAATAATGAAAACATTAAGCTAAACATTATCAAACAATATGACACATATAACTTTCAATTATATTTATTCTTGGAGTCCAGTACAACGCACGTCACACTCGCATGTTTACAGTGAACAACATATTTTTGATTAATTTCATACAGACAAATGCACGGGTAACAGTTCATCACTACATAGTATAAAACAAAGTCCTGTTCCACGCATGTCTATATGTCTGTTCGCGATAAGATCAAAAAATGCAGAATGCATCTCCATGTCGTTTTCACTAATATATAAAATGATTCTTGGGCAAGGTTTAGGTATAGTCTGTCTTATTATCAGGGCGGGCAGCGTCTGCTGAATCCGTTAGCTTAAAATAAAACAGCTAATTAGTTACTTATTTGCCCGTAAAATTCCCGTTCGAATATTACTTGTAGTCCGGTGAAGCTGTTAAGACCTTGCTAGATCCGGAACAAATAAACAAAAAGACATATTGACCGACAGCATTAAAAAAAATGTTGATATTTGTAGCACCACAGATATATGTGTGTATTCACCAAAAAGTATTTATTTTAATATTATATACACACACTTTATTTTTATAATACGTAATATATCACAAATCAAAAATTGGGAACAAAACTAACGTAGAATAAAGTTTTTGGCAGGATTTCAGTCTGTCATGTAGTGTATTTTATATTTTATTCATAATCTCGTGTTACTTGTCTCTATATTGTGTTAAATTGGTGACGTTTTATGTAATTTGGTTTGTTTATTGTGCAAAAGTGAAATGACTGAAAAATAATACCACGGAGCATGGATTCTTTAGTATTGAAAATTAAGAAGACAAATATTTATGAAATATTATATAGAGGATTTGGCGCTTATACCTTTACATTAACTTGGACATAGAAGAAAACTACCTATATTGACAACTTCAGAATTGGCAGTATGGGTTTAATTCCTTCGACTGTCTTATTGGTCGAATATTATTACTACTAAAGTATTTGAATAGCAACACAAAATAAACTTTAGAAATGTTTGCGATATAAACGTAACACGTATATTTAAAAATTGTAAACAAAACTAACGTAGAATAAACTTTTTGAATAGAAACATAAACAAACCATGACAATATTTTCGACAGAATATTATCGGGAGTTTTTGGCGGGATCTCAGTCTGTCATGTAGTGGATTTTATATTTTATTCATAATCTTGTGTTATTAGACTCTATATTTTGTAAATTTGATGGTGTTTTGCGTAATATAGTTAGTTTATCGTGCATAAGTGAAGTGAATGGAAAATAATACCACGGAGCATGAAATTCTGAGATGCCACAAAAACTCCCTGGAAGGTTCTAACAAGGGATCCACCATCATGTTAGAATATTGACTGACACGACGCTTATTATTGAAATGATTGCGCGATGCTTGTAATATTGTTGACTGCGTGACAATGGCAGTAATAATCTGAATGATTGATTGCCAAAAATAAAGAAAAAAAAATATTATCGCGTTACTATGGCAACGCATATAATACTGACATTAACACGCAGCGGAAGCTTCCAAAATAGACCGATTTTGAGACATTCTTCATCAGTGCTTAGCTCCTATTGGTTTTAACGTGATGATATGTATCCTATAGCCATCCTTGATAAATAAGCTATCTAAAACTAAAAGAAAGCGATTAGCGCGTTCAACCAAACAAACAAACTCTTCAGCTTTATAATATTAGTATAGATAATTAATATATGCAATATAACATATATGTTGATTAATTGATTCGTTTTTTGTTACACTGCATCATGGATGGATCACAGAATAAGATTTCGTCTGCCTTTAGTGTCTTGACAATATATTTTATGTTCAGAGAAAAAAAAAGTAAAGGCATTGAAAGCAAAAATACAATTTGATTACAGAAGGTTTTTCAATAATGTTATTTTTTTAATTCTCCTGCACACATATGTATTACAACGCTTGCCCTCACTTGTTTACGTCAAGAAAACTAAGTCGCTGAAAGCTTAATTCTTATAACAATCCTAGTTCCTTAAAACTTGAATAACTTTACATTAAACAAGCGGGCCCGGTGGAAGTAGTCCCGTACTAATAAAAAAAAACCTTGACAAGGTATACAGCTAAACCTTACTCATGGATCGATTTATCTACTGGTGAAAACCCCATGAAAATTCGTTCTTTATTACGGAGAGACAAAGCAGAGGATTGTGTTTTATAATATATTGCGACGATAAAGCTATTACGATATATAATTGTAAAAAGATAAAAGATTGTGATTTTCTTAAATATTAAGATACCTTACAATACATATGTTTGTTGAATTTTGATCAAAAACACCAGAGAATGCTCGAAACCTAATTAGAGGTGATCATGATTCTCTTTATATTGTTGAAAATTGATTATCCTTGATCCTTATCCTAGTATCCATTGTCTAAATTAAACAATGATCTTAAATTTTAACAATTTTTATGTTACATACCAGGCGAGAGCAACAACTATAATTAAGTTTATATTTGATTACATAATATAAGTTTTATAAGTGTTGTTTCTTGTAATATATTAAATTAAGCTTTGCGAGGTGGTTTTATTCAAATATATTGGTTATCACTTTTAAAAAGTATGAACACGGCTATTGTGTACACATAGATTTATCATATTGTTGTTGCTATGTGGATTTTTTTTTCTTGAACTGATTACGCTATTGACCTTGCCTTGCTGTTTTATATCTGTATGTTATTTTGCGATTAAAAAGTTTAGTGCATATGCATAAATAGAAGTCGTGGTGGCCTAGTGGTTTGACCGGTGGAATATTATTTCGAAGTCCGCAGGTTCGAATCCCGGCATGTACCAAAGAATTTTTTGGAATTCGCGTACATTTACTAATTCAAATTGGTAACACTATCGGCTGACGGTGAAGGAAAACATCGTGAGGAAACCTGAACCTGAGAAAAGTTCTTGTAGTACTACTTACTATACGTGGGAAAATATAGAACTGTGGATTTCTCAGAGTTTGAGATTGCCAATACGTCGTGGGCCAGCGTGGTGATCCGCCCATACATTCATTCGGGAAGAGGCCCTTTTTTTTATCTTTTTTAATTTAGGGACTTATGTCCATAAAGAACATGCCAGTCCCATCGTACCCTAATATTACCTATTCACAAAATAGAATTAGACACAAACTTCCACAGAATCTTGGCTTCCTCACTTGCAGGTGCACACAAGATTCTATGGAAGCAACCCTGATCTAATATATTAAGCTGTAACTTTTCCATAACAGCTTTTCGTTGTGATTTGTTCCGGCCACATTCCATCAACAAGTGTTGCAAGTCTTCTATCGATCCACAAGTTATGCAATTGGGTGAAAAAGTTTTTCTCATAAGAAATGCAAACTTGTTGAGTGGCATATGTCCGGAACGTACTCTATTTGCAATTACAATTAGAGATCTATTTACATTACTGTTATTAAACCATGGTATATGAGGCGGCTCACTTTGCACAGTTTTATACCAGATGCCTTTATCTCTTGAGCGTTCGTCAAAATATTCTTTCCATTTTAAAAAACACATATATTTGAATTTGGCGAAGAGTTCCGTATGATCTGGTTTAATTTTAATATTTGAACCCCTTAAAATTGACGCTCTTGCAAAGTGGTCAGCCTTTTCATTGCCTTTCAATCCTATATGTGATGGAACCCATTGCAATTTAAGATTTTTTCCTTTTTCTGCCAATTTGAGGACTTCACGTAATATAGCATAAGCTGTCGATACACCTCTGTTTCCAGAGGCGCATCGAGCTAAATGCTGTAACGCACTTCTACTATCCGTAAAAATAACTACCTGCTTGCAATCTAAGGAGCTAGCATAACATATTGGTCTGAAAATTGCCATGAGTTCCACAGACATAATGGATATGTTATCAGTAATTTTGAAACATTTAGCTTCATTTCGAGTCGGATCGTAAAATGCAGCACCCATACCTTCAGTACTTTTAGACCAAGGCAGTGGATCTCTTACAGACTGATGATGATGATGATATGCATAAATTGACTTTTAATGATAGACAATTATTGTAGTAAAAATGAATCGTTTCAATTTTAACTTTTTTATATGTAATAATAGTCTATGCGTGTCTTCCCTCCAAATTGTCTTCTAACTTTGAACCAAAATTGCAAGAAGTCACCGGTATTCTAGGCGATAATAAGATGCCAGTGAAATTGAAAGGCCTGGTGTACAAGTGCGTCATTCCACCGGTGTTGTTGTAACGAAAGTTAGTCCTCGATAGATATGTTCAGCGGCTAATAGGTACTGATAGCTAAATATATATCTATTGAGCTATGCGATACGATATGACATGTAGCGATATCCAAATTAAGGTTGAGTCAGTGCTTAACGTGGCACTTAATATGGTCATTCTCCTTGTTTTTTGTTTTTGTTCTTACCCTAGTCATCGTATTGATGATTTGACGTAGTCTATGCTAAATTTATGCACTACATTGCTATAAGATATTTATTTTTAAGTAATAAAAAAATGATAAGCTGTTATAAATTCTCACGAATTTTATTATACTTCATACAAGTAGCCACTTATTTACAAAGTTATGTACCTACTTAATTATCCGACTATTAATAAATGTCGGAAACTACTAATTGAGGAGACTAGGTCTGTGCTTAGACGATGTATAGTTTTGTACACTAACTATTTTTATAATGAAAAACTTGTTACTTAAGATAACATAAAGGAATACGTAGAGTAAGATTGACTCTACATAGAACATTGATATATGAAAGAATTTAACGTTAATTATCTACGGACTTCAATATGAGAAATTATATATTATTAAATACAAAATATGGTCACGGCAGTGGTTTACTTTCTATAGGTATAGTAGGTATGTTAAATATATTATTTTTATAAAAGTTCCTAATTATTATTCCACAGTCCTCGGTAGTACTGAATGATTAATTAAAGGAAGACATTAATTTTATTAAAGTACTATATCACATGGTGAAGTTTATATGTATTTATTGTCGGCGTCTTCCGCGCACTACGCGACCTCGACGGTATCCGTTTTGTCTTGGGTAGTTTGGACGACGGTACTGAGGCCTGCGCTGCACTGCATTCGGTACGGAGTCTACGTCTGCCCCGGGGGGAGGAGAGCCCGGTCTCTGACCTAGCCATTGCCTCATACACACGGTACATCTAAAAATTGAAAAATAATGATAAATGTCACTTCGTTGATTTTAATATGTAAGTATGATCTATCTCTTGGGATTAGTTTTCTATGGATACCTTATTGCATTATTTGTGCTCTTGATTACGTGTAGGTATGCATAAATTTATGACGATCGATTGAGTAGTTATTCGCGAGATCGTATTAAACTACCAAAGTCACATCTAATCTAATCTAATACCTTTAAACGAGCAATTCTTGTATATACTTATATTGTTATATATTCAGGATCTCGGAAACGGCATCAGCGATTTCTGTGAAATTTAGTATGTATGTGGTTTTGGGAATTGATCTAGCTAGATTTCATTCACAGAAAATTTTTTCTCTGAGTTTTCAGGCAATAAATAAATATAACTAGAATATAAAGGTAAATTTCGCCATCGGCGTCAAAACAAAAATAGCTCGGATGGAAATCGGCTGCTTCGAAAATACGTCTAACCCCAGGTCTCGAATCCGAGTGACAGCAAAGAGATATCTTTGTATAATTTTTTTTTTATATTAACACTATTTTAATTTAAAAATATTTTTTTAAAGAACCGAGCTAGGCTCGGTTGTCCAGGTGTTTCCTATTTATATAGTTAAGACTACTCAAACACTAGCGTAATTCCAGATTTATATTAAAAAAAAATATATTTATCTGACACGAAATATTTAAACTTTCGGCTATTAGTAATAATTACAAACAAATAAGACTTGACTGGCAATTATTTATGAACTATTGATTCTAAAAGGACGTATTTTGTTATCATGATATATAAATACAATAATAGACGAAGGATTTAGAAAAGAAATATTAAAAAATAAAAGTGTGTTTGTACCGTCATATGTGGTTGACATTTCTTATAAAAAGTATATATTGACTTCATATTAATTCAATAAGTTTTTTTAGGAGTTTTTGGTGGGATCTGCAATGGCATGTGGTCCTTATATTTTATCCATAATCTTGTGTTATTTGGCTCTATAATGTGTAATGTTGGTGGTGCTTTACGTAATATAGTTTGGTTATTGTGGATAAATAAAGTGGATCGGAAATAAAAACACGGAGCATGGATTCTGACTTGCCACAAAAACTCCCAGAAAAGTTGTAACATGACGGCCACCTTGTTCATTGAAATTATATTGAGAAACTTTTAATATCGTTATTCACTTGATAATGGCAGTAATCGTCTACTAGAAGACTGGTTGCCAAAAAAATAGAAGTTTCTCTAGACGTTATATATAAAGGTATATCCTGGTCATAACAATTATAAATATAAGGGAGTGGAATTGTCATTTTATTTATAAATACATTTTCATATTTATATATACATATATAATATATCATAATTCTTTCTTTATAGTTTTTGTCGAGCTAATCTTATGTTATTTGATAAAAGGTAACTTTGCCTTCCTTTATTAAAAACTAGCTTCTGTCCGCGACTTCGTTCGCGTGGAATAGTTTGGGCTAACACTAACACACAACGGAAGTTCTCAAAAGGAAAAAAAAAACGATTATGAAACATTCCTCATTGATGCTCCGCTCCTATTGGATTTAGTGTAATGATATCTAGCCTTCCTCGATAAATGAGCTAACACTGAAATAATTTATTACATAAGGCTTTCATGGAGGGTAAGGGGTCAAGCCGAATCTCTCAAAATCTCACGTTGGGCAGAGGAGGGGCTTCGGCAAATACCACGTAATTTATTTTGAACTAGCCTCTGCCCGCGACTTCGCGTCCTAATAGGAAAAAACATCCAGATTTTGAAACATTTTTCATCTGTGCTCCGCTCCTATTGGTCTTAGCGTGATGATGATATATAGCCTATAACCCTTCTCGATGAATGAGCTATATAACACTGAAAAAATTTTTAAAATCAGACCAGTAGTTCCTGAGATTACCCCCTACAACGTCACAAACTCACAAACTTTACCTCTTTATAATATTAGTATAGATAACATCGTAAATAATAGTTAATTAATATATAATTAATAAATAAAAAATAGTTAATTATGTACCTGCTGACTTTGTTGACTCGATCAGCTTTCAATGTTGATTGTTCGGGCTTCAGGAACATTTTGCTGTCTTCTATTATAGATAACCAGTATGAGACAGCAGTAGCGAAATAATTGCAACGACCCAGACCATTACATTCAATAAATGGTCGGTTACGGAATTCTCTCAAACATGAACCAGGGGATATAAGACTTTGTCCTGAAGCGTCCGCGCCAGCCGTGTGCTGTAAAGTCAGAATTAAAATTCTTTTACAATAACGATATAATCAATAGGCATTATTTTATTTTGTAGATCAGTAACTATTTACTTTGCATTTAACATTATTGTAATAAAAAAAATGTGTGGTTCTTTTTGGGACCAAGATACAAGTGAAATTTTATTCGGATCGCAGGCATTTAACTGAAATTTTTCGGAAAATTATTCGTTTTAGCGTATTTAAATTGCGTTATTAGTCTTTACTTATTAATTAGATAATTTGAGTGATAATGGGAAATCGATAGTAGATAAGATTTTAATTGAAATCTGCGTATTCGAGTACGGAATACACAATAAATACAATTTTAAGATGATTGAAGCATGTCAACATTTAAGAATAATATTCATATAAATTATCGAATCACTTTGAATTGAGCCATGAGAGCGGCCATATTGGTTTTGGCTGCTTTGCCGAACGTCTTCCACTATACCCCTACTTCGTGGCCAGCTGTAATGCGACACGCTATAAATGGAGGAAAAAATTTGAGGCGATGCAAAAATAGTTTAATTTTAATAACACTCGTACCATTAAAAAGCTGTATCCGACCCAAAGTTCGTCCCAGCCAGTAGGGCAGGTGGGTATTTTGGTACTTTGACTGTGTATAGCAATCGTGCGTGTTGGGGCTTCACAAACTTGACATCTGTAATTATACGTTTATATTCAATAAAATATTTGTTTAAACGATAACATCTATATATACCAGTTCTAAAGGTTGAACCTATTTGGCTGATTATTTTTTGTTGTGTTTATAATTACCAAGACAAAGTTTGTATGAAAGATAAAGTCTAAAAATCCTAGAGAAAAGTAAAAACTTGTGTTAAAAATCCTCTTATAAAAAGTGAGCGAGTGAAACAGAAGATAGTAGAAATCTTTGAAAATGTCGACAAAACTGCCAGATTAACCTTATTTAATTACATGGTTATGTCATTACAGTAAAGGTAAGATTTAGTCTCATTTCCATCGTGTGTACATCCGTATGAAGTGGGAGCGGACAAATGGTAATGCATAAAAGTCAACAATACAAACGTTCGTAACTACTGCCGTTGGAAACTGTGTTGTAGTTATTCTCGCTCACCTCTGAATAAATATTTTAAATAATGTCGTAAACAAGGAGATAAAAGTTAAAGCAACCTTGTGGATAACAATTTATGTACACATGTTTATATGTAGTTCTGTAAATGATATAAAACAAAGGCGCTTTTCTTATCTGCCCTATGTTACCTTAGTTCTAAACTACACAATAGATTTTGATTCGGATTTCATTGTCGTCTAGAGAATTAATTTCGGTAGGTTTATGTCATACATCTGTACTATATCATAATGCAAATGCATACAGTAAAGTCCGTGATGGTGTGAACTGGAAAAAATATTTGGAATTATGTTGCTGATGTGGCTGTGGAAGTAGTTGAAATATGTTTATGAGATTTTGTATAACGGCGATATAGTATCTCGTACTTGATTATAAATTCTATGTTTTCGGATCAATGAGAAGATGGGTACTTTTAAGATATCGAGTTTACTGGATTACCTACCTTTATCATGGACCTGGTATGCAGATAGCTATCTATATAATGAAACGTTATTACAGAACAGACATATAATCTTAATTTGATTTCACAAACAGATCATGTGGCATACTCTCGTTATTCATGTCTCGCGATAACTGCGTGACAATATACGCACGAACTATTTTACTATAGTGTTTTAAATCTTATTACATTAAATTATTGTTTAAAATGAATGATTTACCTTGAAATATATGTGCCTACGTCTGTAGCTCGTATTGGAGTCATAGCCATAGGCATAGGTTCTGGTGTCGACAACCAGAAACTATAATCTTCCCTTTGGGCGTAATCGCAGACATCATTCAAATTACAGAACATGTATGGCATTGTTGAAAACCTGCGTAAACAACTACCTGGAGCACCTGTTAAATGAAAAAAAAAAAAGATAAATCACTCCCCTATTTTTGTCAATGTTATGTTTTATGTCCCCTATTTGTAAGTTGAGAACGATCATTTTAATAATTGTAATTGATATATAAATAATGAAATATATTGTTTCCTTACCTAAATCTTGACCATGAGCTTTGCCATTAGCCAGGATATGAATTAATGAAAATCCTTCCCATAGTTGAGATGTTCCTGGAGGGCATTGTGGGATCAACCTCGTTTGCGAATGTATAGTGAAATAGAAACCTCGCGATTTTGGCAATGGTGGAGGTGGTGCAGATGCACCTCTTCGACCCATAGCTCCTTGGAGACCTTCGAATCCTTTTATTCCTTTTTGGCCTTGCATCCCTTGGAAGCCTTGGAACCCTGGTAAACCGATAAGTCCTATTGAACCTACGTCCCCTCTTTCGCCTTTTCTTCCCGGTATGCCATTAGGGCCAAACTTTCCTGGTATTCCAGGTTGTCCAGTTCGACCATCAGGACCAGGTAATCCAGGTTCACCACGTTCTCCTGGGAGAATATCAGACGGAAGTAAACCTTCTCCTTTATCACCTTTTACTCCTTTAGGTCCAGCTAATCCAAAGTAACCTTCTTCACCTTCATCTCCTCTTTCTCCTTTAAATCCTCTTAAGCCAACTGGACCTGTAAATCCGTTTAAACCAAATTCTCCAGTTTCTCCAACTTCTCCCTTTAATCCTTCTACACCAGGCCAACCTCGTTCTCCACGTTGACCTTTAGGGCTTATAGCAATCCCTGGTTCTCCCAAGTCTCCTCTATATCCTTTTAATCCAGGAACTCCCTCCATACCACGAGGCCCAGGAATACCCTGGGAACCCTGTCGTCCCGGTCGACCATCATCTCCTGTGTCACCTTTTGGACCCTGGAATGTCAACCCTGGCTGACCAGGTGTACCTACAGGTCCTTCAACACCATATTCACCAGGTGCACCTTTTTGACCCATAGGGCCAGGCCAACCTGGAAGACCATCAATTCCCGGTTTACCTTGTTCGCCTCTTTGAGCATTCATACCATTTAGACCAGAAAAACCTTGAGGTCCCATGGCACCACGTATTCCTTTACTTCCAGCGGCACCGTCATCTCCATATTCTCCTTGAAAGCCTTGCTCGCCACGTTCTCCTTTTTCACCTTTTTGTCCGGGGAAACCAGGCTCACCGTATTCGCCGTTAGGACCAGGTAAGCCATCCATTCCAATATCACCAATATCACCTTTAGTTGCTGGTGTTAATGTACTTATGCCCATATCACCCATTTCACCCTTGATTCCTGTTGCCCCTCTTTCTCCTATTGGACCTTGTAAGCCTTGATCACCAGGAAGTCCAGGAGCTCCCATCCTTCCTGGTTCACCATAATAACCCCTATTACCTTTTAATCCTTTTTCACCGGTACGGCCTGTAGGCCCTTGTTTACCTTTTACACCATCTAATCCATGTCTTCCAGGAAAACCAGGAGAACCTGGTAGTCCCGTGTACCCAGGTTCTCCAGGTTGCCCGGGAATACCAGTGTCACCTATATTGCCTTTTGGTCCGGTAACGCCGATTCTTCCTGGATAGCCCATATTTCCCGCCTCACCCTTATATCCTGCTGGTCCTTGTATGCTTAAACCTGGCATTCCTAGTTCTCCTTTTTGACCTCTGGAACCAGATAAACCGGGTCTTCCGAAAATACCATCTATTCCACGATCTCCAAAGTCTCCTTTCATACCCTCTACACCATTTTCTCCTCTTAATCCTTGTGGTCCAGTGAATCCTCTCTCACCCATTTCACCTTTAAGACCTTGCCAACCATCTGCACCAGGCATTCCTGTCATACCTAGATCACCGCGGAAACCTTTAGGACCCTGTGGTCCTATTGGACCTATGCGTCCAGGTTCGCCACTGAACCCAGGAGCCCCAGGCTCTCCACGATCTCCTAGATCTCCAGTTGATCCGGGTCTTCCAATCATTCCAGGAAATCCAGGAAGACCTACAGGGCCAATCTCTCCGGTCCATCCTCTAGGTCCCATACGTCCGCCCTCTCCCTTCATTCCTTTAGGTCCTGTATCCCCTTGTAGACCATTGTTTCCTTGTAACCCGGGTTCACCAATTGGACCCATTTTTCCAGATAATCCAGAACGCCCAGGAAGTCCTGGAGCTCCTTGTATTTGAATACCACTAAATCCTTTGCGACCCTATAAAATATAGTTTGTTTAATACTCAACCGTTTTGATTTCATCGTTGATATAATTTAATAATAATATAATATATAATTTAAGTATATGTAAGTTATTATGTATTTAAGTTTACTTTTAATCATCACGCAAAATCTATCATTTTGAAGAAATGTGATACACCGATATTGCATGTGAGATATATTTCACATACATATATTCATTAATATACATATATCTATATTTTACGTATAATAAAATATTAAAGAGACGAATTTTAATGTACATTAGGAGGCCTTAGAGACTGTCCAGATGAGGCGTTTTACGCGCGAGACGACTCGCGCGTTCTCGAGATACTGGAGCTACATACATCCCGTCCAGATGGTGTGGCGCAGAGTTAATAGCTGAACAGATTAACATGGTTTTGGTTTTTGCTGTGGGGGATAGTAGGGGATACAATATTCCTACCACAAAACTGGGCACTTCAAACAGTTTATAATATGGAGCCTTACGAATCACTA
Source organism: Antheraea mylitta (assembly GCA_014332785.1). NCBI lineage: Eukaryota > Metazoa > Arthropoda > Insecta > Lepidoptera > Saturniidae > Antheraea > Antheraea mylitta. The sequence goes on from JACEII010000008.1 coordinate 8,602,491, forward strand.
ATGGCTAAACTTCGGAAATTTGGTATCATAACTTTGTTTTGCAAATACATTATTGATAATTTAATATCTGCAAAAACATAGTAAAGCAGGATTCATTTAAGAACCAATCTAACTTAAGTACTAGAAACAGTGATAAACTGATCTAATACATATTTCAGGCTAAGTAAGGCTAGTAACAGAGATCAAGTTTTTTGTCGGTTTTTCTCAATGACTGCGATGTTTTCCGAACCGGTGGTAGGTTTGACATTTATAAGCATCTTATCAGGGCCTAAACTGAATAAAATATCCTTAATCCTGATTTTAAAGACATTACCCACTAAACATGACTGTTTTCTATAAGTTTTAAATGGTTAGGGATAGGAAAAGTCAATTTCGCTATTAAAGAACTGATTACTTTTTAAGTTTTTTTGGAAAATATTGGTAAATGTATAAAATGATTTTACATTGTTATACCTTCCATTGGTTGTGTAGTGAACAAGTGTTTCACGAATTTTCTATTATACGTTAATATTTCGTCTGTTTTGCATATTTGTTTGGTTGAGGGTAGATGTATAATAGTGGATGGATCAGTATTTTAAAGATAAGAGTAGGTGTCGGTAAGAAGGTAAAGTGACACTTGCTATCGAATGAGACTGTTTGCCTCTAAAATCCGGTAGTAAACATATTTTTTATTAGGTTAAATTCGCTGAATAGTTTGGACCATCTGAATGTCGATTAAATAAAAATTAATATGTATCTGAGGCCATGGCTGACTGTTATGTTGATTACCACATAGAGTAGCAACAGTCAGAATTATACATTCACAGAGCGAGCAACGACTAATTGCTGTAGTGGCATGTTGTGTCACGGAGAACAGAATCGTTCACAAAGGGTGAGGCCAGTTAAATCGTCAGTGTCGAATTTTAATATACCTATTTATCTATAATTTCATTAATTACTCTTTCTATACTTGTTATTCTACACGGATATAATCGCGAGCACAGCTTGTACTAATATAAACGAGTTACAAAATTTACTATATAAAAATATAACCTTTTAAATATTAATATAAAGACAGGCTTAGGCTCTATTATATATAATGATTAGAATTTTTAGTGCTTACAGTTGGTCCAATTGGTCCGTCAGGACCAACATCTCCAGGTGGCCCAGTTTGACCCTTTGTTCCTATAACACCTGCGCGTCCTGGAGAACCAGAATATCCCTGTTCTCCAGCATCTCCTCGTTCTCCGTCTATGCCGGAAATACCTTTTTCGCCGGGAATTGCAGCTGTATCCATATCTCCCCGAGATCCTTTGAAACCTTTATTTCCTGCATATCCGATAGGTCCAGGCTGACCTCGACCTCCTGGTTCTCCAAACGGACCACTATCACCTTTATCTCCAGGAAAGCCTTTCAGGCCTTTGAGTCCAGCAATCGTGAATCCTGGTGTCCCTGGATTTCCTCGAATACCAGGGAAGCCATCGTATCCCATATCTCCACGTTGACCTTTCCTTCCACGTATGCCTAACACGAATACAAGTTACTTAGTTTGAATTTTATCATTTACAGTCGTAAATTAATGTACAGTTATAGTTAAGGTACAGTTCGTACAACTTATTTACCTTGTAATCCAGGTAAACCAGTTTGACCCTTGACACCTTTAGCATTTAGTTCACCTATAGATTCACCCACTTCTCCAGTTTGTCCTGCTTCACCCATATCACCAGCTTCACCTCTGAAAATAATTTATTATTACTCTCAATTATTGAATATCTGTTTATTAAGGTTTATTTTAATTACAATTATAAAGGTTTGTTTGTATTTGACGTAAATTAAGACGTTGACAGCGGCACTATTTTTTATGTTTTTCAATTCCTGCAGTATGGGATGTTTAAGACCTGTGAAAATCACCAGATTAGGCCCCCCTCGGCAGCGGCTCAAGCCCAGGTCCGTGCCCTCGGCGTGGAGCCCTTAAGCGCGCTGCTCGCGCGATACAGTGACACTAAGTCTTACATCACTGCAACAACATTACACATATCACCCCCACACACGTGCACGCATACACGCTTACACATGAAAGTGGAAGGGTTTTGTTTCTTTCCCTTATCGAACTGAAATAGTTTAGTAAATTATCTGATACGAAATATATAAAGGAGTTGTTGAGATATGTATGCTTGGTACACATATATGTTCCAACAACTCATATATGTATGAATAGTTAGCTCAGGTCAGCTTCAGATAGCTTGGCAGGGGCCACCACCTGGGGCCAACATTATGGTGGAGGGCGCCCGGGTCAGGGTAGGGCCCAAATGAAGTACTTGGGCCTCACCCTGGACGGGCGCTGGCGGTTCGAGCCCCACTTCGCGGCACTCGGGCCGCGAATTGCTAGGGCAGCGGCGGCACTCGGCCGGTTGTTCCCCAATATTGGGGGGCCGGGGGCTGGGTGCTGGCGACTGTACATGGGAATCGTGCGGGCGATGGCCGTTTACGGGGCACCGGTCTGGGCGGACGCCCTTGGAGCCATAAACGTGCGCGCGCTTCGCAATGCGCAGCGCACGGTGGCGCTGAAGACAATCCGGGCGTACCGGACGGTTTCCTCGGCGGCGGCCTTCACGCTCGTCAGCTCCCTTCCTTGGGAGCTGGAGGCAGGAGTTCTCGCGGCCGTATACGAATTACGAAAAAAAAAGATAGTTCGCGAATTGCACATATCAGGCAACAGCCCAAGCCGAGGTGTGCCGTGCACCCTTGCGCTAATTGTCAAATAAAATCGGTTGAGTGCCCTAAGTGCTCGCCTTAGTAGTCCGGTGAAGCTGTTAAAACCTTGCTCGGTCGATAGCGTAGTCATTTCGAGAAAAAAAAACTGAAAATGATCATAATGGCTGTACGGGGTTTATAAAGTAGGTAAATACCTGTATTCTGTGTTCGATAGGTATATATATATATGTATACATACATATATATTAATCAAATAAATGTTACAGCCTCCGCGCGGCAAAGTAGTCTATATTTTGCCTAGTCGCACCGCAAGGAAGACATACGAGGCGTATTGGACCTCGTTCCGCATTGAAATTGTTAAAGGGTATAAAATCGTTCGATATATGCATTGCAATGGATACACAATAAAAAGTTAGTTAGTTAGTTATAGGCCTTTTCATCTTTAGCAGATGATTCAAGTAGCATTGTGGCGGCACTTTCGTAGGTGGCTCACAAGACCGATCCGAGAACGGATCGTTCGGCCGCAAATTCGGCAAGAATGTACATCTGTGCCCCAGATGGACGGGGGTAAAAGGCCTGCTCGTGACGCCTCATGCGTTTTTCTTCCAGTTGCCGAAACCAGGTCGTGTCGTGCTTTGATTGGCCTTCGTGAATTAGGCGACACCATTTAGCACGGTCTATGGCGAGCTCCTCCCATTTGGTGCTTGGGATCTTAAACGCAGCCATGTCACGTTTAGTGCAATCCTTAAAACGAAGCATAGGGCGACCGACAGACCTCTTTGCATATGCAACCTCTCCAAGTAGAATTTGCCTTGGCAAACGAGTTCGTTCCATTCGATGCACATGTCCTAACCAGCGCAGTCGTTTCTTTTTGAGAATAGCGGTTATGCTAGGAAGCTGTGCCTTGCTGAGAACGGTCTCGTTTGTCACATGGTCTTTCCTCGTTATGCCCAATATGCTTCGAAGACATCGCAAGTGGAATGTGTTCAGTCGGCGTTCTTGTTTTGCATATGTTGTCCAGGATTCCGCTCCGTACATGAGCATACTTAGGACACATGACTGGTAAATAAGCACTTTTGTTCTTATTCTAAGGTGTCTATTATCCCAGACCCTTGTACGAAGCTCACCGAACGTAGAGGTTGCTTTACCGATGCGGGAATCGATCTCTGCGTCAAGCGAAAGATTGCTCGATACTTGCGAACCTAGGTAGCAAAACTTACTCACTACTTCTAAAGGTGAGCCGTTGAGCAGAATCACTGGTTGTTCTGAACACCCCTGCGCTAAAATAACGATCTTCTTAAAGTTGATGGACATTGGGAAAAGGTCACATGCTTTAGCGAATTTGTCTATCAGGCTCTGAAGCTGGTTTTGACCGTGAGCTACGAAAGCAGCGTCATCAGCAAAAAGAAGACTATGTAGATAGATAAATAGATCCTCCCTAAAACGCTTAGATTTGAGCAACGAGATGTTGTATAGCCTACCAGCAGAACGCGTGTGTAGGTGGATGCCTTGTTGTTCTGCTCCGAAAGCAACCTTCAAGAGTATTGAAAAGAATATTCCAAACAAGGTAGGTGCAAGAACACAACCTTGACGAACGCCGCGACGTACCTCAAAAGATGAAGTGTTACCATTATGTACTACTGAGGCTTCCATGCCCTCGTGGAATGACCGGACTATCTCTAGGAGTTTCGGTGGGCATCCAATACTGGCAAGAATTGAATATAAACAACAATGAAAAACGAGGACCATTAAAGAGGTAGGAGTAGCAAAAAAAATTGAAGGGAAGATTAAGTTCTTTTGCGTTTGTAACTTGAATGATTCACTAACTAACAGATATTGCCACTGGCTAAGTTGGTCTACTTAGCTTATTTCCATGGCTTATTGTGTTATGGAATTTTGCTTTGGGGGAGAACACATACGGGGCTTCGCGAATTATTAAAGGCAGGACTTTGGTATCTTAACTCTACACTCCCAATACATTCTTGATAACTTAATGCGTGCCTGCAAAAACATAGATAAGCTGAATTTAGTAAAAGACTGAAATATTTGAAATACAAGAAATAATGACAAACTGGTCATTCCATGTCTCAGGTTCACTAAGACCATTTAATAGCTTTAGGTAGTTATCAGATTTGATTTTATAACAAAGTCCCAAAGCACATTAATGATTTGCCAGATAGGTTTTAATGTCTAAAGATTATTGTAGGGTGTATCAGTAGGTGAGCGATCACGTGACGTTTATAAATTACGCATCTCTCTATGCCTTTGCCAAAAAGGAATGTAACTGTCTATGTCTATAACTCTGCATGTTCGTTAAAATAGGTTGTTTTATGTTATGTATAATTATAAGATACACCAGATCTAGTTTCTTATCGGTTCTTCCCGAAGACTGGGTTGTTTTCCGAAACGGAATAAAGCATTTTAGGTATTGTTTAAAAAAAAATGTAAATATCAATTTCTAAATGAAAGTGTATGTAAATAGTAAAATATTGTTTACTTTATTCCACTATCTCCCGATTCACCACGCAAGAAGGCTATGGGAATATCTGCCGATTCACCAGGCCAACCAGGATATCCATCACGTCCTCTCGATCCATTTCGACCCGGGATTCCAGGCAAACCTATGTCTCCTTTTTTGCCTTTAAGACCCATTATGCCAAAATCGCCTGGTAATCCAGGCCATCCTGCATTTCCTGGTAATCCAATGGGTCCCATGAAACCTATAAAAAGAAATTTTATGTGAATGAAACATTTTTTTTTAATGTGATAAGCTATTTTTAATCTTTTCAAATTTGTTATGCCATTTTCGGTGTTTGATTTATTTCTAGAAATATTTGTATCCAGATATATCAGGGTGGATTCCCCTACTACGAAAAAACTAAGTGTAATGCCATTTTTTTTATTATTGAACAACTATATCTCTAGAAACACGAAGGTAATTTTTTTTTCAAAACTAATAATTTGTTGTACTTTTATTATTCCTTTATACTGTTAAACATTATTTATTTATTTTTCTTTATTTTACGCTAGTCAAATTCTTTTCAACGTTTATACCTTGATCTCCTACTTCTCCAGGCTCTGCTTTGGTTAGTTCTTGAGGTGGATATATGATGGAACCTTTAAATCCTTTCGGACCTTGAGGACCCGCCATACCAGATTGTCCTTTATTGCCTTTCGGTCCCTTTGGACCAGGTATACCTGACATACCAGGCAAACCTTTTTGTCCACGTGGTCCTGGTATACCTTCTAATCCGGGGTAACCTTTTTGACCTATGAATCCATCATCACCTCTCTGTCCTCTTGGCCCTGGTTGTCCTAAAAATATTTTGTTTAGGGATAAGCAAAATTTTGTATTATCTTCAATTAATTTTGATTACTTAAAAACTAAAAAGTTAAGTTACGTCGGTTCAGCGGTAACGTGGTCGAGCAGACGTAAGATGGTAAGACCGTTTCTAGTGCTCGCCTAATTATTTCAAGTTGAAAATCCATCGTTAATCGGTTCTTGGAACCGGTTTCGCTTGAAATCGGCGATTATTTCAGAGGGCACCTCTGTAAACTATATATTTATTCGATATTACTGCAAAAATTTAGATCATTATTTTGATTTACATTTTTCAAATCGGACCAGTAGTTCCTGAGATTAGTGCATTCAACCAGCAAACCCTCCAACTTTATAATATTAATATAGATTACTACTCTTCTCTCATACTTAACTCAAGCCGTCATTTAAATTACAAACTCTTGATAGAGTGGACTATGGATGTAAGATTAATGGAAAAAAATAGATTAATCAGGAATCGATTTTTCTTTTTTCACTAATAATCGATTTGTCAAAAATCGTTTTTTTTGAAAAAAATAATCGATTTCTGGTAAAAATGATTTTTATAATATTTAAAAATAGACATGCTTTCCATATTCCTATAATAAACCTAAAGATTCAAAATAACAATTTATCAGATTAAGAATCAAATAAAATGATACGTATCAAAAATAACCAGTTCAAAACAAAATAAAAGTGAATGTTCCTTTAAACTTTCAAGGTAAAGAATATAGAAACTAAATACCATAGAAATTGTCAGTACTATTAAACATTATATCGTAACAAAAATGAAATGATAAACATCCTAACAAAATGACAACATTATTAATTCTAACTTTAAAATTTGAAACAATGAAGTTCTCTTTTAAATTTTCATATTAATTATAGTGTGATTGACAAAATTAAAATTGAAGAATTTGTTTATTGAATAATTTCAATAATAATTTATAGTTTTGTAAACTTATCGATGTCGAGTTTACCATAAGACATTTTTAGTGAACATGTTGAAGTACATTGTATTCGCATGACAGACCTTTTTATTTTTATTAAAAAAAATATATTTTTCAGAGAGCGGTATTTGGCTGTCATAAGAACCACAACAATCATTATAAGATATAGTAACTCAGTTTCTGGATGACCGAGCTTAGCTCGGTTCTTTAACAAATATTTTTAAATTAAAATAAACTGTTAGGATTGCCTCATAAAATTAACATTTTTTCTACAAAAAAAAGATAATATTAAAATATATATCTCTCCTGCAGTCACTCGAATTCGAACAGGGGTTACACGGATTTTCGACGCAACCGATTTCTATCTGAGCTATTTTCGTTTTGACAGCGCCGGCGAAATTTACCTTTATATTCTAGCTATATTTTTTCATTGCCTAAAAATTCAGTTAAAAAAGTTTTCTATGAATAAAATCTAGCTAGATCGATTTATCGTCACCGAAACTACCTACATGGCAAGTTTCACGGAAATGATCACGCCGTTTTCAAGATCCTGAATATATACAAATATAAAAATATACAAGAATTGCTCGTTTAAAGGTATTAGATGTTACTTGTAAGGCAGTGGGATGTTTTCATTCTATGTTCTTTTTAAATTTGTAGTTTCACGACAAAATTTTCGATTCTATCGAACATTTTTTTTTTTCGAACTGACTACGCTATTGACCTAGCAAGGTCGTAACAGCTTCACCGAACTACACGATTCTATCGAACAGGACATGCATATTACTGTGGTATTATTCTTTTTCGTTATAAAATACTTACGCCAGCCGCTTTTGGGTGTTTTGCGGATAGAAGACATTTTAAATTTTTACAACTATATTATCTCAGTATGCTCACTCTTCAATTGTAAATAATAATGAATTTATTTTGAGTTTTTTTTTTTCATCCGTCGCATAGATGTTTATGAAAATCGATTTAAATACGTAATTTACATAATCAATTTAAAAAAAAAATCAATTAATATTAATATAAACATCGATAATAAAAAATTGATTACAATAAAATAATAATCGATTAAAATAAAAATCGATTATTTTTTAATATCCCTAGAGTCAACCGATTTTAATGAAACAGACTACGTTACACCCGAGGATATGCTTTGTGATTCTCTTAGTAAGGTTTTATTGTAAACCCCAGTAGGTACTTTAACAGTGATGCGTGTAAATAGACAGACTGGCAAACATTAAACACAAAGAGACATAAAAATAATTGAAATATATTTTATTCATTATTCCTATAAGACACCTGCAAGAATTTTTTTGACGAAAATCGAATGAGTACAGACACGTTAAATTTACATTCTTAATATCTGTACAGATTTCGTAGTACTATTTTTAACGTTATAAACGTTAATGTGTAACAATTTGTTTAATCATTGTTTTATATTATTACATTGCTTTTTATCATATCTAAAAGTTGTCATAATTTCTGAATATATTAAAATTGGTACTTTTGTCCAATCACTTTGTCTAGGTACCTATGTCACATGAAGAGTTGTTTCGGCAATGAGTAACTTATAAGATGTTATTATGCCAATAAATGGGAATATAGGATCATTCTCAATCATTAGTCAGGGTACAGTGCTGGGTCCTTTATTATTTTTACGACGATTTAAAGATTTGCTATATGATACTGAAAGTGAGCAATTGAGATTTACTGCAAAAATGTATGAATGTAGTATAAGAATGGGCTACCAAAAACAAGCTATAACTTAATATCAATAAGTGTTCGATTATGACTTATTCACGTTTCTTGTAATCCTTATATTAATCGCCGATCATAAAAATAATCGCGCCGTTATTCTTTAGGTCAGCGCGCATGTCTACTTCAATTATTCGTGACCTATAAATTACCTTAATACGAATGTGAAAATCTATTCCGACTGATATTTTAGTACTCGGGCCGATTAATATATGCTCAAGTATTTGTAGAATGTTAGAGAAAGCAGTTTCACTTTCATTGGAAAAGTTGCTATATTTTTCCTAAATTTATTTCCTAAGACAAAATGATGGTAATGATTAGAAAATAATATCATAAAATAGATACCTGAAGGGCAGAATGGACAATCGTCACCACGTTCTCCTGGTAATCCATCATAACCAGGTTGTCCAGGTTGGCCAGGATCACCCACAATACCTGGACGACCTGGTGGCCCATCTTCTCCTGGTGGTCCTGCTCCATAAACACCCCGTCCCGGATAACCAGGTGCTCCTATAAATCCTGGCTCACCTCGGTCTCCTCTCATACCACCTATACCGTCTAAGCCTGGAGTACCTTCTTCACCGTCAGCTCCTCTAACTGTGGTTCCCTTAAACCCTTTGGGCCCCATAATTCCTTGTGCTCCAGGAAATCCTTGAGGCCCTTGCAGACCGGGCAACCCTTTAAAACCGTCACTTCCGGGCTCTCCTTTGGGAGAAATACCAGGAGCTCCGATTCTGCCAGGAAAACCTTTTGTCCCAGGCAATCCAGGTAATCCCATAATACCAGGTAAACCAGGTTTACCGTTAAGTCCAGCTGGTCCAACAGGTCCCACAAAACCTTCAGGGCCTTGTGGCCCTGCAAATCCAGGTAGTAGAGGTTCATTTAATGTCTCATCAAAAATTCCTGGCTCTCCAGGTGGTCCTTGTGGTCCTGGATTTCCTAATACACCATCTTCTCCGTTTGCACCTGGTACTCCATCTTCACCATCCGGGCCAGCGTAGCCAGGTGCACCTTTATCTCCTTTCGAACCAGGTGGTCCATCTTGACCTCTATGGCCAGGTTTTCCTCTTGGTCCTTCATCACCTTGATCACCTTTGTAACCTTGTGGACCGTTAATACCGTAAGATCCCTGTTGAAAGTGTAATTATAATATTACAAATATTTCTTTCATATTTTAAAAAGTACTGTTTGTTTACATACTTCTTATACTCACTATTTGGCCTCTTGATCCAATATCCCCTTTAATACCTTTAACACCTTGTTGACCAGCTAAACCTTTCTCTCCTTTTTCTCCTTTCGTAAGAACACTTATGTTGTGATAAACTTTGTCAGTTATGATCACATCTGTTTTACCCGGTGCGCCTGGTTCTCCTTGATCCCCTTTTTCACCTGCTGGCCCGATGGTATCGTCACCAATAGAACCTCTGTATCCTAGCTCTCCTTTTAAACCGATTGGACCCTGAAACAGTTCAAAGGCTATGTTCTAACATGCTGGTTAAACTCGTTGACATATTTGAATGAATCAATGAATACGTTATTGCACTCTTTAGCTTGTACACTGGCGAACTTAATGCCACAGAGTATTTTCTTCAAGCTAACAGTTTTGTTTTTACGGAGAAAAATTATCGTAGATAGTGCTTTGGGGAACATTAGAAAAGTAAATGAAAGAATTTGAATGAATCAGGTGTTTCCTAAACTAAACAGTTTATTTGTAAATTAGTAATATATATACTAATTAATTACTTACGTCGTATTATTGAGGGAATTACGACGTAAGTGTCCGTGTGCACCGCGGTTTTTACCGCAAGATTTTTTATAACATATATACGAGTATATGAAATCCGGTGACGTCGCTACGTTTTTTTTTTAGATAAAATGGAAGGTATATGGTAGGTAAGGCAAGGAAAAATGGTTTATGGTAGATCTAAAGTAATCGAAATGTTAAATATTTAAAATACATTGTACATGAATCCTTAAAATAAATCTTGATTGGGTGCATTTATACCTATACAATTTATAAAAAAATCTCTTGTCTGTGTCCTTAGTTTTTTTTTAATGACGTAATAGATTTTGACAGTTTTCACAACAGTTCTAAACTGTTTTAGAATGTTTTACTCAGAAGGTTTTTATGTGTAACTTATGTATAGTATATCTATATGAAGTAGAAAATCGGCGTATTATAATGAAGTCGTTCGGAGTTTTAGAGTGTCTATACTGATATCGCTGGCTATACCTTATTATTACACACACAGTATTACACTTACAAATATTATTATAATATGAAATTGCACATCTTAAAAATACATACAAAAACTTCTGAATGTCATCCAGTAATTAATATTATTTACATTAGCGACACCAGAGCGCTTTTCTAGTTCTAAAAACAAATACGAATAGCAATGTACACCAAGAACTCGTGAATACTAGGCTTCCTTGAAAAATTGTGAGTTTTTCAGCGCATGCTTCCAACATAAATACAAACGATGAGCTAGTATGAAATTTAGATCACTGTAGCTTTGACACGTAACAAACGTGACAAGATCTATAAAATATCAACTAAAATTTATCAAATAGTGTATTGTAATTTGGATTTTAATTGAAGTAATATTAGAAATCACGTTATTAATTGCCAGACATTTAATAACGTGGCCTTACTAAACACTTTTAAACTAAAAAAAAAATACTTACTTACAATTTACTTATAATTATACACATAATACTTTATAATGTAATAGCTGAATTTTGTACATGATAATCGGGTAACTCAGGTATTATACGATGTTTCCTCAATAGTCAGACAGTTTCTACAGCTCTAACCCCCGGTCAGACAAATATGTAAGATAGCGATAAGCGTAAGCGCGGGACAATATGTATCCGCATATATTCAGTTTTGATAAAGCATCATCAAATACGTTAAAAAATTTAAGATCGTGTGACAAAGCGAAATAAGAAAGGCCTGGTAATAACATGCTCTCAGACTGTTGCAACAGAGTGCGTATCAACGCGGATTTTTTTCCTATCCGGAACAAAATCCATGTTATTGTGGAACTATATTTTACTTAGCATCTATACTCAACAAAAAATTATCACTAGCCGAGCTCGTACATGACAAATTAACGATGTCAAAGTAGCTATAGAAAAAATACATTATCCATATTTAAATATCCATATCCATATCTTGATGAGCTTCATATTAACTAAAATAAAATAAAAAACAAACGAAATTACATACCTGATCACCGTCTTCTCCGCGCAATCCACTATCTCCTCTCCAACCCTGTGGTCCTATAGTACCAGGAGTACCGGGGTAACCAAAATCTCCTTGTTCACCCTTTGCTCCTCTAGAATTAACACCTCCTTCTCCTGCTAAGCCTTGGCTACCTTTCTCTCCGGAAGGACCAGGCATACCTCTATCACCAGGAAATCCTATTCTTCCAGGAGGACCTATAGCTCCATCCACACCGCTGCATCCATCCAAACCTGCTATTCCTACGACACCTTCCAAACCTGGTGGTCCCTTTAATAAATCAGGACATAATAAAAATAAGATACTATTGTCTTTTTAAAAAAATGTCGCAAACAGTTTACTATATTATACGGGCTACCTGGAAGCAAAGTTGTAAATAATGTTCTCAATTGATATTATACCTCTTTGATACTTTAATCCTTTAGATAATTTAATTCAATTAAATTACAGTAATAATAAAGTTGTGCATCGCAAAATAACTAACTATGAATGCCAATAATTATTGCACTATATACAATAGTAATTTGTAAAGTTATTAATTTATATTCTAATCCTAATTGACAAATACAAAAATCTTGTCTATAAATATTATCAAACAGACGCTTTTCCCGTCAGTCTGTATGTGACATTAGTTCTTTTAATTTACACTAAGAACTTTAAAACATTTTGACTGTCGTTCACAACATTTCTTCCGGAAGGTTTATATGTATAAGCACGTACATTATATTTATATTAAATAAACTCAGTGTATTCTAATGAAGTAAGAAAAAGCCCTTTTCCGGGCTTTTATATTGTTAATGCTGGCGAAACCTTATGAAATTCAGAAAAATAATGTATCTACATACTACTAACTTGTATAATTCATACATACAGAAAAGCTCGTAATAATATATTTCTATGTCTTAGACCCACATATTATTACATTAAACAACAGTAATCATATTCATTTTTAACACGCTATTACAAAAACGTCTTATTTGCCACACAATTTTGTGAAATATAGTATTAATCCCTACACAATTAAATTAATGCTTCAGTAACATTTTGTATCTTTAATCAAGATTCAACTTTACAGTCCATATAATATGATTTCAATGAATATTAGAAGATATAAAATTATGGGAAATAAAAAACAAGTCATTTGGTGACGATTTTTATGGAACTTCTATGACTTTTACGAACTTTAAATTGCAAAGCGCTAAAAATTAAATTTGAATTTTATAGGCACTTATAACGCCACATACTAAAATTACTAACCTAATTACCTTCCAACATTGCATCCATGTGAAAACAGGAGGGGTCGCTAGCATCCAGTACATTATTACAAAATTTGTGACAAAGTATTTTTGTTAATCTTTCGCCCATAAAATACTGAATAGTTTTTGACAACATTTTTCAGTAATCCAGTTACTCACGACTTCGCTCACGTTAAAGTAGTTTTGATATATCGTTCGGAAACAATAAAATTTTTCTAGATAAAATATAGTCTATCTTTTCTATATCATTGTGAACATCTACGCAAAATTGTATTATGTTTGGTTGAGTAGTTAAGGCGTGAAAGTAATGTAGTCCGGTGAAGCTGTTAAGACCTTGCTAGGTCAATAGCGTAGTCAGTTCGAGAAAAAAAAAGCGTGAAAATGAAATAGATAAATAAAGTCACTTTCGCATTTAAAATGTTAGTAAGTATACGTTACAATAACACTGTTTAAATTAGCCCAGATATTACGATAGTCACAGAGTTCTCGCGACACGGAACTCGTAGTTATGAATAATTGTAAGTTAGCAAGCATAATTTTCATTTTAAGGCATTATTACCTGTAAGCCTTGAGAACCTCTTGGGCCATACGGTCCATCCCCACCCTGGAAGAAAGTGTATACCAGTTAATTCAGAAATTTGTTGCGGCTTATTATAATTATAGGTCATTTGTTTTGTCCATACCCGTTCTCCCTTATCACCGATGTCACCACGCTCACCCCAATCTCCAATTTCGCCGACAACACCCATTGGTCCTTCGGGCCCATCGTCACCATAATCTCCTTGATAACCAGGGATACCTGGAGGTCCGGTGTCTCCTCGGTCGCCTTTCAATCCAGTACAGTCACATAACGTTTGGTTACAAATTACCTGATAAAAAAAGAAAGCGTATTTTAATTTTATATACTGGGTGATTGGTTACTCGTTAGCAATATTTTATAGGATACTCAGTACTTGATACTCGTTCTAAATCAATTAAAAATATAGCTCCTTAATATTTGACCTACTTGTCCACAAAATAGAAAAATTATAGTCAATCCTCTACCCGTCTATGTTAAAGCACAGTGTTAATGACCGTCAGGGGTAGTTTTTACTCTTTAAAAAATCTCGGTCTATATTAAAAAAGGTGGAATTGTTGCACTTTTATCAGATTTAAGACATCTAAATCAGTGTCGACAAACACTTAAATCAATAAAATAAAAATCATAATATATATTCAACTTATTAAACTACTACGTACTTTTATATAGTAATCGTAAATGTTGTAACTACAAATCAAAATTTTTACTTAATATAAATAGATGAGTCGTTTCAATATCCTTATTTTCTGTTTATACGCATTCTAGTAATTAATTTTAAAGTAAAGTGTCTTGAGGCAGACTGCAACTATAATTAGTTTGTAAAAATAAATAAACCAACGCCTACTCAGATCATTGTGTCACTGTTGTTAATTTTTCATTCAAACAAATAATTTAATATTATACGTTACGAAACCACCTTAGCAAATACTGAAATGTTAGTATCAAGTACTGCTCAGAATTAACCAAAAGAAACATTAAAATAATTTTAATGAGACTGCACATTGCGTTTAAATGATTGGATATTGAATAGCTAATAATGTAGTAACAAAATGAACGGATAGATTGCGGTAAGACAGATTCACGTGACGACAACAATCGGCTTTATCCCAACTGTATAACTATGAGGTTAGATTATTCACATACAAAAATACAGATGGCTATGACAATTCAATACTGTAATTGTTATTAGTATGTCATCTTTTCATTAGAAGATGCTAGGCTTAAATTATGATTATCTGGTAAATATTCCACTGGAAATAATAACTGATATCATCATCATCATCACCCTTATTTCACCTAAGTAGGGTCAGCACAACATGGTTTCTTTTTCCATTCTCTCCTGTCAGATGTCATCTCAGTGTTTACACCTTTTATGGACATATCATTTTTCACATAGTCCATCCATACCTTTTTCGGTCTTCCTCTACTCGTATATCCGTCCACACATCACACACACACATCATACTCAATACTTTTCTGGTTATATGGTTTTCATCTCTCCTCATGACATGCCCATACCATATACCATTACTCCTCAAATTCTCTGTCACTGGTGCTATTTTCAAACTACCTCTAATATACTCATTCTTATTCCTATCCATTCTAGTTACACCATACATCCACCTTAACATACGCATCTCTGCCACATGTAATTTTCTCTCATCCATCTCTTCCATAGCCCAGCACTCAGATGCATACAGCGTTCATGGAGCACAAGCTACCCCAGACACATTTCGCCATTTCGTCCATCCTACAGTTCCATACACATCCTATTCCTCACGTTTTTATCAATGCCACCGTCGTTTTGCATCAATGAATCAAGATACCAAAAAATTGGAGCAGGCTGGTAAGGATACACCATTTAAGGATATAGGAGAAAAACTAGATGTACCACTGAAATCGCAAAACAAATAATAACTGATATCTATTATGAATCATTTTATGCTTTTTTATTTCATTTTTTGTATTCCTTGGGCTTATTTTGATCACAATCTTACTTGAGGTTAAGGGACTATGAAGCCGAAAATGGTATTAGAGTAAAACCCAGAGAAACTACATTTCAAATGAAACTGTTAGAACTCACATCTAGAAGTAATTATCTAGGCAGGGATTTATGCCCTATCATTATGGTATGGCTTCCGACCGAGCAGGCGTTTTTTATAGATTCTCACCTACGCCAGGTTTTTCGCTACCGGAATACGTTGTCTACAGAACTATCATGATTTCATAAACACATTTAGACTCCTAATTAAAATTATGCATATATTTATAATGTTTCAATTGGAACTATCATTTGTGTGTAATAGTGGTCGTGCCTTATCGTCAGGACCTCTGACACACATACGTGGTATAAGTGTGGGACCGTTGCACTTCCTACTTTTTATTAGAGCGTGGAAATTAAGTTCCCTGGCATAACTACTTGATATAGTAGATCTCAGTTGTGTATATAACATTGTATCTCATAGATATTCTTCTGATCATAGGAGTATTGTAGTTTTGATGCTTAAAAGTTAAATTTGGAATACGGATCTTTTTTATTTTTTTTTTTTCTCTTTTTATATATCATAAGGGGCAAACGAACAGGTGGGTCACCTTTTAAGTGATCGCCACCGTCCATAGGTAGGTGCAAATTTTTTATCATAAACTTCAACTGTTTTTTTTTCCTCGAACTAACTATGCTATTGACCTAGCAATGTCTTAACAGCTCCACCGGACTACAAACTTCTACTGATTAATGTAAAAGCTGTACAAATATTTATTTGGAAATGATTTAATGTCTTGTATAACATCGTGGACACCAATTAATGAAGTCGTAACTACAACTTCTTATTAGCCTTTTTTAATCAACACCCTGATAATCTGATCACGAAGCGACCAATGTTTATTTTATCGTATTCATTCTCGCATTCGATAAGCGTAAATTACGTGTTTGAAGATTCATGAAAAAAGGGTTTTCATTACGCAACATGTATTATATTTTATCAACAACCTTTGACATATCTACGAAGATAAGGGCAATATGAAAAAAAACTCGGATCACTTGTTTATACACGTGAATTTTTTTGAGACACTATTGAGTATATCATATTTTATAGGGTTACGGTTTAAACACAATCTCATATCTATATATTAATACGTGAAGCAAAATCTTTGTACCCCTTTTTAACTCATTTCACGTGAACGGCTGAACTTGAAGTTTGGCATAGTTAAAGCTTATATGGCGGAGAAGTCCAGAAAGTTGTTTATTTTATATAAAATGCATTGGAAGTACATTAAATTAATTAAAATATGCACTACTCAAACTACTACTTGAATTTTACACAACATATACACACATGTAAATAAAAAAGACATTTTGACAGCCGTCAATAATTATGAACTTCAAAAAAGGTTAGGAAGGAGGTTGCTATGCTCGACTGTATGTATGTTTTATCTCTTACGTTCCAATTACCATTTTTCATCCTACATCAACAATGATATTATAAAATTATTTTTATGGTGAACTCACTTCAAATGATGAATTAATAAAAAAATGTGCCAAATACTATTTTGTAATCGAAATAAAAAATTTGTTCATAAAAGTAATCCATGATTTAGACCTCCGCGGTTACAATGTTGCAATTCAACCTCATGTAGCAATAAATAAGAATTTATTTTCAAAAGCTAATGGTAGTATTAAAAACATCTTTGTCTTCGATTCACCATTTGATTGTATTGTGCATCCATTACTTTCCATACCCTTTGACAAAAGAACTCTAATAAAGTTCAAATTTTACAAAATCAATTAACTATGGTCGAATGTCAACCACTGGGCACCTACTAGTGATGTTAAATCATTAAGGATTACAACTACAGTTGCGGAGTTTTTTGGCGGGATTTTAGTCTGTCATGTAGTGTGTTTTATATTATTTATAATCTTACGATGTTTGACTCTATGTTTTGTAAATTTGCTGGTGTTTTACGTAATATAGTTGATTTATTTGTGCATAGGTGAAGTGAATGGAAAATAATACCACGGAGCATGAAATTCTGAGATGCCACAAAAACTCCCAAGAAGGTTCTAACAAGGGCCCACCATCTTGTTAGAATATTGGCTCACACGACGATTGATATTAAAGTGGTCGCACGACGCTTTTAATATTATTAACTACGCGACAATGCCAGTAATAATCTGAAAGACTTATTGCCAAAGATAAAGTTTAAAAAAATCTACACTTGCTATTATATATATTATAGGAGGTTAACTATTCGAACGTTAATGTCCTACCTACTATAGTTTCATTATGATCCTTATTGTAAACACAGGATGATACGACTAACGACACCGTATTCGAGAAAGTGACA
This sequence comes from Antheraea mylitta, assembly GCA_014332785.1. Lineage (NCBI taxonomy): Eukaryota > Metazoa > Arthropoda > Insecta > Lepidoptera > Saturniidae > Antheraea > Antheraea mylitta. Next base: position 8,620,642 of record JACEII010000008.1, read on the forward strand.
AAATCTTTCGGAAATGTTAAAGATATTTGTTTTGTTACTGCTGTAGAAAGTTATAAAGGCCAAAATTATATACAGTACCCAATATATAGCGCCGTGTACAATATGTGAAACCGTATCACACAGCACCGTGTATTTTTCCTGCTTAAATTCTATGGATTATTACAATTTCAAATTATACTATAGGACACACAGGTATCTTAGCTGTCGAATCCTTAAATCGATGTTAAAAACGAATTACTAGTTTTCTGTTTACTTTATAGCCAAATATCAATCCTTATACATACAGCACACCAAAAATTAATCGCGGATTTTTTTATAATACGGTGAAGCTATTAAAACCTTGCTAGGTCAATAGCGTAGTCAGTTTGAGAGAAAAAATAATCGCGAATTTTTTGTGTTAAAATACATAACAATATTACTTAAGATCATAATATGTTATAATATTTTAAAATGCAATTATACATTTTTAAAATATTTGTTTTGTCTTGTGCCGTTTATTTAAGAAATAAGCAACTTGGCATTCAATATTTTAAAGTTACAATGTATTTGCAGATATTAATATATCTGCTATTTTTTTTATGCAGATAACAATTTGTTTTGGTTAGGTTAGCATAATTTCAGGGGCCACTAAAGGGCGCTGTATACTGAGGCTTTTTAATACGTTACACTATACTATATCTGCGTGGTGAAAAAGATCGTGTAACCTGGTAGACAGCATGGAGTACGTGTTGCAAATGTTCATGTTCATACTTACTTCAACTAATATTTTATGCTATACATGAATAGTTTGGTCTAATTAGACATTGGTACGTATTGCATGTTCAATTTATAAAACAGCAATAGAGAACATCTCATTCATCTCATGCATAACAATAAAAATTATTAATGGCATTGGTGTTATAAAACTACTTTGACGGACACAATTAGCTAACTGAAATGGATTTTGCAGAATTGTTTATTGTTGAAAGATGATGTCAGCTCTAGATTGCATCATCTCCGACCGAATGGAAGATACATATGTATAATAGATATTCAATACAGAATGGGAAAAATCCGGTTTCGGGTTTTATTTAATTTATTCTTGACTTGATGATCTGACTCATGAATATACTTGACAAAGTAAGTGAATTGAATATATATATATATATATATATATATATATATATATATATATATATATATATATATATATGTTATTACTTTGATTCAATATACTTTCCAATATCAATGAATCAACATAGTATATATAACTAAAATAAATATTATGAAAATTAGTGTTTATAATACTTTGTTTTACGCATTAGGGAAAAATGATGAAAGTAAACTTTACGATGTGCGCGCATAGTCAACATTTTTTGTTTATAATAAAACTTTCAATGTATTTGAATAATATACCTTTTTTCTATTGTTAGTGTCGTTTTTTCTACAAACGTAGAATAAGGTGAAAGATAAAATTTTTGAAAAGATTTTTATCTTGTTAGGCCAACGAAGTATAACTTCTAACGCGTGTATATAGTACACACACACTTTTGTTTTTTATTTAATTACTTCATCTAAATAAATTCGAAAGTTACAATGTATTTTTTTGTTTTTAAGAGAGTAAAACAATAACATTGTTAAGTTTAAAAAATAATGTATTGATGAATAGGGTCAAAAACTGAAATCACCACATAACAGATTATGATCCCTCGAAAGACTCTCGTCGTTTCCTTCCGGATTTTCTTGGTAAGTGTTGTCGATTACGAAATAATAATAAATCATTAATTTAAGCATTTATTTTCGTAGGCTATAATAACTTGAATTGAAAAGGATGATATAAAAGCAACGCTGACTTGAATTTTTAGAATCCAACATAAGTTTAAAAATGACTTAAGCTTATAGGTTTTTTTTTTAATTCTTCGACGTTAAGGATTACATAATAAAAAGCTATCCAATTTACAGAGAATACTTTTTTAGCGAACACCATAATAAGTAAGTAAAATTTGTAAATTTGGATGTAGGGTAACCTCTGGAGCAAATAATTTGTTTCAGAAAGTTCTTTCAGTAATAGGAAACCATATAATCATTGACTGCTATTTATTTTTACATTTTATAGATATCGTAATTTACAAGGACATAATCTTCTAGTGCTAGTATAAACATCATGTAGCTAAATTAAAATAAGCATTCATAGAATTCTCAAATGGGTGAAGAATAAACTTAGGTGTTGTCTGACATACTATTTATGGTATTCGAATCGTATCAATTTACGGTTGACAACATTGTTAAATTTGCATGACGACGCAACGCTACATAATAAAATGAACAATTGTCTTGTTCACTATTGCACTTTAGAATGATGAATTTATTGACGACAAATTATTATGTTTAGTGTTTGGAACTATTCGATTGCTGTGAAACTCCAATGTCATAAGCATTATATTTGTAATGTTCATTATTTTAAAGCATATTACAATATTTAAATATGTTCAAAGCATCTTTATAATAGATAATTGATTAATATATGAGTGTAATAATGTGAAGTATTGGCATTACTTGGGATTATTTTGTTGTACCACTATATGTTTCTTCTTACCCTTATCCCACCTGAGTAGGATTGGTGTAACATGTTTGTCATGTTGTGATGTATGTTTGTAACGTTGTGATGTATGTTTGTCATGTTGTGACGTATGATTTGGCTACATTTTTACGATCGGCCGTCTCCCTGTCACCAACCCTCCTTGGGATTATTTTCTGTACCTCTATAGGTTTGTGATTATTAAATACTTCATATACATCGTTACACGTATAACTATGTACCTAACTTCTTTTGTACATTGGAAAGCTTCGAGTTCTGAGTATAATCATGTGTATTCCTTACTTAAGAGTTAAATCCATTATGAAGTTATGTAATTAAAATTCCTACAGCAAAACGCCATTTTTTCTAATAATTATTACCTCTTTAAATCAAGAATTTTTGTACTGCTAGCTTTTTGTAGTCTATTGCATTTCTTAGGAGATATGTTTGAAAATACAAAACATAACTATCAGATGACTTCTTCAAAAAAAATCTCCTTGTCTGATTGTATTTTTCTGTTAAGGTAATTTTGCTCATTTACAAATTGTGATTTCTTTGCTATTTACAAATAAAATTAGCGCTTCTGCTGTTAATTTCTCAGCGTCGTGGCCAATATACTCAATATTGCATGTTGATATTTCATTTGTAAACAGTCTTGTATGTTTAAAATGTTAAAATAATATCGACGCATTTTCTTCGATCTTTTTTTTCGATCTGATTACTCTATTGATCGAGCAAGGCTTAACACCTTCACCGGACTATTAAGGCGAGCGCTTAAAGCGCTCAGACGATTTTATTTGATTTTATTTGATATCTAGCTCAAGGGTGCACGGCACACCTCGGCTTGGGCTGTTGCCTGATAAATATAATTAGTGACCTATCAGAACTAGCTTAAGCTAAGCTAATTATTCATACATATAAGAGTTGTTGAAACAAATACGTTTACTGAGCATCTCAAGAACCTTAAGAACTCTTATATATTTTTCGTATCGGATAAGTTCTAAACTATTTCAGTTTCATAAGGGAAAAAAATAAAACCCTTCCACTTTCATGTGTAAGCATGTACGCGGACACGTGTGTGGGGGTGATATGTGTAATGTTGTCGCAGTGATGTAAGATTTTCTGTCACTGTATCGCGCGAGCAGCGCACTCAAGGGCTCCACGTCGAGGGAATGGACCTAGGCTTGAGCCGCTGCCGAAGTGGGCCTAATCTGGTTATATACACTTCGTAAAGGATTCGACAATAGGTTCCTAATTTCAATTTTACTTTTTACCCCGTGGAATGTAAAATTGTCATGTTTTATCGTAATTTCTCATTGTCTTGTTCTATGCCAGTTGACCAATGAATTATTTATAGGCAATTATAGATTAACATGCTTATGGAAATCAAAGTATCACCTTTTTGCTATATGTTTTTCGTTATTTTATTATTATTGATAACTATAAAATTTATTTATTCAATGGGCACAATAATAATATAAGTGTATTTAATTGTGATTTTCAAGTTTGCTAACAACTCGCATTCGTTTCCGGGCGGGACGCGTGGGCAGTTCTACTATATTAAATGCGCGTAGTACACAGTTCAGTACTACTTCCGTTTGTTTACGTTAACCACTGGGCATATTAATATATTAAGCTGAAAAACTGTATTCGCGCACTAGACAATACAAGTATCTAGAACTAAGCACCGTATATTATTTTGACGTATTTTTTCTTCAACTCATTGTATGTAAAAAGTGTAGAATTATTTATCTAAATAAATTATTGCTAAGCAGTTATATATTTTCCTGATACGGTCTTTTAATGTTATATTTCTTTAACATGCAACCTTTTGAGTTATGTAAAGCTAGCTTTGTGCTGGTTACCCAAGAAATAAAACTGCGCTTGAGTCCCACTGTGTACTGGACACTGTTTCTTCAGTTTATTATATTTACACGTAACCCTATTTTTTTTTTCTAGTATTAAAGTGGTTAAGTAACTTAAAAATTATATCGACCACGTCTCGAATGAAAATCCTATCAAAATCGGTCCTACACTTTCAGAGTTTATCCGGAACAAATAGAGAAACGGCCAGACAAATTTGGAAATATAATGGTTTTTTAGAAATACCATGTACACTTTCATATTTTTCCAGTAAAAAACTATATTTTTTGCATTACAAAGTTAATTTCAATTTTATGTATTTGTATAGGCAACTACAGCTATGTAGCTACCTTGTCATCCTATATACTAACCCGAAAAATGGAAAGATTTGTCTGTGGTAATCGGATTTGCAATATAATTCGGAGAAAAAACCGTAGAATGAAAAGGTTTCTTACGAACGTTGCCTTAACGATTAGAGATATATGATTGAGTTCTAGACAAAAGTTGTAGAGCTTGATAATGCCTACAAAAGAGTCAGCGACAGCATATATCTAACTTTTATATTTAAGTCACTAGAAGTAGTTTTTTATAAATGCCGAACGATGTGGGAACGGGTCAGCTAATACATAAAATGTACATACATTGGTTCTACATTTTTATAAAATTCAGGTGAAGCTTTTGAATTATCAACAACTAGAGAAAAAACAAAAATCTGACTATGAAAAAACAGAAATGATTTAATGAACGTGTTATTTAATTAAATATTGGTAAGTAAAGAACTTATTTCCATTCCTTCTCTCATTTCCACACGTATCTCAACCTTATTAGAAAAATCATCGAATTGTTTATGCTACAAAGTGTAATCATAAATTCACTTAAATACTGCTCTAGTTTTAGGCATTCAATTCAATATGGGAATAGATGTGGGAATAACGTCGTAGAATCGTAGTTAAATTAAAGCAACTGACGTTTACGGAATGATGAGTCATTAGTTGCAATTCAAGGAACAGGCTGGATAAACAATCATTGCTGTGTCCAAGGCGATAACGGCCATTCGCACATCCCGTTCTTCTTTCTCGAAACACCCACAGCCACACACGTCTAACACATGCTCTATATTTCAGTATAAATGAACACAGGCCAGTTCTCGAAATTTACAATTATTCTACTGTTTTTAATTAAAATTAAAGCCAAGATAAATTAGTGCAGTGCCTTTTTTCCTATGTTTGTCTATTGACTTTTTGGTTTAATAACTATTGATGAATTTTAGCGTTTAAACTGTTTTTTTCATATATTCTACAAATCGTAGCCTATATTTACGTCTCTATACTTTATGTTCGACGATCTTTACGTCTAAATCTATAAAACTTTTACACTCTTTGGTAAAAAACTTCAAAAATATTAAAACTGTAAGTAAGGCTAATGATTTATGGTCGAATTTCCGACCACTGGATGGCAACTAATATTTTTGTATTGAATCGTCTAACCTAAAATATTTAGTGATCCGGTTTCATGACATATGATTTATTTTAGCGGTAAAAGAATCTTGAAAATTATGCTACAGATAATGAATATAGCGCTATTAGCACACACAAAGTTTTTTTAAAGTTATTCGCATAATTCTAGTTCAGGTGAATGGATATAATAATTGAGATTGTAAACCTTTCTTCTATATGTTATTTAGATCAATTTACTGATATGTTATATATAATAATAAATAAGTCTTCGTGAAAATGTAATAACTAATTCAAATTTAATATATCTACAAAAAATAAACATCTGACATTTATAAAAGAGTAATTCACTAATGATGTAGGTGATGACTAGATTTAGTAGTTGTAGATTACCTTGTAAGAGGTAATTAATATCAACAGAAGTACATTAACACACAACTACCTTAGACTATATTTTCTATATTCTGAACAACATCTATAAACATGGAATCGCTGAGAATTCCTTGATCAAAAATCACCATCAATTTCCATTAAAAATTTAGATTCAATCTTCGCACACCGATACCGGAGTTTTCAATAAAAGCTAGCTTTATATAATTTAAATAAACGAAGAGTATGATCTTGATCTACACTTTTTTTTGTCTAACTGACTACGCTATTGACCTGCCAGGGTCTTAACAGCTTCATCGGACTACTCCCTTGATCTAAACAATTATCTTGGCCTAGAGTTATTTATGTTTTGTGATTGCATTATTCATCATTATTCAAAATTGTTACACTTAACACTGGGTTAACGTAATTGTATTTTGAGAAACTATATTATGATCTGAACTATCCTTATTCCAAACTAGCTGTTACATGCGATTTCGTCTACGTGGAATTTAGCAAAAAATATCATTCAGTGTAAACGTGCACGTCGGGTGCGCGGTACTGAATACATTTTCTTTAGTTTATCATATTTTCGTGGAACCTTTATTTCTTTTTAATAAGAATAGCATAAGTTACTCCTTAAAAATTACATATCTATCAAGGAATAGTCCCGTAAAAATCAGACCCTTTTTTTTCGATCTGACTACGCTATTGACCTAGCAAGGTCTTAACAGCTTCACCGGACTACGGAATCAGACCCATCGTTCCGGATATTAACTAGAATAAACAGACATACACAGAAATATTTTAACAATTATTTTTTTGTTATATTTTTTTTGTTTGTATTTAATCTTTTACATGCATGAAATACAAAGCTCTCATTTTACCTTTACAAAAAGACACTTCAATTTTCTGTGTCTGTATAGATTAAATAAATATATATAAATAACTATGCTGCGTACGATAAAAAAATATTTATTTTAATTTAATATCAGAACGATAAATCATATTTAACACGTGGCCGACTGCAATTAGATATTACGCATCCAACAGGAGTAATTGTAGGAGTCATAATCTATTCTTAATTAATGTAAATATGTCAAACATAAAAAAATGGCACGCTGTCTGGATTTACGAGCGTTCGCCGGTGTCTGGCGACCCTGTCGACTCGTAAACGTGTTCTCGATAAAAGGAAGCAATGCTGGAGTCGTTCCCCTTTAACCGACATCAAGAAATATCATTCTCTCAAAGAAATATTGACTCTTCAAATAGAAATTTAGTTTGTTACTTGTTGAGGATGTGTGAAATAAAAAAAAGAGTAAAGTAATTAATTATTTATTGTACTTCAACCAGGATGTGTGGGCACTTGATACCAATATAAAATTGATTATATAAAAATACTTAAACTGATACTTATAGGCAAAAGTTATCACCCATTGTTTATAAAGTGCATAATAACATTAAAATAAAACTTATTGCGTTCCACTTCATCAGGACGCTTTTGTTATAAAAAGGGTACATATCTGTTATACAGTCAGAAATATTTTTGCGTTTTGAATTGAATTCGAACATCGTTTTTGCACATCGGAAATTATGAATTTTTAGAATCAAAATTGAAAATGAAAATTGTACATATGGCTCATTTGTGCATTGAAAGTGTCTGTCTCTAAGCACATCTTATTAGAAATATTTGACCTCCAAGTTTTTAAATTCAAAAAGACAAACACATTTTATATCTATTTATTTATTTGATACATTCATTAAATTATATTTCAATATTCCTAATTATATTTGCTATCTTGCTTTTTTGTCTAAAACTTAATTTTACTTTTTTTAGATGAATTCATTTCCTATTTTCATTTATTTTTTCAAATGGTTAACAATATTGTTTAATGTTACATAATTTAATTCTTCAATATTATTGATAATGTATAGTGTGATAAAGCGTTTAAGGCTTTCAGTCTAGTCTGTTCTTTTTATTATAGCTATTCGATTCTTCATAGATCTGTTGACTGTTGCATTATACACAATTGTAAATAAGTAAATAAATACACATGTATTTGTAACTGTTACTGCTGTGTATAAAGTCCTATAAAAATCCTATAAAGCATCATATACATACATATTTAAGTTATGTACAAGAAGAAACTTAAATCGTTAAACAAGTATTTATAGGGTTAATATATTTATGTAAAGCTTACTACATCATGCGACGGACGATAAATATAAACGAGGAATGTAGCTGTACGTTCAACTGGCTTTTGTTACAGCACTGAAACTATTGACCTATTTCACTTTACTGGAAGTAAGCAATAACTTTCAGTGCAACGTTCGCGGCTATAAAATGTACAGTGAGTAACCGAACCGAGTCGCGGATGTAATGTAATGCGGTAGGTGCCTCAACCTCTAATTATTTTGGTACATAGTAAATCGCGTATACAGTTTAGTTAGGTCAAAGAAGAAATACTTTAATCCTACTGTGGAAAAGTACATGATTTTTACAAATTATCAGTATATACTATATTCCTACTTATAATACGAGGTATATAGTTTCTCATTTTGGGTAAGTAATCAATGATAAGTAAATTCATAATGAATGAACAAGTATTATTGAACATCCTTTTTTTTACTCAAATCCTGTGTTTTTTTTTATTGAATCACGACATAGTGACTGCACTACGCCTGATGTTAAGCATAGTACAATCCAAAAACATCGGCAACCACCGAGAGACAGATTATCCATCGCCGGTCGCCGTTGTCATGCCGGCCATAATGAAAAGTCACCCGGTACTGGATATGCACAGGCTGATCCCGAAACGCGACGCGCCGAAGCGAGTCACTATGACAGGCTTTTTCGCCATATACATGGTGGTTGCGACACAGTCGGGCTGTACAACCCTACCACACCGCTTTCGCCATTGACTCGTTCGTTATTCAGCAGGGTGCACCACGTGCAGGTGAGGTTGGCTTGGGTGTCTCAAGTCTTAAGATGTTACGCAACACCCTTTACACCCCAATAATAATTTTTATATTGGTATTAATAATAGTTTGTTATATTATGTAAAGTACCTGGATGACCGAATCTAGCTCAGTTCTTTAAAAAACATTTTTAAACTAAAATAAACTGTTAGGTTTGCCTCACAAAATTTGCATTTTTTACCAAAAAGAATATATTAAAAAAGATATCTTTCCTGTTATTATAATAGTAGAATTATTTTTGTAATTAAAATAAACTGTTAGGTTTGCCTCACATTTGACATTATTTTGCTGTCACTCGGTTTCGAACTGGGATTTGATGTATTTTCGAAGCAGCCGATTACCCTCTGAGTTATTTTTGTTTTGATTTGACAGCGGTGGCGAAATTTACCTTTATATTCTAGCTTTATTTTTTTAATTACCTGAAAACTTAGTTAAAAATAAGTTTTCTATGAATGAGATCACCTAAATACTGTTTCTCGGAAATCGCAGACGCCGTTTCCGAGATTGTGAATATATAACAATATAAAAATATACAAGAATTGCTCGTTTAAAGGTATTAATTGATATATATTACATAAAATAATAATATATTAATATAAATTTAAATATTATATTTTATATTATATTATATTAATATAAATAATATTCATTCAGAATACTTAAATCAAATATCTATGTTGTCATTAAGTACTGACACAATGTACAAATAGTAATAATTCCTTCTCATAGCATAAGTATGTATTAAAATGTATGTAGTATGTGTTATATAATGAAATTCAGTGCGTCCAGCTACAATTCTCTATGTTTCTACAAAGCGCCTCATAATGCAGTTATGTTACTGCACTGTCAATTGTGAGTGATATTATTACTGTGTGACAAAGTGACGATATCAGCAATATGTTAAAATTGAGGAACATGGTCATACTTCCTTTAGAGTTCAATGTTCTGTATTGTTCTACGTCATGGCGATAAAGAACAACTAATGAATGAGCCCGTGCGTTGACAGGGCGACTCACCCCGGAATATAGTAACCAAACGTTCGGACACAAGAAGATGTTTATTTATGTACCGAAAGTAAACGCTTCATTTTACAATCTTACAAGTATATTATTATCTATGATGCATTATCATTATTCGAAGAATATCGATAAGACACATACAAGTTTAAAATTAGTGTTATAAATTAAATACTTCGATTTTTTTTTATATTTTAAATATTACGATTCATTACCACACATACCACAGAATTCAAGTCTATAGAGTTATGCATTAAAATAAATTGTAATGCATACGAATTATCGAATATTGATTACTATAATAATTATAATACAATTATGATAAACTGTACCCTTATTAAAACAGTTTTATGTTAATGAATATCTAAAATCTATATTTTAAATGATAATTGAACATTTCGAAGAATTATAATCTGTTGTTTAACAGATGTAACAAAATAGGTATTTCTTTAAATCATTTGCCAATTTACATAAGTATATTCAGAAGAAGGTTATCATTACAGCATTAATTTTTTATTATGTTGAAACGTGATATCAAATCGTGGAAGTTATAATTATTTCGGCAATGATTGCAAAAATTGTGTTATATACCTAACGACAAGTTGATAGCAGTTTCCTGTCGCGTTGATAAGGGTAGCTGCTGTTTATACCGCGACCTCGTTTAAGAGAGCTTTGTCAATGGAAGCTGATTTTGACCTAATTTATAAGCATTTGATAGACGTCAATGTTCTGAATTATGTTTATACATCTCAATGGCGATGAGTTATTTCCCGCGATTCGCGGAACTGATGACCGCATACGGGATATGAAAATGTGTTCATTTGCCATGTATCTATCTTCTTATCAACATTATGTATGGAATATATGACATTTTAAAAGTTAATTAATCATTATAATTACTTTATATTTCCTGTGTTCGTGGGTAATACTTTATTCAATTCGTTAAAATTAAATTGTTATTATCTATTTTTAGCTCATATAAATGAAGACAACTAGTTAGTTGTAATAGAAGACTAGGTGCACAATATTTAAATAAGTAAATATACATATAGTTTTACACATAATTAACTACTTCTAAGTTACTAAGTTTTGTAAAGTCATATATTATAAAATGAGTATTGCGTAAATGATTTTGATTGAGTTGTTAAAGAAAACAGTTGGTTCAGACTAGAAAAAAATTAATTGTAAAATTTCTTGTAACTGCTTTGTTAGGGTAATTCCGCAGAGATGGTATAATATAAATATAATTTAAAAGATATTTGTTGTTTTATTTCAAATTTTGTCAGATATAAAATTAATTTCTTTGTTTAGATAAATATGATTTTATGATCGTAAAACTTAGAACAAATAAATTATTTAATTCATTGGTGACCACTGATATTAATCAGCTTCACGCTCTAAATCATACTTGGATTACTAAATTTCAATAAAAACATTTCAATGTTGTTGAATTGTTTTATACTGAATAACAAAACAATACTTATTGTTGCGGTGCATCTAAACGAAGTTCAATTCAAGAAAATCGGTAACCGCTCATAGACAAGGATCCATCAAAAACACAGCAGTCACACCGCGACCGGTTGACGTCTGTCAATAGTGATTTCTAACAATACACCGTATGTTAATCACAACTGAGTTGCATATGAACACTGAAAATTTACTGAATTACTGCCACTAAATTGAAATTGACTGTTTCGTTCATTTGTTTTAAATTAAGCCACGGTTACTCACCAGTACTTATTAAATGGTGTTTATAAATTGTTATTGTTGTTGTATTATTTATGTACTTAAACAGAGTCAAAATACTCTATCTAGTTTATAAATTATGTGGGTCAGATACACTTAAATTGGATTTTTATTATAATCAGACGTCGTTCATCCGTCTGTTTATCGCTGGGTTACAATGGGTTAAAAAATAATTAGTTTAATTATTTTCTGATAAGATAATATTATATTTTAGTAACTCAATGGCCTGTCCTGTATCATGTAATTCTATTCATAAGCTAAATTCAGGAAGTTGTTATGATGACATTTGTAAGTAGTTCACAATATGTCTTCCTCATTTATGGAGATGATTTTTGGTAGCCGCCTTCACTAAGAAATATTTTAGATGCCTACATCTTAAAGCCATTTTTAGGTCATGAGGCTATGACATGATAAAAAACTGTTGTTGCCAGTTGAAATTACGTACTAAATAAAAACTGAATGATAAAAGAGTAAAGGTTAACATAACATCAGATTATTTAAAAGTACACATTATATACTGTGTAAGAACTTGTGGAGTAATGTATGACTTATTTCTGAGGAACAAAGACTCCGATTCCTTTGTTTGTAACTGAAAAATAATTAAAAAATAAATATTCAGTTATAGGTCATGAAGAGGACTATGTATAAAAATATATTTATAATCCAATCTTGTATTTATTCTAGGCTTAGATAACATACCGTAATTAGTAACAACGCTATTACGAAACGGTAATATTGAATATTATAAATGAACTACTCAGCTTTGATAGGGTTTCTCAGTATTAGCTGCCTTTTAAAATATTATTTTAAGAAACTATAGTTTGGTAATTCTGTGGCATTGATGAGTTCGAGCATACTTTGTATTTAATATTGTAAATGTGATAAAAGTTTTAGATGATAATTTTAATCGTGAATTTGGTTTAATTTCATTTAATTCGACATATTATGAAACCAGCACAAGAGAGAGCTACGTTCAGTACTAGAGTGGAATAAATATACACATACATAAACATGCTAGAGATTTGAAATCAGCAAAATACTTTACTGTGATAAAATAAAGGTAGATCTTAATACATAATTGATAAATAAAATATTTCATTGTTTAATACACACAATTGAGATTTTATACTTTTAAAAATGCAAACATTTTGCATTGATAATGTTTTTTCTTGTAATCACAGCTTATATAATATACAGTTAGTATCTACAAGAATTTTTGGTACGAATGCAAATTACATTCTTCCTATCGACTATTGCAGGTTTTATTCGTAGTAAATCAACCAATTGGTTTCACAATTATTATTAAATATTGAATACGACGTTCTATTCATTTAAAACTGATGAACGCACAAGGCACAGTGTGAAATGCTTCTGCCTTCACAGGAATACCTTATATAGAAGAAAGGGTTTCCGAAAATTAATCTCAAAATAGAATTAAGCATACTGATTTCTGAGATATTTCTGGTATGAAATACCTTTGGCCATACAATAAGTGGTATTATAACTTAATTATAATTAAAAACTGAAGTTTGTTGTCATAATTAATAATAAAAATGATAGAAAAAATAATATGATAAATCAATATAAATAAAAATGAATTGCAAAATATGTTGCTAAACGCAAACTCGAAGACAGCTGGTCCAAGTCGAGTAGTTTTTTAATTTGTTCCCTGAACTTTGAGGAAGGATTTAATGGAGAGATAAATTAGAAATTATAATTGACATTTAACACGGACGTAGTTGCGGGCACAGCTAATACATATAATAAATTTGAATGCATTGAAAGAGATTTGTAAGAATGCACACTAGTTCGGCGTACTTCATATTGCATATATGCATACTTCATACATATACTAGTACGGTGTAGAATTTACAACAAATTGTTTATTTTATGATTTAGTAAATTTTGCGATCTAGTATAAATTCTACAACGAATACATATCTTTGCAAATATAATACTGAGTGTAAGATGACCACTACGTTTTAGTGTAATATTTCAATATTCCACTTTTGTTTATAGGATTATTTCTGACTGAAATAAAGACATACATAGTTTTAAAGTTTTGAAAGGCTTCATATATTTATATAACACTACTTTTTTGTTTAATAACCATTATACTATAATAATCATATTATTTCATTAAAACTCTCTTAATTATCTGTAACTATAGATAAGTACGTAGATATATATTTGTTTAATATATTCTTAATTATAGGTATGACATAATTATTTCAACTCGAGATTATTTCATAATTATTTCAACTATTCAAAACTCAAGATAATTTTATTGCTGAATATTAAGTTGTATGTATCATGATTTATTCTTTCAATATTATATAGAAAATGGTAAAAAAAGTCGAGAATGTTCATAGACTCACGCAACATAATAAGAGTGTCCCTATCAAGATGACTTGTTACTATGATCTTCAATAGAATTTGACTGACAAACTAGCGTTGTCTATAAGAGCAATTCATTTTAGTATCCTTAATAAATTATAAATGTGAAAGTGACTTTGTTTGTGAGTTAGGTTTCACAATAAAGTACTAATGTATGTTACTGATTTGGCGGCCTGTAAGTTTAAGCTCCACGTCAAGCGGGTTTTGGTGTCAAAAAACTATTATAGAGTAGATCAATGCGTGAACGATGGTGATGTCTGGAATTGAACTCCTCTCTGTGTATCCTTAAGAACGATTGTATGATGTATTGGAAATGTTAAAAAAATGTACCAGATTCGAGTTTCTTGCCGGTTCTTCTCAATGACTAGGTTGTTTTCCGAATCGGTGGTAGTTTTGATGTTTATAAGTGCCTTATTAGAGCCTAACCTGAATAAAGTATTTTTCATTTGATTTGCATTGGACGTAAAGGAACCTTATTTTATTTTTTCGAGAACTGTCTACGCTATTGACCAAGCAAGGTCTTAACAGCTTCACCGGACTACTAAGGCGAGCGCTTAGGCACTCAGCCGATTTTATTTGGGCAACTAGCTCAAGGGTGCACGGCACACCTCGGCTTAGGCTGTTGCCTGATACATGCAATTCGTGACCTATCTGAGCTAAGCTAATACTTATATGAATTATTGAAACATATATGTGTACCAAGCATAAATACCTCAACAACTCTTATATGTTTTTTGTGTCAGATAATTTTGCTAAACTATTTCAGTTCGATAGGGGAAAAAATAAAACTCTTCCACTTTAATGTATAAGCATGTGTGGGTGAACGTGTGTGGAGGTGATGTGTGTAATGTTGTTGCAGTGTTGTAAGATTTTGTTCGCGAGCATTGTACTCAAGAGCTCCCCGCCGAGGGATCGGACCTAGGCAAAGGAAGCCGTTCGCAAAAGCTAGCTCATACCAATTTAAGATTCTATTTCATTTAAGTTGCTAATATTATGACCTCAAGTTTACTGATTTTAAAAGTTTGAATCTTTTTAGCAAAGATTGTTTATAAAGATGTTGAGTAAACGAGTCGATTTTATTTTTATTTTTCTATTTCGATGTATAGGAAACATCAACCTTTTAAATTACAATTCAAACACTGGAGTTTATTGAAACTTACCTAAATAAATATGATTGATTACTATTACCATATTATTTTTTAGGCATATTAATTGTACTTTTTCTTGAATCATTGTGTGTTAACTTGCCTTGCCTTTTGAGGCTATTGCGGATCTCCTTTAATACAAAAAGATACAGCTAAATAAATTATATACAAAAAAATATCTTTAATTGACTTGTTTAAAGAAATGTGAGCGAAAAAGTAATTATGTATTTTTCTATCTTTAGCACCTTAAGGACATATGAGCTTTACTCAAGTGTACCTAATATTAATTAGACTTGGTTTGATAAATTATCTAATGTTACAAATAATTTAATTGAACACTTTGTTTGGAATAGTTTCTTTGATGACAATCAAATGTCATTAAACCAGTTGAGGTGGACACCATATCCAGACACGTGGTAACGTTTTAAGCCAAGTTCCAGTTATGACGAGATAGCCAAGTTAGACCTTGGACTACAATATTATTCCAAGTTATAACCAGAAATTATATTTTCAGTTGTTATAGTTTATGTTGTTATAAATTAATTTCAGGATTGACAATTGAACTTGGCATCCACTATTTAGATCTCACTTCTTTTGTCGTTGAAGCCAACAACCGAGGTAAATATATATCATAATATTGAACTATGCTCTCTTTCCACATTTATGTTTTTGATGGGGTTCCTATTACAAAGACGGAGGGTTTGGACAATTTATAACATGGGGGCCTCGTACATCATTAAATACTAAGTTTCAAGAATTCGGTATTTTAACTCTGCCCTCCCAATATATTCTTGATAATTTAATATGTCCGCAAAAATTTACATATGCTGGATCTAGTAAAAGTCCAACATCATTTAAAGACTAGAAACAGCAACAAATTGGTCATTCCATGCCTCAGGCCACTAAGTATAAAAACAGTTTTTTAGGTAACAGTGTTAAGTTTTATAACTAAGTTCCAAAACATATTACCGATTTGCCGTAGAATGAGTTCTAGAACCATAGCAAACATATTTTAATATATAAAATAGGGTGGATCAAGATGTGAATGAAATGTGTATCCACTAAAAACTAATGTAACTATTTATGTTTTAAAAAAATATAAAACATGAAGACATAAACCAGAGAGTTGCAAGTGCGTTGCCAGCCTATGATGGGGGAAGGTGAGGAGAGGTGGGCCTCCGGCGTTTTCACTAACCGAATAAAACGCAACAATGCAAGCGCTGTTACTTTAAGTCGGTTTTCTGTGAGAGTGTGGCACTACCCCGGGCGAGCCAAGCCATTCATACTGGAGCCAGTAATAACTTCAGCGTGGCTCTACCACTTACTATGGATTGTCTTCCGAACCGGTGGTGGCTTTGACGTTCATTAGCGCTTTCTCAGGGCCTAAATTGAATAAAGGATATTTTGATTTTGAAATAATGCCAATATTTGTTTTATTTAAAAGAAATGTTATATTCGTCCTCAGTAAAACAATGAGATATTAAGACATTTTATCATAATGTATGGCCAGTTACATACTACTTAAAATATATGATTCTATTACAATCGCTGTATGAGATAGCCTTTGTATCTAAGTATGTACATTATCTAAAGTTTTTACACAACAAACCGATATAAACTGAACAGTGGCTTATCGAATCGTTGGTCATATTTTAATTCTATACTAGTATAGATAGCAGTTTTCGTTCGCATGTTATTATCGAATCTAATCGAATTAATATTTCGTTTTTATATCATACTAACCTCAGCCCGCGACTTCGTTTGCGTGGAATAGTTACTTTGGGCTAATACTAACACGCAGCGGAAGCTCTCAAGAGAAAAAAAAACTCCGATTTTGAAACATTTTTCATTGGCGCTCCGCTCCTATTGGTCTTAGCGTGATGATAATATATATGTATAACCTATAACCATGTTTGATAAATGAGTTATTACACAACACTAAAAGAATTTTTCAAATCGGACCTGTAGTTACTAAGATTACCTCCTACAACGTCACAAACTCACAAACTTTACCTCTTTACAGTATTATTAGTATAGATTAGTATTTTTTTTATATCATATAGGAGGCAAAGGAACAGGCGGGTCACCTGTTGTTAAGCGATCACTGCCGTCCATACACACTAGCAACACCAGAAGAGTCGCACGTGCGTTGCCAGCTTGTGTTTGGGGGAGTGGACAGAAAGGGAGAGGGGTTAGAGGAAAGGGGTAGGGAGAGGAGAGGGGAAGGGAGAGGAGTGGGGAAGCGAGACGAGAGGGGAAGGGAGAGGAGAGGGGAAGGGAGAGGAGAGGGGAAGGGAGAGGAGAAGGAAGGGGAGATAGGTCTCCGGCGTTCTCAGTGATCGAACGAAACGCAACAATGCAAGCACCGTTACTTCACGTCGGTTTTCTGTGCGAGGGCGGTTCTATCCCGGGTGAGCCGACCCATTCATGCTGAAACCAATAATAGCTTCAGCGTGGCTCTACCACCAACAAAATATAGATATGCTTTTTTTATATTTTATAATGAATTATGTAAATAAATGAATTGGCAGTGACGCCAGTTTTTTTATGCATGCATGATTTTTTGTAATTATAAGTGTCACGGTTACGGTTAAAACAAGAAGTATTTATTTCAGGGGTGCACGCGTCGCGCCAGCTACTTGGTTTGCGTTTGTATCTTTATAAGTGGTTCACAATTGCACTGAAAACTTTTTTTAATAAAAGTAGCCTAACTTATTCTTTGTATCTGATTATTTTTCTTCATAGGTTTTATAGTTTGACGACAATCCCATTTAATGTTAAATGACACCGTGGTCTAAGATAGTATTACGTCAAACTTAGAGGGGACTGGCTCTCATGTGCAGCTTTCAGAACACTCTAACAGCTGCTTGATGAGGGTGGTAGCTAGCCAGGTGAATTTAGAAAAAATCGTTGTGGACTGCAGTTCTGATTATGGCTATACCATCCTTCGATGGCTGATGATGATGTGTTATACTGTCTTTATTTCATACTAGCCTCTGCTCGCGAATTCGTTCCCGTGGAATAATTACTTTGGACTTATGCTAACACGCAGTGGAAGTTCAGATTTTGAAACATTCTTCATTGGTTCTCCACTGCTATTCGTCTAAGCGTGGTGATATATAACCTATAACCTTCCTCGATAAATGAGCTATATAACACTCAAAGAGTTTTTCAAATCGAACAATTAGTTCCTGGGATTACGCCTTACAGCGTCACAAACTCACAAAGTTTACCTCTTTATAATATTAGTATAGATTATAAATACAAATCTAAGTTTGTATGTTGGTTACGCTTTCACGTCTTAATAATTCTACCGATCATCATAAAGCTTTGCATGCATTTTGTCAGCAATGTAGAAATGGACATAGGGTAACATTCATTCCAACACTCACTGTTATCGACGGATGGCTCAATGTAATTTCTAATCGCCTATGTTTCTAACTGTAGTCTTAAAATTATAAATGTGAATGTAATTTTTTATATTATAGCACATGATAAAGTGACTGCACTATGCCTGATGGTAAGTAAGTACAGTACAATCCAAAAATAATGGCGACCACTGAGCAGACCCGCCTGCGTAAGTGTCTTTCCACGTTACGCTTAAAGGACCCCATGTTATAGGACGGAGGGAATAAACTGGGCGATAGATTGTTTCACAGCTTCACGGTACAGTAATGAGTTTGTTTGATACGTTTTCACTCCTTACCTACTTATACGATCATTTTTTTTTTTCTCGAACTGACTATGTTATTGACCTAGAAACAGCTTCACCGGACTACTAAGGCGAGCGCTTAAGGCATTCAGCTGATTTTATTTTTGGCAACTAGCTCAAGGGTGCACGGCACACATCGGCTTGGCTGTTGCCTGTTGCATGCAAAATCGCAAACTCTCTTAGCTAAAATAGCTATTCATATATGTATGAGTTGTTGAAATGTATATGATTACCAAGCATACACGCTTCAACAACTCCTCCATATATTTATTATCGAAAAATTTGGAGGTTTTTCAGTTCGATAAGGGAAAAATAAACCCTTCCACTTTCATGTGTAAGCGTGTAGGCGTGCAAGTTTGTGGGGGTGATCGTGGAGTGTTGTAGCAGTCATGTATATTTTTGTGTCAACGATCATTATGAGATTCTGTATGTATGTTGTTAGAAGTAAAGATAAAAAGGCTGCTACCGAAGAATATGTCAAATCTATATTAAAGAGAGCAAAGCCCTGAGCAAGAACTAGTATCATATTATACATTAAAGGATACAACTTTTAAGTGTATACTTTCTAACACTCATTTCATGTTATTGAAAATATGAAAGTGATGGTATATTTAAAAAAAGCTGAATTATAGAAGTGAAACTGCTTATGGCTTCGTAGGGAAAAAATTTCGTAACGTGTTAAGTGTTAAACGTAAAGTAAATATGTATTTATTTGTGTTTATATGTAAATACCAGGTGATTGTTTAGGCACTTGCAGTATTCTAGGATATGACACTTTATGGTCACATTTAACATACAAAATAATAATATTAAAACAAATACTAATAAACAACCAAGAAAACCTAGGTTAAAGTTTGCTCTGACCCTTTCAAAAGTATAGCTACAGACTTGTAAATAAAATAATAAACATAAGTGCAATGACCGGTGCCAAAATGCTACAATGGGCAAGCCGGAGCTAATAGCTTTCGATAGTAAAACGGGCAATAAACGCTTTTGTTCTATTCCTGACGTTCCCACGTTCCCTTTCAAATGAAAGTGAAATCACCCGACGGTCATTGACATCGTACTTTAACATAGATGCGTAGAGGATTGAGTATAATGTTTGTATTTTTCTAGACAATCAGGTAAAATATTAAGCACCAAGATTGATTGATTTAGAACGAGAATCGAATGCAGAGCGTACTCCCTAAATATTGCTACTGTTTAAAAAGTCACCTGGTATAAATGAGTGTCCGTTTGGGTCTAATAATATACCGAAACGACTAAATGTATAATAGTAAGCTTAACAACTTCGTACGATATGTTTGTAGTTACATGTTAAAATGAACTAAATCCAATTTTAGCAGTTCCTAATATGTATTTTTCAAACTTTACTTTATACATGTAAAATATGAAAATCATAAAAAAAACTAAAAAACCTTATCGAAGATAAAATTTCAATTCATTCCGAGTTTATAAAAACTGAAAATCTTTAAAGATTAAATATGTTACATGAACGATTAAAATTGGATTTAGCAAATTTTGAAATGTAACAACACATATAGTTTATGAGCATTCCCATATATAATAATTTAATACACATAGGTCAAAGAAGTTTCACTACCTTCTCGCGTACATACTGATACACGGTATGTTTTAGTAATGCTTTACTATTATACACAGTACTAAGATATATGTATAGTATACAAATATCAAAGTAATATCTATGTTCCAAAACAATAGTGTGTCATAGTTAAGAGTTTAATTTAGATTTGGTTCGCATAGTATTATTCTTAATTAGTGCATTATCTAAACTAACATAATTATGTAAACATGAAATTACAGAAGCACGTGTAATCCGGTAATACGAAGTTGGAATTATTGGTATTCACATTTAGGACGACAATGCTTTCATAAACATACGGTCTTACTAAATTATGTAGAGTCAAATGTTTATAAATAGAATCTTAACGACAGTGGTGTGGAGATAGGGTTGCCAACATGTCTTGAGAAAAATAACGTAAAACACATTTTGGAAACGACATTGGTGAGTAGATATGGTTGCCAATATGTTTTGAAAAAAATAACGTATCATATTTTGAAAACGACAGTGGTGAGTAGATAGGGTCGCCAATATGTATTGAGAAAAATTACATATCATATTTTGAAGTACAAAAAAAGTATTTGGAATACATAAAAATATTTTCAAATTTATTTGTATGTTTCCTTCAAAATATATTGTTGCGTGATTTTGGCGCATACTAACTGTTATTGGTAGTCTTTGAAAGTTTCACAGAGTTCTAGTTTTACGATCAAAAGAACATGATCTTTTTTAGCAACTTTTTTGATATATTCAATTCTTCTCGACATTTTAGATATAGAATAGAAATTAATTAAACTTCATTCCTTAAATATACGTAAGCAAGTATGCAGATCAAATCAATTTCTTAAATAACTTTAATATCAATATAACAAATTAGAGATAATTAATTGTATTGACATTTCTCGTAATGACTTTTCAATTTTTTTTATTCTTTTTTATTTATAACCAAAGCACATTTCAACTTTGTAGTACTAAATAGTTTTTTTAGACTATCTATAATATTATAAATTACAAGTATTGTTACAGCATAAGTAATGGTAAATAATAGTTCAATAATTATCCTTAACGTATTTTGGCTTAGGCATTACGCTACAGATTGGAAATAAAGTATTTTTGCTTATTTAATTTTTATGCAAATTTACAAAGTATTTTTATATAAAATAAGGTAGTTTTTTAATTAAAATGCAATATATAACATTGCAAAGGGTCAATGGGGTCAAAAAAAATTAGTAACCTAGAACCATCTTACTAAATAATGTCTGTACTTCTGATCAACTCCATCGATAATTTTATCAAAGACATCATCGGTGGTATTACAAAAAAGTTAAATACGTATTGAATATTTGCTTTAAAAAGATTACGTTTTAAATGCACCGTGTTTTGTTTTGGAGGAGAGCAGCTGAATTAGAAAGTTCTAATATAAAAACGGGCAATACGCGCAATTTATAACATGCGGCCTCATGAATCATTCACTAAATTTCAGAAATTGGGTACCTATCCTAACTTTGCGCTCTCGATACCTTAGTGGTAATATAATGTATGCCCGCAAAAAACGTAAAAAGCTGAATTTTATAAAGATACTAGAATTGTTGTGAGAGATTGGCCACCTAATGTTTTAAGTTTAGTAAGGGCAGTAATAGTTTTTTTTAGAAAAATAGGGTTAAGTTATACAAAAAATCCACAAAGAATAATTTCGATATGCCGGATAGTAAGTTGAAGCAGCATGTCAAGCTGGTTTTAATGTCTAAAGGCTTATTATAGGGTGTGTCTATATATGAATTTTGATACCTGTATCTAATACCTCTCTCTGTGCATCCGTCAAGAATGAACGTAGGTATAATGTTTTTCAAATATACACGATGTACAACTAGGTGCTGTAGTACCACGTTGTTGGAGAACAAACTCGTTCACAAAGAGGCCAACTAAAGTTTCGATGTCGAGTTTTAAATAACCAATTCAATCCTATGGTTTATCCATCACTAAGTTTATAACACACAGATCTATAAATATAATAAATCTAACGTGTCTGTACATTTTTGATTGTTGTGAAAACAAATATTGTAGATGTCTAGAAATAAGTAATAGAATACATTTCAATCATTTTTAGAAATGTCTGTCTGTCTGTTTGTATGAGTACGCATCGCTGTTAAAATACTGAGTTGACAATAAAACCTCAGCAAGAAAATCATAAAGCATATCCTCAGGAGGAATTAATCTTTTGTTTCATTAAAAGTGGTCCACTTTATCAAAAGCTATTGTAATTTGAATGACGAATGGAGTTAAGTACGAGAGAAGAGTAGTAATCTATACCAATATTATAAAGCTGGAGGGTTTGTATTTTAAGTAGGTTGAACGCGTTAATCTCAGGAACTATTATAGGTCTGATTTTATAAATTCTTTCTGTGTTAGATAGCTCATTTATCGAAGAAGGTTTTAGGTTATATATCATTACGCTAAGGACAATTGGAGCGAAGCACCAATGAAGAATGTTTTAAAATCGTTTTTTCTGCGTGTTAGAGTTAGCCTAAAGTAGCTATTCCACGCGAAGGAAGTCGTAGTCCGGTGCAGCTGTTAAGACCTTGCTAGGTCAGTAACGTAGTCAGATCGAAAAAAAAAAATGAACGAAGTCGCGGGCAGAAGCTAGTAGTAACTAAATATGAATGAGTAGAAAGAAAATTGCGTTATAATTACGTAGATACAGTTACTATAGTAAGGCGATATAGTAGGACTTACTCGAGTCCGCCTAGATAGTTACCACCCTCAAGATGATAATATGTCATCAAGTACCTGTTGGGTGGTTCCGTAAATTGCACTTGATAGAGAGCCCTCTTTGATTTTAGTGTGTCTTTCATCATAGAGAGATTGTTATCAAATGCGAAACCTCTACAAAAAAGTGATCATAGAGAATTTTTGACTTTGAGACTATATTACATGCTTTTTAACGTATTCCAGCTGTAAGGAACTGGAATATAATGCTCTCGTTTTTTCACGTTGTTTTTTTTCGTCTAAGGTTTAGAAAAAATATAGAAGTCGACTTCGAAATTTCCTGAGGTCTAGTTTGTTACTATCATGAGGTATACTATTACTTAATATCAGGTGAGATTGGGTCAAAGCGCAAGCTATACAAATAACATGAAACAAGATTCCTGAATCCCTAATTGGAGTGTAAGGGCAACAAAACAACTAGTAACCGTAACGCATTTGTAACTTAGAGGGTTCAATTCTCACATAGGATCATTATTTCTATGATCCATAATTGACTGTTTTGAATTTGGGTATACTGTTTAATGATTTAGTTTATGTTTGTAAAAATTTCACGATACAAAGCTTAAAGATAAATCGCTAGGTCGAAAGGTGTATTAAAAAAAAAACATAAAAGAAAAAATCATATCCATACATGCAGAAGTTATATTAGAACATTAGTTAAATAATCATATGAATTATATAAACTGTATACGTTACTGAAACAATTGTATTACATTTTTGTAAAAGGTGCAAATCTATGATGAATAAATAAATTCTCTGTTATAGTCTACGAGCAATATACAAGACGGATAAGTACTTATTTAGAACTTTGTGTCAAATTATGGAAGGCAGTATACTTTAATATAAGTTAGCGAAACTATGTGATGCGTAATATAAACTAAAGACAATTTTAATTTTTGAACTTAACGCTATTCATTGTTATGTACATTAATATTGGAATAATTAAAATATAAAAATGAATTATAGATAATTTTAGAACTGTAACATTAATATACGCACGATGCATCACTTGCGTTTATTATAATGTAAAATAATCAGGAAGAACTTAGTTTCTTATTAGTGAAAGAACGTTCATATTTAGAACAGTAGTCTCTGAGATTACATTACTCTAATGTTATTATGTGTTTAGAAGAAAGTGTTTAGATTTGTCTTACGAATTATTTATCAAAACATGCCGTTATATATAGTATAGTAAAGTCATTTGCGCGTTGATGTCTTTTAGCT
Organism: Antheraea mylitta; assembly: GCA_014332785.1. NCBI lineage: Eukaryota > Metazoa > Arthropoda > Insecta > Lepidoptera > Saturniidae > Antheraea > Antheraea mylitta. Next base: position 8,645,452 of record JACEII010000008.1, read on the forward strand.
GGTACACATACTAAATTCACAGTAACTATATGTAAAACATAAAAATTGGTAAGTTTAAATGAGGTACTTACAGCTGAAGCAGGAGTCGGATCCCACAGGAGAAGAAGAAGCGCGGCGGGCACGAGTTGGAGCGCGTTGAGACGCACACGCGCCGGGCCCGACATGGCTGTGCCGCACTACTGGATGCGCGCCCTCGCGACAAGCCTGGGCCGCAGGCGAAGCACCCGTCATCTGCGGGGCGGGGGTTGCCAGACCACCGCCCGAGCTCTCCTCTGTCCTTTAGTATCCCGGCACAAACGGCGCGCGCGCACGGGATTCTGGCGCAGCGCGCTTCGTGCCATGGCAGCCCACGTATATTGGTAAGATTTTAAATAAGTTTAATTTAATATTTTTAAACTTCACCTAAACTTTAATTATATCGATAAATGTTTCATATATATTTTTATAAAGCATGTATCTCACTTCATAAATTAATTATATTAATGACATATATAAATTTTAATATTATGTACAGTCAGATACAATTGTGAAATATTTGAATATTTTTTATCAGGTTGTTAGCTGCTCTGGTATCAATTTCGGGAGTTAACACAGTGAGTAAACTTTATGAATAAATAAATATTTTTATTACCTAATTAACACTAAAAATAATTCCTAGTGAAAGTGATTGAAGTTGTATATAAGTAAAAAGCGAATTCGGGAATGCTAAGGGTGCGCGGAGAGCCGGCGGCTGCTGCAGTTTGACTCGCCTGTCCGCTTATATTCGTTCTTTTGCAATTTCTTGAAAGCGCGAGCGGTACAAATCTTTCATCGGTAATAAATTAATATTATCCTCAAAATGACATAAGTATTGTAAACGTTTTTAATTTTTTTTTTTAATTCAACAGTCATATTCATATAGATATGTATTTTTGCAGTACATTAATAGAATAAACATTTTCTTTTATTTCACGTTTCACACCGAGTTATGCATTATTGAAAGCACATACATACAGTTAGAGCAAAAGTAGAGGAGACCGACAAAGTTTATCGTTACTCGGATGTAGCGCGTCGGCCGCGGCATTGCGCAAACCTGCAACTATACTGTTTGTCTCCTGTACTATATCAATTTTACATTATATGATTTCAGTTGCTCTATTTTACTATTAGAGGAAATACTAGATATTTGTTTTACGTTATATGCACGTAAATCGCAATACCATCAGAAAAATAATAAAATAAGATTAAAATGACAAGATCACAAACTTTTCATAAAAAAGTTTTTAAAATTCGCAAATAGGTTAAAGCTTGTAGTTTGCGGCTTTGATCTGTAACTAAAAGTTTTTAAAGAAATTTGTCCTTACTTTAAGTATCAATATAAAATATTCTAAATAATAACTTTCAATAACTCTTTGTATACATTATTTTTTTAACGATTTTGCAATTCGAAGTCTAGGTATCTGTTTAAAATCTTTGCAAAAATTATCGCATACATTTCATTTATGCATACATATTTATATGTATTTCATTACATACATTTCTATTATTTTTTTTAGTTTTACTTTATATCCACAATACTTTTGACTAAAAAAATAAAACGATGCTTTAATTTAATATAAAATTATAACATTTTTATGAGACTGCAATTTTTATTTACATCTCGCGTTCAATTTTCTTTCTCTTGTATATAAAATGTATTATTGAAATAATAAAAACCCACACGAAGTCTCAAGTATCAATTATCTAGTAAAATATAAATTATTTGTTTCGCGAATTACTAACTCTTGAAACGAAATTTTTTAAGAAATATTTACCCATTGCGCGTTACTGAACCTTGTAGGTGTATACATATTTTTTCAAATGATTAATAATAAATTTGAAATGATTCGCTATTAAATTAATCCGATATAAAAAATAAACTTTCCCGATAAAAATGCGCAAACTTTAGGTGATATTTTGTTTCTAAACTCAGGCTAATGATTATATGCTATTAAGTTTCAGTCGCTTGAGTTATTTATGGTCGTGGTATTTACAATTCCACATAATTCATCTTTTTAAATAGTTAGCTCCTTAAATATTACCCTTGTACTATGAAATTCTAATTAAACATAAATTGTTGCATACGTTATTGAAAAGTAAATGATATAACATAGTTTGTATACCTATATGTAGAGATCGTAGTTATTCTGCATAAAGTAGGTATGAATGATTGATTATAATATAATATATAACTTTGTAACTTTAGACGCTTGTGCAAAGTTCATTATAATCTCCAAGTAATGCATGTTTTGTTTAATTTCGTGTTAGGTTTATGCAATGGTGCAAATAGTGAGTGACTAGTTTACTGTTACAATAAAGAGCAAACGTAGCATTGTATCATATAGCAAATTGCGTAATATTTATAACAGACTTTATTAACTGTAACAAAAGCTCTCATAAAACAGACAAATAATTTTATGTATATATTCACGAAATATTACGTGTTTATCTATACTAATATTATAAAGAGGTAAAGTTTGTGAGTTTCTGAGGATAATCTCAGGAACTACTAAACCAATTCTGTTACCAATAGAAAGCTACGCTATTTGTGAGTGTCATAGGCTATATATTAATCCGAATAATGATAAATGTGTTTTATGGTAGTCGGATATGCATGGTAAGTCGGAGAAAAAACGTTTCTTACGAACGCTGCCTTAATGATGAGAGATATATGATTGAGTCTTAGAGAAAAGTTGTAGAGCTTAATAATGACTTAAAAAGTCAGCATATGTCTAACTTTTTAAATTTAAGTCGCAAAACTTAGTTTTTTATAAATGTTTACCGCCCAACGAACTGGGCGCCGGTCAGCTAGTATTATATATGCATTGAACATCCTGAACCCATAACCTAGAGAGGTCTCATAATCATTTTAGAAATATAAAAATATGACCTAAATATAAAGTAATTATGAAAAATATTCAAATACCGATTTTAAATAAAACAAAAATAAAATTTTGAAATATAGCCGATATCGAAGAAAAAGCTTGTCAGATTATCAATTTGAAAAATGTATTTGTTATTATATTAAATTAACGATGCATAGCACTTTACATGGCTGTAATGTACTTGTGTGTCGTCTTAAATGTTTGAACGATTGATGGTTTGATATTCACAGTTCACTGAAGCCATGGAAGCTACTACGTAAGAATATACACATATAACTTTAAGTCCTATAACATCTTCGAAGAGATTCGTAGAAATACTATACTGCACAGGACAAGCTTTATATTAAATGGCCAAAATACTAAAGTATTTCATTCGTATATATATATACTATATACTTATAATATATATAGTGTATTGTACATATATATAAAATCTTGTTGTATATTATTTTTACGTAACTTATAAGGTATAGGCAGCGTTTAAGATGTGCTCAAACACCGTAGATTATTATATTAGAATAAGTTGATAGACTTTTATCTGCTATATAAAAATATAATATACATTATGTAAACCTTTCGGAAGAAATTCTCAAAATAGTACTGAAAACTGTAACAAACTCTGTTATATAGTTTAGATGAGTTAAGCATAACAGACGCGAAAAGTGATTTTCTTTTATAATATACATATAGTCTTGTAGATAGCAGTGGCGGATTTGCAGTCTTGGCCGCAAAGGCACCAGGATATGTAGTAAGTACCAGCCTCTCCTTTCTCGGCAATCATATTGAGTACATAATTAATTTACGTTTTTGCCAACTTCTTTTAAGGATTTTTGTTATACGATGCGGTGCAGTGCGGCCCACCATAATGTGCGCGAGCCTTTAGAATATTTACGTACTTTGTGTTATTGCTTGTTATCATCAGTGAATTTTTTGTCACGATTGGCCGCCTCTAATATCTGGCCGTCCTAGGTTCGAGCCTCCTGAGCTTTAGAGCAAATTCGCCACTGGTAGATATACATTATAGATTTAGATGTTAGCCAACCGTTTCGCAGGTGGACAAACAAAAAAAAAACAACCTTATATCTCATTACAGTACATTATCTACTTCTACGCTAATCTTTATTAGAATATCTCCAGCTAATTGCGTGTGATTGCCGGAGAAATACTTAAATAATGTATCTTTGTATTTCTTATAAATGTTAGTTTAGCAAGTCACTAAAACCTGGTTTATGTTAATAACTAGCTGCTACCCGCCACTTCGTTTGCGTGGAATAATTACTTTGGGCTAAACTTTACCTCTTTATAATATTAGTATAGATTATTATTATTATAAATTACAAAATATTAAGTATAGATTACTATGGATAACATAAAAAATTTAAATAATCAAAAGTTACCAACATCATTCAAGATAATGAATGTTGCTTACTATAGTGATATAATTATTAGAATCAATCCCGTAGTTCTGGAGATTACTTCCTAAATTTCTTTACAAATTTACGTTTTCATATTTAAATTTAGGTTGTGTCGAAATCTCGGATGTCCTCATGTTAATAAAAAGGTTATGAAGAAATCTTAAGTTCGACTCTTGCTCTAAAATTCTATTCTTGACTAAAACGGTCGTAAAATTTATGTGACTTTTGCACGAGTAACGTGTTGTTATGGGTCCATGGCTATAACATCTAAATATGTAGTTTTGTTATTATAAAGTATGCATAATTTGGGAAGAGATGTCATTGTATTTGATAATATCTGAAATATTTATTTATTGGTACGAAAATCAATAATGACGCCAGAGACTTTTTTAAACGTGTTCCTTTAAGCTATTTATTATATTAACCCAAGTTATAAGGCATAAAACAACCAATAATAACTATGGTATCTATAGAAATAGTTGTATGCCTACTTTCAACGATGTTATTGTTAATAAAAGGTAAGGTTTGTTTATAAGAGTTAATCTGTGTAATTACTAGTTTTGTAATATCATTGGGAATTACTGATCTATTAAAATAATATAATAGAATATTGAAAACAGTTTTAAAATACGGTTATAATCATATATGACATGCTTAAAGCTATATAATGTAATATAACACAGTAACAGATAAATAATTACTATCAGAACTTTAAATGACATTTCTGCAAGAATATATATTTTTGGTTTGCGACTCTTTTATATGTCACCGTTATATTTATTTATATATAAAAGTTTAAGATGACAAGAATTTAAAATTTTAAATAATATATATATAGAATTCCATATTTATAAAGAGAATTGCTATTTGTATAGTTCAAAGAGTTCTACAGTTTTTGATACTTTCCCTGTTATAGTTAGTATAACTTTAGACTTTTTTTCGAACTGACTACGCTATTGGTTTAGCAAGTCCTTAACAGGTTCACCGAACTACAATCACTATAGACGTTTTGGTTTACCACGCAACATGAAATTTTGATTTGCAAGTCGCGGTGTCGACCGCGCCGCTCCCCCTGCATTATACATCTTGTAATTAGTTGGATATAGTATGGTTATACCCACAGAGCTATGAAACCGCTTGAACATTAACGCAGCTTTGTTACTCTATGGCTACACACGAACGCGGCCCGCTGAAACTAACTGCTAATGTCATATAATAGAGGTCGTGATTCAGTTCGATGAATTCGACTCAAGTGCCCTACCACCCCGCAACTGTATCGCAGCTTATGAGATAACGTTACAGTTAAGCGTGAGGGTCGACCCTAAGTATAGTTTTAACTACATATAGTATCATAAAGGTTTTAAAATATTAAATGAGATTAACGATGTTGGTATTATGGAACGATCGTGAGGTTTACAGAAAAATATATAATTTTTTGGTGATTGAATCATATTGTTTTCAATTAAGAAAAGTGTGTCGATGAAGTTTGCAGCAGTTTACTCGTGCTATAAATATCACAACATATCTACATTTAAATTTTATATTTTTGATGTGACACATCTATAGCGGCAGGTCATACATACTGTTGGCGTGACGACGCGTCGCCACGCTGTATGATTTCTATTTCTAATATTTGTATTTAATGAAGCTCTCTTTCGATTTTTTTTCTATTAAATATTACATCGTACTTACATCCAAATTGTAACTTTATAAATGTTATCTATATTTTCAATTATTTATATCATGGTTGCAGCTTGCAGCAGCAACACTAAAAATATATGTCCTGGCAACCTAGAATCGCTCTTTCTTTGTCAAAAAGAAGAAAAACATGTACTTACGTAAAATGTAAATGCCTTAAATGTCCTTCAAATTGATCCCTAGGCTATTTTACTACAGTTAATATTTCTATAACTAGTATGGAAAGCATAGGTAAAAGTCACGATATCTTATAAAATTTTATACTCTACAACATTAATAAAAAATAAATTTATGTTCTTGAAGTTTTAGGAGTTAATTTAATGCTAAAAATATATCATTGTACGCTTATTCAAAGTATAACTTATATACGGTTTACAGATAAAATAAACATAAAAAAAAAGTTTTAAGTCAACGCGAAATCTTTGAATTAGATGATAGACCTTTAAAAATTAATATTAATGGTTCTAATTTTTAAAAATAAAAGAAAAGTGAATTTAATTTGAAATAATAATAATTATAATACATTTTGTGTTTGTTTTGTCTTTTTGGCTCATTTATTTTGGAACTTAGTTCTGGTCGATTACCCGCGATACAGGATTTCTTTCGTAGTGCAGAGATGTACAAATTACTTTTATGCACTTTAAATTCCACTCAGTTACATAAAGACTTTTTTATAATTAATACATTATTATCTCTGCTTGTATTACAGCAAGATGACGAATATTCAGAATGGAATGATATTGGATCAAGAAGATGGCCACCACCAAGTTGGGAACAGACCCAGCCGCCTGAGCCACAGAGTCCGGACGTCAACACGTATGGGCTCTCAGGGCGACTTGACGTGCCTCCTCCGCCCAGGCCACCACCAAGTAGTGGCTTAAATTTTGCTGTATATGATCCCATTACTAGACAACGTACCACTGCTGTGGATCGCAATTGCACAGCGACAGGTTGTTGCGTACCAAAATGTTTTGCCGAAAAGGGTAACAGGGTAAGAATATGTAACACTGATAACTCTTATATACATTGGATATTAAACAATTATACATTTATATTCTTATATTTAACAGGGATTTCCTGGCAGCCCTGGACCAGCTGGTATTAGAGGTCTTCCCGGACATGAAGGTGTAGAAGGACCGCAAGGTCCTAAAGGACAGAAAGGTCAAATGGGGCCTCAAGGACCTCGAGGTCCAAAAGGTGACAGAGGAAAACCTGGTGCTCAAGGATTTACTGGATTAATAGGTCAAGCGGGTCCTCAGGGTGAGCCAGGTATGCCTGGTATCCCTGGTCGAGATGGTTGTAATGGTACTGATGTAAGTAAATACTTTATACATAAAATATGACAACGTAGATTTTGACTTATATGAAAGCCTCTTATCCCAACTTGTGCAAATTACAAATTAGTACGTATGATGTAAATAATAAGCTTTTTTTATATATATATGTGGAGAATAAAATGTACAAGAATTACTAGTTAAAATATTTTTAAATAGAAACTCACGACTGTACTAATCACATTATAATAATTTACACATACGATATTAATTTTATTACACACCCTAGACAAATATACAGAATAACTAAATTTTACTAGTCGTGTACAGGTTAACGGCATTATCGTCTAAAACGATCTCCTGGCAAACATTAGAGAGATATTTATAATTTAAAAAATACGATTATGGTTTGCTTTTAATCAGGACAATTGAAATTAAATATTATTTGCTTAGTACTAGAACTCTCCTTCTCTCGTGTTAATATCCTTGGCAGTCAATAATCTATAACATCCTCGATAGACCAAACCTTTTCCTATGATCACTGAACATGTTTCAAAGTATGTAATAATAAAAATGTCGTTGATGTTACATTAAAAATAAATTATTATTTTAGGGTGAAGTTGGAGCTCAAGGTCCTAAAGGTTACCAAGGTCCACGCGGTTTACCTGGCTTTAAGGGTGATAAGGGAGATAAAGGGGAACCTGCTCATATGGGACGATATCCGAAAGGACAAAAGGGTGAACCCGGAGCTGATGGAATGCAAGGCCAACCAGGTCCGGTAGGACTGTCTGGACCACCAGGGTTGCAAGGAGCAAAAGGTTCTGTTGGACCTATTGTAAGTAATTTGATGTAGTTTTTTAATACACATTTATCATTTATACACCATAAATAGGCGCTTAAAAATCTTGATAGCCTTGTTAACATACGTGCCACCTTTTCAATCTCATGTTTTTTTAACAAAAGAGGTATTTCTTTTATAATATGGTGGTTTGATATTATATATTTTTATATAATCTTTATATTATCATGTAAGAGTTTAAGATACCTCAATTTGTTCTGATATTAAAATGATTATACCAAAATAGGTATATAACTCATTAAAAAATATGTGAGCCGTCACGGGACGCCTGGCAAATGTGAAACATCGAAATTGTTCGAATCGAACGAATCTCATATTCTCGAATTCTCAAATTACACTATAAGTATGCGAGCTTAGTGCGGCAAGAGAGATTGTGCACAGTCGCTTGTGCAAGGCGTTGCGTCGCCATTTCTCACACACATCGCTACGCCAATAATCAGGTTTAACCTCGCCTATAGATGTTTCATATAAAAAAGATTTTTCTTTGTTATGTCGAAACATGTTTCAAATAATTTAAGAAATCGTGCAATTAGATTATGTTGTAATTGATTTAATTTCTTGACAGGGGCTACCAGGACCAAAAGGTGACAAAGGTTTTAAAGGAACAAAGGGACAGTCGATACAGGGCGACAAAGGAGACAGGGGTGACAAAGGTGATAGAGGTCAAAGTTGCGGTTCAGTTGCGCCAATCTCAGTAGATAATAAAGGAGCGGTTAAAGGTGTACAAGGTGATATGGGAGCAAAGGGTGATAAAGGAGAACCTGGGCGTATGGGTGAAAAGGGTGATACTGGACCAATGGGTGAACCTGGTCTATCAGGACAAATGGGAATTAAAGGAGAGAAAGGTATTAGAGGAAACCCTGGAGAACGGGTACGTAGTTAATATGTTTACTATTATATTTTTACTAGTTCTAATTCACAGATTAATGAGCTAACTATATTTCATAACCGATACAATAAGTACCGATAATTCGTTTTTAATTTTGATCGTATTTCCAGGGAAGAGATGGTATGTACGGTGCTCCCGGACCAATGGGTCAGAAAGGAGACAGAGGCTATGACGGTTTACCTGGTTTGCCTGGAAAACCTGGTTTACATGGTGCACCTGGTAGCAGTGGATTACCTGGACCAAGAGGTCTGAAGGGCGTTCCAGGACCTCCGGGAGGGCTTTCAGGATCGAGAGGACCTCCTGGACCCCAAGGGCCAAGGGGATATCCTGGTCCTTCCGGGCCTCAAGGCACTGATGGAACTTCTGGCGAAAGAGGACAACCTGGACCAATGGGACCTCCTGGAGGTCAGGGTGAACCTGGAACACCTGGAATTGAAGGTCCACCTGGGCATAAAGGTGAAAAAGGAGAACCCGGTCTTAATGGTCCTATGGGAGACATTGGTCCAAGAGGTTACGTAGGGCCTGTTGGACCTCAAGGTCCGAGAGGACTAAAGGGTGAAGACGGTCTTTCTATACCTGTAAGTATAAGAGCGAATTTCAGGTTTTTTTTATTTCTGATGGTGTTACACTTATAACGCACTATACACGATATATTGATAAAAAAGTATTTCAAATTATTTCTATTAGATGTACAGATTATGTTGCAGAATACACGGATAGAATATCAATCTAACTTTTTGAGTCAGCGAATAAATATACATGTACGTAGTATTATAATATTTTTCAAATTTCTACATTTATAGGGTGAAAAAGGCAGCAGTGGTATACCTGGAATTCCTGGAGAAAAAGGAGAAAAGGGACAAAGAGGTTACCAAGGACTTAGAGGTGTTCCAGGAAATTCTAGCTTGGGAACTCCCGGAAGCCCAGGAGAAATGGGTGCTCCAGGTGAAAAAGGAGATAAAGGTAGCCCTGGTTTTGATGGCCTGCCGGGTACTCCAGGTGCCAAAGGAGATATTGGTGGCCGTTGTAACGAATGCTGGCCGGGAAGTCCAGGAGCAAAAGGAGAGCGAGGTTCAGACGGTGCAAGAGGTGCTTCTGGAGAAAGAGGACCACAGGGACCAATAGGTGTGCCGGGTGAACGAGGTGCTGATGGACTTGACGGTTTACCTGGATCTGCAGGAGCACCAGTCAGTATTACATAATAGTAGACAATAATATTAAAAACAAACAAAAATTCTGAATACTTTATATTAATATCTCGTTATCATTATGCTAGTAACTAACTCTTACGTTTTATAGAACATCTCTCTATCTATCTGTCTGTCTGTTAGTATGGTTATTACTAAAAAACTGTTCTAATGTAGTTAATGCAGCCAATTTAAATACAAATTCGTATATCTTTTAATTCAAATTCGAGCAACTACTCGCGGTTTTGCACCTGTTTTCTATGCAGTACTTATTTTTGACTCGTTACTTTATTTTATTATAATATGATAATTTTGTTTTATAAAATAAAATTTTATAGACCCTATTGTTTTCCAGAATGTCTGTACAATTAGTTGAGTTTAAAAATTATTTGAGTATTTCAACTAATATAGGTATAATTTCACTAAATCGGATGGGATCGAAAAAAAAAACAATTTATTCAATGAAATCTAATTGTATTTTATTTAAAAAATGTAAGGCCAAACAACTTTTATAAAAGATACATACTTTATGTGTACAAAATTACTTAGAAATCAGTTAACTATTTTTGAGTTTAATTTAAACATAAAAATAGAGACAGAAACATTTTTGTACTCTGATTTCGAATTTTTATAGGTAAAAAATGTCCTATTTTTTTAGGGTGAACGTGGTGACGATGGTCCTACAGGTCCGCCTGGTGATAAAGGCCTTGATGCTAGTATACCATCAAATTTAATAAAAGGACCTCCAGGTGAAAAGGGTAATATGGGTCCTGCAGGGCCAATTGGTCCCAAAGGAGAAAGAGGGCGTGATGGAGTTAAAGGCGATCGTGGTCAGATTGGTATGCCTGGACAAAAAGGTGATTTAGGTCAAATGGGTCCTCCTGGACTTGACGGCATTCCTGGAGATGATGGAATACCGGGCGTACCTGGACAAAAAGGAATTTCAGTAAAAGGGGAAAAGGGTACTCCCGGAAGTCAAGGTTTTAAAGGAGATAAAGGTTTTCCTGGCCTGAAAGGTATGAAAGGTGAATCTGGGCGCTGTCCTGCGAATTTGAAGGAACTCACCAGAGGTAGTCCAGGAGAAAGGGGTGAACGAGGACCACCCGGACCTCAAGGTAATCGTTAATTTGCAAAATCAAAAGTATTTAGAACGAATGTAAAGTAAAATAAGATTTTCTGAGTTGTATTTGCGAATGAAATGAATATCCATTTCCGTGGAATTTTGTTGAAAACATAACAGAAATATAACCATATATTACATACATATCTCTATAATATAATATACTAGATCATCAATGTTTTTCTACAAGAAATAAACGTGGTAGGTTATCGCAAAATGTAGTTTATTGCTCTCACTGAGCTTTGACTTACCTGCTAAAGTAAAACCATTCCTATTTGAGATCTCAGTGTGTGTCATCCAAGACTATTTAAATCAATTCACGAGTTCAAATTAAAATATTAGTATCGAATGATACTAATAAAGATACTACGTACTACCAATTCTACTATCAGTTTCAATCTGCCATAAAAAACTAAAAGAACGTTATGAATTAGAAACGATAAAAATGGATTATATTTTCTCAATAAGTTAGCGTTTTTGTATATTTACCTTATTTGTGTAATATTTTTGGGCTGCTAAACTCAAAAACTCAACTCAACGGTGCGGTCTGCTTCAATAAAAAGATGGAAATATATCTTTCTATGGCAGATGAATATCACAGGGTGTTAATTAATGTAGTGTTTGAACATCTGCTCTTGCTTAATAGATATTGTTTCGATTGAGTACATAACCGGACAGAGACAGTGAGAGGTTTGTATAATTTCAACCCGATTAGGCCTCCCACGGCAGCGGCTCAAGCTTAGGTTCGATCCCTCGGTAGGGAGCCCTTGAGTGCGTTGCTTGCGCGATACGGTGACACACAAATATACATCACTGCTAAAACACTACACGATCACCCCCACACACGTGCACGCCTACACGCTTACACATGAAAGTGCAAGGGTTTACTTTTTTCCCTTATCGAACTGAAAAACGCTCAATTATCCTATAATAAATATATGGAAGAGTTGTTGAGGCGTGTATGCTTGGTACAAATATACGGTTCAACAACTCATACATATATGAATAGTTAGCTAGGTTAGCTAAGATAGGTCGCGATTTTGCATGCAACAGGCAACAGCCAAGCCGAGGTGTGCCGTGCACTCTTGAGCTGGTTGCCAAAATAAAATCGGCTGAGTGCCTTAAGCGCTCGCCTTAGTAGTCCGGTGAAGCTGTTAAGACCTTGCTGGGTCAATAGCATAGACATTACGAAAAAAAAAAGTTTGTATAATTATTCAAAAACATATCGCAAATAACTATATAGCGATATACGAGTAGATTATTTAAAGAGAAACATTACAAATGATTAGGTACACATAAAAAGTAAAAAAGGGTTGCGTGTATGTTTGATTTGTTTTATTTTTAATCACAATATTTAATGTACTTTAAGAGTATATATATATATATATATATATATATATATATATATATATATATATATTTGATATTTTCTAATTGGAAATGAACTCATAGAGAAAATAAGAAATATATTCTCCAAGGTTCTATTATGTAATTTTCATGTTATTTCACATATGTATAGAAAACTTTATTTTTTCACTATATAATATATCTTTTTTAGCACTACAGTAGGAATACAATATGACCTTGTCTTTTTTTATTTCTGTAAAAAAGAGACACAGGACATGTTACCTTTTGATTAACGTCACTATACTTATTATAGACGCTTACACACAATTATTTTGTTTTAATATTTGATTATATGTGTTGATACATTATTTTAATTCTAAAACAGGTATAGAAGGAGAAAAAGGCGATAAAGGGTTCCCTGGTCGTGCAGGAGAAAAAGGAGACACTGGTTTACCTGGTCGACAGGGAGCAGTTGGACCACGGGGTATACCTGGAGAGAGAGGAGAAAAAGGTGTAATAGGAGCCATTGGTTTTCCGGGTACGCCAGGAGAAACAGGACCAAGAGGTTTTCCAGGATTACCAGGAACGAAAGGAGATAAAGGAGAATTAGGACCTACTTTGATCGGACCTGTAGGAGCACCTGGAGCTCCTGGACGTAAGGGAGAACCAGGACCTAGGGGACTAACGGGTATACCAGGTGAGGATGGACCACCTGGACCACTCGGTTTATCCGGTGAAAAGGGTGATCAAGGATTAGTGGGTAGACCTGGATTCCCTGGGCCACAGGGTCAGAAAGGAGAACCTGGCTTGGTTGGGCCACCTGGTGTATCCGGAATGGCAGGATTACCCGGAAGAGATGGGGCTAAAGGTCAACAAGGATTCCCCGGATTACCAGGAAAACCAGGAGTTATTGGATTACCAGGACAAAAAGGAGAACCAGGAATGCAAGGTCCAGAAGGTCAGAAAGGGTTCCCTGGTGGTCGAGGTCGACCCGGTGCCCCAGGAATTACAGGAATTAATGGTGTACCAGGCGAGAAAGGAGACAAAGGAGCAATTGGATATCCAGGAGCTCCAGGTGCACCTGGTCTTCTCGGACCCGTCGGTCCTATCGGAGCACAAGGATTCAAAGGTGACCAAGGCTTTGTCGGGCCACCAGGAGTACCAGGCAGAGTTGGTTTACCAGGTGAAAAAGGTGACAGGGGTGTTGAAGGTTTTATAGGACAAAAAGGAGAACCAGGATTAGCATCTGACAAGGGTCAAAAAGGTGAACCTGGCGTACCAGGTCTAATGGGTATGGATGGTTTGCCTGGCAAAGATGGTGAGAAAGGTGATAAAGGAAACTCAGGTTCTCCGGGATATGGCTTACCTGGAGTTCCTGGCTTTAAAGGAGACACGGGAATGCCAGGTTTAGATGGATCGCCAGGATTACAGGGGCAAAAGGGAGATCGCGGTTTCCCAGGCTTAATAGGGCAGAAAGGTAATACAGGCTTGCCTGGTGTATCAGGGCGACCCGGAGAACCAGGTTTGGATGGTGCTCCAGGTTTACCAGGAGAAATAGGACTACCCGGCTTACAAGGTGAAAAAGGCGATAATGGAGACATAGGACTTCCTGGTAGAGATGGCTTTGATGGTCAAAAAGGTGATCAAGGCCCAATGGGTCCCGTTGGGTTGACAGGACCCTCAGGTTTTCCAGGCCTAAAAGGAGATCGAGGTCTTCCTGGTTTGTCTATAAACGTAAAAGGAGATAAAGGAGAAGTTGGTCCACCGGGAATAATTGGGGCTCAAGGCCAAAAAGGAGAAAGAGGCTTGGAGGGAGCTCAAGGATTCCAGGGTGAAAAAGGTGATCGTGGTTTCACCGGAGCTAAAGGAGAAGCAGGACGCATAGGACTTACAGGAGAAAAAGGTAATTACAAAATTTTAAATGTTTATCTAATTTATGTAATAATTCTAATTATTACTTATAGTTAATATTATTTTGTTGTTTATATATTAAATACTCAGATAGTCTTAGCCATTATATTTATGTACTAGCTTCTACATGCAACTTCGTTCACGTGGAATAGTTACTTTGGGCTAACGGAAGCTCTAAAAATGACCTCTCAAAAGCGGAAGTTCTCAAACGGAAAAAAGGCTCGATTTTGAAACATTCTTTATTGTTGCTTCACTGCTATCGGTCTTGGCTTTATTTTATATAGCCTTCCTCGATAAATGAGCTATCTAACACTGAAAGAATCAAACCAGACCAGTATTTCTTGAGATTAGCGCGTTCAACTAAATCAGACAAACAAACCCCTCCAGCTTAATAATATTCTTTTATATGTAAATTTCTTCTGTACGTATGTATGTCACTGAACTCCTCCTAAACGGTTGGATCGATTTTGATAAAATTTTGTGTGCGTGTTTCAGTGGATCTGGCAATGGTTTAGATTCACAATTGGAACCGGTATATGTCGCTGCGGTTAAATTCTATTTTTTTTTTATTATCAAGGCAGGGCAACGTCCGTCGGGCCCGCTATTGTCAGTATAGATACAGCCTGAGTGCGTAAAAAATGCACATTTTTGATAACATTATTACCCAATCCATCCATAATCCAATTCTTATAACGCAAATACCGAATAATCAATTTTTTTTAATAAGCACTATTCCTAAACTCTATATAAGTGTAAATAGCATAACAAAGGACTGGAAAATTGAGACTGTATAATTGTAAATATCTGAAACCACGCCTGCTCAAAATATTATTTATCATCCTCATATAAGCTAGTTCTTCAAGTTAAAGGGCTATTTATTTTATTAACATATGGCTTGAAAGGACATACGAAATTTGGAATTTGCATGCAACACGCTTTCAAATATAACACAAGCCTTAACAATTTTAGAACCTTAATATAACTATAAGTGCGTAGTAAACAGATTTCAATATGAAGGTTGTAACTAGTTAAACAAATGCTATCATTGCGATGTTTTGATTCACTAAAAGCTTAAGCTTATTTTAATATACATAGTTATATGTCGCTCGATTTTAAACACGTTACCACCTAACCGATATTGGTTTAAAAATGAGACGATATTGTAATGAGACGCATATATACATCCACATCCGTACATCACTTTTTTTGATAGATGCCAATACAGAACAGTTACATTACAAGTATATTTGTTGACGTTATAAACAGTGTATATGATTCATGCCTTTCTCCACTTTTTCTTTCTAGGTGACATGGGGCCAATGGGACCAGCCGGAATACCTGGATTAACAATTGTTGGAGAAAAGGGACTTCCAGGAATTCCTGGTAAACATGGTCATCCCGGTAAACCTGGTGCACCCGGCGAAAAGGGTGATCAAGGTCTACCTGGACTTCCAGGACGAATAGGTGTACCTGGTGTACCAGGGGCTCTAGGTCAAAAGGGACAGAAAGGAGAGCAAGGTCGTGAAGGTATTGTTGGCCAACCAGGATTTGATGGACCTGCAGGACTTGTAGGAGCTCCTGGTATAGTAGGTGAAAAAGGTGACAAAGGTGATCAGGGCCCAATGGGCTTTGGATTGCCAGGGGAAAAAGGTGACCAGGGACCTCAAGGTATACCAGGTATGATAGGTCAAAAGGGTGATAGAGGAGAACGTGGTTTAGACGGTAGACCAGGATTGCAAGGTGCAATTGGTATGACTGGTGAAAAAGGTGATCGAGGCTTCCCAGGAAGAAGTGGTCTAACAGGTGAACAAGGCTACAAAGGCGACAAAGGTGAACCTGCAGCAGTAGTTTATGGTCTTAAAGGAGAACCAGGACCACGCGGTGCTCCCGGAATAGATGGCCTTCCGGGTATAAATGGGATGGATGGTGCTCCAGGTTTAGATGGAGCCACAGGAATGAAAGGAGATCGAGGTTTCACGGGGCCCCAGGGACTACAGGGTCCTCCGGGTCCGCAAGGCCTTCAAGGAGTACAGGGTGAGCGAGGAGAAATCGGTATTACTGGGAGAAATGGCCCACCCGGCCCGCCAGGTGCTCCATGTGCCACTACAGACTACTTAACAGGAATATTACTAGTGAGGCATAGTCAAAGGGAAGTTGTACCACAATGTGAGCCAGGACACGTTAAATTATGGGAAGGATATTCGCTATTATATATCGATGGAAATGAAAAAGCACATAACCAAGATCTTGGATTTGCTGGATCCTGTGTACAGAAATTCAGTACCATGCCATTCCTTTTCTGTGACCTCAACGATGTGTGTCATTACGCAAGCCGTAACGACCGCAGTTATTGGTTGTCGACAGGTCAACCTACTCTTATGATGCCTGTAGAAGGAAAGGAGATAATGAAATATATTTCCAGGTGCGTTGTATGCGAAGTGCCATCTAATGTTATAGCCGTCCACAGCCAGACATTAGAAATTCCTTCTTGCCCAGGAGGATGGAGCGAATTGTGGATTGGCTACAGTTTTGTTATGGTAAGTGTATATAAATAATTGTAGAGGCCTTAGTAATAAGCATAGTAACCTGTTCCAGAAAGATGCTTAAACATTATTTAGGGGATATGTGAGAGTATGTGGAAAACAGAAAAAAGAATTTTCTTGGTAATGATGAACTGATTGTTCTAAATTTTTGAATGATTTAAATGTGTTGAGACTACTAATAACTTCTAGAAAAAAAACTAAAAACTATGGCATTGTAAAATGAATATTTTTTTTACAATTCTATTTTTAGCAAAGATGAAATTTTTGTAGAAATGTGACATTTTTGTCCAGACCTTGTATGTTTCCTTACATAACACCATCATTTTTGTTAAATTGGTACACCATAAATAGTTAAAAAAAACTCCTTGAATTATAATACTTTATGTATACTTTTGTTTTATTATTTTTTTAAGCGCATTTTTTTCTGTTTTATATTTATTTAGAATAAAGATATCAGATAATATCACATATAGGTATAAAATAATGACGATTTTTTTTCTGTCAAATCTAAAAATTATCGCCATATGGAAAGGAAAGAAAAACCGTTTTTTACATAAAATCAATTACTGATTATTTTGTCAATATGATACTAGATATATTATACTTATTTGATTCATATATATATTGTTACTTACTATATGATTTTTTATGTAATTGTGTTTTAATTAACACATTAAATCAATGCCGTTTAAGGATCTTTCTTGGGCCGATTCACTGTGCTAATGGCCTTCATTGTTTTAAATATTAATTTTACAGTGCTTTGATATTTTTATATATTTTTCTTTATCTACAGCATACTGGCGCTGGAGGACAAGGTGGTGGACAAGCGTTAGCGAGCCCTGGTTCGTGTTTAGAAGATTTCCGAGCGATGCCATTTATTGAATGTAACGGTGAAGGTGGAACGTGCAATCATTTTGCAAATAAACTTAGTTTCTGGCTTACGATCATTGAAGATAGCCAACAGTTTGCGATGCCAGCGCGACAGACACTCAAGTCCGGGCGTCTTCTAGAACGTGTGTCCAGATGTGCAGTTTGTATCAAAAACACTACATAGCGTAAATAAAACTATTTAGGTTCGCTACAACCAAATGTTTCCTTGACCTCTAAAGCAATATTGTTTATATTTTATTATTAAAAACCTGGTAGACTAAGTAAGCAATACGATATTCATATTGTTTGGTGCTAAATTGAAAAAAAAAAACAAAGTTCCTGGACATGCACAATAAGCCAAAGCTACATAAAGTTAAGATTTTATTATTAATATGGATATAACAGAATAAAATTTAAACCTATGTAATAATTTTATGTAACAGTTTTATCAGTAACATATATACTTGGACGTTACTACAAATAGAGTGCGTATTATCATATACATTTTATTACGTATATATAACTTTTCTAAGTATTTACTAGTCACAGGTTACTTATGCACTAAAAATATACAGGTTATACTTCCATTAAATGTGATAGAATTTAGATTTGCTTATTGTATATACATATTTTATAAATAATGATCTTAAATGTTTATAAGTCGTGTAAAAACCATTCTACAACTTTTCTCTTATTTACTGTGTGACGAGGTAAATTATAGCATTCTATAGCAAGTCTCGTAAATTAACTTAAAAATAACTTAAAATCTATTCAAGTTGTTTATAAATTACATTACCTACTTAGGTAGGGTATAATTTCAAATAACATAAGCACTGCCGATGTAGATAGGTTAATATGAAAATTAAGATTTTTACTTAATAAAATAACTTTAAAAAATACTGCGCCTTTCATTGGTTAGTTTTAATATCTTGGAACTTTTTATTATAATTTCATTTTATGAATAACATATTTGTTTCCTGCGAATGCGATTAGTTGTTAAGTGATATATGATTTTGTCCACCGTAAAGTGTTAAGATCAAATTTTTGTCATATTTTAAACTATGAATGCATAAGTTATGTTTGATGCGAAATTAATGCATCTTATGTTACTTAAGGGATATTATATAATACGCATACATAAAAAAAAAGTGTACCTGTGACCCTATCCATTACTTATTAGTGTAGTTCTCGTTTAGATATTTTTACCCGATTAGGCCTCCCACGGCAGCGGCTCAAGCCTAGGTTCGATCCCTCGGTGAGGAGCCCTTGAGTGCGTTGCTTGCGCGATACGGTGACACACAAATATACATCACTGCTACAACACTACACGATCACCCCCACACACGTGCACGCGTACACGCTTACACATTAAAGTGGAAGGATTTACTTTTTTTCCCTTATCGAACAGAAAAACTCTCAATTTTCCGGTAATAAATATATGGACGAGTTGTTGAGGCGTGTATGCTTGGTACACATATACGTTTCAACAACTCATACATATATGAATAGTTAGCTAGGTTAGCTAAGATAGGTCGCGATTTTGCATGCAACAGGCAACAGCCAAGCCGAGGTGTGCCGTGCACTCTTAAGCTGGTTGCCAAAATAAAATCGGCTGAGTGCCTTAAGCGCTTGCCTTAGTAGTCCGGTGAAGCTGTTAAGAATTTGCTGGGTCAATAGCGGAGTCATTTCGAAAAAAAAAATTACCAACGGTACTATTACTATTACTTATTTAAAAGGCCGGCAACACACTTGCGCCTCCAGGTGTTGCTAGTGTCTATGGATGGCAGTGATCACTTACCATCGGGTGACCCACCTGTTCGTTTGTCACCTATAATATAAAAAAAACTATTTGGGAGCATTACATAGCCATTTATAAAAAAGAATGATACAAATACCGTTTCAATATTTTCATTTTTATGCAGGAATCAACTTTCCTAAATCAAAATAAAAAGTAATATATGGCAAATAATAAAATATATTATCTAATATTTAACTTATCCTTGTTTTAATTCCATGACTATTACTAAAACTCGTACGGTTGATTTTTTTACGGAGGACTCTATAAGACTTGTGTGCTACGGGAAATGAAATCGGATACAAAGTTTAGGATTGTGGTAGATTTGTTTCTTGTGGTTTGGAACAAGGCAGCCAGTCTTCGTCCTACATTTGGCGTGATACCATTTTCAACCACATAGTATGACCGATAATTGATAGTGATCATTCAAAAGCGGTTGAAATCATGACAACATGTCAGTCTATAAAATGATAATGACACTAACAGTATTGTAGTAGTGGACTCGATTTTTTAATCAATTCTGCCGCTATGAGGGCTACACTATGGCCTAACGGGGTGCCAAACTACCGGTGATATCAGGGTATACACTGCAGGATCTTTTCTCACTAATAACAGGTAAAGAACAGTCTCACTCACTGAATGATGGTCTAAGACCTAGACCCTAAAGCTGAAATATGAATCTTTCACAGTGCCTTTCACACGTCACATATCGATGTATCAGCCAATTCAAATATTATTCAGTACGTCAATATCCAAGGTAATGCAAACGGTAACTACACTGTAATGCATTCGTTAAAGTATAATTTCTTATGTTGGCTGCAGCGCAACGCATAATATGATCTACGCGCGCCGATTGTTGGTGAGAGTACCCAATAATGTTATTATTTTACGACATGTAATAAGTCAATCAAATATTAAAATATTAGTTGCATCACTCACCCTTCGTGTTGTTTCAAACTAACCGCCTAATTTCAAATCGTATTAAACATTAAGGAATGAGAAGTAGGCACCCCACTTAAAAAAATAGAGATAATATCTGATAATGCTTCGCTTGTAGTCACGAAACAAAGATATAAATAGAAATGGCATATCGAGTTTCAACGTAAAGGATCGGTGTTAAAAACACACAAACAGAACGTTCAACTACATACTAATAAAACATCAATCAAGTTTTATAAATATTAATATTCTAAAATAAATTAATTTACTAGTATTCGTATATAAATTAATCTCTCTTTTTTCCACATAAGGTTATGAAATTATAAGGCTATATGAATTTCATTGAAAGTTGTGCAGTTACACTGAACAAATTTTAATTCAATAAACTCTTTTAACCAACAATTCATTCATCGCTCAATATCCAAAGGTAGTCCGGTGAAGCTGTTAAGACCTTGCTAGATCAAAAGCGTAGTCAGTTCGAGAAAAAAAAGCCCAATATCCAAAAATGAATTATTTAATTTAAGGATTGAAAAGGCGCTTACAAACGTCAAAACAACCACCGTTTCGGAAACAACTCAGTCATCGAGGAGAACCGGCAAGAAACTCAATCGAGTTTATCTATGTAATGTTCATATTTTTATAACAATACCGTTACGATTGCTTTTAGCTGATTTGCAGAGAGGCGTCTTTAATTCCAGACATCACCCTCATTCACACATTGTCAAGATATATTACGATCAATAAGTACGCTATCAAGATCATATTTTGTAAATCAAATTTTCATTCAATCAATTTGGAAGTTGATATTTAAATATTTATTTTAATAAATAAAACTACCACATACTAGGTGAAAGGATAGGATATGACACTGCATGGTCACATTTAACATATAAAATAATAATATTAAAAGAAATACTAATAAACAACGAAGAAAACTTAAGTTATAGTTTATTCTAAGACTATCAATAGTATAGCTACAAACGTGTTAATAAATAATAAACCTAAGTGCAATGACCGGTGCCAAAAGGTACAATGGGCGACCCGGAGATAAAAACTTTCAATAGTAAAACGGGCAATAAACCCTTTTGTTTCGTTACTGGCGTTCCCATGTTCCCTTTCAAATGAAAGTGAAATCACCCGACGATAATTGACACTGTGCTTTAACATAGACGCAGAATATTTTGTATAATTTTTGTATTTTTTCATATAATTGAGTCAAATATTAAACACCTATTTTTTATCGATTTAGGCCGAGAATAGAGTGCAGAGTGTTCTCCAGAAATATTGCTACTGTCTATTCTGGTATAAATGATATTAAACCCATCATGGAAAACGAGATATTGGCAAAAATATTTTTAGGACCTTTGATCTTGGATATCTATCTTAAGACGCGATTAAGAGATTTTATAAGACTTTTAAGAACTTTTAAATTAGCAAAATAAAGGTTTATATGAGTTTATTGGTTACTTACTATCTTTCATTCCAAGATGAATCCCTTAATATAACTAGGATATGTAGCTTAAGTACGTCTCATTAGGAAAGAAAATCTCTATGCAAAGAAAAATAGTATTTTTCTTAGATTTTTAATACTCACACACACATACCTTCATTCTTTATTTTATAGAGAATAGTACAACATGGGTATATAGCAAAAAAATTCGACAATGAATTCCTCTTAAACCTGTAAATGTCACCTTTTCATTTAGAAAATTAAGTTATCATGGTAAGGGAAACTATTTTGTGTCATTTAGTTATAACATTAATTTGGTGGGTGAACCAAAATGGAATAAAGAATACAGTTTTTCCGTGGTTGCAACAAGCGAAATAATCTGTGTCTGTATAAAACATTTTGTAATATACTAGTGACATGACACAATGGGCCGGCCCATTGTCATTTAAGCGCAAAAAAGGGTTTTATTATGACATCACATTACAAATCTTTGAATTTTTGGTTTTCTGTATACCTTCCTCTTGAATTACTCGATCTATTTGTTAGAACTGTATTAAAATCCGTTGAGTAGTTTAAACGATCTAAGCGAACAGACAGCAGAAGCGACTACATTTTATACTATGTAATGATCCAATAAACTTTCGCTTGTGAAATTTGATAACAAATATCTGGCAGCACCAAACATTTTTTTCTCTGTAACGTTTTTCGAATTTTTAGTGTGGTTACTTAGGCTCAATGAACATACATCAACTAACCTCAATAAATAAATAAAAGTAAAGTATAAATAAATATCTACCTATAATGTTCTCCATGACTGTTGCCGTTTTAGAGACTTTGTCACTAGATCTAGCGGATTTTGTATATATTTGACGACTTTTTTTTTAATTTTAAATCTAGCGACTTATAAAAAATAGCGAATTCTAGCGAGTAGTTGAATATTGACACTCCATAACTATTTCGGTACTAATTTAAATGTAATTACTGGTAATAACTGAAACTTGAAATTCCCCTACAAGAATAACGTTCGATCTCGGGGCTTAATCGGTTGGGCGCCTCTCGCTCTGTGAAATGATACATCAGATATCGTTTGGTTTTTCACTAACATTCATACACTACCACCGCCAAGAGAAAAAAAAATGAGTCGTCACGGGACGCTTGGCAGATGTGAGACATTTTTCGAAATGACTACGCTATTGACCCAGCAAGGTCTTAACAGCTTCACCGGACTAGAGACATCGAAATTCATTTTGTATAAGTTATATGCATAGAAGAATAGATTACGACCGGAATCGGCAATGGCATAATGAAAAGATGTACAACAAATAACAAATATGTAAAGCATTACATATTTGTTATGTTTATGTTATTACATAAATATTCTATTTATTGTATAATTTCATGTATATTTATTAAATACAAAAATTGAACTAGGCAGTGGTGCGGTGTGTTCGGCGGCATTTATCAAAGGGTGCTAGGTCGTCGACGCGTGCCGCGTAACACTAGTAGAATGAGTGGCCGACAAAACAGTTAAAATCTTATGTTTATACAGATAGAGTTGCAAATGTTTTTGAGTATTTCGTTAATAGTGCAAAAGTTCACGTTTTGCGTCGCCACGCCAATAATCAGGATTACCCTCTGCCTATATATGTTTCACATCAAAAATCGGTTGATATGTTAAATTTTCACAAAACAAACTTATTTTTCTTAGTTTCTTTTTTTAACTGTCATCATTAATATCAGAACATATTTGTGGAAATGGAATTCCTTTAAGAAATAAGGCTTATGATCAAAAGTAGAATACATAAATAAAAGTATAGACCAGAGTGAAAACAGCTAGAAGAGTTATAACGTGGCTAAAACCTGTTATAACTAATCCAACTAGAGCCGTTTTTTCGTTTAATCACAGTGAAATATCCGCAATATTGTATTTTCATCATATTTTTTACCATAGAATATTATGAAACATTTAGCTACTTCTAGCGGATTTCTTTAAATCTAGCGACTTTTTAATTTATTCCTGGAGATTTTTTATTTCTTAAACAGCAACACTGTTCTCAATTCCCATTATTCACTACCAGCCGCGGGAAAAGATTATGATTCTAATGTGAAAAATCGATTTTTAATATTTATTTGTGTATTATGCCCAATTTTTTATTTACTTATTAATTTTGATTCTTTAAAATGTTCGAGTGGGCTTTTAGTGGTGCAAATAAAGGTGTTCCTCGAAATGTTGGCCCGGAATGCGCATTTTTTTTGTCAACTCAAAGAAAAATAATAGAAACGATTATTGTTACCGGGATATGTGTGTATGTATTGGTAAGTTATAATATAAAATGGAATTATATTTTAATATAAACCCTCACCCAGTTACTATTAATTAAATTATTTATGAATAATCGATAATTAAATTAGTCATATGCATTAGTACAATATGAACATTTGCCATTGCTGCAGATAAAAACTTATCCAAAATTAAATGTACCTGCTGACACAAACTACACAAAATGTGATAGAGGTGGGAAAAGGCTACTCGTTATTCTTTTGGCGTTATTATGGGGGATGGAGATCGGATTTAAGTTTGCGTCTCGTACAGTTATATATTTGTTGAATCCTTGTCATGTTACGACTTTAATACAAGTAAGTATTCAAATAATATTATATATGAAAAATGATCTTAGAGAAGCTGTCATTTGTTACTTCTTAGTTTGTGCATTAGCAGTCACTTGTTATTCTATAAACAATCATTTATATTTCTAATCTAAAAATATCATTTGAAATTACCAACCTGATAGTACCATTATTGTAATGGTTGTTCTCATCATGTTATTTATGGCATACAACTGACCTTTTTTTTGGTATTTGTATATTTAAAAAAATAGTAAATAAAAAAATATCTACTTTTCTGTCTTTCCTTTTTATCATAAGAAAATTTCCCATAACAATTTCAATAATATTGTAATAAGTTAATGCTTTAGTAAAATATCTCTTCCAGAGCTCAAAAGATGTATTTAAAAAAAGATTTATTATAGAAAGTTACTTTTATTAATATGATTACTCATGTTGCTGTAAATATAAAAAAGGTTTATAATATAAAATATAAACATTTTGAAGACATAACACCAATACATCAATGTTATTTGAAAAAAAAAAAGCTTGATTTTTTATTTGTGATTTGTTTATCTATGATTTTACCTTAATTTCCCTCTACATCATTTCCATTAATATATTTAGTGCTACTAAATCATTATTAAAATAAATTTCATCTTAAATTATTGTTATATATATTTAGATTTATTAATAATTGCAAACTATGATATTAATACAAGCCCTTAAAAAAGAGAATCTGGGCAATCTGGGTTAGCTATTGCTGCTTCCGGATAATGCTGGACCCCATATTTTTTGCAGACAGTCACTAAATTAGATGAACTACAGGTCAATAGGTCTTCAACCCCTTTTTAAGATTTTGGTCAATATTTCCTGCAAGGAAAAAAACTTTTTCCTATGAGGCAGTCCAAATCCCCTTCCAAGATTTATGACTTACTCCCACAATACCTTAAGCAATGGAATCGCTGAACTACCTATAAAATGGTGAAAGTCAGTAGATAATATATACTTGTATTGATTAAACATATAATTTTATTTTTAAAAGTTCAGTTTACATTTTAAATAAAATGTTGATTTCATATATAAAGACACAGTATTTGCGATTGAAACAAGACTGTTTGACATACATCTGGTATAGCTGGTGGCAGTCTGAAATCCTAAAAATTAAGGGATTATTTTTGGTCCTGAAGTGATATGAAGAAAAAATGAGGTTCTGAAATTCATTCATATTCAGCTTACTTGCACTACTAGTGAGTAAGAATGAGAACACACAATTTTTTTCCATTATGTTTATTTGCCTGGTTATAGGCTTCTAAAGAGTAGACATACTTGAAATTCGGATTTTTCGAAAATAGTTTTCCAGATAAAAACAAATTAACAATAAAGTATTAAACTTTACGATTTGTATAGATAATTAATTGTCCTGTATATAATATCAAAATAACATTTTTTTACTGGTTGGGTATGAAAGTAAACAGCTATTTATAACAAAAATGCATTTTTTTTTATTTTCGTTGGTCTGTCTGTCTGTTTGTTCTCGATAAATCTCCGAAACGGTTGGACCAATTTTGATGGGAATTTTACTGGTAGATAGCTGAAATTAGAACATGTAACTTAGGCTAATCTAAATTAGACTAGTTGTTAACCGCGGCTCTTCTGCAATGCTCTCCAATACGGTTAAGCCGATTTTCACGGAACTTTTACCGGCAGATAGCGGATATCATAACAAGTAATTTAGTCTATTTTAATATAGATTAGCTGTTAATCGTGGCTTCGCCCGCAATGCTATCTCCAAAACGGTTGGACCGATTTTCACGGGACTTTCACTGGCAGATAGCTGACCTTATAGGAAGCTACAGGAAGTAATTTATGTTCTACCTTTTATCCCCGACTTTGTCCGCATGAAATTTAGCAAAAATATGTTGTTCACTGCAAACATGTGCGTAGAACGTGCGTTGTATTCTATTCCAAATTTTGAAGATAGAAGGGGTCTTTGTAATAGGATATTATTAGACCATAAACGTATACGTATACTTATTGACAATATGGGCATATTATATCATTATAATAACATCTTTAAGTCGTTGTTTCATTAGTTCCTTATACGGCGTAAGTGAGCATTGAGGTAGTGATAAGGTGGAATACTAAAATGTTGCTGATGATAAAACTTTTTTGAAACAATAATTGTATACGTTACACGTTACTGTAAGTGGCGTGTGTGTCGTACTTACAATTGTTTTAAAAGATACACGGTCTCACAATTTTGTATTTCTTTAATGCAATTTAAAAAAACGTGTGGGATCTGCAAATATTTTATAAAAAAATGGAACTTGGGAAAACATTTCTATGAAAACGTTATCATAGTAATTTGTACAGACTTTTTTAATTCTCTCTTAATCAAATCATAGCTTAAAGTACACACATAATAGACTAGAACATTGAAAATGGGGACTGCATTAATTAAGTAAATAGGTTGATCGAAAAATATGTAAGAATAAATAATGCTATAATATTATATGATAAGTATAAAGAAGCTGAATAAACTTTATTAGTCCAGTAGTACATGTGTGTTATTGTTTCAGATTTATTTATTGGCGGCGGCTCCAAGCAAGACTGTAACAGTATTGTTTCGTATACATTTGAATTTATTAAATGGGCCATTATTAGCGTTTTTATTCCCGGAAACGGCTTCTAGAACGGTATTGTTCAGTATTTAGCACATGGTTAATGAAATTTAATGTGTTTATTAAAAAAAACTACTGTTTTTCGTTACAGATACTAGCAGAAGCTGCTTTATATTGGATTCAACATGGAATGATGTTTATAATACCATATTATCTTTTAAGAATTGGAGGTAAACCTATCTAATACTTTTAAACGAGCAATTATTGTATATTTTTATATTGTTATATATTCAGGATCTCGTAAACGGCGTCAGCGATATCCGTGAAACTTAGCATGTAGGTGGTTTCGAGGACGATAAATCGATCTAGTTAGATTCCATTCATAAATTCATCATATTTCGCCGTCGTGCTTTTAAAAACAAAAATAGCTCACATGGAAATCGGTTGCTTCTAAAATCCGTCTAATCCCAGTTCGGATCCGAGTGACAAGCAAAGAGATACCTTTTTTTAATTATTTATTTTGTACAAAAAATGCTACAGTTTATCTTAATTAAATAAAATCCAAGTACTTTATATAATACGTGTGAGGATATGATATACGAATGTGTTATTTGTACTAACGTTGTTATATTTTGATTTCTTTCAGGAGTATATAACATTGAGTCTTTGTGGGATTTTAACTGGTCGATATTTAGTTATTGTCTCAACTTATTGTATCACTTTGTGATATTACAAGCTATTGCTATTGTGAGTATTTATTGTCTTGTGTTATGGTGTTCTGAACAAATAAACAAGTTTCTTTGTTTATTTACAGCCAGCGCAAGTCAATTTGAATCATATGCTGTGTCCAGCAATTTTGGACCCATTCGATGGTCCATGGTACCGCATCGCGGCTGTGATACATCAAGCGTTGCTTTGCCCACTACTTTGTAAATGTTACTGTATTATAGCTGAATTTTGCCTTACTAAATTTCCACCGACCAAAATAAAGCCACGAATGAAAGACTACTTACAAGAAAGTAAACTATTGACCCAATCAGTGGCACACGAGCATTCGGACTAGCATAAGCATAATGTTATGGGTAATTTAATTAACATGGCTGTACTTCCTCTCTGGAACGCCTATATAACATTAATATTATTGAGTAGCCTAAATTGATTAAGAATAAGATAGTTCAATGCGTCCATTCAATTTGATTAGTTATAAAAATAAATAAATGCTAGTAATAGATAGTAAGATTAGGTGTGGTGATAAACGTATTATTAATATTTTGGATACTTAAAGGAATTAACTCGTATTTTTGCCTATAGTATCTATCAGATTATTAAAATATTATTTATTAAATCATTCCACGAGGAAATGTAATCTGGTTACTATAAGAATCAAATACAGAAAATATTTGCCTGCGATTTGTATGCGTTTTATTTTAACACAAAAACCAATATCAATCATAAAATCTATGAGGGAGAGTGTAGCTTTTTATCAGTCAATTATTTTTTGGAGTCGCATCAGTGTTTCCAGAGATTACCTCCTACGAACGTCCAAACTTTGTTTTAATAGGAATTACACTTAAAAAAATATGGTTTTGACTGTGTGTTTGGTTATACCAAGCTGATATATTTAGTACTAGCTGACCTGTACAACTTCGTCTGAACCAAATCGATTATTACCGGTTTCAATTGTATTTTTAAACACGAACATTTTTAATAAACCCGCTTGCAGTGATATCTACCATTTCCAACTGTGAATCCAAACTATTCACGGACTCAAAATTATAGCCAGTTAGTATCTGAGAAATATTTTTAATAATAAGCCTAAAACCCGTTACATATTAAGCACGGTACAAGACGGCCACCGTCTTGTTATTTCACTGAAATTATATCAAAAACTTGTAATATCGTTACTCACTTGACAATGGCAGTATTTGTCTAGTATGGTTGCCAAAAATAAAATAGAAGAGAAAAGGAAATTAATATTATGGCGTACCTATCCTAATATATAACCAGTACGAACGCCATCTATTAAAAATAACCCAAAGTGATAATTCGCATTGAAAATTGCGAATTTCGTTCTTTTTTATTACTTAGCGATCCCTGTGAATTTTCCCTGACCCACCTCAGAGTGTAAAGGTGAACAAAACAAAAAAAAGGTTATTTAAAATAGTCGAGTTTATGCGAGAGTAATGCACGGCAATTGGTTTATATCTTAGAATAGATGACGGAGTATGATGAATGTTTAAAATTGTGTCAAAGGTAATGGTAAGAGAAATGCCTCTTTGAACTGGATATGTCCAATGCATGAACGATAAAATTATAGAAAAGCAATTCTTTATGGATTAATTAAAGATAGTACCAAGAGAGATATGGTTAACACCTATAAAGATATCGAAATCAGCATAGATGCGTGAAGAGATTAGTGACTTCGGTAAAAAATGAGAGGAGATTGCAAAAATAGATGTAAAGTCGTGCTGTATGCTTCCTCCCGTACAAATAGCATTGTTTATTAATAGTGACCGATTAAAAGTATGATAGGTGATATAGGATGAAAAACCGAATTTCAATTAGACGAACGTGTCTTAGCCAGTGAGAAACAAATGAGAGTTGCTTATATATCTTTTGAAATGCCACCGCAGTGTCTTTCTTTCGCAAGTCTAACTGAACCAAGACGGAAAAATTTATAAAAGTAAATAATCCACCTATTTATATACACAGCAAGATAGGTGATTCTTTCAGGGCAATGATTACCGATTCTGACGCGGCCGCGAACGGTCGTGTCCGCGCTCGGGGCGATATTTCGTTATTATTGTGCTACAGTGTATACAGAGTGAAGTGTTCGGCTTTCACCTTGAAGTGCCGATCCGACTGACGTGGCCCACACGTGCGCCGCAGCTGCGTAACACCTGCGTTCTTTTTCTCGAAATTGAGTGAGACCCTTCCTTTGTATATATTTATTGCTTTGTTTATTATATTATATTGGTACATTTATCTGTTTACTCATTAGTTTATCTATTTATTTACGTAGTTCTTTACCCTTTATAGTCGTCATTTCTTTATAACTTTATTTATTTTAATTATTTATTTGTTTAGATATC